>CM040175.1:24406750-25060500 GCA_022606695.1 Vaccinium macrocarpon
CGAGAGACGATTCACCTGTCTTCTTCAAAGATCTTCGTTCTCTCCCCCTTACGAATCGCTGCTCCTCTCCGTATCGACCATTCAGTCCTGCGGCTAGGGTTTTACTCTTCTTCTTCGTTGTATATTGGGAAATTTCAAAATACAATCGGCTACAATAAAACCTATCATTTGCAGGACTATTTTGAAAACAATACCAAATGCATAGACTTTTTAAAAAATAATGTCATGTTTGATCTTTTTTAAAAACAATATCACATACATTGGCATTTTTATAAAAATATCTAATACATAAGGTTCTTTGAAAAAAATATCACATACATTTTTTAAACAAATTCTTACCGAATACACAGAATTTGTATGGATAAATCTTACAATAAATATTAGCAAAATAGTTGTACCCATAGCCTATTTGTTTAGGTTGTCACCATATCTCATACCACTATTCGTACCGTAATTGTACCACGTACTTGTATCTATGCTTCATAGGCCATTAGTCATGTTGCCATGAAGGTTGAAATTCGTTACATCTAGGTCATTAAACCACGTAATTAGGTTTCTGAAGGAGACAAGCATTGAACCATTCAAAACTTGAATATGTTGAAGCTTGGCTTATTAATTAGGCGAGCCAATCTCCAACGAGCTTTAATCAAGCAAATCATGAACCAAACTTGAGTAGTTTTAATTTGTTAAACATTGTGTAGTAGTTGCTTGTCTAAACTTGGTTTGAAAATGTAGACACCCTAATTTGGCTTTGCAAATATTTAAGACCCCATCTAGGAGAAGTCCTAATGATGAGACGGTATTTCGTATGCCTTCATGAAGTGGGGAAAGTCCTATCAACTTTGTGGAAGTCTTAAGGAATATCTTAGAACTAGGGATAAGAGTACCAAATGACATTTAGAGTTAGTGGACATGTGTTTTGCCCATAGTAGTACCAACGATCTTCAATTCAATCTGCTTTCGATCCACATTTCATAAATCAAAATTCCTTACTTTTATGATTGGATTCCACCATATTTTAGAACATTCAAAACTCCTTTCATTGATATATAATATATGTGTGGACACTCCGCATAAATTCACCGAGTTTCGAAAATATGATTATGATTTTAGAGTCGCCACTCGGGTTTAAGGACCGTACCTGAGAAACCGGTTTTAAAATGACTCTTTTGCCCTTGTTTTGGAAAAGCTTTTACTAGCACACCGTTACCAAGATTTCTCGAGTTCGGGAGCTAAGTTACGAGTGGGGAAGGTTTTTAAGGCACCCCCCTCGCCCGGCTATGGAAACCAGTCTCTACTTATAACTTAAGGGATTTGAGAAAAATATTTATTTCATAAACTCAAACACATAAGCAAAATAAAGAAAACAAGTTTGCAAGGATCATTACAATTTATTGTATGAAAGTGTATGCTTGTGAATGTGTGGATGACATCAACATGAAAGTATAATGACATAAATATTAGTAGCAGCAACTTCAAACTACGAATAAAATGAAATAAAAACTTGTTTTGAAACCCTTTTTTTGCAAAATCAAATCTAGCCTTATTGTTTTCTTTCGAGCATCTGAAGGTATGTTTCAAACGCCTGAAGCTGAGAGGATCAGGCGCTAAAAGGGGCTTTAGGCACTGCTTCAGGTGCCCGGAGCTAGTGCTTCAAGTGCCCGAAGCTACTGCTTCAGGTGCCCGGAGCTACTGCTTAAGGTGCTTACACAAACTCATTTTCATCGCTGTTTTGCCTTTGAAAATGGTAAAATAAACTATTTGAGACCCTTATTAGAAAATCCAATCTGATTCTTCTAGATTCCTTCAAGCATCTAAAGGTATGCTTTAAACGCCTGAAGTTGAGAGGATCAGGCACTTAAAAAAGGCTATAGGCGACTGAAGCTACTGCTTCATATGCTTGATCAAACTCATTTTGACTTCTGTTTTGCCTTTGATACTGATAGTAAAATAATGTTAACTCACTGTAACGAGGAAAACAAACTTGAAAGCTTCATTTAAAACTCATTCACACCATAAAACACCATTGATTCTTCATAAAAAAAAAAACAAGTTTTTCATCCATTCAAGTAGCAAAACAGAGATGTTCCACTCTTGCATGCAAAGAAAATGACCTCCAATAGATATTTTGTGAAAAATACATGGTTTTAACTACATTAATGGTCATTTCCCTCCTTAAAATATATGATTTTCACCTCTTGGAGTGGAAAACAGAAAGCGAGCAATTTGTTCCCGGGATTTAAACCATCATCGTCATAAAAATAAACCAAGATAAAGCATTTTAAGATATAAAGAGATAAAAATGAACAAGGCCTGAAACTGCTGCTTCAGGTGTCGAGCAAAAAACCTCTTTTGATGTGTTTAAGTCATGATAAGCCCATTATTGGTATCAAAAACCAATATGGACCTACTGACTTCCCTCAATAAGAACTTTGTCACGCTGATTTGGTAGATCCACTACCTTTTTGAGCTTGAAAATGGATGATTGAACTATGACAATAGGTTTTTGAGTGGACGATGGAGGTTGGGATCAGATTATAAACTAGTTTTGAGAGATTTCTTAAGAGGGAAATGGCAAAGCTCAAGTGAAATGGGATTTTTTGGTGGAATGTAAATGGGTTGGGGTTGATTTTGGACTTATTTTTTGTGATTTTTTATAAGAGAGAAGTGGTTGGTTTTGTGTATTTTTTTCAAAAAAATGATGGAATCCCTTCAAATGAAGGGGGGGTTATAGTGCTCCAATTGGTAGTTTAGGTTCCCTAAGGGCCATTTTAGGGGTCTATTTAGGCTAAAATGCTCCCTCCTAATGATATTTTGCAAAAATGAATCATAATCATTGCACCCAAGATATTCCCGCTCAAATTTTGAAATTCGGGAAAAGAGCTTCAGGTGCCTAAAGGGAAGGCTTCAGGTGCATGAAATGGGTTTAGGCGTCTAAAGGGCAGTGTTTTAGGTGCATGGGCAAGGTTCAGCCACCTAAAGGAGAAGCTTCAAGTGCATAAGAAAGGTTCAAGCACCTGAAGGAAGGTGCTTCAGGCACATGCAGATGCGCTTCAGGTGTATGGAATGGATTCAACAACTTCTTTTGGTTTTTGGTTTGGAAGTATTTTGGATAAATTTCAATCATCCTTTTCAAGCTCTAAAACATGTTTGAAAGTTCATTTTCATCATCAGGAACACTACTGATTTTTGTAGGCCCCAATTAGGGTGTCTACAATATGTCCAAATGCGATTTACAATGAGGGAGATACAAGCATTTTTCCAAAATCACTCATTTTCCGACCATATGAGGATAAAAATCATTATATCTTTTGATGTACAAATTTTTTTTTTTGCTCCAAACCACTTCGGTTAGAATGCAGACTTAATAAGCTTTCCAAGGTTCAAACCGCACACAAATTATTGTTGATGCACATTGAAATCAAGAGTTCTCCATTAAGATTTTTAATTTTTTGTTTCATCTGTAAAGAACCTACCAAGTGAAGCAACAAAAACCGAACAATGAGTACATTGGAAACAAAGACCATTATGGTAAAGAAAGAAATTACACAATTGTGCTTGATAGAAAAAGTCTTACCCACTATTAGAGCCAAATGTCCTTGTTGTTGTGCAGTGAAGACAGTCTATGTATAGTAGGATAATGCAAGATCGCATATTCAAGAACCTGATACCGAATTTCTTGAAGCTACAAGAAAAGATGGATTTGATATGTGATTGTCTTTTCAACCCCCAAGTAGTCCGAATATGAATGTTTTGGGTCTTGAGTTCTTTAATTGTTGCAACATCAAAAAGCATCGACAACCATTAATGAACTTGTTGATGCCGTAAAGAAATCCTTTGAAGAATTGTCACCGTATAATCTCAATCGTGTATTTATAACATTGCAAGCTTCCAAATTGAGGTAATGAAAGTTCACAGAGGCAACAAATACAAGCTGCCACACATCAGAAAAAGTCATCTCATTAGAAATAGAACTTTTTCTTTTCAACTTCAATGTGATCGTGTAACACCCCCAAAATTCGGGTTCGTTAATAAAGATTACATAAATAATAAATAGGGTTTACAACAGTATTCCAAAAGAAAATTACATAGATCTCCTTGCTATTACATTTATTCTCCATAGGGTTAACTAGGGATTCTCTCCTCCATTGCACGATTGTCCATCCCCGCGGTATCTTGCTCTACTCTATAGGCCTCTAGCCATAGTACTCCTCATGTTCATCTCTATAGTCTAGCATAATACATCAAAAATCGCAAAGCAACATTGTGGTATTATGCCAGGGTCACACAACTGCAACAACATGAGAGAGGACGCTTAATAGATAGTTCTACCGCAACCTTAAACTAGCAATTCTAAAACAAAATAGTAGGTGGCAGGTAACAGTAACAGTTGAAAAACGTTTAGAAAACAGTAAGTTCATGCGTAGTCAAATATCAGTGTCAAATCAAATCAGAGTGCAGCGTAATAAAATCAGTATCTCATATCATTTTCAGAATTAGAGTGCAGTGTCGATATCTTGTATCAGTTTCTCATAGTAGCATTCTTCTTCAAATTTTATCCATGTTAACATCTCACATGTCTCAAAAGTTATTGGCTCGTTTTCGTCTCCTTTCAATTGATGGTTACCAATCTTTCCGCTCGAGATCCCGACTGTCTTATATCAAAGCGCACATTTACAAGATACAAGGTCCGTCTACCCTGCACACACACATAACATGATCCCAGCTGTCTTATCTTACTGATCCCCACGGTACGTTTCAAGGTCTGTCCACTATTTGTTGTGCACGTTTAGCCTTAACCATCAAGTTCTTTCCTCGAAGTTAGGGTGGTGCTCTCACTACACTACCATATTAATCATTCATCACATCATCATTTCATTTTCATTCTCATCTCTATTTTCTCGTTGCGAAATCAATCGCATCTTTTCTCAAAAAAATGTGTTGTGTCATATTGTCTCTTGAATCGTGCACATGCCATGAATCTCGTAAAAATCTTCTATTTCAAATTGTTTCTCGATAACCGTGTTACTTTAAGTTAAAATCTCCTCGGTGACTTTCTTTAGACAAATAAGATAACCAATAGAGTCCCAAGCCAGATGGTCAGATGAATCCAATTATTGTCACCATTTTTTTCTTAGACAGTGCGAAGCTTATCCTTTTGACAGATCATCAAGGGTGTTAGCCTTGGGTTATCTCACAGTCTAAATACAGTAAAAACATTTTGAAGTCGCTTTAAGAAAAGTTTAGTCAGCTATTTTCCAAAAATCAGTCAAGCATTATAATGGCATAATTTCGAAAAGTCAATTTTCATTCAGGCATTACAACTGCGTGATTTTGAAAAGTCAATTTTCATGCGGACATTATAACTACGTATTTTCAAAAGTCAATCTCAAATCGTGGATTATAACGACTACGTGTGTTTTAAAAGTGTAACTTCTCATATTATCGCTAATTATCCACCATAATCTCGACTAGTCATTTCTAATTACGTTTTAGAATTATAACGACATAATTTAAAAGTAAATATGAAATACGAATTTAAAGTTAGGATATAGTATCTACCTTAATTCCAATGTTTAGTCGGAAGCCGATAAGCTAGTTGGTTTCCTGCGGCGTAACAACTACTCAACCTTTACTCGAACTACCTCATTACTAACTTTTCTACTAATTTAGGATCATAGGGTGGTCGAAGTGGTGAAGGGTGGTGGTTGGTGGTTGACTTTCACAAATAACTCAAAAAACAAGTTGAGTTTCTTAGAGAAAACTCAAGAACAATTCTGCTAGAAAGCTACTTTAAGACTAACAAAGGAAGAGAGGTTTTGGTATGAAGAAACATGAAGGAATGACTTGGTATATATAGGCAAATGGTTGGGCACCCCTCCCATATGTGTTCAAAAAAAATTATCAAATAGTAAAAGTAGGCTTTAATAGGTAGGTTTTAAGATAAAGTCAACTCTTATAGGTTTAATCCATGAGTAATGGATTGTAGGTTCATAGGAAGTGACTAAAAGTGTCTAGGTTCGTTGGGTTTGTGCGTAGTCAACTTGTTGTGGGGAGTTTTGGGTACTAGTTATACACACGAAACTAGTCATGGGATGCTATAGTTATACATACATATATAGGCATATAATAGTAACTTTAAGAGCATCCTCATCAGGCTCAACAAAAATTGGGTCAAATTTAACCTCAAAAACACATTTTATAAATTAACAAGTCACTTTTTAAAAAACTCACAAAATCAGACTCTCTATTCAGGAAGTCGGGAGAGAGAATTGCTTTAATCCGTGAATAGTGTCTCAAAGGATTTATTGAGTTACTGTAGCAAAGTTATGACTTTTGCAGATTTACAAAAAAATTGCTGAGTCTGATTTTGGGGGGTTTTTTCCCTCTTTCACTCAACAACTTAGCCATTAGGAGAATTTGCCTCCCCTGATGAGATGCTCTAAGTCAACATCCATATGTGGCTAGTTTTAGCTAGGTTCTAATAGGGTAAGATGCGTCCCTCCCATATTAGGGGATATACTCCCTCTTTATGAGACAAAAAATACCCCTTAAAGTTGGTTTTGTTTGCTAAAAATAAAAACTAGTGTACTACAAAAATAAAAATAGTGCCACTAACTTTAAGGAAACAAATAGGTGTGCTTGACAATTCCTAGATAGTCTTCCTAATAATTAGGAGGATATGGAAAGTACAACACTTTAGGATTTTATAAGAAAAACAACGCCGAAATATGCATGAACATGTGTACGGAAACACGCCCATGAAGTTACGTAGCACGGGAAATAATTTCCCTCCCCTTTCACCTCTCCCAATCGTCTCCTCTCTTTCCCTCTCTTTTACTCACAAAAATCCAAAATAGAATGTAGGAAAAGTGTTACACTTGGTCAAAATTAGAAAAAGAAGTCCAAAAACGTCAACTAGTCTTTGAGGCTTCCAAAAACAGGGTAAGGTAGGACAATGTAGGGTAAAAGTAGGATAGGGTGCATTTAAGGGGTTGTCTTAGTGAGTCAGTTTAGGGGAAAACCCCTGGCTTCCCAATGCGAAATGGTGTAATCCTTGGTATGTACGCATCGACTTATGGTGTGGAAAATAATTAATAAAAAAATTTAAGGCGAAAATAACTTACTCGAATTAAATAATTCAAAATTTTTATTTACGAAATTTCAGATTATTACAAATTGTGCTATTGTAGAAAATGCACAAGCTCATTTGCAACGCCTCATTTACAGCAATAAGCTTCCTTTATGGTTAGTTTTATTTTTAAGTTCTTGCATTTAACTCTGTTTTCCCTATTTAGCTTTCTTTTCTCATTCTTAAATGCAGAATAATAAAAAGGATTATTACCTCTAGGTCTAGAAAAGAGACGTCTAATTACCAATAAGGTAAGTCATTTTTTTTAATTACCACTAAGGTAAGTCACTCTTTTTTAGAGTTTAGGTTTAGGGTTCACTTTTCTATTGTAGGGTTTAGTGGTTTAAGCACTTTCATAGAATACCCTAGGATTTTAGGCACTTTCATAGAGTACTATAGTCGTAGGGTACCCTAGTCATAGAGGTACCATAGAGTTTAGGTTTATGGTGCACTTTCCTATTATAGGGTTTTAGTGGTTTAGGCACTTTCATAGAGTACCCTAAGATTTTAGACACTTTCATAGGATACCCTAGGATTTTAGGCACTTTTCATAGAGTACCCTAGTCGTAGGGTACCCTAGAATTATAGGGTTTAGTGGTTTAGACACTTTCATAGGGTACCCTATGATTTAAGAATTTTTATACGGGTTTGGGAGTTGATGGAAATTTTTCAGAGTTGGGCTTGACCTGATGGTAATTATGAGATCCAAGGGTGACCTAGTGGTAAATGTCCCATAATAAAATTACTACTCCCTATTAAATTTTATCAGAGCAGGACCCTGTTGATTTCTATTGGTTTTTTTTTTTCCATTTGTGTTTCTTAAGGTCAAATCCCCACAAAACTTCCACATATTGTTTTTTCGCAAAGTTTATTTCAAAAGGCTGTTTTAATTACTTGTTCAACTCATGTGCTTATGTGAATTCATAAAAAGCTAATGGAATTGGATCATGGAATTAAGTTAAATGGACGTTGTTGTTAGCTTCTTTTGTTTTTGTTGATTTTGATTTTCAGCCATGGTCCTGGTATATATTCACTTTCGAAAAAGAAATGAAGTTTTTGTTATGAATATGTGCCAATTCAATTTCTTTCGCTTGTTTTTTTTAAAATAATTTTGTTGTTTGTACTGGATTCCTAAAATTGAGAGGAGGGCAAAATGGGAAAACTAAAAGATATTGGGCCATTGAATTTTCAATTGGACAATCTTTTTGGGACACAAAAAAAGGAGATTTCAAACAAACAACATTGGATGGCGGGAGTAAAACTAATAACAAAGTGGTTATTAAGTTAAAATCCTCCAGTTGCCCCTGGACTTGGGGCAAATTTTGTAAATTAATTTTTTCTCTCGATGAGAGCAAACAAAAAAGTACAAAAATATAGACCAACGTTAAAAAGTAATTTCGGAAATAAAAAGTAATTTAGTATCTTTAGTTTGGTCTTATGTGGAATTTTTAAAACATTACTCGATATCTTTTATATTTTATGATTTCCCGTATTGAGATGAGCCATGCTGGTAAAATATGACAAAAAGTTATAAAAGTAAAAGGTAATTAACATAAAAATAAAACCAAATTTGAATTTTTATTGCTATTTTTTTTTATCCTCGGATTTCATTTCAATAATAATTTTAAAAAAATGTTCACAAGCCAACAACATCAAATCGTGAACAAAAAAAACTCAAAAAGAATTAGAAAAAATTGCTAAACAGTGGATGTAGGCGCTACATATTGCGCACACATGGCATATCTTTTGAAAAACATTACACAGTGGGAAGAGGAATATTATTTCTAGAGTCATGGTATGGCAAATATTACTGTACAAAAATACCCTAGGTTTTAAAATACCTCACAAATGATCCTTTTTTTTTTTCCTGCGTGTCCTTGCTCTGATCTTTTCCATACACTTTCTCCTCTGCTTTGTCTTCTTCCCCCAACTAGGGTGTTCATTCTGAAAGCCTCTACATTTCCATATCCATGGACTCACTTCTACCTTAACCCCAACACTCATCACCAGCTAGGCCCTCATCAATGTCTCTCTGTTTACATATTAAAATTAAAAATTCAATAATTAATTGACACGTAATCAATTATGCCAAACATTGGCAAGTATGTATCAATGAAGATACACTGGATTAATGGAATAATACGATGTTGTATTAGTTCTCAGTTTAAAAATCAGTTATTGCAAGTCAAATTAGAAAATTAACTTCAAGCCATAATTTCAACAAGCAAAACGTATGAGTTCCACGTGTAAATATATGAAACGAGGTAGTTGGTAGTTAAGACACGTGGAATACATCATGCAAGATAGTTATTCCCTTGACATTTAATCATGTGAATGGTTTAAGTAACTGTATAGATTCAAATTCACACAACACAAAAAACCTTCTATTAAAAGCATGTACATAAAGTGCATTAAAAATGCTGCCCGGGCTTGTTTGGATCGATCCATAACAACTCGGATCGATCCAAATGGCTCTGGTGGGATTTTCGACCAAAGTTGGATCAATCCAACTTCTTTCGGATCGATCCAAAAGGGGTTGTTGGGGAATTGTTGAAGAAGACTTGGATCGATCCAACTTCCTTCGGATCGATCCAACTTCCTTCGGATCGATCCAAAAGGCTCTGCTTGAAGATCATGAAACTTGGATCGATCCAAGACATTCCGGATCGATTTTATGAAACTTGGATCGATCCATAACATCTCGGATCGATCCGACTTCTCCAAAGCTTGAATTTCGTTCCTATGATCACCCCGCTTGAATTACGTGCTTCCGGATTTCTTAATGGACTCCAACGAATCGTGCGACCTTGGGGGAGATGAACCTCGGTCTTGTGAGCGCTTGTTCAATCCCGGACTACACCTTTAGCCTTCCGGCTTGGTCTTGTGCCTTCTAAACTTCCCGAGCCTTAGCCAAATCTTCATTTCTTGGCTCTCGAGGCTCGATGGGGGAATGTCATGGGGCTCTTGGCCCTTGAATTATTGGGATGCTTCCCAAAGGACTTCAAAACGCGCCTAATGCACTTGTTTTCCCTAAAACTACCAAAAATACACTTCGCGCAACATCAATCGAATAAGGCATTAAAATGCGTGTGTGTGTGAACAAAAAGAGCTAGATAAGCCCAGATACATACAACATCGGGGGCTTATCACACCCCCCAACTTGGACTTTGCTAGTCCCTAGCAAATTAAACTAAAACAATCAACTAAACTAAGTAAAACTTCCCGGAGTACCCGATACGATAACTATGCTCAATCTACAAAAAGTCTAGGCAAAGCACTGGTTATCTGGATCATTCTACCAAAAGCAACTCACGCACACACATGCCATGCACAATTATGAAATTACTAGGCCACACAAGTAGGCAAGTGTTATGCACCCCAAAGAGTTTCAATTCCAAAGGGGCTTAGACAAATTATGTCTAAAAAATTTCAATCACACACATAAAAGAATCAAACATCCCACAATGAGCGCTTAGCATGATATGCGATAACGAAACAAAAGATTATCGCATGCTAATAAAAAAGGCGCTTGGAACAAGAAAGCTAATTAACGATGGGAAGCATTCAAGTATAAGAATAAAATATTGCTAAGCGTGCACCTATCGGAGTTAATCACGTACTAAGAAATGAATTTAAACATAGATAGCTTGTATTGACCTTGGTTAGCTAAAAGGAGGGACTACAAAAGTATGGCGGCCATATACTAGCTTGGGTCATCTACCCCTTGGCCGCCACCAACCCTCATCTACCCCATCATGTGCCAACTTCCGGCACCTAAACATGCATTTAAACTAAATATCAACTAAAGTTATAAGCGTTCGATGTGGCACTAATGAAACAAAAACAAGTGCATTTGACTCCACCGACTCGCTACTATGTACTATATATACTACTATGCATGCTATTTACCGCCATTCCTGTCACCATCTACCACCAATCAATCTTCATCGTCGGAGTCGTTCTCATCCTCTTCTTCATCATTACTGTCTTCCAGAATAAGCTCCGGCGGGACCTCATATCGTTGCCCACTCAGCCCTTCAAGAACCCTTGTCTGCCATTCCCTGTTATGCTTTTCCACTTTCCTCTCTCTCTCTCTCTCTCTCCATCTTGTCAACTTTCTTACAAACAGAAGTCATTAGCTTGAAAAACTTCTTATACCACACTGTGGCTTTCGACCCTTCCGGAGGAGAAACAAGCAATTTGGACTTTGCCTTAGGAAGTGGGGGCGGTGCCGTGGAAGACGAAGCACCGGGAATTGAGCTAGGAGCGGCTTTTGCACCCTTGATAGTCTTATCCTTGGATTGTGCCTCGCTCCTTTTCAAAGTTGACATGTCGATCACTCCCGCCTCACCTGGTTCCAACTTCGAGTACCCTGGCCCTTTAACTCCCTAAGCATGGCATATCTTGGTTATCAAGCTAGGGAACCACAACATGGTTGACCCCCGTCGGGTATTGAGGTAATCCACCATTTGAAGAAAAATAAAATGGGCCCAATCCACCGTGATTTCCGGATCCACAAATACTGCTAACAATTCGGCTGACTTGTTGCTCGGTTGGGTTTCCTTCCCCTTTGGATAGAGATTTGCATGGATAGCCTTGTTGAGGATCCGAATGTCATCCTTGAAACGGCTTGGTATTATTGGCCTCATGTCATTCTCTGGATCCCTAAATAGTGCCTCCTTGACTCCCCTCAAATCAATTTCAACCCCACCCGGATAGTTAACGATTGATGGGTCGGGTCGTTTGTACTTCAATTGCTTGGCGATGCGGTCGGGGGTCACTTTGATCACTTTGTTAGCCATCGTTGCCGTGAGTTTCACCGGCACTTCGTTGTCTCCTTCCCCTTCCTTCTCAACCACCATGTTCATGTAAAAATCTTTAACACACTTGGAATTGTACCCCGGAACCGGATTAAACCAATGCTCCAAACCTTCCCGACGAATCTCCGGCACCCCATATTTTTCGCCCAATTCTGAAGTATTTACTTGACGCTCGCACTTCCCTTTCTTTATTTTAAAACCGGCCAGCCATTTCTCTCTCCTGTCATCAACAACCTCATCATAAGTTCTCTTACTAGGCCCTTGGCCTCCCCTCCCTGTGCCGGCATCGGCCATGAGGACCTCCCGCGAGGGTTCATACTCCTTACTACCCTCATCACTGTCCGAATTTTTGCGGGCTCGCTTGGACAATTTCTCGGATGGTTTTCCAAGGCTCTTGGTTCTAGCCATTTAGGACAATCAAATTCAAACCAAACAAACCCCCAATCAACAAATGTACCAACCTCCTGGCGTCGTCCAACCAACCCCCAACTTCGATTTTTTTAGTCAATCAACAATGTAGATCAACAACAACTCAATATCAAATTAAATCCCTAATGTTGTTAACTCAGAAATTCAATCCAACCATTCAACAAATACACCCCAAACTGTCATGATTTCCTTCACAAGTTGAAATTCAACCCAACATCAACTGATTACACAATGCGAACAGGGGCAGTGTAACAACAACAGTATTATCATTTATATTTTATGAAAGAGTGTAAGCCATTCATTACCTTGGTACCAAGAGAGGAAAACCCAGAATTTGCCCACAACCCCTTGGAGTTCTCGGATTCCCCTTGAAATTTGATGGAGAGACCCAAAATTACCTTACAAACTTGAACTTCCCAGTGAAACACTTAGTTTTCGGACTGCCATGGAGGGAATGATGAGGGTTTTGTAATGGTTCGGTTTGTACAGAAGGGGGGTTTTACGGTGGTGGTTTTGTGTTTACGGTGGTGGTTTGTGATGTTGATTCATGGTGGAGTAGGAGTGTGAGAGGTACGGTGGTGGTGGATGAGTAGCCGAGAGAGAGAGAGAGATAGTGGGTTTTGTTGGTGGGTTTCGGTGGAGAGAGGTTGATTTGGGGGAAGATGAGAGAAACTAGAGAAAGAGAGAGTGGATGTGGGTTTCGGTGGTGGTTATTCACGGTGGAGGTTCTGCACGGCAGTGGACCGATGGTGGTGAGTCGGTGGAGAGGAGTTCGGTGGTGGTTATGGAGGTTGAGAGTTTTGGTGTGAGGAAGGAGAAAATATAGAGAGAGGTTGGATTGATCGGGTAGAGAGAGAGAATGGTGTTGAAGCTGAAGCACAGGGGTGTTTTAATTTGGACCCTAGGAGGAACTTTGGATCGATCCATAGACTCTCGGATCAATCCGAAACTAACTGCCCAATTTTTCTTCAAACTTGGATCGATCCAAAACCGACTGTTCAGTTTTCCTTCAAACTTGGATCGGTCCAAAACAACTCGGATCGATCTGGAATCAACTGCCCGAAATTTTCCACTTCATGGATCGATCCAAGTTTCTTCAGAGCGATCCAAAACATTCTGTGACAAACCTTCCTTAACCTGGATCGATCCATCTTCTTTTGGATCGATCCAATTCTGGAAAAACACTTAAAATCATGGGAAATTTGATCCGATATAGCATGTAACGCTCCGAGTTCAACCCCTCTCGAGATGTATCGCCCATCTCCACTTCCAACCTACCCTCCAAACATCTGGTCTCACTCTTTTACCGTTGGATATTTTTTTCTTTTCAATTTGCATGCCCCTTATCTCATCTCCTAAATTACTCCAAACAACCGGTCTCTCAAGGCTTAAAAATTGACGGAAACGGACTTGGTACAAATAATAGGTACAATGGGACTCATGTGTGGTTCATTACTCAAAGAAAATGCTTGTATCATTTCCTAAGTACGCTAAAAACTCCGACACGACTGCACGAGTGGCAATAAGCTAGCTTAACTCAAACCAAAAAAAAAAAAAATCATATTTACCAAGGAATTGACAAACAAGAAACATGGGATGCTTGGAAAGTTGAATCTCTACTCTAAGTGATGCACGTTACTCAACTACGCAGGCAGCCTAGCACGTTCATCAAATTGCATGTATATATGCATGCACAAGTTAAACTCTCAACTGAAATCACCGAAATACGATACTCATGCCATTATAGAACGATTGAGCATATCTAGTGTATCCAACTATAAAATTGTACTCAAGCGGGAAGTTTTATCGCAAAAATTTTGACGGGAATTGAAACACATTAACGGAATATGTACAACTACACTATTCCCTCCCCCCAACTTAAAATTTGCGGTGTCCTCAACGCAAGAGAACAAAAGTAAAGAGAAATAGGGAACAAAAATTATACCGACGGGGAGGCATGTCAACCTCCAAGACCTCGACCAAGTGTGAGGAATTTTGCTACCACTTACTCCGTTCGTCATGGGCAATGCTTCCAAGGCTTCCTCCTTCGGCCCCTCTCTGGGACCACAGCTAGTCGTACAGGACCATCATCAACGACTTTATAGGCCTTACAACCGCGACGTTTCATCGCACTCATGCTTAGAGCTCCTGAATGCCACACTCGCCGCCAAATTAGGCCCAAACTACCAAGGCTGGTACGGTAGCATGGTCACCCTGCAAAAGACTTAATTGCCGACTTCCTACTAAGAGAAATGATATGAGAACCGCCCAGCTCGTGTTATCCGAGCTCCACAATAAGCAATATTTACAATATGTACAATGAAAGGGAGAAGCCACCATGATCTTCACGCGATCGCACGAGTACTACTTTTCTTCCCAAGCTCAAGACTGTGGCGAGGCCATACGTAGCTCAAGCTCAGGTGGCTATACCAGACCGTCCAACACCGTTTGAGCACGGTAAACACTAGAGCTCTCTCAAACTCCGCGGATTTTACTTCTCCTAGAAATTTGTTACGTCAGAACTCGGAGCGTCCAAGTCGCACATAATACCCCATTAGACAATCAAGTCCAACGTCCCCAACGAACTCCGCAGAAGGCGGAGCACAAGATAGAGCCTCTCGTCGTGCCATAAGCATGGGAATATTCGAGTGCCCCCACCCATTCACGGAAACTCACTCTCTGCCAGGGGCTGATCTAAAGAGCGCGGGTGTTTAGTTGTGAATTACTCCTATCAGAAAGGCTACATAAACAAGCCCTATGTCACTGACGCGTTCGTGTTATCTTATACTCACGTGTGGGGTCTCCAAGATTTTATTAAAAAGAATAAAGAATGGCCCTTCTAACCGAGTCAAGCACACGCCGCATTGTTTTCTAGCCGGCGTGCATAGCTAGTCTCAAGTCAATGATGAGAAACCCAATGCAAGAGGGGCAAAGGGCCGGGCCCTCCAAACAATGAAGTTCAGAGGTACGCGTTAGCTCCTCGTGAAATGTGAAGTCACAAAGACTCCACGGGCAAATCACATAAACATTTTAGACCACAGGGTCGTCCAAATAAATCGGATCGACCAACTTTGCAACCTCCTCATCTTCCTTAAAATTTTCCAAAAATGGTTTTAACCTTTGACCGTTCACCTTAAAAATTTGACCATCTTTTGGATTAAACACATCTACCGCCCCATGAGGATACACTCGATGCACAAGATACGGCCCAACCCATCGTGAACGCAATTTTCCCGGAAAAAGATGGAGTCTAGAATTATATAAAAGCACCTTTTGATTCACATGAAAATCCTTCTTAAAAATGTTTTTATCGTGAAATTCCTTGACTTTAGCCTTATAAATGGCCGTGCTCTCATATGCATCTCTCCGAATCTCCTCAAGCTCACTGATTTGGAGCTTCCTATGCGTACCAGCCTCGGGCATACGATAGTTCAACGATTTAATGGCCCAATAGGCCTTGTGCTCAAGTTCGACCAGCAAATGACACGCTTTCCCATAAACCAAGCGGTAAGGAGACATCTCCAAAACCGTTTTATATGCGGTTCGATAGGCCCACAAGGAATCGGTCAAACGAAGAGACCAATCCTTTCGATTAGGATTCACCGTTTTCTCAAGAATGTGCTTAATTTCCCTATTAGCAAGTTCGGCTTGACCATTGGTTTGTGGATGATAGGCCGTGGAGACCTTGTGTGTGATACTGTACTTACGCATTAAAGTCTCGAAGGGCCTATTGCAAAAATGGGTCCCTTGATCACTAATGACCGCGCGCGGAGTACCAAACCTAGCCAAAACATACTCCTTCAAGAACTCAATGACCACCATGTGGTCATTCGTACGCGTGGGGATAGCCTCAACCCACTTGGACACGTAGTCCACCGCAAGAAGGATATAGAGATACCCGAAAGACATTGGAAATGGCCCCATAAAATCGATGCCCCAACAATCAAAGACTTCAACAACAATGATATTGGTTAAGGGCATCATGTTCCTCCTAGTCACTCCTCCCAATTGTTGACACCTCTCACACGTTTTACAAAATTCGAAAGCATCCTTAAAGAGTGTTGGCCAATACAACCCGCATTGAAAGATTTTCGCGGAGGTTTTCTTAGCCGAGAAGTGTCCTCTACATGCCTCGGTGTGGCAAAAGGAAAGGATGGAACGTTGATCCACATCCGGCACACAACGCCGGATGATTTGATCCGGACAATACTTAAAAAGGTAAGGATCATCAAAGAAGAATCTTTTCACCTCAAATAAGAACCGTCTCCGCTCTTGCGGAGTCCAACCAGTAGGAAGTTGGTCCGTGGCTAAGTAGTTCACAATATCTGCAAACCACGGGCAAGACGAGACACCAAACAATTGCTCATCTGGGAATGTGTCAACTATCGGTATGTTCGAGGAGCGATCCTCAAACTCAAGACGAGACAAATGGTCCGCGACCACATTTTCAACTCCTTTTTTTATCTTTGATTATTAAGTCGAACTCTTGGAGCAAAAGGACCCACTTAATTAACCGCGCTTTTGCATCTTGCTTAGTCATTAGATATTTCAACGCAGCATGGTCCGTGAAAACCACAATAGGCGACCCTATCAAGTAAGACCGGAACTTATCAAGTGCAAAGACAACCGCGAGCAACTCTTTCTCCGTGGTGGAGTAGTTCAATTGAGCATCATTAAGAGTTTTGCTCGCATAGAAAATGACACACGACACTTTTCCTCTCCTTTGGCCCAAGACGGCACCAATCGTATAATCACTCGCGTCGCACATTAACTCAAACGAAAGGTCCCAATCGGGAGCTTGCACAATCGGTGGGGTGGTGAGACTAGATTTCAACTTAGAAAAGGCCTCCTCACACGCGAGTGTCCAAACAAATGGCGCGTCTTTCGAGAGGAGGTGACACAAGGGACGCGAGATGGCACTAAAATCCTTAATGAAACGGCGGTAAAAACCCGCGTGCCCAAGAAAAGACCGAATGTCTTTCACACACTTAGGGGTAGGGAGGTTCGTGATCAAATCTATCTTGGCCTTATTGACCTCTATCCCCTTCGACGACACAATGTGCCCCAACACAATCCCGTTGGTCACCATGAAGTGACACTTCTCCCAATTGAGAATGAGGTGCTTCTCCTCACACCTCTCCAACACATGCTCAAGGTTCTCTAAACATGACTCAAACGAGTCCCCGAATACCGAGAAGTCATCCATGAAGACTTCGACAATTTTTTCCGCCATGTCACTGAAAATGCCCATCATGCACCTTGAAAAGGTTCCGGGCGCGTTACACAAGCCAAAAGGCATGAGCTTATAAGCGAAAGTACCGAACGGACACGTGAAGGTGGTTTTCTCTTGATCCTCAAGAGCGACCTCGATTTGATTATACCCGGAGTACCCATCGAGAAAACAATAAAGAGCATGACCGGCTACCCTCTCCAAGATTTGATCTATGAAGGGGAGGGGGAAGTGGTCCTTACGCGTGCTCGCGTTCAACTTATGGTAGTCAATGCACACTCTCCATCCGGTGGTCACCCTTTGAGGTATCAACTCATCATTGGCGTTTTTGACCACCGTGATGCCGGACTTCTTAGGAACAACTTGGATAGGGCTCACCCACTTACTATCCGCGATAGGATAAATGATCCCAACATCCAACAACTTTAAAACTTTCGCCCTAACCACGTCTTTCATGATAGGATTCAAACGACGCTGGGGTTGGTGAGACGGCTTCACATCCTCCTCTAGATATATGTGGTGTGTGCAAACCGAGGGATCAATTCCATGAATATCGGCAATAGACCAACCGATGGCCTTTGTATGCCTTTTCAACACCGCTAACAAACCGGACTCTTGGTGTGCCTCAAGGGAAGAGGAAATCACCACGGGGAAGGTGTCACTAACACCGAGGAATGCGTACTTCAAAGTGTCTGGGAGGGTTTTCAACTCAAGCTTGGGTGGTTGGACACTAGACAAAAGAGTTTTGCTCTCGAGGGGAGGCAAACCTTCAAACTTCGGAGACCACGTGTCCGTACCACAGACATCCCCTACTTCTAACTAAGAGTACAAGTACTCAACCTCAGGCGAATCTAAAAATGACGCCTCCTTGGCGGTAAGACACACCTCAAGTGGATCCTTATAGAGTATGGTGTCTACGTGCTCTTGAACCAAAGTGTCAATGAGGCTCTCCTAATGAATATCATCATCGTCTCCCATTTGAGACCCAATGTTAAACACATTAACCGCCATTTTCATATTGCCAAAAGTCATGTTTAACAACCCATTACGACAGTGAATGACCGCATCGGAAGTCGCCAAGAAGGGGAGTCCGAGAATGATGGGTGTTTGTGCCTGTGAAGTATTGGCGACGGGACACGTGTCTAGAACCACAAAGTCCACAGGGTAGACAAAGTTATCCACCTGGACTAAAACGTCCTCCACTAGACCCTTAGGAATCCGGATACTACGATCCGCCAATTGCAACGTCACTCTCGTGGGTTTCATCTCTCCCAAACTTAATTGCTCATACACCGAAGAAGGAAGCAAATTCACACTCGCACCCAAATCAAGCAACGCTCTCTCAACTCGCTTACCCCCTATAACAATGGAAATAGTAGGACAACCGGGGTCTTTGTACTTTGGAGCTATGTTGGTTTGAATGATGGAACTCACCTGCTCAGTTAAAAACACTTTCTTTTAGACATTCAACTTGCGTTTAACAGTGCACAAGTCCTTAAGAAATTTGGCATGGGAGGGTATGGTTCTAATGGCATCCAAAAGAGGGATGCTGATCTTAACTTGCTCTAGAACCTCATACACACCATTGTTCAAAGAAGGCTTGGCCGGTACTTTCAACCTTTGAGGGTAGGGTGCCGGAAACGGACAAACGGGAGGCTCTTGTTCCATGACCTTAGGTGGTTCAACCGTGCCACTCGAAGAAGGTTCCTCAACAACTGGAGGAGAGGGGACCACAGGTGGAGTGGGTTTTGGAGGGATAGTCTTATCAATCTCCTTACCACTTCTCAAGACAGAAATCGACTTGGCTTGCTCAGGATTATTCAGGTCTTGGCCCAAAGTGGTGCTAGCCAAATGGACACCTTGGGGGTTTGCTTGAGGTTGAGATGGGAACTTCCTCTTCTCTTGTTGAAGCTGCCCCACGGACGTGGTTAATCGAGTCACTTGACTCTGAATCTCTCTCAACGCATGAGCATTTTGCTCATTGGTGACCGTTTGACTTTGCATGAAAAATTGTAGGGTGTCTTCCAAAGAACGCTTTTGAGGTGGTTGATAAAGATTAGACCCATGGTGTTGTTGATTTGGGGGGTACCGGCCTTGACCTTGGCCTTGATTTTGACCTTGGGGTGGTCGGTAGCCTTGGTTGTAGGCGGGGCTTGCCCTTGATTGGTCCCCCCCAACCGAAATTAGGATGGTCCTTGGTTTCTGGGGTTGTAGGTGTTTGAAAACGGGTCATACCGTTGACCAACGGCATTGACCTCCACTTGTTCCGCTACCCCACCATGAAGGATTTCCTTCAAACCCGGTATAGTCGGGCAATCATCGGTTGAATGCCCTTGGGTTACCCACAACACACATTCCTTCACACTTTTGATTTCCAAATTTTCCAAATTTTCAGTGAGTTGGGAGATTTTAAAATTTAGATCATCCTGCTCTTTAAGCACAAACTTCCCTCTCTCACCCGAACCTTGATTCATTCCCCCACTCGCAGTCGCCGATTGATAGGTTTTGTCCGAGGGATCCGAATAATCCCACGACTGGTTGTTCTCGGCTAGTTGGTCTAGAAAATCATAACAGCCTTGAGGACTCTTGTTTAAGAATTCACCATTACACATGGTGTCAATGAATTGCCGAGTGCCTTGTGAAATGCCCTCATAGAAAAAAGTGACCTTGTCTTTTACCGAAAAACCATGATGTGGGACAGCGGCTAAAAGATTTTTAAACCTCTCCCATACAGCGAAAAATGGTTCGTTTGGTTTCTCGGCAAAATTCGAAACACGCTTTTTCATCTCCACAGTTTTATGCAAGGGGTAATACTTTTTGAAGAACTCATCATGCATTTCTTCCCATGTGGTGATGGAGCCCGATTTTAAAGTTGAAAGCCAAGTTCGGGCTTGGTCCTTAAGAGAAAATGGAAACAATTTCATGCGTGCGGACTCAAGCTCAGCTGGGACCGTGACAAGCGTGTTCACAAGATCCTCAAATTCCCTCACATGCGCGTAAGAACATTGGGATTTCATCCCATAGAAAACAGGCAACATGGAAATGGTGTTGGGCTTAATCGTGTAGACAACATGATTGGCAGTGGGTGTGGGATGAACGATGGGTGATGGTGGTACGTGGCGCGTGGGGTTCAGATACTGTCGCATGGACTGCTTTGGTGGTGGCTGTGGTGGTGGTTGCTCATGCTCGTCCATGTCAGCGAATGGATTATCAAAATCAATGATTCTACAATGACGATCTCTCACGTAGACTTGCATAAACCAACAACAGCAGACTGGAGGGGTTATACCACCGCCTCACCACAAATAGTTCCGAGGGGCTATTCCGCCGCCTCGCTATATGTATGATAGAAATTAAAAACTAATACACTTCCTCGAGCTTCGTTAAACCTCAATTTAAACAATCAACTGTTTGGTTAGAGGTATCCGCTCTTAGAACTATACTAGTTGAACAAAATTAAACTAAGCGACATGTACCAATGAAACGGGATACTCACAGTGGCGTGGCGTGAGGCAAACTCACGCGGAGCGGACCATTGGGTCCCCGGCAACGGCGCCAAAAATGCTTGCATCCTTGGATTGTTAATCAATGTAATTGCCCCAAGCGTAGGGTTCAGGTGACGTGCAGCATAGTAACCGGAAGTCCGGGTCGAGTCCACAAAGACCGAATGAGCTAAGCGTGTAAAGTGACTCGCGAATGAGGGTTTAGCCTTAAAGCGGCAAACTTGGCTTCGGTGATTTATGGGTGGAATTAACTTAACTACGTGAGTGACTCGAGATTAGAAAGACTAATTAAAGGAAGGCAAGGTTTAGGGGTTCTCAACACCCATGCCTTAGGCCGATTCATTCTCCTCTAAAATAACCGGCTCGGGGCGTCGTTAAAGGACCCCGAACGGAAGATTTGGTACTTAAACTCGTTTGACTAGAGAAATGGTGTTTCTTAAAGAGTAGAATTCTTGTGTCATTTATACAAACATTTTGATTGCCATAGCCCGAAGCATCACATGTACCAAGACGTCACGCCCCTGGCTACGCGTGATCAACGGGATTAACTAATCCCAATTTTGATACATAAAATTAATCCTAACTCTTTGATTAACATGCAAAGTTTGCAAAATTGGCAAGGAGAGTGAACCAACCCAAGTCGCGGGGTGCTAATCACCCCTTGACCGAGCCTAAACCGACTACTCGTTCATTACTAAGGAAAACATGGCTGTTTTTCTAAGGGAAATAAAGAACATAATGGAATAGTCTAAAGAGTGATTTTTAATGAGGAACCTAAATTAGCCTACCACTTTAATTCTTGAGAAGCTTAACAACTAAGGCTATTACTTGGTTTTTCAAAAGAAATGACTAGAAGGGCAAGAACATGATTTAACTGTTAAAAACGTGGGCAAACGTAGTTTATTCAGAGATATGATGAGTAGCTACAACATTAAACAACAACTACTTGAAAGAAAATGAAGATTTACTTGAGTTTTAGGAGGAAAATGACTAGAACAACCCAACCACCAAAAACTTAATGAAAGTGAAAATTAACTAGATTTCTTGCAAGAGCTAAACAAGGGCTACAATAGAAATTCATGTGAAATTAAGGTGAAACCAACACTTACATGGGAAAAACTAGAGAGAGAGAGCTTCCAAAGTCTCCAATGGAGAGCAAAAACTAAACTAGACAATAAAAGAGTAAGTAGTGGGGGAGAAGGAGAGAGGAGAGTGTATATAGATATGCTTCTCCCTTTACAAAATATCCTATAAATATCCTAAAAGCTCTCACAACACAAAAAACCTTCTATTAAAAGCATGTACATAAAATGCATTAAAAAGGCTGCCCGGGCTTGTTTGGATCGATTCATAACAACTCGGATCGATCCAAATGGCTCTGGTGGGATTTTCGACCAAAGTTGGATCGATCCAACTTCTTTCGGATCGATCCAAAAGGGGTTGCTGGGGAATTGTTGAAGAAGACTTGGATCGATCCAACTTCCTTCGGATCGATCCAAAAGGCTCTGCTTGAAGATCATGAAACTTGGATTGATCCAAGACATTCCGGATTGATCCAAAAGGCTCTGATGGGATTTTATGAAACTTGAATTGATCCATAACATCTCGGATCGATCCGACTTCTCCAAAGCTTGAATTTCGTTCCTATGATCACCCCGCTTGAATTACGTGCTTCCGGATTTCTTAATGGACTCCAACGAATCGTGCGGACCTCGGGGAGATGAACCTCGGTCTTGTGAGCGCTTGTTCAATCCCGGACTACATCTTTAGCCTTCCGGCTTGATCTTGTGCCTTCTAAACTTCCCGAGCCTTAGCCAAATCTTCATTTCTTGGCTCTCGAGGCTCGATGGGGGAATGTCATGGGGCTCTTGGCCCTTGAATTATTGGGATGCTTCCCAAAGGACTTCAAAACGCGCCTAATGCACTTGTTTTCCCTAAAACTACCAAAAATACACTTCGCGCAACATCAATCGAATAAGGCATTAAAATGCGTGTGTGTGAACAAAAAGAGCTAGATAAGCCCGGATATATACAACATCGGGGGCTTATCAGTTAAATTATATAAATTTTTTTGACAAAACTCGGAGATGTGCCGGCACCGGCATGACATAATTACAAAATGGCACGGCATGATGCTTCACTATTAAGTAAACATGCATGCATGGCACGTCACAACACGATATGAAGTATGGTTGACACAAAATTAAATTGGCTATGTCGACACGACACAGCTTGTTTGACACTTCTATGTAGAATTGTCCATTAAAGATTAGGTGTTGGTTTGGGTGAATTGAAAAAACTAGTTTTTTGGTTTTGTCCTTATTCAAATTTTTTTTTTTTGCATTTGTTGGTTTTTGGTCGATTTTTTGTAGTTTCTTGGTTTGTCTCGACGAGAGAAATCTAAAAATCCAATTTTTCGTCTTTATTCACAAAACTTTAAGTTTGGCTAATAATTTTATACTTTTTAAATTCCTCTCGTCGAGATAAGTCAAGAAACTACAAAAAATCGATGAAAACTAACAAATGCAATTTTTTTTGAATAAAGACAAAACTAAAAAAACCTAAAAACCAATTTTTCCAATTCACCCAAACCAGGCCAGGCCTAGTAGGGATGGGCATGGGGAGGGTAGGGGGTGGATACCACTACCTCCATCCCCGATCCCCGAACCTATATCAATCCACATCCCCTCCCCGATCCCCACCGGAAATTTTATTTTAATCTCCATCCCCGCCCCGATGCGGGGAACGGGGATCCCCATGGGGATTCGGGGATCCAAAAATTCATGCACTAGTCCATGCCATTACCCATTAAATTCAACACCCACGACCAAAATTCTATTTCATCCGTGCAATTTGGTTCCCATTATGCATTAAATTCAATATATAATATGCATTTGCAACACACAAGAATGGTTTTAACAAGTCTATGCATAAAATGGTTTCATAAAAAGGCCAACCGAATGGACACAAACCCAATTAAGGAATCGGCTAAGGATTTTTCTGGGCCAGTTCTGCTTCACTTGATTTTGCCCTATTAAATTTTTTGCGCACCAATGTGCATTATTACCGACCTTGAGAATTGGGTAAGGGTTAATGGGCTTTGTACACAGGATACTGGACAGAGGGGCCGAGGCTGTGGAAAATAAATTTTAAAAACTTATAATATAATAAATATAAATATATGTATAAACGGGGAGTATTCTGGGAGCAGCCATTTTGTTCATTTTTTGCCGAAGGTAAAGTCTGTCTCCTATCCATTCCCCGCCCATACCCCCAATTATTGGAGACTAAATGAGTTATGTTGTTGTTGTTGTGGATGCGGGGAACGGGGATCGGGGAAGGGATCGGGTAGGGGACTAACAATACCATCCCCTACCCGATCCCCAATTTTTTTTAAAAATAATCTCCATCCCCGACCCGATCCACGAAAAAATTCCCGAATCCCCTCCCTAAATGGGTAGGGAACGAGTTGGATAGGGCGGATCGGCCGAGATGGCCATCCTAAGGCCTAGGTTCAATGCATGTGCAATTATGAGTATTTTCCGTTCCATTAGTGAGGTAGTAATTGTGAAGAACTGTGCCATGCGTTGGCAATTGTTTCCCCCTGCCACAACTGTCCGGCAATTTCCCCAAAAGAATTCAGTGAAGAACAAGGGCTTCCCTTTGCCACGGCCGGTTATTGCTCTGGCCCGTCGACTTTCCTTCGAACGGCGGCACTTTTTCCTCTCCTTCCACCACCAATACATCGACAACTCTACGCGACTCTCCCCGCTCTCCGCTACGGTTCTGTAACTCTGAAACTCATCTCTGTCTCTCTCTCTCTGACAACAGTTTTGCGTACTGGACCCTCACGGTTTCTCGACTTCCCTCTGTCTCTCCCCGCTGAATTCTCATTATAGTTCTCTCCTAAGCTTTACTTGTCGTCCTTTCTCTGTCAACAAGTACCCGGACAATTTCCCCCTGACAAACTTAAGGTTTGTTTCTTCTCACTCCTTTTTTCCCTTTTCATTGAAGTTCCTCATACTTACTTTTTCCGCATGGCTTGAAGTTAAAACCTGAGTTGTTATTGTTTTCCCATTCAAATGAATTTGCGGATTTAGGTAATAGTGGGTCTCATTTGGTTTCTTTTTAAAGTTGCTTCTTGTGAAATGGAACTTGAGCGTTTCAGTTAGAATTTTTTTATTTTTTTCAAGAATTGACCAGTATTGTTGAATTGATCAATAAACACACAATGCACAAAGAAGAATCAAGAAAAGAAACAGAGAACGCAATGGTTTCCAACTGTGTACATACATGGCTTACATCAGTTTCTACTGTATGTATTGAATGAAAGAATGGGGTAAAGTTACATAGGTTGCGAATAGCAAGTATTTATAACCTAAGTTTATATCATCAATCACCGTAATATCCTGTTTTGGTTTGGGGGCAGCAGGTTTAGCCCTGAATAGCCTGTGTGAAGCATTGGCTTGGCAAACTCTATAAGCATTTTGTTCTCTCTTTGCTTTTCCTCGAACCTGTTGCACCTGATTTTAGAATCATTCAAGCAACTCTCCATCTCTTGTGTTATCCTTTGTTTAAATATCGGGAATGATAAACATTCTTGCATGATGTTACCAGGAA
This sequence comes from Vaccinium macrocarpon, assembly GCA_022606695.1. NCBI lineage: Eukaryota > Viridiplantae > Streptophyta > Magnoliopsida > Ericales > Ericaceae > Vaccinium > Vaccinium macrocarpon. The sequence goes on from CM040175.1 coordinate 24,432,485, forward strand.
AAAAAATTCGCAGCATGCACTTGGGGTATGCAGATTTGATCATTGCTTTATACAACACGTATTGAAGCATAAGTGTAGTATTTTTTGTCATCATTTGGGTTTTATGTTTAAGAAGACATAGTTACAAAAATTCTTCTATATGTATTAACCATGCCAGACACTTGCCACAGAGAGATTAGACGAATCTGAATTTTACGTACCCACATTTGAGTCCAAATAACATAATTCCTCATCTTTGTTGCTTTAATTGTTACTGATACTTCTAAAATTTTTTGCTACTGGCAAATCTTTTTTTGCTGCTGGCACGTATTCAAGTGAAGCAAGTAACTGTGTAGTATGCTGTGTTGGTTTAATTCTATGTTTCAAGAATTAACAAAGCTGGTGGGAGTGGAGCATGAAATACAAATCTGGTAAATGTTTGTTAATAAAGCTGTCAGAGGAGTTCTATGTTTTAGCCTGTGTGTGTGTGTGGACTGTAGAGGAGGAAGTGTGAGTAGGTGTTTGTAGTCTGGTTAATGGAGAACTTGATTTACATACTCTTTTGCTAGAAGAATATTTTGTTTGTTTTGTAGACTGTTCTAGACGTGTTGTGAATTACAAATTATTGGTGTTTCTTTTTTCTTCTATGAAATCTTTAACTGTATGGTAGTCAAGGTTCTGAATCTCGTATTGGAACAAGGTACGGTACCATTTCGGATTTAGAGGTACTTCCTCTGTGTGTGTGTATATAATCAAAATTTTCCCTAGTATTACCCTTTTTTTTTTTGGTAAATTATATCACCCAATGAACTATAATTAGACAACAAATATCATATAACGGCCTTCAAACTAACAAATAAACATTGCAAGTGCATAACACGATACCAACCAAACGCAAAGTTCTCCAAAAGGACACACAAAGTTCTCTAAAAGAGACTTAACAAGTACATACAAAAACACATAGGATGTCATTCTTCAACATTAACATAAGGATCATTTTATTGGGACATATTCTTTGGTGGGAAATCATCAACAGCATCTTCAAAGACAGGTGGATCATCCAAAGTCAATCCTTCTAAAGACTGGTGACCAGTACCTGCGTACCATCTGGAATGTCCGGAACCTGCCGGTAGTGTCCGGAATTGGGGACGGGACGGTATTATAAGGTGTGGTTACCATTTTCATGCAAATCTGGTACCGGCCTGTACGGTACGAGATTCACAACCTTGATGGTGGTTCCAATTATCAACTAGTACTAGTAAACTCCAGCTCTTTTCCTTCACATCTCCCTCCCTGTCTTTCATGACTTTAATGATACTGTAGTACTTATATTTTTGGCCTTCTTTTTACTGTTTCCACATAAATGGCTTAACTCTATGTTCCAGATTATTCTCCACATAGTCAAGCTGTTGCTAACTGTTTGTTTTCCTTACTGTAAAGATATAACCAATTTGGATGTTAATTTTCTTTTCCCTAGGTGTAGTGGAAGACATTATTTCTTCCATGGCTGCAACCAAGACTCGGTCAAGTAGTTTCTCTCGCAATATTTCAGCTGCGTCTACCCCTCAAATCCCTGGGCTCAAGTGTGGACCTAACGGCACAATCTTTGTTTCATCTGGAATACCAGATCTTGACAGTAAATCCCCTCATAATCAATCTGTGTATAGTTGATTGTGTTGTTTTTCTCCTGGGCTAGTTTACTGTGTTACTTGTTTAGCAAGTTCTGACTCTTCATACGTCACTTTGTAGAGATTTTAGGAGGTGGGTTCCCTTTGGGAAGCCTAGTCATGGTGATGGAAGACATCGAAGCGCCTCATCATATGCTTTTGTTGAGGAATTTCATGTCTCAAGGATTGGTTCACAACCAACCTCTTCTTTATGCAAGTCCATCAAGAGAACCTAGAGCTTTTCTTGGTACGTTGCCGAGTCCAGTATTGTCTAAAGACGATAAATCTCGTGATCATAACCTAGAACAGGTAGCCCTTTCTCCTGCCTCTCAAATATGCGTGTCTAAACACTCGTACCCAAGATGTATCATTTATTTGTTGGGTTGGTATTTTTGTGTACTATTGAGTTTGTAGAATTGTGGTTTGTCTGTTAATTGCAGGAAAAAGGGTTGAGGATAGCCTGGCAATATAGGAAGTATTTAGGGGAAAATCAGCAAAATTTTGAGGGGCAGAGAGGTAAGCTTCATTGGTATTGTGTACTCCTTTGGCTGCATTGATTTGCTATAACTTTGTGGAGGGGTTTTTGTAAGAATTATAGAGTAGAAGAGATAGCTTTATTTAGTATTTGAGCCGTTGAGCACTAGCTGAAAGGATGAGACATGGTTTTCTGAAGGACAATGCCATAGTTTCTGCAGTAAAGGGGTTTCAACTACATATTTACGCATTGGTTTCAAATGGGGATTCGATTGAAATGAAGAAACATCAGACGCAAAATATATTCCAAGCCTTGATCCCCCTTTTTGAGAGAACTGCTGACATAATTTACATTGTCTATATTGCTAAAGGGATTGGGATAGACCAGATAAAATTGAAAATATGGCAAGAGAGGGCACTAGGGAGGGGCAAACAACATCCTCCCCCCTCCTAAAAAAGGCAAAAAAGGGTGATCTGAAGTTTCGAGCTGGCAAGTAAATGTAGGTGTGGAGTTAAGTTTCTCAAGGAAGCGTGAACACTTCTAAGAAGGTGGTGCATTTGATCCATGCAGGATATCAACACATTTTTGACACTCCTCAACACTTGTCTAAACGCGCGCTATCATTGTGTCCGCGTTGTCCAACTCGTCAAGTTTCGGTCACTTTGGAGGGACACATGAATCGGATTATATGATTAGAATGAATCACTGGCGACTAAGTTGTTACAATACCCTCATATTTTCTTACCTTAGAGTCTATCTTCCGTCAAATTTCCTATATATATATATAAGAAGTTTCCTATAAGGGCTCCCTCACAAAAAAAGTGCAGGAAAACAGTTGTGGGCTGTTGGATCCTATGCCCTTCATGCGATCCAACGACTCACAACTGTTTTCCCGCACCCTTTTTTTTTTGTGAGGGAGCTCTCTATAGGAAACTTCTTATATATATATGGGCAAGCTTCTTGCCCGGAGTCCGGGACTCCACGTTAATATTTTTTTTTATGATCCGAACCGTCCATTGTGTTTAAAACGTGTTTATAAGGGTTCCCGCGGGGAATCATAAAAAAAAAAATACCGGAAGGGCTTGATTTGAGCAATTTTTCACAAAAATGTATTTTTTTGATGATTCCTCGCGGGGCCCTTAAAAACACGTTTTGAACACATTGGATTGTTCGGATCATAAAAAAATATCGGGAAAGTGGAGGTCTGGAATCCCGGATCCCGGACTAGAAGTGCTCCCTATATATATATATATATATATCTATTATGAGATGGTAAAAAAAACACATAGGTGCATGTATTTTGCGATTACATAAAACCAATATCATGTATTTATGATGTACATATTGACATGTCCCAGCCATTACATGTTCTCTATATTTTTTTATTTATGACGTGCTTATGTGTCCATGTCCTATCGTACGATGTCCCATGTCTGTGTCCGTGATCCCCAGAGTTTGCCACTGCAGAGGTTCCTTTTTTTTTTTTTTTTATTTTATTTATGCAGATGGAAAACCAGACTACTGCAACGACTTTGACCTGCGGAAGCCTTTAGAGAGGCACTTCCTCAGCAACCAGCGCATAGATTGCTTTAGCCTTGAAGGTTCTCCCAATCTTGACCCTTTCCGGGAATGTTGTTCAACATTTCTGGCTCAACTTCTGAGGTACTTAAGATATTTGCACTTGCATACCTGCAATACACCACGTTGGTCCTTTGAAAAGTGCCAACCTAGCTGATCTATTCAAGTTAATATGGTGCGTTAGTCTTGGAGGGTTTAAGACAAGAACAAAAAGTTTGTTGGTGGGGGGACATAAGCTATGTCATTGACTGGTCGTTGTTTAGGTAACATTAATGTGAAAAATCTAATGATCCAGAATTACAACAATTTTTCTCAGTTATTGTACTTTGTTTGATGCGTAAAGGATTTTAAAATTTCCTGTTCAGGATTGAATGTTCCATCGTAATACTGTATTTTTCTTCCCCAATCTCCATGTATTGTTTGATGCATAAAAAAGGTTTCTTTTTAATTGTCCTGTGTGGGCATAAAAGTTGCAGCGCACAGAGTTTCCACTATATTTTGATACAGGTAAGCAGTCTTGTGTAATAGTTCTTCCAATTGTATTCGCCCTAGCTTTGCATGACAATCATGAAACTGAGATCCTTCCTGAGGGGAATTTGATGTTGTAAATTTGTCATACAGTAAGTCTTTGAGGTGGTCAGGGAAATGGAATAGGGATACAATGCTTCTATTATTGAGCTACAACCACACGGACACACACGCAGAGAGATTTATGAATTAATGTAGAGCAGTTCCAGTAATGCTTGCAAAAATTTCCCTCCTCTTTCTCTGTTGAACTTTCCATTAGTCTTAAAACATGGACAAATTGAGGGATACTAATCAAAGTCGCTTCACCTTCTATTGTGTGGTGATTTTTCACTTTCCACTCTCCCCTACATAGATGATTAGGTGAGACCCTAAGGAACGAAGTAAGGATATCGTGCGTTGAAAAGCCTCTCTTAACATTTAAAGCACCAGCGGTGTGCCCCGTGCCTAGAGGGATGTAACCTGACAATACAATTATGTATTGCGGATGATTTATATAGACACATTTAAAGACCAAGCAGCATGCCTGTGCCTAGAGGGACATAACCTGACGATGCAATTATGTATTGTGGATTATTTATATAGACACTCAGTCATGCATGCTCTATCAATAATTTTATGATTCATGTTAAATTATTCGTGCCTTAAGGCATGATTATGTGCATAACCAAACATATTTGGGTCCTTCTGTTCTTTGATTTCAAATAAGTACTGGTCTATATGAAGGTCCCAAAGACAATAGATTTAGTTCATTCAACCATTTTGTGGGGGTCTTTTTGAATTGCCTTCTGGAATCTTTTACTGATCACGGTTTTGGTCTATACAACAACTCCCTAAGCTGAGCAGGAATTTTCCAAAGCCCCTAAGCTGATAGATAAAGGCCAAAAAAATGGACACAGGGAAGACTCTTTCACAAAACAAATGTTAAATTGGAGAACAAAAAGATTCCTATGATTCCCTCGTTTCCCTCTACTTTACTTCGCCATGTTGCTTTGGAGTTCCATCAAAAGGCGCGCAACTGCCATTACGTTATCTTCTCAAATTTGAAATCTGTTGTCTTCTGCCAAATCTTTTGTTGTTTTTCTTGCTATGATTCCCGTTTTGCTTATGGAGGAGGCCAAAACATATTTCTCCATATTTTGATAATATTCGGGAATAACTTCTAATTGCTCAAGTTCTTTCACTGCCTGGCTCTTACTATATCTATATGTTGTTCCCAGATATGATGGCAACTTAACAAGTGCTGGTCGTATTGCTATTCAGTCATTCTATGCTCCACAATGTGAATATTCCAACAGGGTTAGGCAAAGAAATTCTGGTTTAATTTTTAATCTTGTACCTTTTTTCTCTTTTAAATGGTATTGTGTACCTAAAAAAGCTTAAATCATTTGTCCAATATGCCTTGCAAATGGGGTATCCTGGTGCCTGTTTTCTACAACTTGTTTAAGTGTTGGCTGCCATTATCCTAACAAACTTTATTAAAACTACTTTCTCGTTTTCTCATTGCAGGAATGGGAAATGCTTTCCTTTATCAGATCTTTGAAAAGCATGGTACAGTCTTCAAATGCAGTTGCTGTTTTAACCTTTCCACCATCCCTTGTGTCATCATCCTTCTCAAAGAGATTGCAGCATTTAGCTGACACCTTATTATCTGTCAAAGCTATTCCAGGTATACCATTGGCTTGATACCAGTTAATTACCTACATCAACGATGATCCTTAAAGTGGTCTTTTTTTATCAGATGAGGACAAGGAGTTGGCGAACCTCCTTACAGGTTATAATGACATGGTTGGGCTTCTCAATGTGCACAAAGTGGCCCATTTTAATACCCAGGTAGGAGATGTGTTATTTTTGCGCTAACCAATGTGATGCAAGTTGCCCGAACCCTCTAATTAAGAGGTCAACGGTTCCATTCCCTCATATGTAGAGGATTTTTTGTCATGCTTTGGGACTTTTATTGCCATGGTTTTGTTTACTGGGGTTCTTGCATGGTAAACATGCTTGCATAGTTGAATGTCCAGCTTGAAATTCTTGCTTGAATTTCACCTTGTTATTTAATATGATGCAAATTGGAGTTGGCTTGTCCTCACCTTGTCCCTTAGTGTTTTATCTCAATTGAGGGCCCCTTTGGCATAACTTTTTGGCTACTTCTTTGCACGGTCTTTTTGGTGTTTTGCACTTAATTTTTACTAGATTCGGGTATATATTTTACATCATATCGCTTTTATTGACTTTTTCGATTCCTCTTGTCGAGACGAGCAATATGATGTCAAAACTTGACTTGTTCTAATAAAAATTAAGAGAAAACAACCAAAAAGTCGCGAAAAAGGCCAAAGGGGGGCCTTGATCATGTTTTGTTGCAACTAGTCCGTGTTTTAGTGCCATCTCAGTGTCTTGTGCTTACACTTTGTATGTTATTTCCTGTACTTATTACGAAATACAGGATTATATCCTTTTTGTTATAGGCAAAAACACTGTTTGATTCGAACTTGTCCGCAGGTTCCAGTTATTCTAGAGGCAACCACATTCTCAATAAAGCTGAAAAAGCGGAGATCATTGGTTCTAGAATGTCTCAATCAGGCCCCCATAGATGGTTCAAGTGGGACTTCTTATGCCACTACTGCTAGCTGTTCTGGGTCATCAAAGACAGGGACACTTGACTTTTAACTGTGGAAGCAAATGCTCACCATATTTATCTGATTGAATTTGCTTGGCCTTGTGTGACCTAATCGTGCCAAATAATCAACTCAATTTGGGGAGAAGTTTATGTAAGGGGCTATGGAATCACATTCATGTGCGGGAGGCTGGATCCCTGGGACTAAAGTTGGGATGAACAGTTGGTGCAAAAGGTAATGTCAAGTATGTGTCTACAATCACCATACTGGTCCAAAATTGTGACATAGAATTCTAGATGTTTTTTAGTTTTTACTGAAAGAAAATGTTGATTTATTTTATTTTTATTGACGAGTCATACGATGAAGTTGTGGGAAAGAGTTATTGAGCATCGATTGAGGATGATGACTACGATGTTGGAGAAACAGTTTGGGTTCATGCCTGTGAGATCAACTATGGAAGCTATTTACCTACTAAGGAGATTGGTAAAAAGACACAAATCAACGAAGAAGGATCTCCATATGATTTTTATAGACCTGGAAAATGCTTATAATAAGTTGCCTAGAGACATTATATGGTGGGTTCTGGAGAGGAAGGGAGTGACCAGAGGCTATATTGACGTGGTCAGAGACATGTATGAAGGTGCAGTCACTGACATTAGATCACAGTAGGAGAAACGAGTGAATTTCCCATCACAGTAGGATTGCACCAAGGGTCAGCCTTGATCCTGTACCTTTTCGCATTAGTTATGGATGAATTGATTAGGCATATTCAGGAGGATATCCCATGGTGTATATTGTTTGCAGATGATATTGTCCTTGTAGATGAAACGACTAGTGGTGTTAATACTAAATTAGAAATTTGGCGGGAAGCATTAGAGTCTAAGGGCTTTCAGATAAGTAGGAGTAAAACTGAGTATATGGCCTGCAAGTTTAGTGATACCAGAAGTGAGTATGAGGAAAGAGTGATGATCCAATATTAGGAGATACCAAAGAGGGGCCATTTTAGGTATTTAGGCTCTATTATTAGCTAAGATGGAGAGATTGCAGATGATGTGAAGCATATGATCCAAGTGGGGTGGTTTAAGCGGAGAAGTGCTACTGGTGTACTGTGTGACAAGAGGGTACCAACAAAATTGAAAGAAATTTTTTATAGAACTGCCACAAGACCAGCGATGCTTTACGAGACAGAATGTTAGCCTATTAAGAAGCAACAAGTGAATACGATAAGTGTAGCGGAAATTAGAATGTTGAGGTGGATGTGTGATAAGACTAGACGTGATAGGATTAGAAATGAAACAATTCGCGAGATGGTAGGTGTAACACCTATAGAGGAGAAGTTAAGGGAAAATAGGTTAAGGTGGTTTGGGCATGTCTATCGTAGGCCAGCGGATGCAGTAGTTAAGAGAGTGAATAGGATAGCTTTGGGTAGAAACGCACAAGGGAAGGGAAGACCCAAATTGACTTTAGATGCGGTAGTATGCAAAGATCTAAGTATGCTGGGTTTAAGTGACAAAGTAGCATTTGACAGAGCTCAATGAAGAAAAAAGATTCATGTAGCCGACCCCAATTGATTGGGACATAAGACTTGGTTTGGTTTGGTTTGGTTTGGTTTGCACCCCTTTTGTGCAAACTATGTAGACGAGTTGATATCAGGAACGCTAGATTTTTGTTGACACGCTTAGGTGAGATGTTAGCTTTGCTTGATGTCAGTTCAAGTTGATCTTTTCGTAACAATGCACTGCCGTGGAATTGCTAACTTTCTTCGAATTGCACATCAGTGAAATGTAAAGAGCAATCCAGTTCCTGCTGTGCCTGAAATATGAATTGCACATTTGCTTTTTGCTGTAGACTAAAGCTACGGCAAGAATTATGCCCCTTACTCCTTGCTTCTTTGCTTAGTTAAGTAGTTCATCAATACTTTGTTATTTATGAGACCTGAACTGTAGTTGTCAGGATAAAAGAGTCAAACTTCGTTTCCCTTTGTCATTCCACCACCTGTTGTGGTGGCATTGAGGTCCAGACTCCAGAGGTTATTTGGTGGTATCAGAGGTAGCGGGTTCAAAGCGTGATATTGACACCCCCTTGAACTCTCGGGCGCTAGCCTCCTTACTTGGGTCGGTGCTCACTTTGGGTTTTGACCCTTCCCAGAGACTCACTGCGGGTTTGGAGGATTTATGGTCACGCCTAGGGGCAGGTCGCTACGCCTAGTCTCCCCCTCCATTCCTTTTTGGTAAGCTATGGACGGGATGCCACAACTAAGCCAATTCATATCCAAAGATAAATTAGTTTGATTATCTTCTTCAAGGTAGAAGACAACTCCAATGATACACACACCGGTGATCCAGTCAAGGATCCTGGATTGAAGGTTTTTGGATGTTTTGAAGGTTTTAAAAATTGTTTTTGCATAATCCGAACCGTCCAATGTGTTTAAAACATGTTTTCAAGGGTCTCCGCAATAAATCATCAAAAAAAAAAAAGATTGGGAAGGGCTTGATCAGAGCAATTTTTCACAAAAACTATAAATATGCAATTTTACGAAAAATTGCTTAGATCAAGCCATTCCCGGTATTTTTTTTTGGATGATTTTTTGCTGAGACTCTTGAAAACATGTTTTAAAGACATTAGACGGTTTAGATCATGAAAATTTGGTCAAGAATTATGAGTCCCGGACTTAGGAATCTCAGACTAGATCGGGACTTTATATATATATATATAGAGAGAGAGACACACACACATATAGTAATTTTTAAGATTGTACAGGAGAAAAAGAAGAGATACTGATTCCCTTGGTATAAGGTTGTATGGTTTGAAGACCATGTAACTAGGTGGTCCATTTTTCTATGGATGGCTGCCCATGGTACTCTGCCCCGTGGAGATTGCCTTTGCCAATGGAGAGTGGCTTTCAACCCAACTTTTTTATTCATAATAATTATATAACTTTACACACGAAAGAGAGATATTAAGAATTAGTAAACAGTCAAAGTTGGTGAGGAAGTTGAAAAAAATTAAAACATAAATATTCCAAGTGAAAGGCAGTCAAAATGGGCTCTGTGAAAATGATTAACCTTTAATGAGAGAGCCAAATGAAACCCATAATGAGAGAGCCAAATGAAACCCATAATGAGAAATTTTTCCTCCAGTTGGAGAAGTTCATGTCCTAATGATGCTATTACTGTCCCTTTGACCAAATGATAAAAGGTATGGAAAAGGAAAAAAGTAAAGGGGAAGACATGAGGAAAAGGAGAGAACAACCCTTATTGCTTGCAGGGTAATGTAATAACCTTCTTTGCCCAAATGATGCAGCTTGCACTCGTAGCAGCATTGTCAATCTAAAGATTTGATCTTGTAGGCTGTTGCCACTTTAAGACTTTTAATAGATCTACAAAAACTCAAACCATAGGAAATTAAACTTAAAAAAAAAAAGAAAAAAAGAAAGAGAAGTGAAAACACTCTAAAAGAAAATTTTGGATTCAAGAGGTTGCAGGTTTTGATGTGTTCGGACTGTTAAAAAAAAAAAGAGGGTTAGATGTGTCCGGATGATGCCCCTTTACCATGCAACCACACTGGTGTGAGTGTGCCCATTAGCCCTTGGTGGGGTGGTAGATACTTATGGGCAGTTGGTCCCAAATGGGGTTACAAGTCTTAAGTTTCAATAGTCACATTGAGAGAGATATCAGTGTAGCCGGTTGTCCCATCCTTTATTTATTGGGCAAAAATTAACATCAAGGATTTGATTTCAATGCTAGCAGAGGCCATCAGAAAATGTACGTCTACCATTTTTTTCTCTCTCTTAATTGTGGTCGCCTTTAAGGAATTAGGAATTTGACATAATTGACAACATTAAAACTTCAGGGACCAAAGTGATAAGGAGCGCATAGTTCGGAGATTCTTTGTGTATGTCATTAAGAAAATGATGATGGCTGAAGTGGTGTCCATTTAGTGTGTTTTTTCTTTTTGTTGGATAGAAATTAAACTGGCGGAACCGCGAAATGTATTAACAAGCAATACATAGAAACATGAAGTTGTTTTGAAAAAAAGAAACTTATCTCTCTCTTTTTTATTTGATAGTTGGGGTGTGCAGGTCAACTTACGCACACATAGACTAATCTCTTCCCTTGTCCGAGCCAACTTATATTTTACTTGTATGGGGAATATTGAGGTCCCTTTTTGGGTGCAGAAATAATCAACCGTCCTTGACTTTCATGTCCTGTTATTTGTTTTGGGATTAAAAAGTTAACAAGAGACACCATCATTTTCCATAAGAAAGTAAATATACTTTCTGACCCATACACAAATCCCACTATTAATTTATGACCCACTTCCAACTATTTTATGTCTAGGTTAGGGATGAGTTCTCTAGTTTCACTAGACGCTCTCTTCTTGGAAATGAATAACTTCTCAAGCAATTCAAGGGGTGGAAACAGTCTTCTAAAAATTGACCGCCTAGGCGCTAGGTGGTGGCCCAGCACCTAGATTAGAAAGGTGACTAGTCGGCTACATTAGCGCCTAATTCTCATCTAAGCCTCTAGGCAGCCGACTAGTCGATGCCTACGCCCTAGGTGCCCCTTCTCCATCAAACTAACGTCTAGTGAGTTTTAGAACATTGAGTGGAAACAAGCTAAGTGTTTTTTTGCGTTCGAGTTCAGCTTGAGTCGAGCTCTTAATGAGCTGAGCCCAATTCATTAACTAAACGAGCCTATAGATACGAGTCAAACTGAGCTTTGAAGTGTTGAGCTTGGCTCATTTACTAAACGAGCCTAAAATCGAGTTCGAGCTTGGCTCTATTATCAAACGAGTCGAGTTGAATCCTATCGAGCTGATCGGGAGCAGCGAGCAACTTGGTTCATTGGTAGTTTTAGATTGTGGCCCAACCTCACTTCGATAATTCTGTCTGTTCATTTCATAAGTTCTCATGTATAGAAATTTCGTCAAATTAGAGCTTAATTAAAATGGTACCATAGACATTAAGTGTTTATTTCATTGATCATAAAAAAGGGTGACGGAAATAATATTGTAATGAATCATACCCTGAAACTCTATTCTCCTTTTTTGTTCTTTGACGATAGTAACAGAGTTTTAATCCCTTCAAAGTTAGTTACAGAGTTTTCTATTAATCCCTTCAAAGCCCACAATGGCACTTCAGAGCCTCGTGCACGAACTTGCAGGGAACGGGCCTTAGTGTGCGCTCCCTGGTGTGCGACATCCAAGCTGTTAGATGTGGTTTTAGTCTTGATTTCATCTCAACACTTTACAAATCCGAGCCGTTGATTGCTGAGATCAACGACTCAAATGTGCACACAAGGACGGCACACTAGCACCCGGGTCCCTAATTTACGTTTCCTCCATTTTTGCAATTTTTGAGATAAAAATAATCTAAGTTCTGTTTAGTGGTGTAGAAAAACACATCTTTCCCATGATCAAATGTACACATAACAAATATTGGTTATTAGTTGTTAAATAGACTAATCTTTAGTTATGATGAAATTAATGAGCTCTTGACTAGCTCCATTATAGTTCCCATGGAGACCGTACCATTTCTTTTCTATCATGGTTTTATGTAGATATTGGTCTGCAAATAGTTGTACTCCATTGTGGACATGAGCATTTACTTCTTTCTTTTCCTTTTGAAAATTTACAAGTCCAATAATTGTACTCTAGAGATATCATTAGTAGTTCATGGATTTCGCAAGGGAAAGCACCATACTCTATTCTCCTATTTTTATTTTTATTTTTTGTCTTTTTAGTTTTTGTACTTTGTTTGCCTTTGTGAATTTTTATTAGATTCGAGTTATTTTGTTGAATTAATCATGCGGCTTGACTAAAAATTGACTAAAAATTTGCTAAGACATCGTTCTGTTTACTTTTATCATAGTAAATAGGGAGGGAGGGTGGGTGAGGGACGAAAGAAATCATGAGAAAAAGCATAGGTGAAATTCTCTGGCTTTTACAACTTAGTGTCAACTTGATATTCAATTTGGAATAATTGTTTTAATCAACTTCATGTTTGATGAGTTAAATAACAATGATTCGAAGGACTTCTTTTACCTAAGGAGTCAATCGTAGAGAGATTTAAAATACGTGATTTTCATTTCTAACATATTAACGGAATGAGACATAAATACTCAATTTCATTCTAAATCTGAAAGAGGCATAGAAGTCTGTATTCAGCGAAACCTATATATATGTATTACTACAGAGAGGGATAAAAAAAAGGGTCATAAGATAACATATTCCTCGTCCACTTCCATGCTTATGTCCACAAATTATATGAACATGTACACCAGATTAAATTGCATGCGTTTCTATGATAGTATGTATTTTTATTAAATTAATGATATCTGTATGCATTCACAATGTTGATCACAAAGATTTAACATTCATTGTGAAATTTGATGACCAAAAAGCCCCAGGAACTACTTACAAACAATATTCCAACATCAAGAAAAATAACCAAAATTTTGTTAATAAGAGGGTATGATACACACCCAAATAAGGGGCGTGTATTGTAGCCTTTTCCATGTTGTAAGTACTGAAATTGATTGCCTATTCAAAGATCTTATGCTCAGCTCTCTCTTGCAGTGTTTTTAACTTATTAAAAAGTCTATGGTGCAGTTGTAGTGTTGCACATAACCAAAGTTTATCTCAAGTGAAGTCATCCAAAGCGAAGTTTTGCCAAAAAAAGAAAAAAAATTGGTTCCCACTTGACACATTCAAAGCTTACCTTGAGTAAACAAAAAAAAGAAGCAAAACAAAAAATTGATCCAAAGTTGACCTTAAAGTAACAAAGTGAACAGGGTGTACAGGTACAGTTCGCCCAAAAAAACTTTATTCAAAATTCCGATCATTCAAAACACTTTTAACAATCAAGATTCACTTACTACGCCCTGTAGTCACTACAGGACCCCCACTCCCATCCACAACCACCACCTTTGAGGGGCAACATGCATGTTGTCCCAATCCAAGCGGTTCATTGTCGGCGAACAACTACCTAGATCAATTTGGTATGAATGGTGCATATTTGTTTGAGTCCGAACAAACCTGAGCCATTAATCGCCGAGCACAAATGCCTCAAATGGGGACAACATGCATGTTGTCCCTTAAGAGACCACACGCTCTCCCAATTCGTGGCAGTGTTTATCTACACCTTCATCTAGGCAGCCTCTTTTGGATAAAAAGGTTATTCTTCTTTGGTTAGAATGTGTACAAAGTTGATGCAGAGTTGAGTGAGACATTTTCACTTTAAAAGTTGGCAACAACCTCCCCTTATAAAGCAAGAAACAACCTCCATCATAAATCCAGACAGAACTCATTTAAAAAAGAAAAAAGAAAAAAAGAAATCAAGATAGAAAAAGAAAAAAGAAAATGATTGATGGTTGCACAGAAAAAAGGCAAAAAGGAAAAAGGAAATGATTGGTCTCACATGATCCAAGACCCATAACGATGAGGAATTAGACACATTACATTGCTCATGTGTTCACAACCACGTACACTCTTACCATTAGCAAATAGGAGTAGGAAAATTCTAATATAGGTACAATATGTTCCAATTAAGGTTAGCAAAAGTGTATTGACGTGTGTCAAAATTATATAAAAACTTGTGAAGGTGTTTTAAAAAGTGTGAAAAGTACATTTTGTTTTTCTATATTTTTCTTTTGCTTATCGTCACTAGACTAACAATAGAATAACCAAGCAAATACTTTGCAAAAGCTTTATCACAGTTGTTTCCAATTACTATCAAAATAAACTTGGAGCGAGTTTGGTAAACAACATATCTGTGGTTTCCGGTTTCCTAGATGATCCCTTCGGCTTTCTCTTTCTCCATCGTAGGTAGCGTGGAGCCAACTTCTTCCAAGAATGATATTGTAAGGGCTTGGAGAATTTACTACAATGAACTTGACCTGTTGAGTGATTTGAACTGCTCGAATGGGTAGTGTGATTGAAATCGAGTGGATAGACAGGTGTGCTGTTGAACTCGACTAGTGGGACCTCGGCAGGTTTGAGATCATCCGAAGTAAATCCGAGTTGTTTGAAGAGGGAATAGTACATCACCTCGGATGCACTCCCTTGGTCACTAGAATCCTCTTAACTGTAGCTTTATGAACCCCAAGTGTGATCACCAATGCGTCATTGTGGGGGAACTACACCCTTTCGAGATCCTTCTCGGTGACCATGATCGTCCATTGAAAATCCTTGGTTGGAAGTCTCCGCTTCAGAGCTTGCCCCACCAAGAGTACTTGCATGGCTGATGTTGCTTGGTCAATCTCTTTATGCAACCTTTCCTTCGTTATTTTCGTTACCGGACCATGAATTACGTGTATGATAATTGGTTCTTCTAGGGTAGCCGTAGCTATTCCAGAGTTCTGTGCTTGAGCCAAGGTTTTCTTTTGGTCAATGTAACCGTCAAGGTTCCCTACCGTAATAAGAGTCTTTAAGTATGTCCCTACTTTTGGTGGTACGTGCAATACATCCTCTTATCCTTTGTTTTGTCATTAGTTCCAAGCTTGTCGTCCGGCCACTGAAAGAACGTCTCATTCTCATTCTTCTTGAGGAGCAGGTAAATCGGCTCATAAACACTATCCGGTTGGCAATAAAGTCGCTTGCCTTTAGAATCCTTTCATGGCCCATTTTAATGGTATTTACTGCCTTTTTATAACTACATGAGACATGGATGACCTTGGGAGTGGTGGAGGTAGTGGAGGGAGTGTCTTGTTTAGTTAGCACCTCCTCAAACTCAATGTATTTGTTAATACATTCCATCAGGTTGTCCATATCCTTTGGAGGTTGTAACATCAGATCCGCAAAAATAGGACTCTTGCTCTCCAAGCCATGTTTGAAATGGGTTGAGGCAATGGTTTGATCACACCCCTGGATCTGGTGGAACATCTCCCAATATCGTTATGCATATTGTGTAGCATCTCGTCTGGGCGCTTCTTCATGCTGGGAAACGAGTCCACCTCCTTCTTTTGGGTGTTGCTGGTAAGGAATTGAGACATGAATGCTCGTTTCAGCACCTCGTAATTGCCAATGGAGCTTTCCTCCAATTTATTGAACCATAGAGCACCGAGCGTCCCTAGGCTCGTATGGAACACTTTGCACATGATGGCTTGGTTAGAAGTGTAGAGTGAGATGACTTGCCTGTAATAGATCAAGTGGTTCTATGTGTCGGTGAGAGCATTGTAGCGGTTGAACTTTGGTAGGGTGAATCCAGTCGGAAGGGTTGCCGAGGCAATTTCCTTTGTGAATGGGGACTTCGACAACTGTTTTAGGCTTTCATCCACACTCGGTAATGGTGGGAGAGTTGGGACGGTGAAACCGTTTGCAGTGCGAGTCCTCTTCTCAGTATAAGTGCTACGATGCTTGGTATGCCTCTTCATCCCATCGGTTCGGTGATGGGAACGATCCTTATGGTCTCTGTCCCTTCTCGGCTCCTGAGTGCCTTTATGACGAGTCTTGTCATCACTACCTTCAGCTCGGTAGGCATGACATTTTTCGTTATCGCTGTCTTGGATGATCGTGAGATTTTCACCTTGGGCCATCTTCAAAGTCTCGATCCTCTCTCTGATATCACAGGACTTCATTTAACGCGGTGGAGTTTTCTAACGTCGACTATTGAATGAGTGTTCAGTTCTGCGGTCTTTTTGGGGATCCTTTCTGAGGTGGATAGGCTTGCACTATCTATCCTCGTAATAGAACATCGTCTCATGTGTGGCAGAAATCTGAGAGTATGGGGACCGAGCGCTTGACTCAGAGATCTGAGAAGATCGGTGATGAGAAGTCTGGATCCAGTCTCACTTTGAAAAATGCTCAACCAAGGGGCTCCGATGCCTAAACACGAGAGCCTTGGTTGTAGCACCCTCATTTGTAGGGCAACCGAGACAATCCTTCATCGAGCGTCTCTGCGAGGCAATATGTCCATGAGAGGTTGCTGAGACCTCCACTGAAGCTTTCTTCTTTACGGCCTCCAAGAGCTTAGCAACCTAGGCTCTCATGAAGGCCATTTTGGCATCTCACTCCTTGAATGTTGAGTGGGCTTCTGGATGGTGAGTTGCTGTGATTCTGAACTAAGACTGAGTTCGGTGAGATTGGGTAAAACGAAGACAGAAACATGAAGTGTGGTTTTTGGGTCTTTGGAGGAGGTAGGATGAGTAGGGTCATTTGGATTTGGTTGGTTATGCTCACCTCCCATGATTTCTCAACAGAGATGGCTAGGAAAAGGTGAGAGAGAGGAAGTAGGGAAGATCTAAGAGAGGAACACCAGATTCTGGGCTGCGTGGACGCACCTTCGGAGGTATCGGTTCAGAGTCCCCACCTAGGTTTTAGCAGATTGTCCCCGAGGAACCAAACTCGATTGACTCACGCCTTATTCAATGGATAAGGATTACTGGCCCGTCATCACCATACTATCTTAGGTTCAGGAGCTCAATTATGAGAGAGAAAGGGTTTTACGACACCCCCCTCGCCCAGTTCGAAGACCGGTCTCTACTTGACTTTTGTGGGATTACGTGAAATGAATACAATTCAACCATGAACAAATACGGGGGATGAGGGATGGGAAGCCAAATAACGATGATAAACACGACAACGGATTACAGTGTATGCTTGTGCTTTGTGAATCTACATGAATGATGACGATATGCAAACATGAACAACAGGGGCAGAGCCATCACTAAATTTCAGTGGGGTCAAATTCTTAAAGTAGAATAATAGAACAAAAAAAAAATACAAAATAGAAAGGAGATAAATTAAGTAGATATCTATTAATAATATATAAATTTATTTACCATTGATCTCCCAAAAGATATACTGAAATGCCAAACAAAGAGTAGCTTAGATATACAACCTATAACTGTGTCTACAACCAACCACAAAAGGTACACTTGAATGCAAACAAAAAGTAGCTAAGCAGATATAGATTTAAAACCTATAACAGTGTTTACAAGTGACCCCGACGATTTTCCATATTTTGAAATCACAGCATAATAGTCTCATTTGGGATACTAATAAAAAAACTCCCTCTCAATATATACAATCAAGCTATCATGCAACCATTGATCACCTATTCGGTTATGAAGTCGATTCTTCACAATCTTCATGGCAAAAAATATTATTTCTACTGTAGCTGTCACAATAGATAAAACTAGAGCCAAAGTCAAAAGCCTAAAAACCAATGAATATCCTATATCTTTTCAGGTTCAACCATCTTTCGAGAAACATTACCAATTCCTTTCAAGTTTGAAAACTCGACACTAGCACATCAATGATGAAATTCTCAAGTTGATCCGAAAGTGCCAAAAGCTCAATACTGGAGAAGTCTTTAGGATAAAATTTGGCCAAGCGGTTCAACTTTTGATTGTCAAAACTTGTAAATAAGTTGGATGGACTTAGACATGCAACATAGAGAAGCAACTTGGTGTTTACCTCATTAAAGCAATTATTTAGCTATTGGAGTTACATATCTATAACAATATAGAACAACTCGACGCTATAGTGTGAGAGATTGTCATTTATTGATCCATATGCCTTGATCTTCCTTGAGAAACATATGTGCCTTCCATGTTAAAAATATCAATGTTATTCTTGCCACAAAAATGCTGCCTTTGGACTAGTTCTGTTTTTTGCTGTGGAGATTGGTGAGACTTAGAGTTCGAGGAAAAATGATTGGGTGTGGTACGGAAGGCAAGTAGTGGTGAAGAGAATTATGTCTGGTTTGGGTAAATTGTTAAAATTGGTTTTTTTGGTTTTGTCCTTATTCAAAAAAATTTGCATTTGTTAGTTTTCGGTTGATTTTTTGTGATTTCTTGGCTTGTCTCGACGAGAGGAATCTAGAAAGTATAAAATTATTAGCCAAACTTAAAGTTTTGTGAATTAAGACGAAAAATAATCCAAAAAACCATTTTTTTGGGATGTCACCTTCGTCTTTATTCACAAAACTTTAAGTTTGACTAATAATATTATACTTTTTAGACTCCTCTCGTCGAGACAAGCCAAGAAACCACAAAAAGTAGACTGAAAACTAACAAATGCAATTTTTTTTTTTAAATAAGGACAAAATTTTTGGTGCGATCAGTGGTAAAAATGAGGGCAAGTAGTGGAGCAAAAATACAATATACAAGGGGAAAAAATACAAAATTCTAAAAATATTATACATATCCTATTAAAATTTGGCACCTTAGTGGGGTCAAGTGACCCCGCTTGACCCCGTTTGGCTCCGCCCCTGATGAACAAACAAGAAAATTAAACAACAAGTAACAATGTTAGGATATATAGAATGATAACAAAGTAATTAGAAATAACACCACAAACCACCGCAGGACTAAACCAATCTGACCCCCTGTTAGGGGTTTGAGCGCTTAAAGAGAGGATTTGAGCACTCAAACCCTCATCAACCCAAACATGCTTTTGTTGATTCTGGTTTATTAGAAACATGATTTGGTTATTGTTACTCATTTGAAAACAACATTTGAATGATCAAACAGAATGGTATAATCACCTAAACATGGGTTTGAAACTCATTTATGAATCAAATGAGATAAACAATACAGAAGGAATGAAGACTCAAAGCTTTGAAACTTTGCAAAACATTCAAAATGCCAAGAACCAGCTAAAATGAGAAGAAGTGTTGATTGGACCAGGATACAGTTTGAGCACTCAAAGGGACAAGTTCGAGCGCTCAAGCCATCTCTTGGATTTGGGTGATTATGCCCCATTCTGCCCTCATTTGAACCACAAACAAGTTTAGTGTGATACATGGTGGTGTACAGGAGGTTAAAGTTTTATAAGCATGAATAAAATAAACTTGAGGTGTCCACACAAATGAGAAATGAGTATTGGGCCATGCATAAGCATGATTAGAGTGAGGAGGAGAAAGAATCAGGTTGGCTTAGTCAAACAACAACACACGCACACACTACGTAAACTAAAAGCACAGTGCAGAGCTAAAATAAACAAGATTCAAATGCCAAAACTGAATAAGGTTTGAGTGCTCATAATGCTAGCATTGAGTGCTCAAGCCCCACTCAAGGGCTATGAGTTTCTGTGATTTTTGACCATTCTTTGATGTTGATATGAACTTGAAACTTTTTTGATCATTGTTTGATTATAGAAGGAACCCCTGTTTTCTTTATGAAATGATGTTGTTCTTTGTTTAATGTTAATAAACATTGTTTCCATGGCCTTTTTGGGATCATTGATTAGAAGTAACATGAATGATTTGAGAGTGGGTGATCCCATAAAAGCCATAGGGATATATCAACATACAAAAGATCAAAATATAAGATAAACAACATTTTCATGGCTTTTGAGCTCATAAATCAATAATCAGTGTGGATATAGACTATCTTGCAGCCAAGTGAGCCAAACAAAAGCCATGAAAAGATGATACAAGCACAAAGAAAGACCAGAAACCATGAAACATGAAAGTACTCAAAACATTTTGAGCGCTCATGGTCTCAAAACATTTTGAGCGCTCATGGTACGAACATTGAGCGCTCAAACTGCTTTGAACTGATATTTTTGAAAGCTATTTTCTTGGATATTTAGGACCTTTTGAGTTCATTAGGGGTATAGAAGACCTCCATGAACCCACTAGTCTCCCTCACGAGCACCAACCCATAACTGATTGTTTAATTTTCCTACCTTTTGGCTTTGATTAAGACTTGAACTTTGTAGTTTGGTGGATGGATGAGCTAAGTTTGGGCTATGGGTGTAATGTGGATGGTTTTGAACAGTAGAGTGGGCAATGTGGGTCTGATTAGATGGTGTTTGTATGGATTATGGAGTGTTGTGGTTTCTAGAGAGAGGATGAAATGAGTTTAATTGATTGAGTGTGGTTAGGCTTAGATTGAAGGGTGGAATTGATGAAGGAGGTCTGGAAATGGAGTTTTTAGAGAGAGGGTGGGCTTAGGATTAGAGTGTGGTAGAGTGTAAACTTTGCAAATGGTGTGAATGAGTGGGTTTTATAGAGAGAAATGGGGGAAAAATTGATTAGTTTGAAATGGGGGGCCCTACCAAGATAATTTAGGCCCTCCCAGGGGTCTATTGTATGCATGCGAGCAACAGAAAAATGACTGAGTGGCTGCCATGCAGTTAGATACTCATCATTAGATACTCTACCAGTAACAAACTGGACAGGGCTTGAGCGCTTAAATAGGGGGTTTGAGCGCTCAAACCCCTTTGAGCTCAGTGGTTGATTTTGGGTTTTTTTTTGGCATTTAAGGGGTGTTTTGGTCATTTATGTTGGTGTTGCTTGTTTAGGAATGGTTTGGAGTGGTTTGTGACGATTTAGGGCGAGTTCAAGCCTTTCTCTCAACCTCGAGGTATTCATGGGTGGTTTTATTTCATCATCAGGAGTGTTTGGCAAGTATCCCGAGTCAAAATCAGGGTGTTTACAGCTGAGTGTCCTAAGTAGATGATCCCTTTGGCTTGCTCCTTCTACACCGCAGGTGACGAGTTTGGGATGGAATGGTACTCCTGCACAAGGAACACCCGTCGTTAGCACCTAGTCTGGCCAGAATGTGGCCAGGAAGGCACTCCGTCGATCAAGTAAGAATCCTTGAAGAGAGAAGTACCAAAGATCAGAGTATGAGTTGCGTGAGAGTGAATTATGTACATTCTAGGGTTACTTCTTTTCCTTCACATAGACTTCTCCTGACTTGTGCCCCAAGTTTAGGGGCAAATCAGTCATTTGGCTTGGAAGACGTCATAGCACGTCACGAGCTCAATATGTTATCATTGCATAGAGGTGCCTCGAATCATAGCTTAACGCGTGTCATAACGGCTCGGCTGCCATCATGGTGATGTAAGGTAAGTAGTTATGTGCACATGGCTCATCACAAGCCAGGCACAACTATTAACCGTCTAGTATGTGTTTACATATAAAATTAACCAATCCAATAATTAATTGACACGTAATCAAAAGTGCCAAACATTGGCAATTACTTGTCAATGAAGATACACTGGATTAATAAGATAAAACTGAATAAATACGATGTTGTAGACACCTCGATTTTGAACCCGGGATGCGCTCGAGTATTCCTAATGATGAAATGGACCAATCATGGCTACCCGAAACTTGTGAAAATGACTTGAACTTGATCAAAATCAACCAAACATCACCAAATAACCTAAACCAACCCAAGCATTGTTGAACCAAGTTAAACCAGCAGTTTGCCACCAAGAGCCTTGAGCGATCAAGCCTTAGGCCTTGAGCGCTCAATATGTGAGGAGCACCTTGAGCGCTCAAGCCCACGACTTTGAGCGCTCAACTCTGAACCAGTCAGGAATCTGCAGAGTATCTCATCATGAGATTTCATGTAGGGTGGAGCGTCTAGCCACTTCTATACGTATTGTACACGTATAATACCCCCCTACATTGTCCTAAACTACACCTAGTATACAAACCCACTAGCTCTCTCTTCTCTCTCTCCCTCCACTCACTCTATATAAACTATCCACCACCCCCTATTCAGGGGTTCACGAATTCCATACTCCAGGAGATAATCCATCCAGCAATTGTCCACACACTCTCTCTCTACAAAATCACTCTATTTCCATAAAATCATCTGCAAAAACTATCGGCCAAACCCAAAATTCGACCCTTGATCATCAATTACCTTCATACATTGTACCATCCATCCACAATATCAGCCAAAAACACCAACAATCGTTCATCTTCAAACCTACAACCAAGCTCAAGCTTCCAATCAAGTGTAAAAGGTAGTTAGATAAGTGATTGTTACTGTTTTTGGTTCATCTGAGGGTGACCAGTGTGTTCAATCAAGTTCTTTATACTTGAATTGAACTCACAAAGGTCTAAAAGTTGTTTAAAAACACTGTCAAAATCTGCAGTTTCAACAGGGGTTGGAAGGCCAAGCCTCGTGCCTTGGCCAAGCCCAGCCTCGAAAGCGCTCGCTTTTCTTGAAGTTTTTGAGCTTTTATTCGATCTTGATCATCATTTAACAGTTAATCATGCTCATTTAATCCTTAAAACAACTTGTTTTTACTTTAAAACCATTTGCATGAGCATAGACTAACCATTTTATGATGATCAAGCCTCAAGACCTTTGAAAATCTAGTATTTGAAAGCAAAGCAGTGACTTTCTAGTTTCATAAACCTTCATCTCATGTTTTATGGTCCTGAAAATCATCCAGAATCTGTTTTCTTAACAAAAATCAGAAAGTCATGTAATGGCTTGAGCGCTCAATGCTATCTACTTGAGCGCTCAAGCCGTTTCGAAAGCAGCTTTGTTGATTTTTGGATGTTTTGATGATGGATCATGGTTTATTAGAATTCAAGCGTGTGTGGGGTTTTGTTACTGTGCATATGATTTGGATTCTCTTCTTTCTTCCATTCCCAAGCATTTCTTTTGTTAAAGCTTGATGATTTTCTTCTTTTTATCATTGTTTATGAGATCAATCTGTCTGTTTTCATTTGATTCTCCATTAAAAACATTTTATTGATGTTTGATCTTGTAAATAAAGAGTAAAGAAGGGATGAAAGTGTTAAAAATCACATAAGCCAGAAACTGGTTTGAGTGCTCAATCCATAAGGTTTGAGCGCTCAAACTGGTTTGGAGGGTTTGAGCGCTCAAGTCCTCATCTTTGAGCGCTCAACTCCTATTTTGAAATCCAGATTGTAAATCAGTTTGTTAAGCATTAAGTCTATAATTTCTTGAATTGTTTGTTTAATTTCTGTTTTTGTTCTCTTCTGTAAATACTCGTCATAATAATTCTTTAGTATCATTATTCCCATGTAAATCATGTGCACAAGCATCCATGTAAATTTGCATTTTTCATTATTCTCTTATTGTTTACATAGTTCCCATCCCCAATTCCTCATTTTTGTGTTTAGAATGAACTTCAAACATTTTCAAAATCCCACGAAATGTTGAGTAGAGACCGGTTCACGGACTGGGCGAGAGGGGTGCCGTAAAACTCTTCCCCTATCGTAACCAAACCCCCAAATCCGAGAAATTTCTGGTTTCGCAGTGATCAGTAAAATCTTTTTCAATGGGCAAACGAGTCATATTTTTATCGGTTTCTTGGATTCGGACCTCAAATCTGGGTGGCGACTCTAACAAAACACAATCCTTTTCATGTGCGACACCGCATAATCTCCGTGGGCCGTCCACAGATGTCGTATTATTTCTCAATTTGGAAAGACAGTTATTGGCAGTTACGAGCCATTGCTAAAATAAAGATTGGCTTCGAAGCCATAATATTAACTGTCAAACACATAAACTCTACGTGTAAACTTGTAAAGTAAGGCAATTGACAGTTATAACACGTGGAATACTTCTAGAAGGCAGTTATTTCCTAAACATGTTACCATTTGAGTTTGTTAAGCAAACGTGCAGATTTAAAGCTTCTAGAAGAAGAAAGAATTCAAAATTCAGACGTGGAGAGAGGAAGAAACTGCCAACTCCAAGAGTAGAAGTAAGAGTTCGAAGCAAGCCAGATTCAAATTCATGAAGCGGGAAGTTCAAACTACAAGCAACGTCTATAAATAGAAGAAATTGAAGAGTAAAAGCCCCCGGACAAATCTTCAACAAATAGCTATCAAAAAACTGATGTTTGGTTTGTTCATTGGCAAAGTAGTTTAGGATTTAGAACCCAGTTCGAAGTAGATTAGGAAGTAGGTTAGGATTTATCTCGATTGTTCTTGTAACAGTCACCTTTATCTCGATTGTTCTTGTAACAATCACCCGTTCGAAGTTCTGTTACTCTGTATTTGAAGTTGGAGATGATTTCGAAGTAAGTTTATCTTAGATTCATAAATCGAAGTATCTTGTTTCTTTATTGTTCTTTGATTTCCTAAGTTTGTTGGTTTGCATTTCTTCACTTATTAAGAAAAATCCTCTTAATTGAGGTAATTGAACCAATAAAACACAATCGCCTGATTAGATTTAATTTTTTCAAAGTTAATCTGAGGGAGGAGATTGAAACTCTCTCTGGCACGCTCGCATACAATCATTTTCCATTGCAAAGAAGTAAAAGAACCAAACAGTATGACATCATTCGCAACGTCATTCATGAATTGCCTCTTGTATTCCTCACAAGTCACTTCGGGTTTACCCGGCTCGGGTGACTCCTCTGGTTTAGTGTCGTCTAGGCCGGGATGCCAGCTCATGGTGATTCAAACTGTCTCGACTTGGTTATTTCGGGCTTGGATCCTGACTCGGCTTGCCTCAGCTCAAGAATGGGCTTTGTTCCATTTGGACCTTTAGCCTTTGATCCGAGCCAACCTTGTTCTGTGTGACTGTTATATTTCGGCCCAATACAATACCATAACCTATTCTTTAACTATATTACATAGATTTCGAACACTACAATCTACTGCAAAATTTATTCTGCACACGATATCATTCAAACATTTGTGCAAATTCATAAAATCTATAATATTTTACAATCCAAAACTTTTTAGAGGCTTTTTGGCATGGCCTTTTTAATTATTTTCTCTTATTCTTTACAATATTTTAGGCCAAATTTCTACATCATATTTTTCATCTCAACATGTCTCTACGAGAGGAATCGAAAAAATATACAAATATAGATCAAAGTTGAAAAAAGTTCATATAAGATGACGAAAAAATCTAAAACGTTAGTATTGAGGTTTTTTTTGGAGTCTTTTTCACTGTAACTTTTCTCGCTTTGGTCTATGTTTTTATACTTTTTCAATTTCTCTTGTCAAGACCGAAAACATGGTTAAAAATTTATTCGAATCTGGACCAGATTAAAAAAAAAAAAAAATCAATCAAAAGCCCGGCCCAAAAAGCCCCTAAAAATTTGGCCACACTTACCCTTATAATGGAAAGAGTGACTTGTAAATACCTCAATTTTTGAAGAGGCAGCAAACCCTATGTATGATTTCCACCCTCTTTATTCATTGACTTCTTTCTTCTTCAAACTCCAAGGCATCTAAAACAATAGTAGCAAAAAAAAAGTCTCTTCGTAAACTAAAACCTCCTCTGTCTTTCCACTTCCCTTTTCTCAGCCGGAGACAGAAGAGAAGAAGAAGAAGAAAGAAGAAGAAGAAACATACTCGTATATTGGTAGATATGGTTATGAAGAGATCAGAGTTGGTTTGCTTATCTCTTCTTCTGCTGATGATGCTAATAGAGTTGGAGATTACTACTCCATGTCTTGCAGATGACAAATTCAGCAAATTCAAAGGAAGATCTCAATCTGATTTGAATTCTTTGAAACACCAGAAAGATTTCAAAGGAAAAGAACATAAGAACGGGGTTCAATTTGATGATGTTTTTGGTGCTGAGAAGAGGAAAGTCTACACTGGTCCAAATCCTCTTCACAACAGATAAGTAGTAGGGAGACCCTCCAAAAAAAAAAAGAAAAAAAAAAACTTCTTTTCTTTGATATCTCTTTGGTAAATTGAATTTCATTGCTTAAATTCTCTTTTAAGCAATGAAAATTTAATTTAGTGCCTCTATAATTCTTCCCTTTTTCTTTTTTTTTTCCTGTACCTATTATATGTGCTTGAGACTTTGCTGGACAGTTCAGAGGATTGTTTCAAGTAATGTTTATTGCATTTGTAGATGGAAAGATTTTATTGTGTTTCCTGAGATTTTGATGAGAAAAATATTTTTTTATTTATTGAAAACTCAGATTATATACTGAAATAAAAACATTTTGGTTATATTTATGAATTACTGGAATTAATGTGCCTGTCAGTGTAATGAATGTTTGCCTGCTTTTTGTTCTTTGTTGGTTGGTGTACTGAATAATTACTCGTGAGTTATGATTCATTACCACACAAAAGACGACAACTTTTACGAGTACGATGTTTCCCTGTATTTTAGATCCATACAACTGTGTATATATCTACTGGTCTCAAATAGCGGTATCGGAAAACGTAGTGGTAATGTTAGTTTGTCACGGTCTATCAAACGAAATATGCTCTAAAATTGTTTTTAGCTCTGGCGGCCTAGCAGCTCCCATTTATCGATCCCCGGCGATTCGAGAAGAATTGATGAGGGTTATGTTAGTATCTTTTCTGTGGTGCCCGTTGACGAATTGCTTCGTTCCGAGCGTAGTGGTAGTGGTTCTAAACATTACTTGAAACAATTGTAGAGCCCGTGAAGTGAGGAAAAAATAGATACGATGCGATATATATTGAGAATCGGCCAATACCTACCAAATTTCCCAACTTCACCAGTATACTAGATTGTAACGGTATCAAATGTCCGAAAAATTGAACATGCAATCTACTTAAATCACCCAAGCCTTTGAACATCCAGGTCCAAAGGGGTAGTATTCAAATTAAGAAAGACTTTTAGCGTAGAAAAGATGGGGTAGAAAATAACTCCAGTGTTAATTCAGGAAACAACTTCCTATTCAAAAAGGTTTCCAATAGTAGAAGAAGATCCAAATTTCCATTTTCATTTTTCTATATTCGGGGCGTCCAATCATCCAAAAACACTTCTCACTATTTAAAACGATGAGATTAATAAATAAAAAAAAATAGAAGAAAGAACACTTCTCTATTTGTGAATGTTCAATGACCTCATTAGCGCCTCACCCTGATACGTGAATCATTCACGGCTCATTAATATGCATGGCGTAATCTTCTATTCGAACCGGTCTCCTTAATTAGCAAACATGGCTTCACAATCGTTGATGTCTATGTTACATATGTTTGTGTGTGTATATATATATATATATATATATATATATATATAGAGAGAGAGAGAGAGAGAGAGAGAGAGAGAGAGAGAGATCCCGGATCCGGGACTCTTAGTTCCGGATCAAATTTTCACGATTTGAACCGTCCAATGTGTTTAAAATGTGTTTTTAAGGGTCCCTATGAGAAATCATCAAATAAAATACCGAAAAGGGCTTCATCCAAGCAGTTTTTCACAAAATTGTACAGTTTTGTCAAAAACTGCTTGGATGAAGCCCTTTTCGGTATTTTTTTTGATGATTTCTCGTGAAGACCCTTAAAAACACCTTTTAAACATATTGGACGGCTCGGATTTCCCAAAAACAATTTTTAAAAAAATCAAAACACCGAAAAAAACTCTCATCCGAAAAATCTGAAATCCTTGACAGGATCACCGGTGTATATATATAAACTGAATAAGTAATACTATAATCTTACTTATGTATCATTTCAATTTTATCGGATATCTCTGATGGGACCTCTTGCTACTCTTGAATCCCTGATGTTTTTTGGGGGGCTGCCATGTAATTTATCTTATGTTTGGATGCTCAGGAAACATGCGTACCTAGAACTAGTGTTTTTTTTCTGGTGGTTATTAGTGTGAGTGTGACCTCCTTCCGCAATTCAAAATTCGGGACCCACCAAACAAGTTTCTCCCAGATAGCGTTGTCTTTCGGCCAAAAATCAATTAAAAGGAAACGAACTTTTCTGTTTAATTTTTTCCCCCTCCATATCCTATAGTTCCCTACCCTTCCTAATTTTGTTTTTGATTTTATTCGGACTAAGAAAGATGATTGAAATTTTTTTTTTTCATTTTTTTTTTTTGACTGGATGTTGACATGTACGCAAATATATCGAAATTTTATTTTACAAAATGAACGACGAGGATGATTTATTTTTGAACGACTAGAATGACTTTGAACCATCAATTTAAGTGATTTGTTTGTGTGTTTATCGATACATGAGTTCAACTGGTTTTTTACAAACTAAGGGGTGGTTTGGCCTAAAAGTGGATTATGGTTTTTTGATTTTTTCGTTTTGTTTTTATTCAATTTTTTTTTGCATTTATTAGTTTCGTGTCAAGATTTTGTGGTTTTTTGATTCCTCTCGACGAGACGAATCTAACAGGTATAAAATTATGGTCAAAACTCAAATTTTTTTGAATAAAGCCAAAATACTTGGATTATTGGCAAATAATCCACGTATTTGCCAATAATCCAAGTATTTTGGCTTTATTCAAAAAAATATTTGGTTTGACCATAATTTTATACTTGTTAGATTCGTCTCGTCGAGAGGAATCTAAAAATCATAAAATCTTGACGCGAAACTAACAAATGCAAATTTTTTTTGAATAAAGACGAAACGAAAAAAACCAAAAAACCATAATCCATTTTTAAGCCAAACTGCCTTAATTGCCGGATCATTATTCTAGACCTAATTTTTGCTTTTGCTTTTTTTTTTTTTTAAAAAAAAAAAACGTAAGAACTTCATTAAGTAAGAAAAGTACAACTATGATATTGCCGTTACATAAAGAAAACGTCGGCGACGGGTAAAGACCAATAAAGGCCGACAATACACAAAGAACATTGAACTATATTATCGCCAAAAGATATGAAAACCAACAAAAGGCCTGAGGACGCCAACGACAAGCGAAATCCGACAAAATGCCCAAGGAACATTGAACTGTTGAAATCCACCACTGTGGGCTGCAAACAAAGGTTAACCACAGCCAAGCAAACCGTCGAAATCACCCCCATAAAATCATAACATCTCAACACAACATCGCAGCCACGTGCATCCTCATTAAGCCAAATTAGACCCTGTGCAAATACCAAACGTACAAACATGCATTCGTAAACCTGATTAATACCAGTGTCTTCAATAATCTAAAAACAATTCTCTTCTCTTATACATATGAAAAGCAAGACAACACAAAACAAATTTACGTATCGAATCAAACCTGTATTATATTTAGAATTTTTTATGATTAGGATTTTTATGCTTTTAATTTCATCTATTGATAAATAGATCATGTGAGAACATTAGAGACTTACTTAAAATTATGAATGAAAAATTTTAGGGGTGAAATTATTTTTTTTGTCCTTTCATCGTGTAGGTATAGCTTATAGATTAGCTAGCAACTAATGTGCTTGCCCTAGTGCCTTGCTCCTCTCTCCATCGTATTTGTGTTCATCTGGAACTTATAAAAATGTATGATGGAGAGACAATGTTATATATATATATATATATATATATATATATATATATATATATATATATATATGAGCACTTCTAGACCAAGATCCGGGATTCCGGACCTCTACTTTCCCGATATTTTTTATGATCCAACAAGTGAGCTACTGATTTTGTGAAAAAACTAACTTCTGATTAAAAATATTTCCCCGTGATTTTTTTTTTTTCTTTCTTTAATAAATACGTTATAAAACACACGCGTTGGATGATTCAGATTTTGTAAAAACAATTTTTGAAAACTTCAAAACGTCCAAAGACATCCAATCAGATCCCTGACTGGAATATATATATATATATATATATATATATATATATATATATATATATATATATATATATATATATATATGAATCGATAGCAGATTAGGCACCGTGTTATAATGTTCGGGGGCCATGGAATAATTTTCCGTCCAAGTGATTCTTTGCAGAAACCTCCCAGAAATCCTATCTTCGGCATTATGACTGATTATGACATGTCCCCACTTAAATGTTTGGTTCTGATCCCTCTTTAATAAGGCTACATTACACTGACACCTCTTTGAATTTTTGAAAGAATAATGATAATGGCCAAAAATTTTGTAGAATAATCAATTATTTACCCCACTCACACGGTAGACGATGTGCGCCCGCGACGCAAATTGTTACCCAGGGCCCACAACCCACGCTGGGATTGTGGTTGGTTGTGTCACAATCATTTTTGTTTTTGAAAATCACAGCTTCACCCCACCATATTACTTAAAGGAGATTTGTTCAATTGCAGTTTACCCACTTAAATGTTTGGTTATATTATTCTTAATTAACCTCAGAAGCATAAAAAAATACTCATAATACATCGTTAGGTATTTTGGGACATACCTACTTAGGGTCTCCAAAAATTACAGTGCCACTCTCTTGATGATGAAGTATTCTATTATTGTCCCTTAGTTACAATACTAAATCTTCCCTAGTTCTCTTCCATAAGCACCTCTAAGCATGTCCAACGGCCTACCTATAGCAAATTTTTAGGTAAAATGAAAAAAATATTTCAGCAAAAAGATGATGTAGTAGCCATTTTAAAACATACTGGGTTTGTTCGTTTAGTAGTTTTAGTTTTGGAGATAGGGATAATAAGTGGAGAGAGATAGAGAGAGCAGTAAAGGTAATGATTACAAAACTAAACTAAAACTAAGTTAAAACCATGAAACAAACAAGGTTGTAGTTACTCTCCATTCTTCGAGAGGAACTATAGCAAAAGTTGAAGGCAAACAGTTACATATGAGTATTATTTTCTCTCATTCAACCGTTTACTTCAAATTTGGCTCTCTCTCTCTCTCTCCCTCTCTCTCTCTCTCTCTCTCGTGCCCGCGGTGGATAAAGCTCTCATTCTCTTGGGAGTGCATTTAGAAATTTGGAAGAAACAAAGAGAATCACTGTAAACCATGGAAGTTGAAATTACTAGACCTCAACCATTTTCTTTTGTATCCTCGGTTGATGAGGATTATAGCAATCAAAATTTCACCCCAATTTCATATATATTAATTTGTGTATTTGTACGTCTATCCATCTCATAAACATAAGCATGTGTAATATTTTTTATTATAACAAAAAATTATAGAGAGCAATGTTGGAGGGTAGAATAGTGACAACCATAAGGTTCCAATATTTGTTAGAGACACTTGGTATGTTTTGAAGAGTCTATCGACTTTCTCTCTCTACAGTTTACTTTGGCTCCAAGTTTCTTTTCTGCCCCTCTCCTTCTCTAGGTTAACCTAGCAGCCACCGGAGTGTCACGACTGATCATTGCTCCGGCCGTTTTCTACACTTACCAACATCCCACTATCATCCCTCTAGTCCATCTCGTAAACCTTTCAAAGTCTGACTCCCCACCAATCCATTTTATTTGCTTCAAACTTTTCCTATTTTGGATACTCTTGCTTCCACGAGTGCTTAGGTGTTTACATAGGAGCTAGTAGCACAGCCGACAGCCTCCAGCTGTCTCTATAGTGCCTTTTAACCTTGCATGTCTCCTTTTTTCTTCTCCTTCTTCTTCATTTACTCTTTTGCAACACTTCTTCTTCTTTTTGTCCTCCTATTTCTTTTCTGGTTTTGGCCTTCTTTTTCTCCCTTTTCTGTCGTCCCTTCACTCTACAACGTTGCAGCAAGACTCATGGGGGACTCTGAGGTCAGGTTTTTACCCCCACAAGCAGGCAACCACACACCCAT
Organism: Vaccinium macrocarpon; assembly: GCA_022606695.1. Taxonomy (NCBI): domain Eukaryota; kingdom Viridiplantae; phylum Streptophyta; class Magnoliopsida; order Ericales; family Ericaceae; genus Vaccinium; species Vaccinium macrocarpon. The sequence goes on from CM040175.1 coordinate 24,464,453, forward strand.
CCTTCGACACGCCAGGTTCGGTCCCGAGGTCTATGAACCAAGCATCAACTCTATCCATGTTGAACGGGAGAAGTTCTTTGGATGCTTGGTTGACTATTTACAAGATTATCGTAATATTTCCACCATGGAAATGCAAGATGCCATTAACGAGCATTGGCATATTGACAGTGAGGTCACGGTTTTGAAATGAGCTGGCCCGTGTTATAACCTCTGGCCTTCCACCCTAGATGACAGAGACGACTTACTCTATGCCGAGCCATGGAATATCAACTGTTGACTTCTCTAGCTTCGCCCATGGCAACCAAACGTCTGGCTGAATCGACTCGAGTTTAGCATAGCTGAGATGTGGACACAAGTGAGTGGGGCTCTGTTGGAATACATGACACCTGCTATGGCAACTAGACTTGGTTCTCTGATCGGTACGGTTACCTCCGTTGATTGGGGCACGGTCATGCAACAAAATATGGAATACATGAGGGTTAGAGTGTGTATCTCCATCCGTAGACCACTTATCCCGATCGTGTTTATGAGATTGGAGAATGGTGAACTAGTTTGGATACAATTTGGGTACGAACGTCTCTTTAAGGCATGCTTTAATTGTGGTTGTATTGGTCATCTTAATCATCGTTGTCCCTACTCTTTCACTCAAGCAAGTAACATCCTCCGTGACTGAATTCATGAAGCTAGCTTCCCTCCCCGTGGTTTCTTCTGGTTTTCCCAAGACCAAGAGCTATACCTCCTAGAGGTTAAAGCTTATAAAGATTCCAATTGAAACTGCACTACTAATATCAAAATCTTATGGGCCCAAGACGAACCAAGGAGTGTTCTTGAAACGGAGAGCAGTAATGGCACTCACACTGTATACTTTGTTAGGAACCAATTTTTTAGCTCTTCGAGGAAAGCACGATGGAAGCATCATCGGATTCTACGGGCTCTGGAGACGCCATTATTCTCTCAATGAACCCAACACCCCTGGTGAGGATAATGCAATGCCAAATAGAAGTATTAATGACTCTGGATCGTTTTCGCCCGTTGTCTCACACAACGCTTCCAAAACCTTTGGGCTTGATGATTCATTTGAGCGGGCTATCAACCTTCTGGGCCTAACTTCAAGTCTTGAAAACGTTAGCCTACACTGCAGGATGGACCGGCGGGATGGCCCAGCTTTGGAGCAAACATCCCCCAAAAGGCTTAAGCCCAATCCGATGGGTCTTGATAAGGCTAGTCCATTGGGAAAACCAAGCTTTTTGGGACCGCATTCGACGAGCTTAGCTACTGGACCGGTTGTTCAAGCTGGAATTGGTATACCACAACCCATCCCATCAGATAGTACCCTAAGGATTCTTTCCAACTCATCTGATGATGCTTTGTCTATTAGTGGTGAGGAGGGGATCTCCTCTAATTTAGTGGTTATAGGGGAGACCATTTGCAAACCTCAGAGTGCTAAAACTAGGGGTGAAAATCAAAACCGATGAACCGAACCGAACTAGTGAACCGGATCGAACCGGTAGTTTTTTTTTCGGTTCTTTTCTTTATCCGGTTCGGTCCGGTTCGAGATAATTTAGAATTTTGAAAACCGGTTCGGTTCACGATTCGGAAAGTTTTTTTAATGAACCGAACCGGTATACAATTATATACATCAAAAAACGTTGGAGGTGGGGCGAAAGTCCTTTCTATTCTCATGGAACACTTCCATAACATCTACCAGGAGCCAGATCATGCTCTCAACATTGAGGAATGGGAAGGATGGGCCTTTTTCGGCAAACGCCTCTCTCAAACTGATCTGGCTTGGATTGAGAGACCCTTTACCGCCAATGAAATTCACAAAGCAGCTTTTTCAGATTGGGGGCTCCAAGGCTCCAGGTCCGGACGGTTTCTCTGGCAGTTTCTTCCATTCTTTTTAAGATACTGTTGGACCCTCCATTATAGTTGTAGCACTATCCTTTCTTAACTCTGGTAGGTTGCTCAAGGAAATCAATTATACCCACATTGCAGTTATCCATAAAGTTCCCTCTCCCAAAACCCCCAGTGATTTCCGGTCCATTAGTCTGTGCAATGTCATTTACAAGATTATCTCCAAAACCCTGGCAAACAGAATCAAGCATATTTTGTCAGGCTTTATCTCTAAATCACAAAACGCCTTTGTTCCTGGTCGTCTGATTTTAGATAGTTATCTTTTAGCGTGTGAATTCTCCCATCTAATTGTGCATTCCAAGACTGGTAATAAATTTAAAGTTGCCCTCAAATTGGACATGACCAAAGCTATTGATCTCGTCAACTGGTGTTTTCTTGCCCTTACTCTCCAAAAAATGGGTTTCTCTGAGAAATGGGTTAATCTGCTTCACTAATGTTCCTCAACTGTCTCCTTCTCCATCCTACTCAATGGGATCCCATCTGATAGAATTTTCCCTCAATGAGGTCTTCGGTAGGGGGACCCCTTATCCCCTTATTTATTAATCATATATTTGGAAACTCTCTCATGTGTCCTAGCCCACTTGATCGAGGAAGGAAAGAGTAGAGGACTACAACTGTCCAGGAATGGGGAATCCCTCTCCCATCTTTTCTTTGCTGATGACTGTCTTATCTTCTTTGAGCCTTCCTTTGATAGTTGTAGTTCCCTTAAGCATGATTTGGATGATTTCTGTCGGTTCTCTGGTCAAAGTATTAACCAGCAAAAGTATCAGGTTACTTTCAATCCTAATGTCCCATCCATTTTCTCTAGGAAATTCCGTAGTTTTTTCTGTATCCCCACTAGCTCTGAACCTGTTCCATACCTAGGCCTTCCCCTCACTATCTCCGCTAATAAACGTGAGTGTTTCAATTTCATTGTGGAGAAAGCCCATAAATCTCTAGGTAGTTGGAAATCGAATATCTCTCAAGTTGGGAAACTTTCCCTCATCAAATCTATTATGTCTGGCCTTCCTCTCTATCTCTATTCCACGTTCAAAATTCCAAGTTCCGTCTGTGATAATCTTAATGCTATCTCTGCTGCCTTTTGGTGGAAAATTGGGACTGGAAACCTATTCACTGGCTCTCTTGGAAGAAAATCTTTGCCTATAAGAATGAAGGGGGTTTGGATATCCGTGATATGAACCTTTTTAATCAAACACTCCTTGCTAATCAATCCTGGAGGCTTCTAAAAAAACCCTCACTCCTCACCTCTAAAATCCTCTTACCAAAATATTGTTCTAAGGTCAACTTTCTGAAGGTCAAATCCCACTCAAATTCCTCATGGGCATGTAAAAGCATCCTTTATGGTCGTGATCTAATTGCTGGACATGTTTGCTGGAAAGTTGGCGATGGTAAATCCATAAACCTTTTCCACGATAAATGGATCCCTAATGGGTATGTTCTCCTCAGTCACCTTATTCCCTTTGCCGGATCTGATGATCTCATTGTCTCATTTCTCTTTAGCCCTTCTCCCAATGGCCTGACATGGAATGCCGATAAGGTATGTGATCTTCTCCCTCGTTTTCTGATCCCCAGAGTGCTGGCAATTAGTCTCCTGGCCTTTAGTTGCCCTGATCAGTACATTTGGCCTTACACCTCCTCTGGGGAATACAACACCAAATCTGATTACAAGTCCTTATATGACCATCTCAGATGGAATTGCATCTTTTCATCTTCTTCCCCTTGGATTCATAAGGGTCATAATGTTTGGAGCCTTGTTTGGAATTTGGATCTTCCAAAACGGTTTAAGGTTTTCATCTAGAAATGCCTGAATGGTATCCTTCTTGTTCGCAGTAATCTCAATATTCGCAAGCCAACTATCCCTTCTACCGGCCCCATATGTGGCTCTGACAGTGAAACCATGGATCATCTGTTTTACCTTTGCAATGTCACGAGGGATACTTGGAATGGTGGAGGCATCCCCTATGACACTCTAGGTATCACTGAGTCCACTACCTTCGCAGACTGGCTGATAGATCGCCTCATCTACCTTCATAAGAATAAACATCAATTTTTTCCTTTTATCTCTATCCTCTGGGCCATCTGGAAAAATAGGAATCAACTCCTCTTCTCAAACGTTCCATTTGATCCTCATGCTAGTTTGGCTATGGCTAGGGAAACCTCCCATTGGATTTTCAAAGCGTCTTCCTGGCTTAAATAGGGACAACAATCCTCTCTTGTTGTGTCATGTAGATTCCCCTCCTTTATCATCAAACCCTTCCCTTCTCAGATCGCTCATCACAATGTATGTATTCTCCATGTGGACGGGGCTTGGAAGTAAGGACATCCATAGTGTGGATTGGGTTTTACTTCTAGTTTGCCTGATGGGTCTCTTATTTCCCATATTGTTGTTTCCTCGTACAACAATAGTCCTCTCCAAACTGAGCTCCTAGCTCTCCAGGAAGCATTAGCAGGGAGACATGATAGCCACCACAGGGACACTTTTTTGATAGATAACTTCATCACTGAGATCAATCGCCTCGCTTTTTGTCAAATCTCCAAGGTTGCATATAAGGAGGTTATTAGAGCTCATTTACTGGCCAGACAAGCTCTTTGTGCTTTCATATCCCATCCAGATATCGAGGACAGAATCCAGCATGCCTAAGATGTTCCCTGATTTTGCTTTGTTTATATATTTCTTTTTGTTGTTTGTCTGGTCTATATTAATTGCTACTACTTGATACTATGTCCCTCTTGTTGGCTATTCATCAAGGAAATTCTACCTTTTGGCAAAAGTATATATATATATATATATATATATATATATATATATATATATATATATATATATATATATATATATTTGTTAGAAATATTAGTATAGTTCATTGATGCCAAATGCTATTTCTTTTATTCTCAAGTAATGCAATAAGTAAATGTTATTTGCATACTATCAAGCCGTAGCCTATTTTGAAAAATTCGGACTTATGCACCATGAAATCTTAAAAAATGACAAAAAATAAAACAAAAAATATAGAACAATAGTTCATATACAAACAATAGGAAAAATTGCGGTAAAATGGTGGTAGGGGCAAATATTTGTCATTTCATGGTGTACTTTTCTCAAATTAGAGATACATGTGCTTGCGACGTTGGATTCTATTGCAGAAGTTACTTCCCCAAGCATAGGGATTAGGTATCGCGTAGCATAATAACCGGAAGTCCGGGTCGAGTCCATAGAGACTGAATGCGCTGAGCGTGAGAGAATTGATTCGCGAATGTTGGTTTAGCCTTAAAGCGGCAAACTTAGCTTTGGAGTTTGGGTGTGGAATTCACTTAACTTCATGAATGACGCGAGATTTAAAAGACAAATTTAAACTAAGGCGAAGTCTAGGGGTGTTTAACTACATTGACTTGGGTTAATCCGTCCCTTATTGATTACCGGCTCGGGGCATCGTTAAATGCCCCCGAACGGAAGATTTAGATTTTAAAACCATTTACAAGAAAATGTGTTTACCAAAGATTAGGGGGTTCCGGTACATTTTGCAAACGGATGGGTTGACATTGCCCAAAGCATCACACGTGCCAAGTAGCCAAGCTCTTGGCTACGGGTGATCAAAAAGATTAACAAATCCACTCTTTGGTACATAAAAATGAAATCCCAAATTTTCGGTAAAGAAGTGATGTATGCCTTATACACAAGATGGACGGATTAAACCCAAGTCATGGAGTGTTAATCACCCCATGACTAAGTCTATTAAAACTACTCACACATTATGCTAGAAATTAAGCCTATGAATAGGAAGAAAACTAAAAACATGTTTAATAACTCTAAAAACTAATTTTTATGATTAATCCTAGGTTTGCCTACAACAGTAACACTTGAGAAATAATCAAACAACTAGTAAGAACAAGAGTTTTCAAAGGAAATAGCTAGAAAAACAAGAAAACGAATTAACCGATAAAAACGGAAACAAACTAGATTTATATAAAGGTCTCAATACGTACTACAACATTTAGGAAGAGGAATTACCTTGAAACTAAATGGAAGAGCTTGAAAATCTAGAGAGAAGGTAAAGCTTATATTAAGAACAAACTAATGGAGGTAGAGAGAGAAGGTGAAAATATGAGCTTAGGTAGTAATAACCCTAAAATTCTAAGGTTGGGGACCTTATAAAGGCCCCAAAAGTCGTCCAAAGTTATTACAAAAATGTCACAAGATATTTCCTGATTGGGCTTCAAAAGTTGCAAAAAATGCAGCTTCAACCGATAGAGCAAAAAGTGCTCTACCGGTTGAAAAACTCACTGGTTCACTTCAACCGGTAGAACAAAAAGTGTGTACCGGTTGAAAGTGTAAAAACTGAAATTTTTCTTTGTCTTGATCACTTGACCTTACGGTTTGTCATCATGACCTCTAGGCTTCCCGAGTCTTGTTCAAAACTTCATTCCTTGATTTGCGGGACTCTGTGGCGGGGTGCCATGTGGCCTTCGGTGCTCGGGCATCTATTGGTTTTAACAATGGCGTCAAAACACACCTTATTTCTCCATTTTTACTTGAAACTAACAAAAAGCAACCTCGCGCAAATTCAATCGTATAAAACCACAAAATGCATGTGCATGTGATCAAAATGAGCGAGATAAGCCCCCCTACTGACAATATTGAGGGCTTATCAACATGGTAAGAAGAAAAACAATTGCAAAGACATGGAAAGACAAGTAACATTTGACACAAATACCCTCTGGAACATGGGTGTAAATCAGTTGTTGAGAAGTGCAACAATTCTCTTTTCAGAGTTCAACAAAAGTGGAAGAAGAGTATAATAGTCAATAAAAAAAATTTCAAAAAGTTTTACTTGAGCAAGGCCCGCATACACACTGTAAAGATTTTCTGACCATTGCACCCTCTCTTTTCAGAGTTCAACAAATTCTCTTTTCAGAGTTCAACAAATTCATTGCACCCACGTTGGTCCAAATTCAAGAAGGGTATGTGTTCAAGTCACACTGTAAAGATTTTCTGACCATTGCACCCTCATCCACTTTTGTTGCACTATACATTGATAACGGTTGCACTCCTCAACAAATTCATTGAATTCAAAATCACCAATCAAGGAGGTATTTCGGTCAACATTATTATGGGTACCATGTATGTACAATTAAAATAGTGTGTTTCATGTTGGGAGCAATTTTGGGAAAGTACACCATGAAATGACAAATATTTGCCCCTACCACCATTTTGCCACAATTTTCCCTGAACAATACTAGAGATTAAGGTACAAGTTATTAAAAGAATTAAAAATCAGACTCACAATTTACCAAAACAAAGGTACCGATGCTCAGATCAGACAGATCTACACTGATACTGAAAAGAGACATCTCATGGATACCGACCTCTAAGCTTCGATATTGACGCAGTGGAATTCATGAGAAACTAGCTGCGTACTAGTTCAAACGAAAATAGGTATCGAATCCACGAGGTTCTTGAATCCACAAGAAGAAAGAGAAATAACTCTAAATGATATTTGATTAAAAGTTGAATAATAATAGAGGTTACATGCTCTTTTATAGGGAAAACTAGCAAACCCTAGCAAAAACTTGCCAAAAAATAAAGTATCCCGAAAATTGGGGAAACTTCCAAAATTGAAAACTAGAAAGAAAAATAAGAAATTACCAACTAGAAACAATGAAAACGGAATTACACGCTAAAAGTAATTCGTAATCTAATTATTACCTAAAATAGCAAAATTACTAAATTGAAGGCCTAAGCGAATGAATTTGGCCGAAATCCACCATCAGTCACAATTAAGGTGGTGAGTCTTGATCACAGTGCGATTCTGTTTTAGCCCACCAAGTTTTGGTCTATTCCAGGCTTGCCGATAAATTGCTGAAATTGGCAATTTTCAATTAGAAATTGTTTGGGCCTTTTAAGCTTCAACCAGTCCAATTGATCATAGAATTGGCCGGTACTTGTTCTGCATAAGATATTATATAGATTAGGTTGTGGAGCTTATCTGAGGGTCTCATACAAATTATTCACACCGTTTATTAGTTTGTTAAAATGTTTGTTCAACTAGCCGTATGAAAAATAAGCTCGATAGGATACATGAAAGTGCTTGATCCAATGTACAAATTTTCATTCAGAATCTAAGATTCTAAATTTTGAATGAAAATTGATGTACTGGATCAAACACTTTAAAGATATTTGATTGAGCTGATTTCCCACATGGCCAATTGAAAAAATATTTTAAACGTAACTAACGCTGCGATCACTTTGTGTGGGATCCATACGTAAGCCCTACATGTCGATCTATGCACCGATGGTCTATACCAGTTGGATTAGAAAAAGTTTTCAAGTGTCGTAGTATCTCACAGGTGTAGAGTTCTTGAATGTCTCATACTATATCCCGAAATCGGGTCATATTCTCTCATTTCCCCAATGTAATAGATAAAAAAAAATGACAAATAACAAAAAATAAAATTGATTATATCGATTTTCTAGTGAGCATATACTTGGCCTTGTAAACTGTGCTTGAAATGTTTAGAAAAGTTTTGACTTTTTAACTTTTTCCCGATAAAACAAGACAAAGATAGTACTACTTCCCTGCCCACAAAAAAGTGTCATTTGCAGATTAAAAAGTTCACTTTTGTGCATTACATTTTTTTTTTTTTTTTGGGGCCCTGGACACGTGGAGCATCTTTTATCCCACAATCTCTTCTTATAAATGTTTTTTTTTCGTCTTTTATAACAAAATTACCCATAAAAAAATTCATTATAATATATAAAAATGGAGGGTGTGATAAATGAAAATCATTTCTCAAGCTGTATGTAGGCTAAGCTTATTTCACTTTTGTCCGTTTGAGAAACACGTTGGGTTGGAAAAGCAATTTTAACTCTATGTTGTTTATGTTATGGATCGACCAAACCAACACACCACACGCACAATTAAACTGAAACAAAGAACACAAAAGATTTTACGTGGTTTCCCAAAATCGAGTACGTCCACGGGAGAGAATACTTTTCACTATATTGGATGAGTTACAATAAGATAAAAAATACTCAACCCAAGCCCACGCTCACATGTATTTTTATCTCTCACACACTCACCAATTTGCTCACACAATATCTCTCAACACACTAAAATTTTCTCTCTCTCTCTCTCTTCTCTTTTCAATTTTCAATACTACACAGTACACACACATTCTGCCCTTTAAATACATTGAATGACATGAACAAAATGAAGCACTACTGACATTTGGAATTCCCACCAAACTGCCTTGGAACAAATTGCCAATAAAATGCCTTGGAACTCCACAGCCGGCATTTAAAAACCAAACCAAAATTCCTCTTCAATTCTTGGTAACCCAATGCATCACCAAACTTAATTTATTACTCCACCGAAGTTCTCATTCCAATGCAAAACTATTGTCAATTTCTTTTCTTTTCTATTTTCCAAAGAGATCATTTAACTTGGGGAAAAAACTCAACAGTTTAAACCAATCTAACGAGAACACAAAGCAGTTTTACTACTAAATATAATAAAATTCTGATCATTTACTAGAATTAAAAAAGTTAAAAATAAATTTTAACTTATCTCAAACGAAACAGCTAAAGTAGGTGACAGTTCTTTACGAATTATGCCAACAGCAGCAGCAAATAACAGTACACATTACGTAAGAAATGCAATCAAATCTGGAAAATAAAAAATGTATCCAAATTCAAAACAAAATGTATTAAAAACTATTTTTTTGACATTGTAAAAGTATTATTTACCATCCATTAGGTAACGGTTAATAAAACCGGCTTTTTATTGGGCTGTTTTGAAGCTCAACATTCCTATATTCTTGAAGGAGGACAATTTTTTTACATTTTTCTCAAAAAGCCTAAGAGTCCCGAAAATTTATCCTCACAAAAAAGTCTCAAAATCTCACAAAGACACAATAAGATAAATAAATTTACTTTTATCTACAATTAAAAAATAAAAAAGCTACGAGGAACACAATACTCTCTATGCAGCAGAAGAGGGTTAATGAATGCAGCCATCACCTTCTAAGATGGGTTTCAATTTGGATGATCGTAACAGTTGATTTAAAAAAATTTAAATGTTCAAATTTTTCACCAAAAAAATTCAACTTAATCAATCAATCACTATTAGCCATAACAGATTAACATTTGTTTCCTTAAAAAATAAACGGTAAAATTGTGATATCAGATAGCCATCTATCCAATCAATCTGCATTTTGCCTGTATGATCTACTCTTCTTTCTTCTTCTTTTTTCCCTTTTTTTTGAGCGGCCATACAGCTATTAATGGTTCAATTTGGTCCAGTTTATTTTGGTTTTCCAATTTGTTACTCGTGCTGCTTTTTTTAGTTAGAAAATGAACCATTTTAATTAAACCAGATATTTCGGTTTGGTCATTTTATAAATCAAACCAAACCAAATATTAATGGTTCAACTTTGGTCCAGTTTATTTTGGTTTTCCAGTTTTTTACTCGTTCTGCATTTTTTCGTAAGAAAACAAACCATTTTAATTTCCATATGAAACTACTCGAATATCATAAAGTCGAGTAGAAAGCTAAATTAAACAACATATCTTACGTTAAGTAAAAACTAAATAAAACGTTTACTTCTAGGTGCCAAACCAAATCACCACTTTGATCTAGTTTTAGTTTTCGGTTTGGTTTACCGGTTTTTATTCAGCCCTAGTATTGTGTATTTATTTAGTAATCTTTAAATGGAAAGAAAATTGTAAAAAAATAAATAAATAAAAGGATGCGAAGATAAGCAGCCAAGTTATTTTTTTAGTTTCAAAAATTATTTTCCATCCCTAGATAAAATTTACTACAAAATACACCTCTGTCAATCACAGTTCTTATTGATACAACTGACCTAACTAACCAAAATACAGAATTACAGAAAATTAAAACGCTCAGAATTCTCAAGTAGTTCCAGTAGATGATATACTACTTGCTCAACTCTCTTTTTTTGCATTTATCTCGCGAAAAGCAATATGCAAAGTCGTTTGGTGACCAATTTCCTGTGTGTTTATTCTTGTTGTCAGTATTCTTCAGTAAGCAACTAACAAACAAACTTATTCTTCAGCAATAAGCGAAGGAACGGCGATAAGCTTATTACAACTTGGAAGCACGAATAGCGGTTCTGCTCAAAGCAATCGCAGTCTTCGAACCAGAGGACCGGCCTAAATGTTTGCAGATGAAATCCCCTGCCAAAATGACCTTTTGGAGATCCACATTGGTCTCAACTCCAAGTCCATTTAGCATGTATACAACATCCTCTGTGGCGACATTCCCAGAAGCACCTTTAGCATATGGGCAACCTCCAAGACCGGATACAGATGAATCCACAGTGCTGATCCCCATCTGAAAACAAAAAACACACAATTACACAAGTTTTTGAAAATACTGAAAGATACACATATATAAGCCTCTGGCACAGAGAGGAAAACAGAACATGTTTAAAGCTTTGAAGGTTTGACCATATTTAACGATGTGAAATACAAACATAAATAATACTCTGAATCCAACAAGAAATACGTTTTGCATTTACAATTTGAGAAAAGGAGTGTTCACTCAAAAGAAGCGGAAGGAATAGTGTTTTATAAGTTTGGCTAAACCTCAATGTTCCTCCACCTGATACGACGTGGCAGTCTGGGGAGATCACCATCAAACAAGTGAATATGATAGATTGTTGTGAGAATAAATGAAGTATCTAACTTGCATCATTTTAGGTTCAATATAAACTAAGTCAAGAACCCAGATGAAGCACTGTTATAACCCAGCTTTTATCAGCTTATCAGCCGCAGATCGCATTGACCCGTCCGGAGTTGAACTCAGCATGCTGGAAGCTTTTGAAGTGAGAGAAGAACAGTTGGAGAAGACGGAGGCAAGAATTTGAGATCGTTCTGGAGGAGCAGTGGCTTCGCTGGGAAGCATCATAATTTTAATGAATTGATAATTTGATATTATTCCTAACATTTTAGATCATAAGACAATACGTTGATATGCTCTTATTGGAATGTTTCTCCTATTATTTTTTTCAGGTGGCTAGATGTTTGTGGAGGGTTCGGGGTCTATTACCCGTGTCTATTTTGATTTTGCTTTGATGTTGTAGTGAAGTAGGTAGTAGTTGTCTGTGGGGATCTCCTATTTGCTTGCTATATCAAGGTTGTTTTTCAATACCAAAAAACAAAGATATATGAGACTTTATAAATATTAGAAAATGTATTTCTGAAACATGTATATACATGTATGCATAATCCCAATAATAAAAAAAAATTGCATATATAGATGTATCATGTTAAATGCTTCTAATAAGTTTCTCATTAGATTTTTAATTAATCAAGTGCAGAAGTTTTATGTTAGTATAAGATCATCCAGTTCCTTAATGGTGTCTCCACTGGTGCAGGTACTCTTTGTGATTGCTATTACCAGCAGTACTATGATCGTAATGGAAAACAAGACAACATTTGCTCGGATCATTGGACTTAGTTCAACCATTCTTTCAATGTGCTCCTTTGCTGTTGGAATCAGCCTGGCAATCTATGTTGCCCATGAGAAGATCAATCTTCTTTCCTTCCCAATGAAGCTACTGCCAACGAAAAGGCAGATATTGCATGCAAGCATCCTGTAATTTCAACAAGAATTCCACACAAACGGGGTACTTATTGGCAGTGAAGATGTGATCTCTCCAGGATCATGAACGACATCACAAATTCTTGGAGGTAATCCCACATTGGAGGTTTTACATGCTTTTGCGGTATGGTATTGGTGCAAGTGTCATTGGAGAAAAAGAAGAGCTGGGCTTTAAATTGGAGAAAAAGTATAGGTCTTCAAATAAAAATAGGTTTATGCTTGTCATATGTAATTAGAAATTTAATAAATATGTAAACTTAATGATATTACTAAATAACGTACCAGTGTTGTAGCCGCGCCCTACTTTTTTCTTATTTTTGCTGTTTCCTGTACCCGTACCTGTGCTTCCTAGTTTTTACGTGTATTTATATCAAATATCTTTCGCCAGTTCAATTTAGGAGTTCCATGGCATCACATATCATCCATGTTTGGAAATATTCCATTGTTCGAGGGGAAAAGATAGTCTAGCAGCTGTACCAGATAAGGTATAACATTATCACTGCTTTTACCACTTGGAGGTCATTTTTCCATCTTACTTCAACTACTTGCGTTATCTTCTGATAACGAGTATCTAACTTCCCCACTGGTGTATACTCTGGCTAATAAGCAATACGAATGAAAAACACAGAAACAATTACCACCCTGCTTTCCAATTTTCTAAAGACATATAGATTCGGGTAAAAAAATCACGATCTGACGCCAGACAAATCGATGATACTTATTCAATGAGTCAATATACATACTGATGGCAATTACCATTTTCGCTATGTGGTTTCAGTGTCTACTTGGTTTTATGTAAGTCAATAAACAATATTCCAAGACCTTAGCTGGGAACAATAGATATTGTTTGATGACGACTAGTTTTGCAGCACAATACATATGAAAGCTAAGCAAAATATAGTCCGCCCACAGCAATGTGTTTAACGTGTAAAAGTAATTGACTAATGCAAAATGATGCCCTGGCCAGAGAACCCAAACCAAATTTGTTTAAAAGGTGATGCAATTGTTTGTACAACATGTGTGGATGGACAGGCATTATAGACTGTTAACTTTGGCCTTCTGTCCTAAGATAATAGAGTTCTTAATCTAATAATTTCAGATAAAAAATAAATTCTTAATCTGACGGCCAATTTCAAATGATATGTAACATGAAGAGATGGCTTACTTGGAGTGATGCAAGAATATTTGAAATAGCTTGCCCATATGTGTCATGGAAATGAACAGCAAGCTTCTCAACAGGTACAACGTCAATAACAGATTCAAGCATTGGAACAACGGTGCCTGAGCAAAAAGAAAGAAGGGGGGAGGGGCAGCCAAATAAAAACAAGAAGTGAAATTGAAAGAGAAACCAATATTTACTATTCAGATGAAGACAGTTTTTGAACTCTCTGGAGTGTGGATATAGCGTCACAGACAATGTCTACTTGTTTTACCCAAAATCATGATGATTCACATCTCATGTAGATGAATTTTAAAGCACTATTTGATTATCTAACCTAGATTTCTCATATATCTACTCCCAGCAGCATCATATTCCGTTTGTTGATTTACTTCTATTGAATATTATACTCCATTACAAAAAGCCAAATTGGCGAGATTATGCACCCTAAATCTTAGCGCTCAGGTTTAGACCCCTCTCAGACAGACAGTGATCACAATCACTAATGTCTTGCCAAGAATTTGGGTATCTAAGTTCCAAAACATCCACCTAACGATTGTGTAGGGGGCTAGGGGGCTAGGAAGAACACACCCACCAGTTTCGACTGGTTTTCTCGTGCTATAGCTTCCCCCTAGTATCACCATAACCCATCTTGGGAAGATCTGCACACGTATCTTGGTTTCTTTTATGGTTGTGATCGCGCTTTCTTGCCTACAGATGGTTAGCCCAAGCCAAACGAGGACTCCCTATGGATGTCATTGGTGATCAGGGATCTAATTACATTCTTGTTTTGATTTATGTACCATGTGATTCATGAAAAGGGTCTATGCGATTTGAGGTTAAGATTATTGAAATCATGAAGTGCAAGAAATAAGATGAGGTGTTGTATCCAATTCACTACCAGGTTCACGACCATGTTGTCGATACCCATCATCATCGTTGAAATCATCCTCAATTTTGTGATTAGTTCCCTCCTATGAAGCACCGACACATGGATATATATGGGAATCACCAAGTGGCCCAAGTGGTGTGCCAATTTTCATAATAACACATAATAGAGTACACATATGGGACATACCAGTGTGTCTCACTTGAGACAAGTATGGACTATATGGGGATACGGCGTCACATCACTTCATAATGTAAACAATTGATGCAGGGTTAAAATTCATGACAAACTTGTCACATGTGCCTTGTGGTTTGTCTTTTTTTTATGGATCATCTCTTAATTATGTAGCAGCAGTCTTAATTTTCATTTTTGTGCTAAGTTAGTGTTAGTTTTCAGTAGCTTAGGTACTTGTGGAGCGAGATTTCATATTGATCACCCTTTAGGATATATAGATACAACAACAATAACATAACCCATTTAGTCCCCAATAATTGGGGGGATGGGCGGGGGGATGGATAGGAGACAAGTGGCTGCTCACAGAATATCACTGAAATAGTGGTCCCCCTTTAGGATATATAGATACATGTATATTTTTTGGATGTTTCCTGAGCCATCTCAATGTCCCATTACCTTAGGATTTCCATGTCACGTGCCTCTGTGCTTCTTAGAATCTCCCTCAAATCAACTATAGATCTGCTTCTGCATTGAACTTACCAGTTAAGATCCTAATGTCAAATCAGTTCATGATTTGATTGTCAGATTGCTTCTAGCAGAAAACAATCAATTGGATTAGGCTCCTCTATTGCCCCCATGTGCATACGATTTCAGGTCCATCAAAGATCAAGAACCGTCTCATTCATACAGCCATAGTTTTTAATCTGATACAACTCTAAGACAATGGGCTGTATACATGAAAGGATCATGTATATGCACGATAAACTTATTCCTATGGTCTCACCCATCCTGAGGGAGAAAAAGAAAATATGCATAACCAATATTTGTTTCAGATCCGTACTCAAGTTGTTGCATCAATCAATCATCATGCAAGACAAGGTTTAGTAGTCAGGAAGCCAAATTTCTTTTTGGGTGAGTGTAAATTTATCAGGAAGCCAATTGCACACACTTACCAGGCATTTACCAGCTTCAGTGACTGATTCACAGGTCTACTGGTTGAACCTCAGATGGTTGCAAATAGTTTAACATTAAAGGCATCGTATTGTAAAAACTTCCAAAAGTATTAATAGCGTTTTCGCAAAAAAAAAACATTTAGGGATTCATTCCAAGACCCAAACTCAGCATTAACTTTTAATCAAAATGCCAGTTCTAACATGCCAACAGGACCAAAGGAATGGCAGGTCACCAGCTGAGTATTAACATTGACATTAGACGTTTGAAGTAATGCATCCACTGGGAGATACCAGTCATCAGAATGATTAATAGACGCATCAGTTTTGCGCCAAATGAATCAATACAATATGGGCTATTTGCAAAATGTCTTGCGGTAACCTATCTTTTCAGAAACTAACCATCTCTTATTCAGATGCATATCAATAATGTTTCAGCATCTCTAAATAGTATTACCTGGAGTACCAACCCCAATGGTATCACCAAGAGAAATTTCAGAGCATCCCATATCAAAGAGCTCTTTAGCCACATATGCTACTTTTGATGGAGGAACTGCTCCCTCAACTGGGCACCCAACAACACACGATATATACCTGAAAAATCAGATATCAACGTCATCTACATATTTTGGAAATCAAATCAGGCTAACATCATACCAGCATAGCATAAAAGAGAAACATCACACACCATTTTGTTTAGAAAATGCAAGACAAAGGTGTGTGTGTTGTGTGCTTCATGAAGAAACAATGAACTGGAGGCAGCATAATACCAGTTCCGACCGGTGACCAATAGCACTCTAACACTAGTCCCAAATATATAATATTGTCAAATACGAAATTAATTCCTTCCAGGTCAATACGCTTTACTAAACATTTAACGAATGAATATCACCCAATAATGGAGGCAATACGTTAACCTAGCATTTGTTGTTATCCTGCTAACAAGTTGACAAGTATCTACCCCTCAGGTAGATAGCAGATCAAGGCCCTCAATGCAAAGCTAAACAGAAGGCAGAGAGGCATAAAAGATCTCTACGTTCAAATGAATAAAATGATAACTACTGCACTACTTATATTTAAGGATTTTGAAGCTAATATTTTAAGTTTGTCAAAAATTTGGAAAATTCAGCATAAAACTTGGGAGACACATTAGAATTCCAGTACCTAAATATAAAGTGATGTCCCATGTCCAAAAAACCTTTAGGACAACACATCACTAGAACATACAGTTGCAAACTAAAATTGCCTTTTTATATTTCCGAGATTTCGGAGAAAAGGTGAGAAGCTAACAGCGATTTACAAGACACATACCCACGGAGAGGTATTGAGAGCTTTCTAGCAGCAAGAGCAACATCATGATATCGAGCAAGGCTTTCTTCAATGCTACAGTTTATATTTGACTTTGAGAAGGACTCAGAAGCCGCAGCAAAGATGGCCACTTCCTTAGCTCCAGCTGCAACTGCTGCCTCAAAACCCTGAATAGCGGAAAACTAATAAAAATATGCCTACAGACGAATTTAAAATTTCTTTGCAAAAGGATTCATGCTTAAAACTAACTCACTTTGAGATTAGGAGTTAAAACAGGAAACCTAGCTCCCTCAAGACATTGAATTGCTGCAATAACATCCTTTGCATCTGCTAGCTGCAATTTCAATGATGAAATTTCTTAAGCATGTTGTTTTTTACTTCAACTTTTATCCAAATGCATTTTCCTATCAAGAATAAAGCACCACTATAACCTACGAAAAAACACCCAGAGACTGCATTAAAGTAGTAATAACAAGATTTTTGGATGTTTCATTCACTCATAGAACGCTAATCTAATGAAGCCGAGTTGTAGTCAAGGAATTCACCCAAGTGAGAGCAGCACAGTGCACTACCCAGACAAACATGGTAAAATTGGGATCTAAACTGCAAACTAACAGCCAATGCAATAAGGTATACCTGATAAGAGCACTAGCCACTAGAGGCCAAACATGGTTAAAAAAGATCTAGACTGTAACCTAACAGAAGCTGCAGTTGAGCATATCTTAGGAGGTTTTCCGTCCTGATGACTTCATGGTCATCCCATTGAGGTTCATCCTTCTGATGTTTTGAAAAGTAAGCTTTCCGTGCATCCATTCTCATGTAAGGTAAGAAGCAGGGATGACGCTACCATATTGCCCTAGTTGTGTCCTATACAAGTTGAACATTGAGAATCCTCGGACACACACTGAAACATGTCCAAAGGTGTCCTATTGGTTTTTGCCATTTTTTTAAGACCAAACACCTAGTAAAGACTCGGGCGATACGTCCTTTTCAAGCTTGGACACATTATTTGCATGCACAAGTTCAAGAATTTACATATGCAAGCCAGAAAGGTTTATGAAATTTCTTAGTATTCCGACACTGATCCAAACTGCTTGTTAAAGCCACCCAAACTTGATAGACACACGTGCGCGTGCTTATGGTGACTTCTCACAAACTGCCAAAAGGTTTCAGGTTAGATGTCTCCAAAACTCTGACGTGGTACCATACCCAAATCTTGGGTGAGGGATGATAGAGAATAGGAGAAGTTCTCCCGAAAATGTCCAAGAAAGAAAAATGAACCGTTCATTTCTCTTTCCTGGACGTTTTCAGGGACAATTTTCCTGTATCCTTGCAATTTTGAATCTTGGGTTGACCTCGCAAGTGTCTAATAAGCAAAGTCCTATCTCGCCTAGATACAAAATAAATCTCGACAAAAATAAGCAATGTATGTATTTTCTCTCTTATTCTCTAATAATTCTAAAATTCCATGTGCCATCTCTTCACATTTCCTTCTATCTCCCCTTTGTTCTCTACAAACAGAGTAGGTCAACAAAAAAGAAAGATAATTGAAATTAGAAGCAAAGTCAAAACTGTAAGGAGGCAATATCCTGAAAGCATGATAGTTGAGGATCCTATAAGAACAATCACTTAATGAAATATATACTTCTAACCCTTTGAAGATGATCATATGAACAAAGTAAGAACATACGGATCATGAATTTTAAAAGATGATGAAGCACAAAAGAAGTATGTATGTTATTAAACTGAGGAGGAGCACAAACTTTTCTGAATATCAAAAGCCTCTAAACTCCTAATCAGTTTTTGGAAAGGAAAATGTAAAATCAACACCCTTACACTCATCTCTTTATCGTCTCATATGAAACAAGGCCATACATGTGGGGGTAGTCTAGAGACTTGTCTCAGATCGCTTCTCCAAGCATAAAAGCTTGGCCCAACCAGTCTAGAGACCTCTCTGTCTTCTGCTAATTGGCCTTGGATAGGATTTCTCAACAACTCTTGAGGGAAAATGTAATTTCTTGCTTAATTTTGGACAGGATAGCAAAGATGTTCCCCTTACCCTTAATCCCGCCCCTATGATCTGGGTTTCAAATGAGGATTAGTTTCTGTAGTATTTTGCAAAAAGAATGAATTGCATATCCCTGGTTTATATTTATTGAAACTCTAGACTTTTGCAACAACCTAATTGTTCGTCAATACACGACTTCTTTTCAACATTTACAACATTAGCAGCTATAAAATAAGAAGTTAATTTGGCTTATTCCCATGTAAAAATAGGAATGAATTATTTTTTTCATCACATTATAGTGTTTCCATCTCCAGTGCCACATCAATTGTACCCATGCTTCTTCAAAGGAAAGTATTTTTTTTTCTTTTTTAATCGAAGGAAAAGGGTGAATTCTTGAAATTATACAAAGCAGCAGTGCTATAAATGAGTTTAGTGACACTTACAGGAAACAATTTCTCATTTAGATCTATTCAAATTTTCTCTTTCAAAATCAAAACAGACGCCCAGGCATGATAAAAAAACAAAAAAACAAAAAGAGCCATTGCCAAGAGGTCGAATCACATCAGATTATCTCGTTGGTTGACTTATTCCAATTATTATGTGTCGTGACCATTGGGGATAAAATTAACATCAGTTCAACCCTAAACATGACCACATTTTTCAATCTACGAATCTCAGTTCAAGAAATCTTTTTAACTCTTTCGATTAAAAACCTTTGCACGCAGTGCCTTATATTTCATAGCACTAACTTACTTTTAGCTCAATAGAGGGAACCATAGGGTCGGGTGACAGTTAAAATATAGCTAATAAAGAAAACATATTCTTCATATCTATGCTAACAAGAGAAACCCTCAACAAAAGAGCTCAATACTCCCTTCAGCAAGAATTAAAGTTTGATTTGGTGGTAAGCCTGTAAATCGATAGATTTCAGAAGGATAAATGGGAACCACGCCATAAAGGTAGAAACACATGGTTAAGCTCATTTGCAGAGGGGAAGACTAACCGCTAGCATGTTAATCATCTCATGAAACAAAAAAGCACATTGTACCTGTGGTACCCATTTTGGAGAGACAAAACTAGTAGCTTCAACAACAGGCAACCCTGAAGAGACTAGCATCTCAATCAACTTAACCTTTACAGTGGTAGGTACAATCTCCTTCTCATTTTGCAATCCATCCCTTGGACCAACTTCCACTATCTTCACATATCTTGGGATGGCACTCAGAAACTGCAACTCGTGTACGGCATTTGATCAGCTGGTCATATGGATCATACAAAAATAAAAACCAAATAAACAAAACCAAGACATCTTATATTTCAAAGTTCAGAGGTACCATTGCCATGTAAATGTGGTCAGTTAGATCTCAAGTTTTACGCAAGAAAGATCGGCTAGAATAGTTTGTGGTTATCACCCTGAGGTTTTAGAATGATTTCCTATTTGATGAGTCCTTCCCCTTCATTTGACAATATGGCTTCACCATTGTTTGTATTTTGACAATTTAGGTAAAAATAGTGTAACTTAGGGTTCAGAGGGTTCCCACTTGATTAAAAAAACTTAAGATGGTTGAGGCAAATGATTTGGTCTCCAAGTTCATCGTCTCTGTTGGTTGGTCTTTTTTCCTGTCACTGTTTCTTCATGGTAAAATTTGTACTCCGAATATGGCTTCCCTTAATGCTTCGTAAGTTTTCTCCTTCAATGGAAGTCTCATTTACCAAGAAAGAAAAACGAAAATAAATTGTAACAAAGAAGGAATAATTGCACAATCTTGAGGAGAGAGGTGAGCTCAATGATTCTCTCAGATAGGGAAGATTGGCTGTAAAGATTGAGGTTTGAGAATGCTGTCTTTAGGGAGAAATTTCTCAGAGCCAGCAAGCAAAATCAAGGTACTTGAAGGTAGGAGGTCAAATTTTTTACTTGTTCGACAATGTTGCTAAAGGGAAAAAAAATTCCTTCCAAAACTTGGGATAGGTTGCAAGAGGATAATGGATAGAGAGGACCAAAACGGAATATTATTTTTTCTAATTTTGGATTGTTGTCTTCAAGACAGGCAACCAAAGGGGTTTATAGGGTTTGAAGGAGTTGTCTAGATGGTTGGAAAGACTTTCGAGGAGATGGAAGTCAAGAAGGCATCTTTTATCATGCTAGGGATAAGTTGCAAGGACACAAAACTTTACTATTTGTAAGTTATCGTAGAGAGAGAGAGAGAGCTTCAAACATATTTTCTCATTATTCCATCAAAGACTTAGGGCAATACAAAACGATATGTAAGACAGTAAAGTTACAAGGACTAAACTACCCCTAGGAAATATATACATAACAATTAGAACCTTAACTCAACTTAACACGCCCCTTCAAGTTGGTGCGAAGATATCTATCAAGCCCAACTTGAACACAATGGGATGAAAACTTTTGCTACTCAGACCCTTTGTAAATATATCGGCCAATTGGTCTTCGGATCTCACAAAAGGCATGCATATCAAACCGTTGCGCAGCTTCTCCTTGATGAAATGCCTATCAATCTCAACATGCTTTGTTCGATCATGTTGAACAAGATTATGAGCAATGTTTACGACAGCTTTATTATCACAATAGAGCCTCATAGGACCACAATCAGGGAATCCCAAATCACGCAAGAAGGTTTGGAGCCATAAAAGCTCACAAACACCATGAGCCATAGCTCTGTACTCAGCCTCTGCACTGGATCTGGCTACCACAGACTGCTCCTTACTCCTCCATGTAATCAAATTCCCTCCAAGGAAGGTGCAATAGCCAGAAGTAGATCGCCTATCATCAATAGAACTTGCTCAGTCTGCATCAGTGAAAGCTTCCAATCTCAAGTGACCATGATTAAAAAACAAAATTCCTTTACCTGGGGCAGATTTAAGATACCTCAAGATACGATAAATTGCATCAAGATGACTAGTACGAGGTTCATGCAAGAACTGACTCACAACCCCCACACCATAGGAAATATTTGGTCTAATGTGAGATAAGTATATCAGGTGACCCACAAGTCTCTGATATCTCTCATTTTCTGTAAGCTCCCCCAAAAGATCAAGGATGTACTTCCTTTGAGAGATAAAAATTCCTTTGTCAGATCTAGCCACCTCCATTCCAAGAAAGTATTTCATAGACCCCAAATCCTTAATCTCAAATTCTTGATTCACATCATCACCTATAATGATTTTGTCATCCACGTAAATATGAAGAATGGCAATCTTACCATTACTTCTCTTGATGAACATAGTATGGTCAACATGACTCTGCTTCTATCCAAATCTCAACATAGCTTTGAGAAACCTATCAAACCATGCTCCAGGAGATTGCTTCAATCCATAGAGTGCCTTTTTCAATCTACACACCTTTCCCTCGGTCTGAGATGAAGAAAAACCCGGTGGAATAGTCATGTACACCTCCTCTAATTTGCCATGGAGGAATGCATTCTTCACATCAAACTGGTGAAGAGGCCAATTTAAATTGGCAGCACAAGAGAGTAGAACTCACACAGAGTTCATCTTCGCTACAGGGGCAAACGTCTCCTCGTAGTCAATACCATAGGTTTGTATGAAACCCTTGGCAACAAGTTTGGCCTTGTATCTCTCAACTGTCCCATCAGCTTTGTATTTCACAATGAACACCCATTTGCACCCCACCGGTTTCTCCCCTCTTGGAAGTGATACAAGCTTCCAAGTGCCATTCTTTTTCAAAGTCGTCATCTCCTCTACCATAGCTCTTTTCCACTTAGGTATCATAAATACATCCTGCCAATTCTGTCGAATAGATATAGAAGAAAGAGACGAAACAAAAATATGATGCGAAAGAGATAAACGGTCATAAGAAACAAACTGGGAGATAGGATGTTAAGTACACATTGTGACTCCCTTTCTAAGAGCAATAGGAGCATCAAGATCATCAACAACAGTAGGAAGAGAATCATTACCAGATGAGTCAGGCAAAAAGTCAGAAACTGGAGTAGGTGATGGAGATTGGCAAAGTGGCACTACACATGTAGACTTGTCTTTATTCCTTCGAGAGAAAGTCTGCGGATTTGGTCTATCCAGTCTTCCACCAACATCATGTTCCACTCTTTCTACGGGTAAATGTTCTTGCACAGATTTCTCTTTCTCCCCCTCACTATGACAAGGTAAAGGGTAAGACCACGACTCAGGAGTATAATATGTCAACATCTCTTCCTTCCTCATCTCTTCCTGTTTATCATTCTCCCCCTGAAGAGATAAAGTGGTCAAAGGATAAAAGGATTCGGTTTCCCAAAAAGTGACATCCATGGAGACATACATTTTGCGAGAGTGCGGGTCATAGCATTTATAACCCTTCTAAGTGGGAGAATAGCCAATAAAGATACACTTGCGAGCTTTGGGATCCAGCTTACCACCTGGGTGCTTTGGAGCATGGACAAAACACACACAACCAAAGACTTGGGGTGGAAGAGATGAGACCCGAGAACAACCTAAGAGAAACGTAATTGGAGTTTGGAACTGAAGAACACTAAATGGCATGCGATTGATAAGAAAAGCTGCAATAAGGATAGCTTCGCCCCAAAAATGTTTAGGGACATTCATGGTGAACAATAGAGAGCGGGCTACCTCGGCAAGATGGCGATTCTTGCGCTCGGCAACTCTATTTTGTTGTGGAGTGCCAACACAAGAAGTCTGAAAAAGAATACCAGAGTCATTAAGATATGCCCGAAAAGTCTCGTCTATATACTCAGTCCCATTATCACTATGAAACACTTTAACATTAGCATCAAATTGAGTACGCACCATTTGGAAAAAAGATTTAAAGCATGAAAAAATCTCATTTTTTGCCTCTAGTAAATACACCCAGGTGACACGAGAATAACAGTCAATAAAGGTGACAAACCAACAATAACCAGTCAAAGATGTGACAGGAGAAGGACCCCAAACATCAGAATGAATGACCATAAATGGCCAAATCACTTCTTTGATTGACAGGAGCAAAAGATGAGCGCTTATGTTTCTCAAGCTCACAAGCTTCACAAAGGAACTAACTCCGAGAACATTGTTTAGCCAAACTAAGGAACAGTTTTTCTAGAATTCCAAATGATGGATGACCCAATCTATGATGCCACTGATGTAACACGGGAAGAGCTGAACCCGTATGTGCTGCAAGAGTTTGACCACATGACAAAGGTGGACAAACTGGATTAGGTGCAGACTCCAAAAAATAAAGGCCCTCATGATCTTTACCACTGCCAATCGTCCTCCCCGTATCCAGTTCCTGAAAGACATAATGCGTAGGAAAAATTGTTACGAAGCAATTTAAGAATTGGGTAAGGCTACTAACAGATAGAAGGTTAGTAGAAAAATTTGAAACATGAAGCACAGAAGAAAGGGAGATGGTTGGAGAACAATTAATAGAACATTTCCCCGAAATAGAAGATAGAGAACCTCCAGCAACTATGACCTCATCCTTACCGGAACATGTAGAATAAGAGTCAAAGAAAGATGAACAACCTGTTATATGATTAGTGGCTCCAGAATCTATTATCCAAGGAGTAGAATTAGAGGCAGTAGAAGCACTAGCATGTATACCTCTGTGAGCATGGAAATCAGAAGCAGTGGAAGTAAAAGCTATGGTAGATGGAGTGTCAAGCCTAGCCAGTAGGCACCCGAGAGTTTGTAACTCCCCCTCAAAAAAAAGGCCAACCTGGGCTGTTTTGGAAGTCTCCATCATAGCAACAGACAATCAACAGTTCAAACTGCCAAAAAAACCTTCACTACGAGAACTAAACAGCCAAATAACAGTCCCAAAAATACAAACAATATACCAACTCCCCAAATCAACTTCTAGACATTGTGAAATAGACCCAGCAGTACCCAAATAGTTTTAAAAAACAGAGCCAACAGTACCTAAATAGTGTGAAAAAGTGAGAAAATACAGATAAACTCCCAAAAAATGCTCAACAGAGTTGAACAGTGCAGAAAGGAGTCTAAAATGGCTGAATCAAGATTGAACAGGTAGATATCACTATTTCAAGGCCCAAAATTAGAGGATTTGGGTTTGAATCACTATTTCGACTGCAGAAACAGTTTTTTTTTTTTTGGGGTAAATTAGCTTGAAATTAAAAGGGGTTAAACGAATGTACAACCTACAAGGGGCATACCCCAGGGAGGACAAAATGAAAAGAAAAAAAGAAAGAAAAGAAAAGTGTGTGATCCCCGGCACAACCTGCCGGGGTGGGAAAATGAGTAGTACTGGCACATCCCGTCAGCATAGGTGTAAATAAGCAAAAATGCAATAATGTAGTAAGCGTAATGCCGAGCACAACCCGCAAGCCTAGGATAAGGTGAAAAGCATGCACTTAAATGAATAACATGTAGTGAGTCCTAAAAGGCACCACTGTATGGAATGTGATTAGCCCGTGCTCGCTTCCCATTAGCCTAGCCATTCCAAAGGAAAGGGAGGCATCAAGGACATGAGCATGGTCTTTGCTGAAGAACATAACTACGTGATGATAGTGTCAAATACCTCACCTAAGTAAGGGAAATACTCATATGCTCAAGATTTGCCTACCTCCACAACGAAAGCAACAACAATAGAACTTGGCGCCAAGGGTATGAGTCCACCAGAAAACACCCTCATCCAAGTACCACAGTCGTCGCAATCACCCCAAAGAGATAGAGCAAGATCATAAAGTAAAAGGATAGCCCGCAGTGCATCATAATATCAAGGACAGGGCTAGAGATAGGTGAGTTCCCCAACCAAGCTAAAGATCATGATTGATAGAGCCAGCCCCAAGGAATAAACCCCGGATCAGAGAAAACCAAGTCACCACTATGTAGAACACATCTAATGGTAATCTCCACCATCGGGCTCTGAACACACAATCAACCAAACGGTGCAATTATCCTAATCCAAGAAACCCACACCCGGTAAATGTAACAGTGCCCCCTGTAATGAAAGTAGTACACGTAAAAAAAGCTCGGGGTCAGAGGTGGATAAGACCTCCGAATCGTGCTAAGGTAGAACCATGACTAGGGTCAGCCCTAGAGTATACTCCGTCCCCTTCGGAGAACCCCAACCCGCAGAAACTTGGTCCATCACTCCAAAGTAACCACGCCTTCGGACCTAAGACAATATCCACCAAACGCCGAAAACAGCCATAACCAAACTCCAATCACACAACCACCACCAAGCAAGAGAAGATAGAACCATAAAATGTGATAATGGAATAAATCCCTAAGTGCCCCATGTAATGAAAACAGTACAACGCAAATGGAACTCGGGGTCAGAGGTGGATGAGACCTCCAAACCGTGCTAAGGCAGAACTATGACTAGGGCCAGCCCTAGAGTAAACTCCGTCCCCTTCGGAGAACTCTAGCCTGTAGTAACTAGGCCCATCAACCTAAGTAACCACGCCCTTGGACCGAAGTCAATCACCGCTAGACGCCGAAATAAATCAGCCACAACCAAATTCCAAATGCACAACCATTACCAAGCACGAGAAAATAGATCCAATAACCCTGAGTTACTATAAGAGAGAGCCACAACCTACTCTTCAAATTTTGTCAAACCAGGGAACGAAACAGTTCCCATCATAAAAATCGGCCATGGCCGTTAGCAACTTCAACTTGTTCCAAACAGAATCATATTAGGACCACGAAAACTTCAACAATGGCACACTAGCAGAACCAGAACCAATATGGAATTACCCCTTATGCCATGACAAAAATGACACCAAAGAAATGGAACTAGAACGCAAATGCACATATGGAAGCTATATCATAGAACCCAAAATGAAACTGTAAGGCCATTCACTGGGGCCATGTTACTGCCCAAATTTTTTAGTGTGGGAACAAAAGGTTCACCCCTCCATCCATGAATTTGGAAATATAAGGTGCAGTGCAAGAATTACCTACTCGACCCACTGACTGGAATTACCCATACACGGCCCATCGTCTTTGAAATGAGTTCATGCGGTACATGTGGACCACACCTCAGTTAATTTTGAAAACCCATTGACTTTCTAGTCCCACCCGGACGTGAAGTACAATTGCTGCCCCACAAGCACCAGTAAACTTTGTCCATGCGTTAAGCCCACTAGCCCAGCCACAAATGGTACTGTGTACAACTGTAGTCTATTAGCTTTTAACAAAGCTCTTTGACAATTCCCATTCTCAAAAGAACCGTGGGCCCCACTCTCCCTTCTTCACCAAATGGGATTCGAAAAAACCAGCCCTTCTACCCAAATGGGATTCGGAAAACAAACCAGTGCATCTCTGATACTAGTATGATTTTAATGTTGAAAACAAACAAAGACAATAACGGAACCCAGATCTGTAGCTATGAAACCAGATACACAGTCAATATCTCTGACCTCAACTATGAAACCAGTTACAGTAGTTAATAACAACATCAATAAACACAATTCGGACTCAGAGCTTTCTCCAAAATCGACTATTATGGATTAATCTCCAATGGATTCGAAGTTACCTGAAGTTAGGGACTGGAATCCTGTACTCGAAACCCACCTACGGTTCAACATTTCACTGAGAGCCCCTTTTGAGTTTGGATACCAACGAACTCCACTTTAGATCCCCTTTTGAGCATATCGGGAGAAGCCCCTAACCAGATCTCCTTTTGAACCGCGTTGTTGAGAAGTCCCACATAACTTGATTGATTTTAGTCTATGCGTGAAATTCCGGGTGAACTTGAAGAAGATGATGAGTGGGTATGGTCTGGCCCCTGACTGGATGCTTGAGTTTTGGCCCAGCCCCATATGCGAGATTGGACGTTCAGCTTCTTCAGATCCCCTTTGAAGCTCTGTAAATTGGGCGAAATTTGGTTCCTGAGCTTCTGAACGAAGCTTCCCCAAATCCCCTGTATGTGTATTTCGGTGAAATAGTGATTAAGATGACCTTCAATCGGATTGATTGAGGCATATTCTCAAAAATATCTGTAGAGTTTAGGCGGGGGAGTGCATACTCTAGAGAGAGAAGCTCTCGACCCCTTTTCAACACTGAAGTCTTTGTGGTTCAAAGCCTTTGCAGAAACAGTGTTGAACAGTAAAACAGAGCACTGTACAGTGGTTTCGCAGCTCCAAACAGCAGCAAAGCAGATTGACATCACAGTCCGGTGGTAACCCAGTATCTAACGAAGACTGTCGATGCTAATCCAGTTGCTATTGAGGTGACCCAGCGCCGTAGATGATGACCCGGTACAAACGACATTGACCCAGTTGCTTATTGAGCATAAACAGAGTTCATCAGAGCTCGCCGACGAGTGTACAGTGGTCGCCGGAGGTTGGAAAGGTGGTTAAACAGCAAGTTCAAAAGAGACCCAGTAGGTATTGAGTAAAAAGGAGCTTACCCAGTCAATTTCGAGCCCTATATAGGCCGTACGGTGATCGTACGACAGTCGTCGATGGTCGCCGGCGCTCATCGGAGTTCGTACGGTACACATCTAAGGTCGTTGGAGCTATCCCAGCAGATCTCGTATGTAACGCAGTCGATACACGAGATGATACACCAAACAGCTTTGTGTACAAGACAATACTAGACGACAATCCTCTACAAAACTCGATCGACTATGGAGCAGAAGCAATGATCAAAGCTTTGATACCATGTAAGTTATCGTAGAGAGAGAGAGAGAGAGAGCTTCAAACATATTTTCTCATTATTCCATCAACGACTTAGGGCAATACATAACGATATGTAAGACACTAAAATTACAAGGACTAAACTACCCCTAGGAAATATATACATAACAATTAGAACCTTAACTCAACTTAACACTATTGTGGCCATTGATGACTGTTGGGACATAGTCGCGGATGTTTTGTTTAGCATGGCCGAGTTCTTTGACAATGGGCCCATTAGTTTGGTTACTTATTGACCTTATTTTTGGTTACTTATTGACCTAATTTTTGGTTCTTTGACAATGGGCCCATTGGTTTGGTTACTTATTGACCTAATTTTTGGTTACATATTGTTTAATTTTTGGTTCTTTGACAATGGGCCCATTAGTTTGGTTACTTATTGACCTAATTTTTGGTTACTTATGGACCTAAATTTTTTTGTGTATGTTAAAACATCTAACTCAAAACCAATTGGCAATGAGTAGAGAAGCCACCAGACACATATACTAGTTTTGGAGATTATAATTAATCAATGTGGGACAAACTCTAACATTCCCTGCACGAGCTATACTTGACCCACACGTGAGGAGGCAAACAACAGATCCATAACATTGGGATCATGACGAAACACGGTGCACTTTTGGCACAAACAACAAGGCAATAACCAAGGGAGTAAGCCTAGCTCTGATACCATGTTAAAGCATCCAACTTAAAACCAATTGGCAATGAGTGGGGAGGCCACCCAAGCTCATATGCTAGCTTTGGGGGTTATAATTTACCAATATGGGACATCTCTAACACTCTACCGCATGTGCGACCCCTAACCCGCACATGGAGAGAAACAACAATTCAACACATACGACAAAATCAACCATCAACGACAAACTAAGAGGAATCAACCATTAACAACCTAGAGTCTTGTCCAAAAGCCTCCTAAAACCCAGCCCTGATACTATGTTATAGCATCCAACTCAAAATCAATTGGCAATAAGTGGAGAGACTGCCCAAGCTCACATTCTAGTTTTTGAGGTTATAATTATCCAATGTGGGAGAAACTCACAATGTATATAGCAATGACGTGGGTATAATTGAAGGATTGTGATTGGGAAAGATAGAGCGTCAGTCTCCAACTTATATTTGTAGACGTTACGATATTATTTCTCTTCTACTATGGAGTCTAATCAGAGTCAGTTGCCATGTAAAACATTTTAAAGCCTATTCAGCATGAAATTAACTTGCTAGATGGTTATGCAAGGGTAAACTGTAGCATAAGAAAAGTCAGTCTGAAGTTATACGAACCTTATGTGCCACCCTGGTCGTTCCATTATCATAGGATTGAGAGCTGAAATGACGATCAGGAGTAAATGAAGTATAAGGGCGAGTTCCAACCACTCCAAGTGCTTGATTCGAGAAATGTCCCCCAGGAAGGCTCATTATTTGTCCTTCCCATACTAATGATTGTCTTGAATTCTTATCGCTGCAAAAGAAGAAGTCATGGTTTCTTCTCTATCCAAGAAATAAAAGAGAAACACAAGTCGCCATCATGAACTAACTGCAAAAAGAATGTAAATAGTCATTTTGCATATTCCTTATTAGCATCCAATTTGTATACAAGTCATACAATAGGTACAATGGCCAACCCATCCTTTGTGTTAAGTAGAGACCATGTTCTGATGAAATAAAAAGATCGTATATCTCAAAGCTATCGGAGGAAGAAAGCTTTGCATGTCCGCAATTTTCTCAGAAACATTGATGGTATTAAAGATCGAAGATAAAAACAGTAACACGTTCGAGTTCATATATTTGCTCCTAGAAACATTTGGGCAAGCTTTATCAAAGAGCCAAAGTTCATAACTTACCCCAGTTGGTGAAATGGGGAATGGCTCCCCTGTTCAGGCACTACATTTTCAGTTTCTATTTCACTTACTTCACCAATAAATTCACCAAAGGAAGGCTTCCAAGCTATATCATCACTAGTGCTCAATAATCGAGTGGAAACCAATGCCTCCAAACTTGATGCTACGGGAACGCGGGGCAAGAAAGACCGTAAACTTGACAGTTTACATGAAGTTTTCGCTGCCAGCATTGAACCAACTGTAATAAAATGAACAACTCACTGCACCAAAAACAAATTAAATGAACAATTCACAACAGTCTCGAATAGGCATTACATCACGAAAAATTGAAGTACTGCACAACGCATAATCAAACGACCTCCCCGAATGCGATTTGTAACCCTCGTGAAAATTAACGGTAACTACTCTTGTCCCAAAGTCTGATATAACATTGTAACCTTCTACATTTCCATGTATTATCCTTGCACCTTCTTTGTTTACTCTAACCAAACAAAACCTTACCCTTGTCTACCCCTTTTCTTATCATTGTCGTCTGTAGCCAAGTAACCCTAAACCACCACAACCACCTCCCAAATGTGCCGCCAAGTAAACAGCCTAAACCACCACAACCACAACCACCCCCACGTGTGCCCTCTGTATTGACCTCAATCATGGCCGCAAAATAAGTAGTGCACAACATCCCCAAACCAACATCATCCTTCCAATCGCACTGTGTTTCAAGAACCCAGCGATGGCATCAAGTATTGGGCTTGCACATAATCGTATACACATACATGTCTATACTATCACAAATTTAAACTAAACATCATGTCATGGTCTTTTGGATAAAATGAAAGTTCTTCCTTATTGAATAAGAGATCCAGGTAAATGAACTGCTAGTTTGAGTGAGAAAATACAAAATAAATGGATAGCAAGGCGTGTTCTTCTACTTGGAAATTCAAGAGTCCGTGAGGTAGGACGATAAGCAAAACACATCTCAAAAGGATGTCTAATTCATTTGTCCACTAGGAAGATATCTTGTTGGTCTTACGCTACAGTGTTGCGTCATCCTGAGGATGAAGTCCTTGATCTAATCGGATATACTCAAACAAGACCAGGGAACTGAGGGGGCCACCCTCTTCCACACATTTGGATCAGTCATTGACAAACTAAGAAGTGACGATAAAAGTAATACTCGTTCACTGGGAGTTTTCCAATCTTGTTGATATAAATTATAATGTTGTCTCTATGGCACTTGTTGGAGTTTTTCCCACGTTGTTAATTATAACCTCCAAAACTATTACACGAGGCTAGGCAGCCTCTTCACTTATTACCAAATAGTTTTGAGTTGATATTTTTTGTTTTAATTTTGGTAAAATACATCTCTCTCTCTCTCTCTCTCTCTCTCTCTCTCTCTCTCTCTCTCTCTCTCTCTCTCTCTCTCTCACACACACACACACACACACACACACACACACTCACGGAGAACCAAATCGAGCACCTTGGAAGTTGGAGGGAGTGAGGGTGATAATGAAAGTGAGATGAATCAAAGAGAATCAAATGACAGAGTGGAAATCAATGAGAAGGAGAAAAAGAGAAGCAAAACAGATAGAGATTTGAAGACGGAATCACAAAGGTGATAGAAACAACTAGAGTGAGGTGTGGAAGATCCCCAGCTTTCCCGGTAAAATAAAACAAAAACTTTGAATTAGAAAGAAAAAAAACTGAATTTCGGACCCAAAAGCACCACCGCCATGGAATTTCACAACCGAATTCACAATATCGTGAACCAGATTCACTACCAAGAACAAATATTTAACACCAAAAAACTAAGGGAAAATTTTATGACAAAAAATAAAAAGTGAGGAAGAGGTAGTGACTGACCAGGAAAATAAGATCGTTAGAAATTCGTGTCCCCTCGAGCTCTATTCTGCACTTTCGCCGAGA
The DNA here is from genome assembly GCA_022606695.1 of Vaccinium macrocarpon. Taxonomy (NCBI): domain Eukaryota; kingdom Viridiplantae; phylum Streptophyta; class Magnoliopsida; order Ericales; family Ericaceae; genus Vaccinium; species Vaccinium macrocarpon. Next base: position 24,496,882 of record CM040175.1, read on the forward strand.
GAGAGAGATATGAATGCAGAGATGAGAGAGAGAGAGAGAGAGAGAGAGAGAGAGAGAGAGAAGACAGGACATTGATTTACGCAAATGTTGGTGGGATGGGTATGGAGACGTTCAGTCCATCATCTTCTTTTGTTTCCATTCTAGGTTGATGTCTGATTATCCTTCAAATATAAAAAATCAAATATCATTTTAGAGGAATAAAAATAAGTTGAAGTACAAAAAGGACAATGAATCCTTAAAAAATTCTTCCAAAAAGTTAAAAAAATGATTAAAAAATGACATTACTTACAAAATCTCTCATCAATGAGTTACCTCTATTCTATATTTTGGAGAAATAGAGATGGGTTAAAGTTGCTCTGAAGCATGTGAAAAGTCACAAATTTGGCTAGTAAGGTTCAATATTGGGTTGGACTCAAAACTTATGGATAGAAAGGCTTGTATGTTTCCTAATTTAATTTTAGTTTTAGTTTTGATGACATCATCATTTCCCTCACTTCTTTCTATATCTCTCTTCACACATTATAATTTATGACATCATCAAAACTAAACTAAATTATCTAACTAAACACAGCCTTTACGATTGGACCAACTCAGAATTTTATCTCAAAGCCGAGTTAATAGACTTTTTTTTTTAATCTATGCTTATACGGAGTACTTATTATGCCAAGAATTTTTGCTTTTTTCAATGTAATACATGTTAACATTAATGTTATTCTAGCCTAATGCAAATTTAGTTCAAGCTAAAACAACACAAACATACTTATTTGTTTATTTTTTAACCAATCGAGATATAAGAATGTAAAATAACCTATTATTTAATACTAAATCAAACCAAATTACTCGCATTAGATTATACAAAGCTATAACAGTGACAATATCCATATTTTTTAGATATCATTTTCACAAATATATACTATTTCAGAGAGGACAAGGGTCCCGTCCGCCCCCAACATAGTTTAGCCACTGGGACGGGGCATATGGGTTGAGCCTTTAAGGCTCCGCTTGTGCACGGAGCCCGAAGTCTTAATGCAAATGCAGTTCGTCTTCATTCCATGTTCACCTAAACTCCTTTCACTTTTATTTGCTCCCCGTACAAACCACATGGATAAATCTCTTTTGAATTTCAATGCATTTTTTTAATTTTTATTGCACTAGTATTACTAATGCCAACACTCTTCCATCATTGATCATTTTAAGGGACCTACAATTCTTGGGATAAGAAGAAAAGAGGCCGCCTCTTCCATCATCTCCGGGTTAAGGCTATTAGGCCCTATTTGGATGGAGGAGAAGCCTCCCGGATTTGTTTTCACCCCTTGATAAAGGTGGGTCCCTTCTCATATTCACTGTTTGGATACTTCAAAATGCTTCTGGATTTCTCTTGCACCCCTCAAAACTTATCTGGCTTTGGACCCTTTGAGGGGGATAACTTTTGGGCAGGAGGTGCCCAAAAGTTATCTGCGAGGGAATGGTGGCCTTTGGAAGACTATATACCCCACCTTATCCCCCTCCCTCACCCCTAGCCTCTATCACTGCAACTGCTGAAACCGAAATGGGTTGCTACTAGATTGTTGAAACTGAAACCGAATCTAGGTTCCTGAAACCGAGAGGGAGGGAGAGAGAGAGAGAGGAGAGGAGAGGAGAGATACATGTTATTGCAGTCACTGGAATGCCGTTGCCGGAGGATCTGGGTTGCTACTGTTGAAGCGAAATGGGGAAGAAGGGAAAGTAGCACATGGGTTTTGTTTTGGTTTTCCGTGAAGGTAGCACATGGTTTTGGTTTTCACCAATTCTAACTTTTTGGGATTTTTGTAGTAGTAGAACTTTATCAATGAATTTTTAGTAATATCAGACTATAAGTATAAAATATCGATCGGGGCAGAGAGAAAGTTTTAGAGAGAGAACGAGCAGGGAGAGGTGTATGGGAGAAGCTTCTCCCTAGGCCAAACCCTAGCGGCAGCCGCCCCTCCCTCCTCCCCCGCCGCAACTCTTCCACCTTTTTCCTCACTCCTCTCCTCCTCTCCTCTTTTACTTGCCCCATGGTTTCCGGCAAATCCCATAGTGTACGAGCTTCTCTCCTCCTCCTATGGGCGGCCGAAACCCGATTTTTGGACAAAGGGGAGCCAAATCTGGGGTTTCTAGATCCGGACTCCTAACATTGGCGACAGCAACGGTGACGGCAGCGTGACAACTCCGGCTCCAGCGATCTTTCTTCTTGCTTTTTGAGTACCTTAGTTTTTTTTTCTTATGCATTTTCCTTTTTTTTCGTTTTTTTGTAGGTTGTAACTTGGATTTGTTTGGTGATAAAATAGATTTTCTCTTCTAGCAAAAAAAAAAAAAAAAAACAGAAGAAGACTACAAGTATTATTGTGGAATTTAAGTTGATAATTATAAACAGAATATACTTCAATTACAAGACCCAACCTCAAATTATCCAAAATTAATTAAATATATTGAGTTTTGCATTTATATACTTTATTTAATACAATAATCAAATTTAACACAGTACATGTGCAACCTAGTTATTTGACAATTTTTATCCCCCATTTAAAACATTCAAACCATGTCAAATTTTATCTCCTTCATAAATATCACATCACTGTGGGTCAATCTTCCAAAAATAATACCATCTCTTATTTTATTCCCTTAAAATAATACCTCATCCAATCGGAGCCTTTGGGCTACAACAAAAGCCGGAAGAACGGCTGAATAGACTCGAGTTGAACTGAACCGAACCAAACCAAACCATAAATTCCAATCCTGATCCGTGGACTGGTCAGAATGGTAGGCATTTTGGGGAAAAAAAATTCTTGTGGAGCGATAAAACTTAATAATGCACATACTTTCAGAGCTACGAAAATGTGTTCCGTGCAACAGTCATAGCAAATCACCCTACATGTGCTACGGCTGTGCATCGAGATTTCTATCCCCCGCCCCAATTTGGACACGCCAACAGGGCATGCTATGATTCTCGTTCTTGGTCTTTTCACAATTTTCAGATTCACACGGACTCCTGGCTCCTTGTTCGTGATCTCGTCAAAGGAAAGGCATCCGAATAGCACCTGGTGTTGTTTCAAAATATATCAGCTCTTTATGTTTAGCCCCAAAACAAATGACTTTTTGAAACTCCAAAGCAAAAAACATGCTTAATTTTTTAAGCCAAAATAAACCTAATTTGTTTTGTCATGTCTGTATTTGTACAGTTAAAAGGATTATTGTCAGCGAGACTCATGTGTCAGCAAGCATAGCGAGAATAATAACATGCTCAGGTATGATTTTGCGTGTTGTTTTTGGGTTTCTATGTACATCTGGCGTTTCCTATGAAAACTTCCAACATTGACCAAAGGCAAAAATTGAACATCCGCTATTTGCATAACACATTGTTGGGCCCGGAGAGCCCCAATAGATTTGGTTATACAATATTACTCTCTATAACCGCTTTAAAAACAGACTTACAAATGCGATGTTCAATGTCATAAAAAACTTAATTGAAACCCTTCCTAACACTACTTGGTTTTAGGAGAGACGGTGAAAAACCAGTCCAACAAACATAATTATTGTGTGTGTTAGACTCGCAGCGTTTTTTTTTTCCAAGGTAAGAATTTTTTTCTCCCAAACGCACTGCCATTCAAAACGGGAATTGATCAACATCCAGCCCATGAATTGATCAATTACAAATTCATAAGTGCCCTGAGAAAACTTTGTGCTACACTCTGTTTTGTAATTTGATAAATCCTCTCATGTGAAACTCTCACATAAAAGAAATGATAAATTCATTTCGTCTTATCAGTAACCTCTCGATCATTCTATTCATTTCATTTTTTGACGACATTTCCATTAGGAAAACATTACCACTACTGGTTTCACCAGGGAAACCAATTTTATTGGCAGTACTACTTCGTAAAGACAGCTCAACGAACCCTGAGAAGAAATGAATGCATTTATTGGCATCAAAAGATGACTCGTAAGCCTAACTCTACCGTTCTGTAAAAGATTGTGATCTGAAAAACGTACATTCATTGACAAAATATCGATTGGTAATCCGAGTGCAGATTAAGGCACGATCTCCCTAGTAACTGAAAACCAGAAGTAAATAACAAAGAGGCTACTTCTTTTGGATGAAAATATACAAAGAATATAAGACAACAATAGATGGAGCTAAAATGAACATGAGCAGAATGCGGAGAGTCAACAACAACCGACCATCTCAAAAATAAACTAAGATGGTCGAATCCCTGCCTACCAACAAATATAAGCGCAAAGAGATGCAGACCTCGTAATGGTCTTTAAACATGAGATTTCTTCTTCGGATCAGGAGCTCCATCCTCACCAAATCTAGCACACAACAAATAAATAAACCTCAAAATCAGTACTTGTTCTTATCATGGAAAATGGTGATATTGATTGAACAGAGGCGATTAAAATTCAGAAAACAAGGCAGAATTTGATTACTCACCAAGAAATGTTTCCTAATCAATAAAATTCCAATTTCTAATTTAAAAAAGTAAACACAAACCTCTCTAAATTTTGCATTAGCGAATTTTGTTTTGAATGACAGAGGTAGGGAGGAAAATAGACACTATGGAACACATAAAATGTGGCATTTCTCAATGACAGAAAATAGCAACAACGAAAGACTCACAATAAAGAAGCAATTATACTCCCTACTCTCCATTTTCCTTTAACCATATGGGAAATACGACTACTACTTTTTGAAAGGAAATCTGATTATTATAAACACAACCATTAAAGGGTTCAGACTTTGGTAACTGAACAGCTAAAAAGGGTAATATAGAAAAAGCATAAGACCGCGTTCCCTGTATTCTCAAAATGAATAAACAAGAGCTCCCCAAAATGGGTAGTGGGACAGAAAAAGAGCGACGAAGGAATTTAAGCTTACAGCAAGAGACTTGCTGGCGAAACAGCAACATACACATCACAACATTTTCTACCACTCAATCAAGGAAAACGTGGGCGGCAAACGAAATCAGAAATTTAACAGTAATAACATGACGTTACCCATATTAGAAATGCTACTGAGCCGCCGGTAAAATGTTCCACCCAAGAAATTCTTTTCCAGTCAGGAAAATAGTGGGACACACAACTAGATGCACCAGATAGGTGTCCTCTTATGTCCACAATGATATGGGCACAAACACTTAAACTGGCAAGGAGCATATATGCTTCCAGCTCATAAGATCACTTTTTATTTATTTATGAAAGTCGGTCTCCTATGTGGTTCTACCTACGTTAGCTAATTCCTCGTGAAAACAAAAGCGTAAAGAGTCTTAGAGAAATATATTGGGTATTTGGGACACATAATTAGGCTTGCTAATGTCAACATGCAAACGCTGAACCAATGGATGCAGATGTGCTTCCTACCTCATATGTACTATCATTTTTTTTATTGAAGGCACTTGCGTAGATTGCTACTCTTGCAGTTCATGTCATGAATCCAAAAAGCTTTTTACAGAATTCAGCAAGAGTAATGTAACAAACACACGTCAAACCTTGCCAGAACTTACTTAGACGCAACAAATCTTATGGCTTCAACTTACATTTCTGCTAGTCTCTTTCTTTGATTGGTGCCCACATATGCCCTTAACTCTTCAATGTCCATAGTGCTGAAAGTGTCACTGACTTTAGAATTCAGAAAATTGCATCCATCTAAGAAACTGGAAGATTCAGCCAAGCCTGGAAGGACTGAGACATCCTTAAGTTGTCCTTTAAGATGCTCCATCAAAATGAAACCTGCCATAGGAAACAAAATAAATAATTATTAGAATGCAAGATGAGTTAAATGAGTCATAAGTGATACCGAACAGCAATATGTATATGGCCATAAAAGCCAATAGCCATATTCAAGTCCTGGTCTCTGCATATTTGTCAGATCGATTCAGAAAAAATGTCAAAAAATGTTGTACTACCTAAACAGCTGTCCAAGTGGGAATGCACGAGATCAACAAAACAACTACAAGAAATTCCCGCTTATTTACTTCTGGTTCGTCCACAGAAGCATGTCATGGACAGAGATAACTTGCTCACCAATAGCCCAGCAGAATATCATATCCGGTGATCAACTAGTGCCAACCTCAGATGCTTATCAGCTCTCCCAAACTTCAACGTTACCCGGTAAGTTTCATGCCTAAATTGCGACTAGAGCGGCTGTACAGTCCTAATTTTTTTTCCTATTTTTACTCACGCAATCTTCATCCCAAAGTCAAGCCATTAGCCATTAGCCGTTGCACCTTAGTTGTACAAAACGGGGGCAAGACAACATAGAAGAATCTAAGATAGGAAGCGTCTATAGCCTTGTAAACATAAACATAGAAACTTTCGGAAATATTAATTTTAGTCACTTCTATGGAGAGATCTCCAATTTTATTAATGCTGCAAATATTCTGAACCATGGAATATCAGATTATGAAATAACTTCAAGAAATCAACACATTAATTTATTGTTAATGTGAAACAGTATTTCTGTCACGTACCAACAGCTAACCAAAGGGGGGTGGGATTAAAAAGTTAAAATTACTGACAAAGAATATCAGTGCATTCAACTTCACACAACTTCCGTAGACAAACTAGCATGTTGGCCAGATAATTTACGCTCATGAACCATAAAAAAGAACATGATGAAACAAAAGAGCCTCAAGAAACAAAATTTAGAAAAGTACTTGACGTGATTCATAACTGGGCGTCCTGCCTAGGCAAATTACTTCAGAAAATATAATAAGCGAAGAGAGGCATAATACATTTAGAACATCACAATCTATAGACTTGATCAACTATCTGCCAGCTTTAGGAAGGTGGGAAAGTGGCATTATTTCACAGATAAATGACGTATGAGCATGGGTGAATAACACGTACCAAGTGCTCGAAGCATCTTCAAATCAAATTTCTTTGCTAGAGAATCATGACCAACTACTTTTGCCCGTCGAAGAACCATCTCTTTTAAGCTAACCAACAAGTCCTGAATGCATGAGGGATACATCAATTAATTGAAGAATTCAGATAAGGGAGTTGCAATCTCAATTTCTAGGATAGCATAGCAGTAAAGGAGAGTTCTATTCTTACAAGCTCGGATTCAGATAGGGAACAAAGCCAGCGAACATCTTCAATACGGTTATCCCGCAACAGACCTTCCTTGGCCATGCAAGAAAATTATTCTGTAATCGAATGAGTCAAATCAAAATAATGGAGATTAGCTCAAATCCCAGCAATAATAAGACGGAAATTTAGCTTTAATTACAATGGGTCCTCAAAGCCCCCAGGACTATTGTTTTCTGACCAAAACCATGGAAGACAATCAAATTTGGTTCAGCAGGTATGAGAATTGCAATAGAGGTTAGACGTTAGTTCTAAAATTTCATTTAACATATCCAGTGCTTAACAATCTCGTGTCCCTGTTAGATAATGGTAAAACAATATTTCATCATACAACCACTGACGTGGCCTTAAAAAACAAGAGTATTATAACACTTATTAGTAAATCCCAAAGGGCTGGTATCCATCCAGCTACTTTGGCTGCCCTCCGTGAAGAGACTCTAGTTGATCTCCTTCAGCCTATCTATCCTGGTTAAGAGAGAGTAACAGCAGTTTTCTTGGACACTCCCCACATGGCCTTTGTGCACCTTTTACCAAGAAAGATGTTTGCATTTGCGGAATCAAGTGGTTCACCAAAATATTTCTTACAGCTTAAAACATAGAAAATGTTGAATGCATGACCAACATACAAAATCAGTATACCACATAGGCCCATAAAGAACTTCAACAAAAATAAATCTACCATAAGTGAGCACGTAAAGAGGACCTATGAAGCGCAAATTGAAGTCAACTCACGAAAACATGGTATAGACATGCTAAAAGGGTAATTCAAAAGAAACAGCCCAAGGACAAGACAAACACAACGAAAAATGGTACTCTATGATTAACACATTTTCATGAATATTTCCATTTATATCTCCAATATCGAAATATAAAATATCAATTTCCATCGTAACATCCTAATTCTTTTTAGGTGAAAGATACGGTCCAAAAACCAAATCAGACGTTATAAGCTTTCACATATTTGAATTAGAAGGGATAGAACTGCCTAATGAGGGAGCACTTCACAGGTAGAATCCCAAATTGGATAGATTTTATTGACTCAAAGTTAACATATTAAGGCCAAAAAAAAAAACCCCATGTACCCATAATTCTTCCCTGAAAACCACCCCTAAAATGAAGTACATGGACATAATTGAAAACTCACATGATATGGATCATACCCACAATGAGTCTGATCCGTACACCTCATTTAGTAAGTTCTTTGGTGAGAATAAAAAATGGGCCTTTAGCATTGTTCTTGAAAAATGGCCTTATATGAGGATACGAAAGGTCATGGAACGTAAGTGTGTACTTAGTGGTTTGCTACCTTCTAGCCTCCTAGGTCTCATGTTTGAAATCTGTTATGAAAACTCTTGTAGAAACACTCCATAAGGGGGCTGGCCCTGGCTTCAAGTAGGCCCCTATATGAGAATAAGTAAGCTTATGGATGGTAATTGGCTAATTAGTGATTTGCTACTTCCTAGGGCTCATGTACACAACCAATGTTATAAACTCAGGGGCGGCTTTACTAGTGATTTAAGGGGTTCAAGCGAGCCCCCAAGGTTAAAAAAATGCGCTTAAATTTTTTATTTGCCATATATAATTTGATTTTTCTTTACTATTGACACAGGCTCCTTCGTCCGTAGCCAATGGACAAAAAATCAAATTAGTTAATGAGTAAGTTGATAGTATAGCTCAACCGAACAAAATAACTCAGGTCCAATAAATTTTAAACCAAATAAAAAACTTCATTTTAGATAGATTGAAATCTTGAAGCCACCCCTTATTATAAACTCTTGTAGAATCAGGCCATAAGGGTCTTTGCCCGGCTTTAAGTCGCCCCTGCTATTGGACAGTGGGATGAGCGTAAGCTGACCGTGCCCTAAAGTTATAAAAAATATTAGATGCAAGAACGCCCTAAAGTACTTTTTTTTTTTTCAATAAGTAGGCCCTAAAGTACTTAAATTGGGATACCTTGAAAAGGATGCAAAGGAATACTGGTTCTTACGTATTACAGTAACTGAAAAAACTAAAGTATTTTACGTCAATTTCGATTCCAGGGGGGGTTCCTCGAGCTACAATCAGGAAAAAAAATCCAGGACTTAACTCTATGGAATAAAGTATTGGAAATTCAAGTTCAGAGGTTTCAGATTAAATACAAATGAGATGATATGTAGGAGGGTTTTTCTAGATTTTTATGGACTGACCAATCAATAGTTGGAACTCTGAAAACCTTTGCAACATGCGCCGAGAGAGAGAGAGAGAGAGAGAGAGAGAGAGAGAGAGATGACTTACAAGACAACTGTAGCGGCAAGCGGGAAGAGTGGTGTGGGCTGAGGTCGATGTGTTGGGGAGGAAGTAGAGGAAAAAACGCCGCCGTTGGGAGGGACGTCGACGTGCCAGAGCAATTACCCGCCGCGGCAAATATAAATCCCTCCTGGTTTTGTCTTTACTGAAGTGAATTCTAGGGTCTTCACCGTCCGGATTAACATAAATCTAATCTTAATTCGCGAGTCACAATTTTCTAAAAATAAAATCTGTGTTCAATCTAAAAATCTCACTATTCGGTTGCAATCCGATCCGCGAGTTACGAATCAGTTCCGGATTTGTTTACGGATTTTCAACTTATTCTAAAAAAAATCATCAACTCATTCAAAAGCTCAAACTCAACATTAAAATAAGAGGTAATTAAATAATCATCCTCTTTTTCCATATATAACTTTTTCATCCCAGTCATTTTGAACAGTTATGTTTTCATTGTCTCAGAGTGTAAATTATCTCTCTTACCCTTTTAATAAGATATCCATACATAGGTTTATATATTGACTTCCTAAATTATTGGGATTAGATTTATCATCAAAAATTTCAACCATTCAAAACAACCAAAATCCCATTGATTTGGTTTATCCCCTAAACGGATGAAAATTTATCTTAATTCATCCTAATTAGTGGGATTAGATTTTTCTATTCTAAACGGATGAAAATTTTAAACTCAAAAAAAAAAAAAAAAGCTATCCTAATTCAAAAAGCCACAAAAGTTTATCCCCTAATTTTTTATTGTCATGGTTAAAACTATATATGTTCAAACGTGGAAAAATACACGGAACATGGTAAAAAAATATATGCCTATAAAAAAATGGTAAAAAATATGTGTGACATGTGTTGTCATTTTTTTTATCATGTTTACTTGAACATGGTAATTAATAATGGTAAATTTTACATGATTGACACACTAGGAATCATGATAGAAAATACGTATAACAATGAGTATAATTGACATGATCCATGGTTGAATAAATCGACGAACATGGTAAAATCTCAAAACTCAAAACCTCATTGCATTCCTTAACACACACATCTATTAACATCTGAAATTCGGGTCTAGTCTAACATCAAGGAGTCCAACAAATGTAATCATTGTCTCCAAAAAATCAAGTGGTTGTTCATGAGAAATAACTGTATGAGATTTACCACAAAAAAAATCTGTATAACTTCAATAATTCCTTTGATCATTCTTTTTTTTTTTTTAGAATTGGAAGTCAATCATATCATTAATAAAGGCCTGAAAGCCAAGCCATTCGGCACATACAAGATTTCAAAACAAATGCAGAAAGGCCCAATACTACTTAGGCTCGAACACGAGCACACCATAAAAGCCATGACGGACATGGAGCTCTAAGACACATAATGCAAATCATATGTAGAACCATAAGAGGATTGATGCATAGGGTCCTATCCAAGCTTCAATTGTAACTGCCTACGGCTCAATCCAAACACTAATAGCCCAACTGAAATCTGTAACTTCTTGAAACCAAACACAAGACAATAACAACGTGGTAATCACAAAGCACAAAAGCAAGCACCTAAGATAAACAGAAAAAAGTAATAGGCTAAAACTCAACACACGCTGAGTTAACTAGGTCACCCAAGACTGAGTTGCCCCGAGTCGCACCCATAAATGCCAAGCTCAAGCCAAGAACAGCTCCGGGTGCAGAACCAAGCCTCAATAGCCGCCGTCATCGGAATCTGGAGGTGTTATTGCCGAAGAAAGCCCATGCCACCATGAACACTTCATCCTCCCTGAGTTGAAACTTAACAAGATCAGGGGGTTCAGGTCGAGATGAAAACTGGCGGAATAGGGAGCTAGCAGTTGGCAGAGGAGGGCGGTAGAAAAGGAAGGCTATGGCTATGGTAAAAGGAATAGGCGGTGGGTGGATGGTTGGGGAGTAGGGTCAATAGACGGCAACCCCAACCCCCCAAGAGGGTCATAAAGGGTGGTGAGGATGAGAAGATGGTTTATGGCAGTTGGGTTAGGTCGATTGAAAGAGGGAAGGGTGACGGCGGGTTGATTTAGAGGCGGCGGCGGTAGGGTAGTCCAGTTTTTCAAAAGATTTTAGCACCCAGATACTAAAATCATGATTTTTCAAATCAAAAAATGTAGTGGTTCCATGTATTGTTTTTCGATTTTTTCGCACCAAATTAAAGTACTCCTCGTGCACTTTAATTTGGTGCAAAAAAATTGAAAAACGATACGCGGAACCACTTCATTTTTTGACTTAAAATATTAAGATTTTAGCACCTGGGTGCTAAAATCTTTTGAAAAACTGGGCCTAAGTAGGGATAAAACCCTAAGAGAACTCTCTATCTAGAGAGAGAGTCTTTCTTTCTTTGATCATTCTCAAAATTGAATTATTTACATGAAAAAAGCAAAGAACAAACCTAAACATGCATGATGCAAACCCAGATTGATCCATCACCTAATACTCTGATTTTTTGATCAATCATTGCCGAAGTTTTGTAGTCATGCATGCTCTGCCAAAGGATTTCTCATCTTCCCACCATGTAAAAAAAAAAAGTAGGAAATATCATTTTGCGGAAGTCCGACAAGAGGAGGCCAGCGAGGAGAGGGTGATGGAGGAGGTCTGATTGGGATGGCGAAGGTGGATATTTTGGGACCAATTTGTGACTCCTATGGGTGAAATTTTTGGACCACAGATGGACAGCGACGGTGGATGATTTGGGACCGATTTAGGATGCCGAAGGCGAGGAGAGAGAGGATGATGGCGGGACAGCGAGGAGAGAGAGGGCGGTGGGATGATGATGGCGGCACGGCGAGGAGAGAGAGGACGAGTAACATCAACTTCAAAAGGTGAAACCCCTTGGATAGGTGTTGAGCCCCCACATTGCTTTCTCCATGGTCCCTCCCTTCTGCTGCAGTCGTAACTAATGAACATGTAAGGGACCATTATACATAGATTTTCAAAGCCAATTTGACGACGACCAAAAAACGGATCAAACTTCCAGGAGTACCTCAAATGTTGAAGAACATTATGATGAACAAACCCCAAACTCAGCATCTTTTTGGTTCTTGAACCGTGCATTCCATAATTATTGACACATGCTTTGGACGGTGGGCTGATAATGGCGGGACGATGAAGAGAGAAAGAGAGAGGATGAGTGGTAGGGCGTGATTTTTGGGATGAAGAATGGTTTTGCAACGAAGATTTTGCCCTTGATTTTGAAGGACATTGGTAAAGCATAATATTAGGGATTGACAATTATCCCAAAATCCCTCAATTGCAGGGGAGGACCTCAAAATATTGAAATTGGTCCACTTTTCTCCCCTTCTATATGCAACATTTGTTTTAGTCCTCAATTTCTTGATATATATAATAAAGGGCAATTTTGGGTTTATTTGAATGTCGGGATGAAAACATAACTCCAAAAAAAGCACAGGATGACAACATAATTTCGAGGTGCCTGGAGGATGATTATTTATGTGGCCCTTAAAACAAACACTTCAGTAGTATAGTTAGTAGATGAAACTATAAAACACCAAGAAGAATAGAGAGAGCAATCACTAGAAAAAAATAATGAAAACTTATTAAACATTACAACAAATTAATTGAACAAATCTAAACTTAATATTATGGAATCAAAATAATAGCGAAAAAACAAAAACGAAAATTCATTTTGGAATTCCAAACATAGTAGGCTATAAATCTGAGCTTGAGCATTGTAAAGTGTAAACATCAAACTTGCTGAACATGCCAACAAACACATCTAAATAGACAATCACAAACATAAAATCTAGATAACATTTTGGAATTCCAAACAAAGTAGGCTACAAAAGTGGTAAAATTATATATCTATACATATGTATTTATTTTTTTAAAAAAATTATATATAATAAAAACTCATTGTTCAGATCGGTTAATCGACGGTTTCAAAATCAAAATCTGTGTCTGGACCGCGAGTCACGGTTTTTTATTTTTTGAATCCGTGTCCGGACCATTGAACCACTGTTAAAATCCAAAATGTGCGGATCGGTTTGGCCCGGACTGGATTCACGGCTCACCAGGTTTTTTGAATAGCCCTAGTGAATTCTTTTTTTGTTAAAAAAGTGAATTCCTTTTTCAAGATTTGACTTTCTCTCATTACAAAAATAAGAAAGAGATTGAGATAAACTAAGAAAGATTAGAAGAGATAAATATTAGGAAAATTATGAGAGAGAAATGGCTGTGTTTGGTTAAATAGTCTACTTTAGTTTTGATGATGTCAGCAGGTGTAATGAGTGGAGATAGATAGAGAGAGAAATGAGGGAAATGATGATGTCATCAAAACTAAAACTAAACAGGAAAACGAACAAGGCCATGGTGTTTTGGGGTTTATTTGAATTTCATAATAGAATCGTAAGTATTCAAATCTCATATGATGAAATCATAATGATATTTTTGTATAGGTGTTTACGTTTAAAATCAACACATCTAGTAATTAATTGACACGTAATTAAGAATGCCAAACATTAGCGGCTAGACGTTAATGAAAAGCACTGGTTATTAGTTTATAAAATGATCAATACAATGTTGTATTAATCTCCAAGTTAAAAGGTAGTTATTGGCAGTTATGAGTCAAAGAATTTGGCTTCGAAGCCATATTTTTAATTGCCAAAAATGCATGAGTTACACGTGTAAACATATAAAATTAAAAGTTGGCAGTTGAAACACGTGGAGCAGATCATGCAAGGCAGTTAAAACTGATCGTATGATTTGAATGAGTAACTGTGCAAATTCAAAATTCAAACATTTTTTAAAAGGAGTTCGAAACAAGTCAAGTTCAAATGCTTTGGAGGGAAGAAACAATATTTTGCAATGTAATGATGAAGCTCAATGTCAAGAAATCAAGCGGAAAGTTCAAACTACAAGCAAGACCTATAAATAGAAGAAGTTGAAGAATGAAAAGTCCCTGACAAAATTTTCAACATATAGCAAAAATTATGCTTGGTTTGTTCTATGGCAGTTAGAATTGTAGTTTTAGGAATTCAACTCAGTTCGAAGTAGATTAGGAAGTAGTTTAAGAAGTAATTTAGGAAGTAGATGTTAGTAATTCTTGTAACAATCAAGTGTTCGAAGTTCTTGTTGTCTTTCTATTTAAAGTTGAAGATGATCTCAAAGTAAGTTTATCTTTGATTTGTTAATCAAGGTACCTTGTTTCCTTATTGTTTTTTGATTTCCTAAATGAATTGGTTTATATTTCTTCAATTTGAAAGAAAAAATCCTCTTAGTTGAGGTAGTTAAACCATTAAAACACAATTGTCTGATTAAATTTGGTTTTGCAAAATTAATTTGAGAGAGAAGATTTAAAAGGCTCTCTTTGGCACACTCGTACACAATTATTTTCTATTGCAAAGAAGTAAAAGAACCAAACAACAGGATGCCTAATTAACTCTCCCTTATATATATAACAAATTCAAGATTATTTAATAGCTTTTCTTCATAATGTTACGATTATCATTCATATCGACGTGGGAATCGGAAAAGTATAAGTAGATCAGAAAATTTATTTCCAAAATTTTTAACTTTTTTGTCATTCGTATTTTTTCGACTTCAGTGATTATTTGACAACTTATTTAGTAGTTTTTAGTTTTTTTAAAAAAAATGTATGTGGCATAAATCTATCCAAAAAGTAAATTAAAAAAATTGATAAAATGTTTAAGAAATTAAGTAAAGACAAAAAAGTACCCAATCTTATCTAACATTTTTATTTCAAAATTTTATCTAAAACTGACAAGCAAAGGCATTTCGATTAATTTTGTAATAAGTCCACATAAGGTGACAATGTTTTATACTTTTCCGTTTTCTCTTGTCAAAATGAACAGTTATTATGAAAGATTGAACCCAAATCTAGTAAAAATTAAGAAAAACAACCATAAAAAATACTCGATTTAAAGACAGAAAAATATAGGCCTAGTTTATATACAATAAGAATACTTTCTTTTCAACCATAATAATTTTTCTCAAAAATAAAATTAATTACAAGTTGCAAAAATATCATTACATTTTGTACGAGAAAAGTCTTTACTGTAAAGACCCGTATTTTCATATTATTTTTCGGAAATAAAGTTTGAGAAATATGAGAAACTAATTAAAATGTTAAAATGTTGGATTAATAAATGTTGTGAGTGGGATTGGACCTATTTGCATTACACAAGCCACATTTGGACTTGGGGTGTAATTTTATTAGATATTTTATGTGTGTGTGGTGAGAGAAGAGAGAGCAAACTTCATCTTCCTCCCCCAAAAAAATAATCAGCCGTCCCTCTCTCTCTCTCTCCTCCATGTTTTCTCCCACTTCTCTCTTCACAAATCTAACCGAAATTCGAGCTCCAAACTTAGTCCCTTCACAAAAGTTTCTCCAAATCTCGTGCTCTACGCGTTGATATGCTTATTTCCCACCGGTATTTGAAGAATTTTCATTGGATTTTGAAGCAAGAGTTGGGGTTTAGCTTATTGGTGGGTTTCAAGCTTCTAAACATTGAGGTAGGGAACAATTTTCTACCTTCTCTAAGTGTATGTTGAATGAATTAATGCACTACTCTTGTTGTTTCTCCTAAAATTTTCATTTTACACTTGTTTGTCACCATGAAAATTGAGTTTGGAGTTGAATAAGTTTGGGTTTGCATATTTGGTTGATAACCCTATGAATTGGTTGTGAATGTGTTTACCTCCTTTGCTTAGTTGTGTTTTGAAACCCCAATTTGGACTTGGAATGAAGCCCCATCCATTTGAACAAGGTTTTTTTTTTTTCCCTCTCGAAACCCAGGTGGATCGATCCACTCTTGAGAGTGGATCGATCCAAAATGCTCTGTTGCACTTTTGGTACGTAGTGGATCGATCCACTCCTTGCTTGGATCGATCCAGAATGGTTTGTTCACGGATTTCACTAGAGTGGATCGATCCACTCCTTGCTTGGATCGATCTAGAATCATCTGTTCACGGATTTCCTAGAGTGGATCGATCCACTCTTGATAGTGGATCGATCCAGATTCCTTTGTTCAGACAGATTTTTTTTCCAACTTCGCGGGCATGCCCCGGCTTCGTCCGAACTCCGATTGAGGTGATTCTTGAACCTTTGGAAAGCTCTACGAGTCTACTTTCAAACCCAATTGGTTTCATATTCATATCCTTTGTATTTTGAGAGAAATATCCTTTTTACTATCAGCGTGTCGTATTTTCTCGAGGTTTATAACTCCATTTGCATGTTCCATTGCTTCGGGCCCTCATTGGCCATTTAAAAACTTCTCGAATTGACCTCTAAGCTTCGGTAACCTATCATGGTGCATTTTATGCTTTGTCTTGGTTGTCTTGGTTTCTCACGCACATTGGACACGTGTTAATTTGACTATCACCGACATATTTTGAGTTTTTGAACAAAGATGATTGTGTGAATGTTTTGGACACTCGTGAAGGGGTATTGTGATATGTGAATTGGTTTTGGGCACTAAGTTGAACTTATGAGTTGATAAATGGTAATGTAAATGTGAAATATGTGACACGGGGCCCGAAAGGGTATGCCCGGAGTGACACGGGGCCTTTATGGTATGCCCGGAGTGACACGGGACCTATATGGCATGCCCGAAAAATGATCAAATGGTTGGAAATGAATGAGATGGATATGGATATTGTGCAAAATATATGAGGTATGTTGTGTGAGTGTCAGACATAAATGACGGAAGTAAATGAATCTAATTGATGATGTGCTTTCTTTGAGTGACACGGGGTCTTTGTGGCATGCCCGGAGAACAAGTGAATGATTAAAAGGAATAAGATGTATTTGATAAATGTAAAAGATGTTTGGGTTATTTTAGACGTTTTGGGTATTTGTGAAGTGTTGGGAAATATAATGTTTGTGTGAATAACTGTGTTTTTGATGAGACTGAACTTATGACACGTAATGTGATGATTATGAGAAAACTTATGGATATTCTGGTTTCATTGAATCTTTGAGGCATCTCCTAGAAACTTTGTCATCGAGTTGGTTTATCTTGGTCCATCTAGGTTTACTCATTCATGTGTATTATACTTTCATGTGCATTTTTCATTCCATATACCCTTAGTGTTGGTAGAAATGTTTCTTACGAGCTAGTGAGCTCACCCCATCTTTCCCAGGTACACAGCATGGAGCATGATATCGGATGCGTGGAGTGTGATGCATGCCACGAAGATTATTTTCTCATCTTCATGCTAAAAACATTTTTGAAAGATAATCTTGTAACTTTAATTTCTCTAAGCTTTTGAGTATTTCAACTTATGTAATAACTTTAAAACCTTTATTATTTTGTATGGGTACGGGTACCCTTGAGCAGAAGCTTATTGTACTTCGATTTTGACTTTCTATGGAAAATTGTTTGACTTTGATCAATCATACGTGGATTTCATTTGTATTTTCGCTTATTGAAAATTGAGGGCGTGACATTTACTTTTTCGATTGATACGAGATCAAACATAAGAATAAGAAAAAGATCAATTTGGATACAGTTAACTATAGATAAAGTTCTCTTAAAATAAAAATTAAAAAAACTATAGATAAAGTTAAGTCACAATTTTTAACTTATTTTGGCTAAATTTTTTTAATTCTGAACTTTTTAAATTTTGTTAAATTTTAATTTTTTTGATCGATTGAGAATCGAACGATTAAAAATCCATGGATAAGTTTTTGACTTAATTTTAATTTTAATTTTTTTTTATAACTTTAGCTCTTTCTCGGGGAAAACTTTCCACAGAAATTGCACTAGTATTTAGGGAAAGACCCATTTGTTTGATCGCTAAAGCCAAATCTCTAGCTGTTAGAGAGCAGATTCTGTAAGTAAAGCTTTAGCTCGTGTTGTTGTACCAAAGTTTTTAGTATAGAAGCTCGAGGTTCAATCTTAGCAACAAACACCCATTTAAAAAATAAAAATTACTTTTTCACTGGTTTTTTTATTTGATGTGTTGTAAGATAACGACCTGTCTCGGTGTTTGGAAAAAAAAAGTTTTTTGTTAGTAGAACACCCCCTTAGTAGATATCAAATGAGTTACTTTGAGAGCTCTAGAGAGAGAAAGAGGACCTGGGTTTGGGGTTCCCCCCCCCTCTCTTTCCCCTTTTCCGGTGTTCCCCTCCCCTGCTCTCTTCCTTCACTCTCACATCTCCATCCCCTCAAATCTGGTTTTCCCTTTCTCCTCTATTCTCCTATTGGCTCCTCTCGTTCTTTATGGTGTGTGATGGTTGAGACTCTCGTTTTTCCGGCGAGATGTTCTCCCATTCACCCCTCTATTTTTGTACGACGGAGACTCGGATCTGGAGTTCCACATCTAGGTACTGGCTCTTGCACGGTGGCTCTGGTTCAGTTCGGATGGTGGTCCCTGAGCTCTCCAGCGGCGGCGGTGAAGGCGTAAATGTGCAAATCCAATGATGATCCTGAGGCAGGCAATGAAGGCACAGTAGTGTGGGCATAAGATTCTGGGGACAAAGGCAATCCTTCCGCCACCCACCTCTACCAGAAGAGGTTGGGTCCAACATTGTTGCTGAGCGGTTTTTCTTTTTTGGTTTTGTTTTGTTTTGTTTTGTTGTTGTTTTATATTTCAGACTAGTAATGTCCTTTGTTTTATACTCTTTATTTTCATATATAATATGTTTCCGTTTCCTCAAAAAAAAAAGAAAAAAAGAGTTACTTCTGGAAAAGAGTATGATTCTTTCTTTGAATTTAAGTCCTTGTTAAGACAGAGGAAGTACCAATCTTGATCAGAATTGAAAGCATAAACATATTCAGAGGTTTCTTTTTCCTTCTTGTATTGAAAATACAACTCACAGAAGTTGAAGAATCTGCCTTCGACGGACAAGATTTCTCTCTCCCTCTCTCTTCTTTCTCTCTATGAAAATTCAGACTGTTCAAAACACTTTTGGATGGCCAAGATGCGCGCTGGGTACAATCAATAGAAACAAATTTTTATAGGGAATTTCCTACAGCATGAATAGATAGGTTTAACTATTTAGACAAGAGAAAATTAATAAAACTTTTACAAAAGAGTGAGAAGTTTTTGCAAGTTTACATTACAGATGACAAAACATATCCAAGTTCAGGTGGCTCTTGAAGTCACCATAAAATCCTGAGAATCAAAATCAAAACCCAGATTAGACACCAGTTATGCAGAAGGGAGCAATAAATCCATCAGTTATCCTAATGACATAGGAGTAGCATGAAAAATCTTGAAGGCAGGCTAGGTGACAAGCTCGAGAGCACAAATCTTCTATACGACAATGAAATTTTGAAAGGTTTGGGTATTTAATTGACCAATGCTTGTCCGGTAAAAAGTACAACAATGGAATTTGGAAAGGTCAGGGTATTTAATTGACCAATGCTTGTCCAGTACAAAGTGGTGTCAAATGGGTAGAACCCAACTTATCTCGCCCGGTGGGAAGGAAAGAAAGTAGCAATAACGGCAATAACATCATCATAAAATATCAGCCTGTTGACCAAATATTCAGGAACGGGATATACTAGTTTTTCGAGGTTGTAATTAACTAAATATCCTAACAAACATCATTCCAAAGCGAATTGTCATTGTAACACATATGTATTTACCTGCCTGATAATCTCCTTGATTATGTGTGTACGAGGAAAGTTACACACAGGAGAAATCAACTCTTTTCATTGTCACTACTGAAGAAAACTGGTCATCAAAATTCCAAAGACCCCATAGAAAATGCTAATATACATTGAGAGATAATCAGATATGCATCCACATCACAACCAATGATAACTAGATAACCAGTGAAATCACTGGAATAAAGAACCTCATTACTTCAAGTCATGCTAGTGACCACCATGACAAAATGATTTCCAAACCAGGAACTCCATGAAGCAATGACAACCCGCTACCTAGTGCATATACAGTTTTGGTTGATATCTGTTTTTTTTAATCTTTTCTTTTCTATATTGTGAATAGCCACCTCAAATGGCAAGATAGAGTCCAAACAGATACAAATACATGAATTATCCACTCGTACATATATGTCGTGTATTTTTATCTCTGTGCACAGTTCCGCGATCCACATAGCTATATGTCAACATTAAATTTAAAGATTACTCGTTTGATATATCCATGCAATCAAGCATTCATACTCATGATGCAAATAATTTCGAAAATAGTACTTCTATGGCCATGCCAAAATACAGTATGACAGTAAACACTGAATCCTACTTCCAGTAACAAAATCCTACTTCAAGTTAATAATGCTCACCATCCTCATGTAATTCATGCATGGAATATCTTCTCACTAGATATACTGCCCTACTCCTAAGAAAGTGAAACTCTTGCGTCTCATGACTAAAAAGTTCTCCATGACAGTACGACTAACCACCATGTCCTTAAAAGCCAAATCCTCATTGACACTGTTACTAAGTTCTCTAAAACCACCACATCTATACGTCCTTGTTTCTTACTAACCCCATTATGGTTTACGCTATATGCACTATACCCATACCGTTGGAAATATGCAGATGACCCTCTGCAATTATACACGAATCAATGGTTAACTCTGTAAGTATTACAAGTAAAATAAGCAAAATCCCTCATCATCTTCATATTTTGCTTCCTCATGTTTCGCTTTCTCTATCATATAATATTCACAACTTTTTCAATTGAAAATATATCTAATCTAAGTAAATGACATTCTAATTTGAAATTCCATATTTTATAATGTAATTTATAAATTCTAACTTTTTAAGTATAATATATGCCCTAGAGTACCAAGTTTCATCGTATACATCTAATTACACCAAACATACACTTTTGTGAAAATATTTCTAATCTAAGTAAAATAAATTCTACTGAAATCAACTAGGCACACATCCAATGCATCAATTTGGTGCCGCCATCACCATTCCTCCCAAACCATTCCATAGTCCCTAAACTCTCTCCAATTAAAATTTTGATTTCTCTCTCATCCCAAGACCCAAATACAAAACCCTTATCAAAGCGGGTGCTGACTTTGCCAAAAATTGCACGCGACTTTCTTGTATAGTTTGCATTCTCATGTCAAATTTCATTGGTAACTCCAATCGAGTGTTGATTGATATGATTACGAATAATTAAGAAATCCACCAAGCCTGTTAGTCATGACGAGCTCAATTGCTCCCTTGAATGAGCTAAAAAGATCTCCTCATGAGTACCTTACCTCCAATGGTATTATGGTACTCCCACATCAGCTTTAGGTTGAATCAAGGCCTAGAAGCCACTTGTGATCATGACATGCTCATTAGGAAATTGAGTGATAAGTTCCTTCTGAAGCCATGATTTATGTCTCCCAAATGGTGTAGCAATGCATGCATCTACTTGGATATCAACCAATGCAAGAATCAAGACTTCCAGGTAATGTGGCTAGATCATTAGAGTTGAGGATTTGTCAACATAACACTTCCTCCCCTTGGTCTTAGAAAGAGAAAGATCTCCGGAAGAAAAAACTCTACACTAAAACAAAAGAACTAGGCATAGTTCACGAACATGGGTATACGGGTACAATGCCACGCTATGTACTATGTATTCCCTAGCTTATGTCAAATTATGCAAAACCAACCACTCATTCCTCTACCAAGGGCCTCTGGAACATTTGATGAGTTGGCACATGCAGTCCAAGATGTTTCCTCCTAACAACCAATTCACCCAATAACCATCAATACTTATCGGGTGAGGTATTGAATCCTATCGAAGCTGAATATCATATAAGACATACCAAAAAACATTGCTATGAGATGCAAATATCTTTGTAGAATTGGATAATTCAGTGCTTGGAAACTCTATATAGTTATTAAATAATACGTAGAAGAGAAATTATGACATTGTAAAATAGAGTCAGTGAGTCCAGATAAAGCGCATAACTATCGGTTACCAGACTAATACCATTGTTTTCCACTTGGAGTCTCCTATCAGATATCCCTTACAAGTTACCAGTAGCTAATTCGTCAGTCAGCTTATTCATTTGTCACTATCTTGAAGAACTTTTGCTTTCCTAGTATTCAAAAGATCAAATAGAGGAATCTAAGTGGCCTTTGACAGTGTGAATGTGTTACTGAGGATGCAAGTTTGAAAGTGCAAACCGTAGGACATAAGGACTGGGGGAGGTAATACTAATCTCATGCAAATGCTTGAGGATAAAACCGTATAGAAAATGCATTTGAGATAGCATAAGAGAAAGTTAAACATCATGATTAACATTTTTGAATAAAATTCATTGTTTAAAAGATTGGTTGGAAATCCCAAGAAGCCCAGAGGAGCAGATTAGAATAAAGACGACGAAGCAGTGGGAATCAAAGGTTCATATTACAAAAATATCAATGACCTAAATAGGTGAAGAGATGAGTCATGAAAAATTCACGCATAGCTTCAAAGAGACATGAAAAATTCAAGCATAGCTTTCAAAGAGACAGTTGAAGCACCTTTTGCAAAACTCATTAGCAGATCGAATCCCATTGTAGCAGACGAACCACATCAACACAATCACCAGAATGTCTATGTTTGTTAAGGATTCATGCTAACCAAACCTCAACTCAAAGAATTGATTTTTAAGGCCTGTTCTAGTAAACTGGCTTACAGGCTAAATTGGTTTATTGCGCTTTACGAGACACGTCATTCTCTCGCAATAGATCAACACAATATCCCTCAATAATAAGCCAATTTGCCAATAAGCCAGCGAATTGGAAGATCAACTAATAAGCCGAGAAGATGAAATTAATCCAAATAGCTGTGCGATTAAGCTAGTAAACTGAAACCCGATTAATCAAACAAGTAAAAGAATGTTTGATCAACCAAATCAATGGCAAAAAGGATACTGAAGAGACAACGCTCCCACCAGTCTAACATGTACAGCCCGAAGGTGACGTTGTATAGATAGATTTTGCGTTGAACCCAATTCATTGATTCAAATCTGAAAACAGAGATTAATTCAAATGGAGCGGCCTGATTATATAGAAATCGTCGATGGAATCGAAAATCAGAGCAATTTGGGAAAATTACGAATGTTCATCTCACCTTAGAATGTGCGAGGAGCGAACCAAATTCCACAGGGTAAAAGGGTTGCTTTCTTCTGGTAATCTGTAATGAAAATGGATTATACTCTCTCCCTGTCTCATAAAATTTAATCACTGCAAAATTAGTGTAATTTTCAAACTAAAAATTAGTGTATTTATCAAAATAATTTTTGAAATTTTTTTCCATCATATAAAATATCTCGATAAGACCTATCAAATAAGATTCATATTGACTAAAAAATTATTTTCGTAAACACGTTATTTTTTAACTTAGACAAATAATTTCTTAGTGTTCAAATTATATGTAACGGAGGTAGTACAATTCAAAGTCTTTGCCGGCGTCTTTCATTATGGAACGGCGTTATTAATACGTAATACAGTATTTCTCTCTATTAATCATAAATAAATAAATAAATAAAATACTATTACCTTGTCTTTTTCTTTAGAGCATCTTCTCCTCTCTTTTTTTTTTTAGCACGTGAGAAATGTTTTAGAGCTTCTTCTCTCTTGATCTCCATTTTGGAAATCAGATGTGGCATATGGAGGAGAATTTTTTGAAGTTTTTCTCTTATTTTCTTCAACTTTTTGTATATTAAGAGACTCACACAAGAATAATGAGTCCCTCTAAAATTCTCTCATAAAATATCAAAAGATAAAGAAAAAAAAGCACACAAATTACAAAATTTCCATTATTATGTCACACCCAATATCTAAAATGAAGATGTAGAAATTGATATGAAATGCTTTTAGGGTAGAATAAAATCAAATAGATGAAAGCCCGTTCCAGATCAACTAGGGATGGTAATGTGGCGGGTAGGAGTGGGTTTTTATCTTCCTTTACCCTTGCCCTAAATTAGTTATATTTTATGATGTATAACGTTATATACATTCAATATGGATCTTGTTTAATAGTTCTCGATGAGTACTTGAAGTTTTCCAAACTGTAAAAAAACATTAAGATATAAGCAATTGAAAAATGACATGTATACTCATAAAATGAACAAGAAATTCGAGACAGAGAGAGTAGTTGTTTCTAGAGCACGTGTAAGAAAAATGAGTTTGTGATGACTCCCACTTTCAAACTTTCCCTCTTCACTTTGTGTCACGTCGTGTCATCTCGTGTTCAGGTCAAAATTCTCTCAACCTTAGCCTCACTTATTTAGCTTTTTCGTGTTATCGTGTTGTATCATATTCGTGTTTGGTGTCATAAATAACCGACCCTAACCCGCTAATTTCGTGTCAGGTTGTATTGTGTTATCATGCCATTTCATAAATTCATGTGTTGCATAGTGTTGTGTCATATAGTGTCGTGTTCGTGTTAGAATTCTCTCAACTTCAACCCAAACTATTTAGCTTTTCGTGTTGTGTCATATTTGCGTTCCGTGTTAGAAATAGCTGACCCTAACCCACTAACTTCGTATCGTGTTCTCATTTCGTGTTGGAAATTTTCAACCTTACTCCCCATCTCTCATAATTTAAAAGATTTTTTTAAAAAAATACTAGAAAATTAGTATTGGGTTTGGAGGCTTGAGATGTACAAAAACATTTAAGGGCCACCAAATTTTGGTAGAGTCCATAAATGTTAAGTTCGGAATTAATAAATATCCGAGACATGATTATAGGCCCACCGAAGTGTCTGCCCAACTTCAACGAGATAGAAGAGTACATCATTTGAACAAATTTCACATTTATAACAGCTAAAAGAGTCTCACCTTTCCTATTTGCTTAGTTTGAACTTTGAAATAGTAATGCGCATCCCATAGAAATTATATATTTTATATTCTTTTTTATTAGTATTTTTTATTTTGATTTTTCTAATGGACAAATGCATAACGGCCCATTTTAAAATTATGCTTCCAGCCCCTGAAATTCTTGAGCTGGCTCTGAATCGATGGTTGCTTCAGAAAAAAGTACCAAGGCACAAGGTGTGAAATCATCAAATCAAAGCACACAACACTCCTGATTATAGTGGGGTCCGAGCAAAGCATTCACTAAACAACCTTATCCCCTTTTTTCGGTATGGTGAAATAGATTACCATTTTCCGAACTCCAAATACACAACAATAATATAACCCATTTAGTCCCCAATAATTGGGGGTATGAGCGGGGGATAGATAGGAGACAGATTTAACCTTTTTAAGAATAAATCGATGTAAGTGGGATCGCCTCCGGAATACTGCAATGAATAGATGGATTTGAAATAGACCTAACTTTTAAAACAAACGCAGTGAAGTTAACTTTCCGCCACGTATCACCGTCTGATACAATGGGCCCCCATATTGTCGTTCTTCTGAGATATCACGCCTTCAAATCAAAGTCAAAAGGCATCAAAGAGGGCAGATCCAAGAATCATTTTGATTTATGTGCACATTATCATGCTTTTTCATTCAGCATCCAGATCATTGGCGTTGCACATCATTTTCTGAACTCCAAATGCATATGGAGAATTATTTGAGTCAATTGCGAAGGCACCGGGCAGACAGTTTTATTCCCCCGTATCTATAGCCCCATGAAAGAAGATAAAGGAGAAGAATATATATATATATATATATATATATATATATATATATATATATATATATATATATATCATTGAACTAGTTAGATAAACGTGCAAACAACAAGGAGTTTTTAATACACAGGTTAACTTGAGGCCCCGTTCCACTAAGGGCCTTTTTGGTTTTTATTTATTTATTGCGTTTTTTGAGACATGTCATTCTCGCATAAAACATTAATTAAAAAAGCCCCAAAAAGGCCCTCAGCTGAACAGGGCTAAACTGTCTGCAATACTCAATGAAGTTACCTACAACGGCAAATGGTACCTTATCTGCACCATTAAAAGCCTCTGCATGGAGCCAACTAAAGCTTCAAACCAAAATACATTCAACAAGAAGAAAAAAGAAAATGGTTTGATCTACAGAGGATTCTGGAGAGACAAAGTTTGTTATGGGGATGCTATTCCACGACTTGGGTTGGCCAAAAGCGCTTCCAAACTGAGATCTCCTCCTCGCGATAAAGCTTCCTGATTCCTCCGTAAAATCCATCCACTGCGTTGCCTACTTCTCTATGGTCCTTCCTATTTAAAATCGTCTGTCTCCATCTTGACCCTGGGCTGTACTGCTTGAACTCCAGCATTACCGTGTCTGCAAGCACCATTTATTTGAGATTTATGTCTACGTCAAAATCTAACTAATTCAAATTAAAGTGTGAAATCTTCACAGAGGAAAGCAATAACGCATTAGCACAAAGACGTGGTTATTTTAAAGCAAGTCAAGTGATTGTACTTCCATTTCGTTTTCCTTCAATCTGCATCACCATGGATCTCAACTACATAAGAACGGGTATGGATTTACCAAAATTCCTCCTTTTCTTTCATTGGTTTTAACTATATTCAATGATGCAAATATAGAACATGAGGAAGAGATCGTTTTACTGAGACTTATTAATATCACTTGTAATAAAGCTGCTCTTTTTATTGTGCACTAGTGTGTGTGTGTGGGTTGATCAAATGTGATAGCCTGGTAAGTGGGAAAGTTAAGGAGAAAGGGGCAATTTCATGCCCATATTTTAGTACGGATAATTGCTTCGTCCATGCACTACACTTTTAGATTATGAATTCAAACACTCAGGTGTTCCGGCAGATGTCGCAAGGAGAAATAAGGTTTTGTTATCTACAGTGCAGTGTCTGGTGTCGCCAATTGTGTTTAGAGCTCGAAATTGAAAAGCAAAGCGAAAAGAGGCAAAAAAGAAAAAACAGTTTCCCAAACCCCTTTTCATTTCTTTACCCTCCAGAAATCTCATGTAAATCTAAGATCCAAACACCGCCATTAAGAGTCGATATTTGGCAGGGGAGTAGACGAGTAGTTAACTTAGCCTGAGAATCATAAGAGTCGTGACGTTGTGGCAACACTTGAAAGATCAAATCTGGAATTGGAGACATTGTCACATATGAGAAACATCAGGGCACCGCATACCCTGTGTCTTGGTCATGCATATTAGTAGGGGGTGTACACACACACACATTTTTGTTTGTGTGTGTGTGCGCGCGCGCATGAGAGAGAGAGAGAGAGAGAGAGAGAGAGAGAGAGAGAGAGAGAGAGATTTGCCTAGATTTTGCACTCAAAATTAGACAAGCCATGATGATGAAAGCACATGGTGCCCCATCCAGTATTAGTTCCTGGTTAAATTAGCTAATAATGAAGAATCTAATGTGTCCTAACAAAAGGACAACACAAACAAGGGTAGCTCACCACATAAGTAAAGGTGAACTTTTAAGTTTTAAAATACAGGTGGTTAGTTTTTTGTCGACCTGTGAAGCATTTTCATGGAAAAGCACAATACGAAATGCATACCATAGATTTAAGAATGCATTGAAGGCCGCTTATATACAGCTTTGGATAGAGCAGAATGATGGACAAGAATTCATGTAACCGACTTCATTTGACTAATAAAACATAAGGCTGAGTTTGGTTCATTAAACTTGCTTATCATAACATGGTAGCTCCACATTTTGCGCATTCATCACTATCTCTTTGTTTTAAGAATTAGAAGTTGGATCTATATTCCAAAACAAGCAAAAACATCAGAGATATAATTACAAGATAAAAAATTAGATGATCTTTTTTCTTTTTCTTTTTTTTCTTTTTTTTAATGATGAAAATTATAGATGATGTACTCACCATTATTGTCACATTGGCAAGTGGTTTTGTCCCCAGTGCACAAATCCAAGTGACCTACTACTCCATACCACCAACCTGCAAAGCAATGAGCACTGATCATTAGTTCGGCTTTTGAGACTTTCCAAACGGAAGATTAGAATATCCCGTGAAAAAGTCTGTATAAACTATCTATTTGTTCTTACAAAATTAAAAAAATAAAACGGATTTCTTAGCGACAGGGATATGAGTTTTAGACCAAGAAAATAATTCACAGAATCACAGGTTTGAAGACCCTGGTCTGACAGGAAAACAGCCTTGTTTTTCAGTAGGAATTTTAAGTAATCGGTAATCACTGCATAGTGAATGACAAAAAGGTCCAGAAAACACACCGTAGGGGAATTCCGCGTTTCTTCTCCATTGAATCTCAATATGATCGCCGGGTTTCAAATCGTCTAAACAGTTGGAGACATGAAGTACATTTGCAGGAGTATCAACAGGAGGTGCTCGTAATCTATCCCATGCTATATAGTCCTCAATTGTCCGTCTTCCCCTCGGTGAGTACCTACAGTGCCAAAATCCATTTGAAGTTCAAATAAAACAAGATTTCAGACTTTTTAGACTTGTTATCCCCTTAAAATATCAGGTAGAAACTAGAAAGTTACATGATACCATGTTTGACAAATGGATAAAGGGAGGGATAAAAAAAAAAATGTGGGATCCACATATAGGTTATTAACCCATTGTTTTCCCCTCTATTAGCAAGATGAAATCCGAGCCGTTGATTGCGAGATCAACGGCTCAGATACCGCACTACAACCCTGTAGTGTGCCAGTGCACTACAGGATGCCCTCTTCCAGTAAACATAGTACACACTCCCTATTTGGGTGTGTATCATAGACACTCCTAAAAATGTTACGAATCGAATAGCTCTCATGAATAAAAAGTTACGAAATGTAAAAATGTTACCAATCATAGAAAAAATGTCATGAATCATATTGCTAAAAAGTTACGAAATACTAAAAAATGTTAGGATTGGCGAGATGGCACAATATGAACCTTACAGTAGATGCATATAGTACACACCCACGTACACACCTTTAATAGGTGTGTATTGTATAAGTGTGTATTGTAGCCATGCCAATGAAACAATAATTCTCCCATTATCCCAAATTCTTGGTTATCCCCCCAGCACTTGTTCTGAAAAAAGAAAAAAAAAAAAAGAAAGAAAAGAAACTAGCATGTTTTAGGCTTCTGAAATTGCAGTAACATCACCTAAAATCTTAGGCAGAAATTGACAAAAGCTAGTTTTCATAATTTCAAGTATCAATAAATGCCAACATTAATGTGTTTCAGCTACTAAAATAAGAAAAGAGCCGAGGAAATTTACTTTCTCAACCACATATGCAAGCAATCACATGGTGGATGGGAAAAAGTTCAACTGTGTTAATGCTTGATGGGTCCCCATACCTTGCCTTGAAGGTGTCTGTGGTGGAGTCATAGCAAAGGTCAGCATCATAGCAAGACAGCATAAACCCCACATTCCCATTCTGCATCTCAACAATATGAAAGGAATTCAGTTTTTTTCGCCTTCATAATGGAACAACAAAACTATAATAAACACATAATTTTATGTCAAGAATCGTTAGTTGATTGATTATTCTCCAAATCAGTTTTGCAAAATACTTTTCATTTTGAACAACAATACTCTGCTAGAACATCATTTTCATCTTTGCAACACAACAAATAACAATAACATAACCCATTTAGTCCCCAATAATTGGGGTATGGGCGGAGGATGGATAGGAGACAGACCTAACCTTTGGCAATAAATGCACAAAGTGACTGCTCACAAAATACTATTGAAACAGTGGTCCCCCTATATCGTCGCGTTTGCTGTAGAACCATGCCCTCAAATCAAAGCCAAAAGGCATCATATAAGGTAGACCCAAGAATCATTTTGATTTATGTGCACGTTACCATTTTCATCTTCATCTTTGCAGTGTTTTCAAATTGGTTTTTAAATTGGGATACGCATTGTGTATTGTTTTTCCCATTTCATAAATTGTATCAGCATACAAGGTATCAAAGGATTTCCATAAAAATAAAAATTATATGGGATGGGATAAAGAGTCCTCTATTGTAGTAGTTTTTGTTTTTGTTTTGGATAACCGGATGTTTGGGCCGGCTCGTATATGCACCGGTATTGTAGGTTTTTATAGCTATGCTGGTTTCCGAGAAATCGAAAGCAATAGTTCTAAAAAAATTCCAAAATAATTATTTTTTCCAATTGTTTTGGATTAATTATAAATCGCCAATCAACAAGTTTTTGAAAATTTTCCCATAAAAAAACAGATTTTGAGAAAATTCGAATGGTCCAAAACACTAAGTATATGTATCAGAGACGAGTACCTCTCTGTTATAGACTTGAGCTGGGAACCAGAACTTGCCATTCTCAAGAGCAAGATACCAACCCATGATCGAATCCACTGGTAAACAACTCCTTCTCTCACAACCATTTCCCATTTTTTGTGATCCATTCCATATAAGTGGCCAGAGGTTTAAAACATACCCAAACAGTTCTTTCTGCTTTGTGCCATTCAAAAGGGTGGGTTTCTTTCTTGAGGCAGTGTGCCATTGCCATTCTTTATAAGCAGCATCACCAATTAGCCTACCCCATTTCTGTTTCATGCGTCTCTCCCATAGATAATCACTTGTACACTTTTCTCTCAAAGAAACACACACCCCTGATAAATTGCTTAACCCGGGGGGCGAAAGCCGCTCAAGAATGCATTCCAAGGCCAATTCAGGCAAATCCAGGAGAGAAGTCTCCTCAATTTCTTGCGCATTTTCTTGTTTTAAACTATCGTTCTCCATAAAAGAAGGCATGATCGACGAAAAGTGCAAAGAAGTTAAGGCAATCAAACTTTTTCTGAGCCAGGACAGGAGGAAACGAGACAATTCTCCACAAAACCATGGAATTGATGACAATTTCTTCACCCCTCTATTCAAAACTGGGAGTGTCTTGAGAGAGGACTTGGAAAGCAGGATGAAAGAGAAACAGTATATCACGAGGAAAATCATTGGATTAAGATAAGTCTAGAAATGGGTTTTTGGTTTTTGGACTCAAAAGGATAAGGGGTGAGAGAAGCAACCGCAAGCAAGGCAATAGTGATTGAAGCTATATATATACATATGTGAAGAAGAAGAACCTGAAATGATTTTCTTTCTTTTCTGTTGATCTATTTATCAGTGAAAGCAAGATTTTTTTTCTTTTTTTCTTTTCCAAGTGGTCCCTTGGATGGTGGTTATTTTCATAAAAGGGACATGTGTAGACTCTGCAACCGACAAGCTTTGATTGCTTGTAGTGAAAAGAGAGTGACAGAACAAAGATCAAAACATATTCGGTGCTTCTTGTTAAATGCTTTTGGCATCCAAATGCAGTGAATTTGCCACCCACTATGAAGAAACGAGATTTTACAAGGCCACACTTAGTGGGAGGCAGGTGTCGGCTAGAGATTGGAGGGGTTTGAAAGGAAAGGAAAGGTTAAGCAAATCTTCCAAACAGTTCAAACCAGATTAAAGAAACTTATATGCTTATTCCTCAAAATATATGAGCAGAAATACATATAACCTTTGTGGAGATCAAAGAAGAAAAGGGAATAGATCACAGTCACGATTCTACATGTCAAGAACACAAGAAAAGGGGGTAAAAAAACAAGAAAGAGAATTAGGACAAATACCCCACAAATAATTGAGTGAAAATGAATGGATTCAAAGGAACTGACCTGTACCCATCAAATACCTGAGTGGAAATACGTAGACCCATTGGCCATATCTCACAAACTTTAAACCAATGTCTTTTGTGGAAATCAAAGAGGCTAAAAAAAAGAAAGAGGAGATCACTATCACCACAATTCTCTTTGTCGAGAACACAAGTAAAGGACCAATTAGCTGAAAACCAAATGTGGGTAAAGAATCAAGAAAAAAGCAGCACTAAAATCGAAATTGGCACTGTGGATTGATGAAAGATGGGGATAACTCGAAGTGGGTCCTCTCTATTGCACCAAAAATGTTTTCGTGAGCAAAAAGAGAACTCTCCAAGAGAGAGAGAGAGAGAGAGAGAGAAGGCCTTGTAGGTTTTGGAGTTTTAGAATTTAGAGAGATGAAGATGAAGAAAGGGAGAATTTTTACTTTCGGTGGGTGTCACAGCTCACCGGTGGAGTGTTAAATTCAGAGCTGACACAGTTTTCGGCCTAACCTTTCCACCAAACTAATAGCAACCCAACAAAGGGCCACGGCAACAGACCCATGATTTCAATTTTCATGGCAATTTTTTATCCACAAGATAGATACTGATGGGACGAGAATGAGACAGGTCGTGTGATGAAACGGTTAACGTGTCATTAATGAACACTTTAGCAACCTTTTTTAATTATAATTTGTCAATACGTGTACATCAATCTTCAAGGGTGTGCTACTCCCCTTGCAAAGTAGTACTACCTCTGTCCCAATTTTATAGTCCTCATTCTATTCTAACCGGATAAAAAAAATAATTATATCTTTCAATTGGTAATACATTTTACATGCAATATAGATCTTGTTTGATAGATCTTGATTTAATCTAATAAATAAAGTGTTCAAAATCACCTAAAACATTGTAGATTATAAGATATAACATTTTGAAAAGTGGCACGAACTCCCAAAAGGGACTATAAAATTGGGACAGAGGGAGTATAAGGTAAAGAACAATGATAAGTACACATTCTGTCAACCATTCTCCATCACACCTCTCTCACATGTGTGGTGGGGTCTATTGGGATCCACTAGGTGAACCCCACTACACATGTGAGAAAGGGTGTGGTGGGAAGTGGTTGAGAGGATGTGTACTTATCATTTTTGTACCACATAACCATATCTTAGAGAATTCTTGAAAGCCTCAACAAAAAGAGAAATTTAATTAGTCATCCTATTTCAATAGTATCCTTATGATGCCACCCTATGAGATTTGAATCTTTATGATTCAATCTTGTAAATGTAATTTGGACCATTGTGCCCTTATTAATTGATTCGTTATCAAAAATCAATTATTTATAGGCTAAACCATCTTCATTAAGAATTTTTACATTTATATACATATGGTTACAATTCCAAAATTAAAGGGATTACACTAATCACATCCCTATTTTAGTGGAATGTGGTTCACTTTTACCATATTAACTCATTTTGAAATCCCTAAAATCACTCACCCTCTCTCTCTACTCTCTCTCTCTCTCTCTCTCTACAGTGTTAAGTCTTGTCTATTTTCTTCCACTAAGTTGCATCTTTTCATGGTTAACCACTTCTTTTGTGAAATAAGTTGTTTTCTACATCAATTTCTCTCCAGAGATACAAAGGTACTTGTAATTTTTTGTTCACTTATATGAACCATGTATTCCTAATTGATTTCCCTGATATCTTCATTTTTTTTAACAGACTATAAATTGTATGGAGAAGATTGACTAGAGAACAGAAAGAGAAAAATACACAAGGATATCACGTATTCTTTATATGAGATCTTTGTTCACGGCAGACGATCGGGAACGAAGGCGGCGGCGGCGGCGGCTAGAGATTAGAAGGGAAGAGTGACCACTCCGATCTACTCTCGGAAGTTCAATATGTAGATGTTCTTCATGTTCATGGCAAATTGGTCAGGTCAGAAAGTTGGAAGATCGACTTGATTTGACCAATTTTGGAACGAAAGGGTTTGTATTCTCAATGTTTTTGTGAGATTTGTTGGGGATTTGTGGGTTTTGCATGTTTTTGTGAGTAAACATATTATTATTTTTTGTTTACCATGATTTCGTACAGTGAATATGGTATATTAGTGTGTGCAGAGTTAATTCTTGATTTCATGGTGTATTTGTTACTCATAATTTTAGAAACAAAAGTTATGGTTTCATGGTGTATTTGTTACTCATGACTTTGGAAATAAGAGTTATGGTTAATTTGTTTACCATGTTAGGTGTAATTTACAGTGAGCATGATTTATTAATTTATCATGTTTTTTGTATTTTGTCGCTTTCTATTTATTATTATTTTTATAGTCTAAGATGGTTCATTAATTTATCATATTTTCTGTGGTTGTTATTATAAGGAATTTTTCATGTTCTTTTTTTTGTATTTAAGAAAGATATTTTCGAGAGAGAGAGAGAGAGATAGATAGAGAGAATTGGAAAGATTAGGAGAGAGAAATGTTAGAAAATTAGTAGAGAGAAATATTAAGAAAATCAGGAGAGAAATATTAGGAAAATTAGGAGAGAGAAAGGGTGTTTTGGGGTTTATTTGAATTTCAGGATAGAATCATAAGTATTCAAATCTCATAGGATGGAATCATAACGATCTTTTTTGTACAGGATGCCTAATTAACTCTCCCCAACAAAAATTGGACTAAATTTAATCTAAAAAATATGTTTTACAAATTAGTAAGTCACTTTTTAAAAAAATCATAAAATCAAACGCTCTATTCTAATTTCACTAATATTAAACTATTCTCCTTTTTAACTACTACACCCCCCCCCCCGGCGGGCGATAAGCTATGTTTTATCAAATTTACAAAAATTGTTAAGTCTAATTTTGGGGTTTTTCCCCCCCTTTCATCCAAGAACATAGCCATCAGGGGATTTTGGCCCTTGATGAGGATGCCATTGGCAAACCAAATTACCGTTCGTTTCCTAAAGGCTTGTTTGTTTGGTGGATAATGTTTTTCTTTTTTAATAGAAAAAAGGTGGATATTGTAATACCTCAGGCTTGGGGGTAGAGGGTGTTTAGTCCCACATTGATTGTTTACATGAGTGATCTTGAGTGTATGACAAACCATGTAGGCTACTACTAGTACCTTGGGCTTAAGCATTTTCGGTCATATGGTGTGGGGTGTGGATCAAATTAGGGTACTGGGCTAGTGGTTTATATGGGGCGTTATAAATGGTATCAAAGCCCCGCTCTAGTCCAAGTGGCGGGTAGGATGCGCTCTGCCACCACGGACACCAAGGGTGGTTGTTGGGACTATGCAACGAGGATGTTGCATCCCTACGGGGGAAGATTGTAATACCCCAGGTTTAGGGGTAGATGATGTTTAGTCTCACATTGGTTGTTTACATGAGTGGTCTTGGGTATATCACAAATCATGTGGTCTACTACTAGTAAATTGGGCTTAAGCATTTAGAGTCATGTGGTGTGGCTTGTGGATCAAATCAGGGTACTGGGCTAGTGGTCTACATGGGGCATTACAAATATGGTTAAAAGGGAATTAGTTAAAAAAAGTGATAAACTATAAAAAGTTTGTTTTTAGTTGAAATAGATGGATAAGAGTAGGTGGATAAAAAAATATATTAGAATTTACTTAATTGTCCCTTACAGTGATAGTCCAAAAAGACATTTGAAGAGATTTGAAGGGGCAAGGGGATCATTATATCCATCCGGATACGCTTATTCTAGGGGATGGGGCAGGATAAACAATCCGGGTGTAAAATGCAAACCAAACACTGGATAAGTGTGAGCCTGTATTAGCTTATCTCTCTCAATCTATTAACCCCCTTCTCTACTTGACAAACGATCCCTAATTAACGGTGCATTTGTCAAGTGGATAAGTGTGTGTGTGTGTGTGTTTTTTTTTTTTTTTAAATGGATAATAGGTGAATATTTTATAAGGGGGATTAGTTGAAAAGGGGTGATAAGCTAAGAAGTTTGTTTGGTAGTTGAAATAGATGGATAAGAGTGGATGGATAGAGAAATAATGTTAATAAATTTCTTAATTGTCTCTTGTAGTGAGAATAAAAAAAAAGTTTGGAGAGATTTCGGGGATAAGAGTTCATTATACGCACCTAGATAAGTTTATCCTAGGGGTGGGGTGTGATAAGTTAAGATCCCTACAGTAGTCTTAGCAATCCAGGTGTCAAATAGGAACCAAACACTGAATAAGGGTGGGCTTGGGTTAACTCATCCTTCTTAAGCTTTGATCTATCTCGTTTGATTTGTGAATTACTAACTGTTTATAGGACTAAGGCCCCGTTTGATACGAGGCTTCGTTTTGAGGGGATTGGTAATGAGATAGGATTATGATTGAGATTGGTTATAAGGTGAGATTATTAATGAGGAGACAAATCCTTTCCGATGTTTGTCTTTACACAGGATTAGATCATGTGATTGTTAATAACATGTTTGTTTTGCCTAGGATAGGATTAGATCTTGGGGTTTGGTGGTTTGCACAGGAGAGAAATCCTTCAATCCCAATCCCGTTGTTAACAATACCAAGTACCCCCCAGGTATTATGAATCCGGCCAATTTGGGGGATTGGCATGCCCATGGGACTATTAGTCCTTCCTTATTTCTCAAACCAAACATAGTATTAGAGGTCCCACCTCCTTATTAGTCCAATCCCACCTCCAAAGGGCTTTATCAAACATGGCCTAAAGGCATGTTTGATTGCTCGGACTAGAAGTGAGGATTGGGATTAGGGGGAACATGGGGACCCACATATTCCCTCTTTACAGACAATCCATTATTTATTGCATGAGGTATTAAGGTCCAATTTTTCAAAAGATTTTAGCATCCATGTGCTAAAATCATGATATTTCAAATCAAAAAATGAAGTGGTTTTGTGTATCGTTTTTTGATTTTTTTTTCACTTCAAATTAAAGTACTCCTCGTGTACTTTAATTTGGTGCAAAAAATTGAAAAACGATAAATCAAACCACTTCATTTTTTTATTTGAAATATTATGATTTTAGCACATGGATGCTAAAATCTTTTGAAAAACTGGGCCTAAAGAAAGGATCCGGTAACTCCAAACTATTTCTTGAAATAGTACTCCCATAAAGGGTACTAATTAATATTACCATGGATGGTGGTTTACCTTGTCCCACCCATCCGGATTAGATAACCTCCACATTCAATAGTAAAAAATAATCTTCATCAACCTTGTCCCATCTCTTTCTCACCCTAACCAAACACATTTCAACTAATCTCATTATTCATATGATCCTATGTATTATCCTGTGGATCCCACTTGTCTCATTTATCCTCATCCTTAATACTACCTTATCTAATCAGTCCTAAAAATAATCTGACAAACAAGCCAAACCATACTAATTGCTGTGTTATCCCTTGTTTTGTTTCCATGACTACCTTTTATGCATGGACTTTTTGTGGGCGGGTCCTATAAACAAGTCTTATAGCTTGTAAGGTCCGGAACAAATAATGCGCATAGTTCACTAAGTCCTGGACATAAGTTTTACACTTTTTTTCCAAAATTACCCCCATTCTGAAAATTAGAATGTACATTTTGAAAATTAGAATGTACATTTTGAGTGTTAAAATGTACATTCTAAATTCTAAATATACGGTCTAAATTCTAAAATGTACATTCTAAATTTAGGGTACCCTAAACTATAGGGTACCCTAAATTTTAAATATACAGTCTAAATTCTAAAATGTACGGTCTAAATTCTAAAATGTACATTCTAAATTCTAAAATGTACATTCTAAATTTAGGGTACCGTAAACTGTAGGGTTCCCTAAATTCTAAATATACAGTCTAAATTCTAAAATGTACGGTCTAAATTCTAAAATATATGGTCTAAATTTTGGGTACCTAAACTGCAGGGGTACCCTAAATTCTAAATATACAGTCTAAATTCTAAAATGTACAGTCTAAAATTCTAAAATGTACATTCTAAATTTAGGGTACCTTAAACTGTAGGGTACCCTAAACTATAGGGTACCCTAAATTCTAAATATACAGTCTAAATTCTTAAATGTACGGTTTAAATTCGGAAATGTACGGTTTAAATTCTAAAATGTACATTCTAAATTTAGGGTACCCTAAACTGTAGGGTGCCCTAAATTCTTAAATGTACGGTCTAAATTCTAAAATATACATTCTAAATTTAGGATACCCTAAACTATAGAGTGCCCTATGAAAGTGTTTAAAATTCTAGGGTACCTTATGAAAGTGCCTAAATGGTTAGTAAAAACAAAGAGTAACGACGACAAGGATGGACAAAAAAGTAAAATCTCCAACCATATTTGTGCCCTAGGAGTGAATTTCCCATCACAGTAGGATTGCACCAAGGGTCAGCCTTGAGCCCGTACCTTTTCGCATTAGTTATGGATGAATTGACTAGGCATATTCAGGAGGATATCCCATGGTGTATGTTGTTTGCAGATGATATTGTCCTTGTAGATGAAACGGCTAGTGGTGTTAAGACTAAATTAGAAATTTGGCGGGAAGCATTAGAGTCTAAGGGCTTTCGGATAAGTAGGAGTAAAACTGAGTATATGGTCTGCAAGTTTAGTGATACCAGAAGTGAGTATGAGGAAAGAGTGATGATCCAAGATCAGGAGATACCAAAGAGGGACCATTTTAGGTATTTAGGCTCTATTATTAGCCAAGATGGAGAGATTGAAGATGATGTGGCGATAGGATCCAAGTGGGGTGGCTTAAGTGGAGAAGTCACTTTTACCGTGCTGATTAGCCATGACAAAGAGGGTACCAACAAAATTGAAAGGAAAATTTTATAGAACTAGCTTATAAGACCCACGATGCTTTTATGGGACGAGAATGTTGGCCTATTAAAACAACAAGTGAATAAGATAAGTGTAGCGGAAATGAGAATGTTGAGGTGGATGTGTGGTAAGATTAGACGTGATAGGATTAGAAATGAAACAATTCGCGAGATGGTGGGTGTAGCACCTATAGAGGAGAAGTTAAGGGAAAATAGGTTAAGGTGGTTTGGGCATGTCTATCGTAGGCCAGCGGATGCAGTAGTTAAGAGAGTGGATATGATAGCTTTGGGTAGAAACGCACAAGGGAGGGGAAGACCCAAATTGACTTTGGATGTGGTAGTACGCAAAGATCTAAGTATACTAGGTTTAAGCGATGAAGTAGCATTTGACAGAGCTCAATGGAGAAAAAGAATTCATGTAGCCGACCCCAATTGATTGGGACATAAGGCTTGGTTTGGTTTGGTTTGGTTTGGTTAGGACCTCTCTAGCAATAAATATTAGCTCAGAACCCAATGGGCCAAAATTCCAAATAATAGGACCTGCCAATAGATTTCTATTTATGCATGTGTAATTCCTTCTTCATCCTCAAGAAAAAAATGTAGTTCCTTGATCATGTGTAGTTCTTTTATTGATCACTTGCTAAGTAATTACTTGCTTAAATAATCACCACTTGACTCTGTTTGCCTACTAGATCACATCATTTGTTTGCCAAAAAGAAAAAGAACACGGACAGGACTGTCCATTGATGACACAATTGGTTTCCAACTTTCATGTTGTCTTCTTTTAAGAATTTTTCTAAGTGAAAACAATAACAAATCACATGGATCTACTCACATGTTTGTTAGTCCTCTTCAGAAAACACCTTGTAACACCCCGCATTTTTTTTTTGAAACATGTAAAATGATAAAAAGAAAAAGGGTTAACATTTAGTGGTCCACTTACCGTTAAGATTTAGGAAATATATTTTTGTAAGACTTAAAGCCTACAAAATAAAATAGCGTATTTTTGGTATGTGTCATTTTTTCTTGGGAACATTATAAAATGTCGTTTTAACAACATCGCGACACGAGAATGCGGCACGAGTCGCCGCGACACGACTAGCCTTGAGGCCCAAGCATAGTTTTCCCGAACAATGCAAGGTGGCACCTTATTAGTGGGTGAATCACCCCAACAATATATTGGGTCTAGATTTTATTAGATTATATTTAGATATAGTTAGATTATGGAATTAATGGAGGATTATTCTAGAGATGGGAGAGCTTGGTATAAATAGGCTCCTCCCTTGTGATTCATCCCCACACACAACACACACGCAGACACAAATACACGGCACAATAGAACAAAAAAAAGAAGGAGAAAATCAAGAAATAACTGAGGAGGAAGAAAAGAAACTAGGCCGGGAGCACACTTACACTTACATTTAATTAATTTTCCTTGGAAAGACATAGCAAACAGAAGTGGGAAAAATGGCCTTGTGATAAAAATTGGCCTTACTTTTTCCGTTAGATTTCCATAATTAGCCTCTTAGGAAGAATTGTTGTAGCTTTTTAAGAGAAGTCAACATTAGGTCAAAGATAAGAAAAAAAAATGAAATTGTTACTGCCTAATGATAACTTACTACCTCTATTAAATGGATTCGAGTTTGGTATTGTTTGAAAAGGTAAGATTAGTGAATAAAACAAATTGGGATTAAAACAGTTCATAAATTTTCAAAATTGATCAAACATAGTTGTTGGGTTTATTTAGGATTAAAAATGAATTGAGCTTCTTACATGGTTTGTGCCTCGGCTTGGCCCCTTTTGTAGCCGAACCAAGCTTAAGTTGTAGGCTCGTTTTGCGACACCCGTTTTGAATGTTCTAACAATTTGAATTTTGAACACACAAAGTAGTGCTCTAAATAAGGAAAAAAAAAGGAAGAGAGAGAGAGAGAGAGAGAGAGAGAGAGAGAGAGAAGAAGAAGAAGAAGAAGAAGAAGAAGAAGAAGAAGAAGAAGAAGAAGAAGAAGAGTTGAGAAAATTGAGATTTTAATTAAAGATTTCACTGACCATAGATATATGTAAGGTGACTTAGGATATGGACACACTTCTCTAGCGTGTTAACATATCAATATCAACAAAGTATAACACTCCCATAAATAGCCTTGCGAGAGGGAACTGTTTTTAGAAAATTGATAATAATTAATCCCTTTAATTTGTTGGGATTAATTTAGGACTGGAGATGAACCAAGCTTCTCACACAACTATATCGTGGCTTCTCACACAACTATATAGTGGTTTGGCTCGACTCATTTTGAAGTTGAATTGAACCCGAGCTTAAGATTTTAGACTCGTTTTATTAATTTGAACACACGTAGTATTTGCTTAAGTTAATAAATAAGGAAGTATAGAATAGTTAGCAAATCAGAGGAAAGGAAAAGACAAGAGAGATGGAAAAAAATGAAAGAGTGCGATTTATGAATTTAGCTGGTATAAACTTTAGCCTGATTTTAATAATAACAAAAGATGAATATTTTATATTTAGGTACGAGATATCCGAAGTAATTGATCGTAAATAGATTTCGACTGCAAAAAGGCGAGTTATGAATTATTTCTATTACATGAGTTTTTCGTAAAAATTTATGTTTTTAGCTTTCTAAAATGTTTATTTTAACATATGAAATTCTTTTGTAGTAAATATACCATGGAATTAAGATATTTTGCAGTTTATGAAAAATAGTATTAACGATACATCCAAGCGATGTCCCTGGAATCTGGAGGACGTTAAAGATACCAGTTGGAACGGTGTTACAAGGGCGGAATGGAAAGGGGCACGACCAGGTGTCCAACTGAATTGATCAATTCACTTTATGCGCATCGGGGGTTGCTCCCTCATATATGGCACGGAAATCGT
This sequence comes from Vaccinium macrocarpon, assembly GCA_022606695.1. Classification (NCBI taxonomy): domain Eukaryota; kingdom Viridiplantae; phylum Streptophyta; class Magnoliopsida; order Ericales; family Ericaceae; genus Vaccinium; species Vaccinium macrocarpon. The sequence goes on from CM040175.1 coordinate 24,538,402, forward strand.
CGGATGGTATATCGTATATGTTTTGTGGCATGTTATTTACAAGCTTGTTTATGAATTTTGGTCACAGTTGAAGTCATGAAAAACTGATCATTCTATGATTTTGGTTACAGTTAAAGCCATGAAAAACTAATCATTCTATGATTTTGGTTACAATTGAAGTCATGAAAAACTGATCATTCTATGATTTTGGTTACAGTTAAAGCCATGCTATGATTTTGGTTACAGTTAAAGTCATGAAAAACTGATCATTCTATGATTTTGGTTACAGTTAAAGTCATGAAAAACTGATGCTATGAATTATGGTTTATTGGCAAAAAGTTCTTTTAAAATTCCATGGTAAATCATGTAACTCTGATAATTCATAACCTCACACAAGCAGTGACTTATGTTGTTGAAATATTTCCTTTTCAGGAAATCAAAATTAGAGGAGCGGGCCGGGTATTAGTATTAGGCCCAGTTTTCCAAAAGATTTTAGCACCTAGGTGCTATAATCATGATATTTCAAATCAAAAAATGAAGTGGTTCTGTGTATTGTTTTTCGAATTTTTTTGCACCAAATTAAAGTACACGAGGAGTACTTAAATTTGGTGCGGAAAAAAAAATTGAAAAACGATACATGGAACCACTTCATTTTTTGATTTGAAATATCATGATTTTAACATATGGGAGCTAAAATCTTTTGGAAAACTGGGCCTAAAGCTGAAGTTACGGCTATGCAATGAATCAGTGAAAAGTGTAACTTATGTTGCTATAAGCATGACGAACAAAGGAATCTGGTTATGTTTGCTTCCGCTTTTATTTCCAAAAAAAAAAAATCTAAGAAGATGATAGAAGCCTTTGGTGAGATAGACTCATTGACCAATCACGATATTTAAATCTGTTGGATTTGGGTCATGAATCTCGTGACACACCTGCTTTCTCATGAATTGGTACCAACAATGTCCATGTTTCTATAACCTAATTACAGAATCCAGGTAATGAATGACACATTTACTGTATGAGTTGTATGATAAACTCAAGAAGTTTGGTGGTTATATTTATACAAATTTTACATTGTCCTTATTTTTTTTAAAACCACATTGTCCTTATTCAAAACCTAGAAAATCTCATCATTGCATTGCTGTCACTAGAGGGTGGACATGATGTACAAATAAAGCCACAACTTTACCAATCTTAACATCCTCAACGATATTGGAAGTAACGAACCATAACAATCAGCAGAGCCGGCTCAAGGGTTTGGAGTGCCTTAGGCAGTAGGCCTAGGCTATGTTTGATAAAACTGAAAACTGAAAGCTGAAAATTAAGTACTAAAAACTGAATGCTGAATTTTTTAAGCTAAAAAGCTGTTTGATAAAACAAATTAAGCACTGAATTTAAATATTTTTTGGGTTCTAATTGTCTCTTAATTTTACTAATGATCATCATGTATTTGTGGTAGTGGTGGAGTGGTGATTGAGAGGTGGTGGTGAGGTGGCGGTGGCAATGGAGTAATGGTGGTGGTGGAATGATGGTGAGTTGTGGTGGCAATAGTGGAAAATAGGTGGTGGTGTGATGGTTATGGCGTGGTGGTGGTGGTGGGGGTGGGCTGAGTGGAATGCTAGTGGTGGTGGTGGAGGAGGAGTGGTGGTGGTGAAGTGATGGCAGTGGTATGACAATAGTGGTGGTGGTATATGGGTAACGGTGGCGGCGGTGCAATGGTGGTGGTTGTGGTGGCAGTGGCGGCGGCGGTGCAATGATGGTGGTGGTGGTAGTGGTGGTGGTGGTGATAGCGGCGGTGTGATGGTTGATTATAAGCACATATGAATTCAGCCACAATTTTTTAGCCTACATTTTAAGTGACACTTAATCTGTTAAGTAACATAAAATGTGGTTATCAAACGTACTTAATGACTTATTACTTAATTGATTCAGTTTTAAGTGCTGAATCTGTGTTATCAAACAAGGCCTTAGTCTAAAAATTATTTCCAAAGAATACAGCACTTAAATATTTTTCCGACAACGAGTATTAAAACAAAGAGTACGAATTATAACTTCAATCGCTAGCAAGAGTGAATAAAAAAAATCAACAATTGCCAAAAAGTCCAAATGCCGTGTAACACTCACTTGATGTCTATAAACTATAATAATTGGTTTTTCTCCTGTACAAATGCAACATAAAAGAATATATAATTGATCTAATTCTTCTTCTTCTTCTTCTTCTTCTTCTTCTTCTTATTATTATTATTATTATTATTATTATTATTATTATTTATTTTTCTTTTGGTTTTAAGATTCAAATACTACCCCCTTGTATTGTTTTCCTGTCTTCACCCAAATCCATGATCTGTTTTCAACACATTTTCATATAAAATAAATTTTTTAAGTTGGTTTCCGTTAAGATCATCACAAAATTCTTTCTCAATTCTACAATTGTCTATCCTTTTTCCAGTTCTTCTATTCAATATCCTTTTGTTACTTCCATGGATTCAAACAAACCCATCCCCTGCTTTCTTGTCCCCATCCCTTCTGTTTTGAAAAATATTTTCATGCCTAAATTTTTTATTAAATCTGCACAAACACTTTTCAATTTCAACCAGTCTTTTCCTTTCTTGGTTGGTTTTAGTTTGGGCCTTTACGCCCCAATGCTCATTATAATTGTTTTAGGTATTTTTATTTTTCTATTGAGCTATACAAGACTCCTACCCATGCATACTATTAAAAATCACACAAGTGCCCCAATTTTGAGAGTTATTTGAGTGTCCTAGGCCCAAGCCTCTTGGGCCTGGGTCGGCCCTTACCATTAGACAAACCTGCAACATCATTGTGGGAATACCTCCTAAAGACTTGAAAGGGAAAAAGAAACTTCACACTGACGATGCAAAATGCACATATTTTTTTTAATTGTAAATATGGATGTATGTAGCATATAACTAGGGGAAAATTGCGCTAAAATAGTGGTAGGGGCAAATATTTGTCATTTCACAGAACACTTTTTAGAAATTACTCAAAACATGAAATGCGTTATTTTAATTGCATGTACGTGGTACCCATAATAACATTAACCGAAAGACCCCCTTCTTGAATTTGGACAATGTGGGTGCAATGAATTTGTTGAAGAGTGTAACCGTTGTCAATGTAGAGTACAACAAAAATGGATGAATGGTGCAATGGTTAGAAAATCTTCCTAGTGTGACTTGAACACACACCCGAACTTGGACCAACGTGGGTGCAATGAATTTGTTGAACTCTTCTTTTACTTTTGTTGAACTCTTAATGTAGAATTGTTGTACTCCTCAACAACTGTTTTACACTCATGTCGCACGTTTTTTACTCAAGTCAAAATTTTTGGAAACATTTTTACTGACTATTGCACTCTTCTTCCACTTTTGTTGAAATCTTAATGGAGGTTTGTTGCACTCCTCAATAACTGCTTTGCACCCATGTTGCAAGTTTTTTTACTCAATTTCAAACTTTTTGAAATATTTTTTTCTTTTCTTCCATTTTTGTTGAACCTTTAATGGAAGACTGTTGCACTCATCAACAACTACTTTGCCCCCGTGTTGCACGTTTTTTACTCAAGTGAAAACCACATCTCCTTTATCTAAATTCAAGAAGGGTGTGTGTTTAAGTCACACGGGAAAGATTTTCTGACCATTGCACCTTTCATCCACTTTTGTTGCACTCTACATGGACAACGGTTGCAGTTCTCAACAAATTCATTGCACTCAAAATCATATATCAAGGGGGTATTTTGGTCAACATTATTATGAGTACCATGTATATGCAATTAAAATAGTGTGTTTCATGTTTTGAGCAATTACTAAGAAGTGTTCCATGAAATGACAAATATTTGCTCTTACCACCATTTTACCGCAACTTTCCCTATAACTAGCTTCTTCAAATTTGTTACACTATGTTTGGGAAACATGTAAATAGCTCAACAATTACTTAATGTTTTGAAGCATCAAACTTAATGGGTTGCTTTGTTATTCCTGTTTATGTCCTTCCTATGGTCTCTAATTACGTCTTATGGTCTTCAAACCATGACACAACCTCAAAATACATATCCCAACCTTCAACCGAAACCCAGGTACACCGAAATACACATACACCCGTGCACATACATCCATGGAAACATACTTTAATAGAATTGAAATTCATCTACGCCAATTGTACGTTAAAAAAAAGAATTTAAATTTATGGGTCCTTACACAAAAAATAGAAAATCCAATCAAAATATGAATTTACTATCATAGAAAAACTTTGATTTTTCTAAATTTTTCACAATCCCACTTCCTCCTCCTAATTACAATGTTATATGCATTAGGAAAATACTACTAATTTTAAACTAATTTGGGTGCATGTTTAAAAAAAATAAAATAATAGGTACATAAGTACCAAAACTACTGGTATTCCATAACACACCTAATAAAATTCCTCCGTAAGTTATACAGTATGTATATCAGATTTTAAACTAAAGGTAAATATTTACTGGTACTCCACATACAAACAATAAAATTCTTCTAGAAACAAGAACAATAAAGATGAAGAACGTTAGAAAAGTAAGAAAATCAAGCACACAAGAACCCAAGAGATTATGTTGTTCACTACACAGGCTGTGTAGCTACTCCATAGGGGAAATGGACGAATCAATCCACTATAATTAATAAAGATTACAATCTCCAATCTCCTACCAATGTATCTCTCTCTCTCTCTCTCACGGGCAATCTAGTCTGGACCAATGAAATGCTCGTCTGGACCAAGGGTGCTCTAGTCTAGGTCAACATCGTACCAGCAATGCTAGGAGCTACGCAATTGTACTGAGAGTGCTGGTCTAGACCACCATTAGCCTGGTCCGAACTAGAGATGCTACGAACAACCATTTTGAAACTGTACTCAACATAGCGTGTCCACGGTTGAAAGCTCTACGCAAAAGTAAAAAAAACTCTACATCGGCAAAAGAGAAATACATACATATACATTCTACTGTTTGACAAAAAGATACTCCAATATATTACAACATTGATGACGAGTCTTCCTATTTGGAAAGCGTAGAATTATATCTTCATTATTAATGGTCTTAAATACTAAGTAGTATTCAATTCTTCGTTTATTTTTTTGGCTTGTTCTGATTTTGAATTCATTCTATGCGGATAGAGTTCATCATTTGGCTCACTCAACCAATTTCATTATGAGATATTTAAATTCTATATGGATTTTGACTTTTAGGGATAGCATTTCCTAGGTTGGGGGTTGTTGGATGGCTAGTCAAAGAAAGTGCAGGACCTATAACTGAAATTCAAGGTTCATGGATCTTGATGATGTTCAAAGTCTTAAGGCTGCAAGAAAATATGTAACGTCAAAAGCGCAAATGATTGCGCACCATTGAGGAAAGTTGCAACAATCTTCATGTGTTTCGAGTACCGCAACGATGTGTGCTACACTAGTATCATTTGTATGTTTGTTATTCTATGATGTTTTTTGGCAGGTTTTGAAGGGGCTTTGGCAGTGAAATTTCTTTTGCAATCTTGTTAGAGTATCATCATTAGCTTCTCTATTTTAACTTTAAAGTTAGTAGAAATCAAATTCCTCTAAAACCTCAAAATTTAGCCTCACCAAACAAACTCACCAATTTGAAGATTTTTTTAACTTTGCTACAGTAACTTAACAAATTTGGTGACCCACTGTTCACTCACCAAAAGATGAGGAGGGAGGGAAGAGTTAAAGTTTGATTAGAGAGTTTGATTCAGGAAGCTTTTGATAAAGTGACCTGCTAAAGTTTGAATAGAGAGTTTGATATTGTGAATTTTTTGAAAAGTGACTTGCTAAATTATAAAAAGTGTTTTTGAGGTTAAATTTGGGTTTTTTTTTTTTTTTGGTGTGTCAAATAAGGATGCCCTTTAGAGTAGGCGTTTTCTTTGGGGGGTTTTTTTTTTTGACCGTCCCTTATAAGGTTTGTCCTTGTACTTTATATCTCATTAGATGAATTTTTGAGTTTTAAAAAAAATCAACACAATCATAACACATCTTACTTGAAAGTTGAGATAAATGATTCTAATTAGGGATGGGCATGGGGAGGGTAGGGGGTGGATACCATTACCTCCATCCCCGAACATATATCAATCTCCATCCCTTCCCCGATCTCCACCGGAAATTTTATTTTAACCTCCATTCCCGCCCCGATACAGGGAATGGGGATCCAAAAATCCATGCACTAGTCCATGTCATTACCCATTAAATTCAACCCCCACGGCCAGAAATCCATTCCATCTGTGCAATCTGGTTGCCATTACCCATTAAATTCAATCTATAATCTGTAATCTGTATGAGAGTTGAGAGATAAGATCGTGTAGCCTGTAGGGGATGAGAGAGTAGAGATGAGGTGGTTGTGAAGTGTGGGTAACCCGAAGTGATTAAGTCCTAAATTCCTAATTTAAGTTATGACCACTGAGCGTGAGAGTTGGGTTAATGGGTTATGGACAGACGGGCTGGGGGCTGTGAAGTACAGTGGTGGAAAAGAAATTTTTAAAACTTATAATATATATATATATATATGAAAAACTTCCTATCCAAACTCTCGGATTTAAAAAAATCCGAACCTCCACTTTCCCAATTTTTTTTTGAAAATCCGAACTGTTAGATATGTTTAAAACGTGTTTTCAAGATCCAGCGCGAAGATTTGACAAAAAAAAAAAAAAAAAAAAAAACGGAAGGGCTTGATCGAGCGCTTTTCATAAAAAACGTTATATTTGTTGGTAATACGGGGAAGGGCTTGATCGGGCGGCCATAAAATGCTAATATAGTGTTTTATGAAAAAACTCGCCCCGACAAGCCCTTCCGTGTATTTTTTTTTGCCAAATCTTCGTGTTAAACCTTAGAAACACGTTTTAAACACATCTAACGGTTTGGATCGTCGAAATTTGATCCGAAAAGTGAAGTCCGGACGGTAGGTCCGTAAATAGTGGTTTGGATAGGAAGGGGTTCCTATATATATGTACGTAAACGGGGTATGCGGGGAGGGGTGGGGATCGGGTAGGAGACTAACAATACCATCCCTACCCGATCCCTGATTTTTTTTTTTTAAATAATCCCCTACCTAATCCCTGAAAAAATCCCCGATTTCCCTTCCCGAATGGGTAGAGGATGGGTTGGATAGGGGCGGTGTCACGCCCTCAATTTTCAAAAGATAAATATATATAATCCACGTGGAAGTCAACGCCTCCCACGGTCAAAGTCTCACAATACAACTTACAAGGTCAAGGTCGGCAAATTACTACAATCTACAGACAACCGTAACCCAAATGCAGTTTATAGTTGTTAAGTGTCATTACAAACCCATAAACAAAGGGAAAATCAATTAGATTACATAATCATCTTATCAATATAACACATGCCAAGATGATGAAGTAACTCTTCCGTTTAACTTTCAAAAGTGATGCATGCACACGCTTCACAGAAATCTATGTCATGCTCCTCCGTGCTGGGTACCTGAAATGGATAGGTTGAGCTACACTAGCCCAGTAGAGAAAAAATCTAACAATTCTAAATGTAATGAAATGAATATGAGTGATAGACTAGATAGACATAAACCACGTAATACAAGCCGAGAGAGAGAGAGAGAGAGAGAGAGAGAGAGAGAGAGAGAGAGAGAGAGAGAGAGAGAGAGAGAGAGAAAGGTTAAAAGGTTTGAAAGTAACACATAATCAACTAGATTTCATTTATCCTTGTCTCTTGTATCCAACTAGTGCCTGATGCACACAACACGCCCCATATGTTTTACACAATATCCATATCCATCTCATTCCTTTTTCAAATATTTGATCATTATCCGGGCATGCCATATAGGCCCCGTGCCACTCCGGGCTTACCCTTTCGGGCCCCGTGTCATTTCGGGCATACCCGTTTGGGCCCCGTGTCATTCCGGGCATACCCTTTCGGGTCTCGTGTCATTCCGGGCATACCCTTTCGGGTCCCGTGCCATCAATACCACAATCGTACATCATTTAATGCTCATTAATATTATTTCTATATCCACATGTCCCATCACCTTAGTTTCATGTCAAAGTAGTGTTTCGTATTACCTGAACGTGCCAATAAGGATATTTCAACCCGAGTGTCATATCATTCATTCACATCATCACTTATCAATTTATAAGTTCACCTCAGTGCCCCAAGCAACTCACAGATCACAATATCATTTCACAAGTGTCCCAGACTTTCCACTCAACCCGTATACACACCACGTATCAGTTTATGGACCGTGCCTCTTCACATCCACTAAATAACAAGAAACAAGTAATACCAATCAATCCCCATTATCCTTTGATACCGAAAAAAAAACTATCAGTGTGGAAAATGTCCTAATACACGTGAATAACGCGTTTCGGGACCGAACAAGTGCAAACAAGTATTAAACATTCACTCAAACAATGTGCTTAGAAAATAAGGTCCCAAGTGATTTTCTTCCAAATACAAACAAGCTCAAGGATCTAATGGAAGATTTGGACGAAGTAACACTCAATTGAAGCGGAGAACCATATATGAACATGGGGATGACACATTATAACTCAAACATTGATTAGAACATGATTTTCTCAAAGAAATTCACAAGGCACAAGAAGATTGGTCATTCAAGAGTCTAAACACACACAAACATAACATTTACACTTAGAAGAGTTAGAAATTTTCCTACCTCAAAGGTTAAGCTCCAATTGGTGTAGATCAAAACCCAAAAGCAAATCCTAGCTTCAAACTTGAATTAAATCCGAAATGCAAGCTTCTCTATTAATGAACCCATGTCCACAAAAATCACACTCACACTAGATACCAAGGGGAGTACTCTGTCCAAAAATCAGAATATTTGAAGGTCAAATGATACCCTTAAAAATTCATACAAAAAGGGGTTTTGAGGAAAACGAGTGAACACAGAACAGCCCAACTTTGAAAAATCACTATAAATCGAGCTCTTAATATTTTGGAGAGATTCTAGTGTCAAAATTTTCGTAGTGAAACGATGTTCAAAGTTCAAGAAGGAATCAAAGTCCAATTCGTAATCCAAAGGCGAGAAAACAAGCAAATACCAAGGCTATACGAATCTGTCTGGGACAGATCTGACAGCAAGCAGACCCGTTTTCAAAAAATTCGTAGTAAATCGAATTCTTAATGGATCTGACTGATTGCAGCGGCAAAATAAAGAGCTCTGAGTTTACTTTAACTCATAAGAAGGAAGCAAAACCTAATTAACAGTTTATGAAGTAGAAATCAACAAAAAATGATGACCCAAATCTGGCTGTCTAGAATCTCATGTACATACGGTAGTGATACACCTAATATTCACCACTAAAATCAACAAAAACGAGAGAGATGAGAGCTATACTTGTGGAGGGGAAGTTGGGAGGTGCAGATGGTGGTCGGAAGTGGCAGTGGAGATCACCGGAGGTGGTGGCAGCCGTGGCCTCCCTTTCTCTCTCCTCTTTTCTTCTTCTCCTTCTCTCTTCTCTTCTTCTCTCTGATTCTTTTCCAGAAAAGTGAAAGGAAAATGGGGAAACAAGGGAGTGAATAAAGAGGGGGGAGAGTTGTTGGGAACATGGCAGGCGTACTCCCACAAAACGAGGGGATACAAGGCAGTACAATTTGTTTCCCGGCGCGCTGCTCGAACCGTCCCGCGATGCCCCGAAAAAATATCAAAATATTAAACTCCACTTAAAATCATGGCAACGCCAATCGCTGTGTGTTTAGAATATCTAGGAAAAATCTCGAACGTTGGACACGCACTACAATGCGATTGCCAATAGACAACATCGGACTGATTAGGGTCCTCCAATCGTGATAGTCATGTAAGTATCACCTATACAGTTAAAAATTTATATTTCACATAAACTCTTCGGTTAACCCCTTTTTAAAATAAAATAAAATAAAATAAAATAAAATAAATATTTCCCCACCTCTAATTTTAAAAAAATTGCACGAATTTCCGGGTCTTTACGGGCGGGTCGGCCGAGATGCCCCCTAATTCTAATCTACCGCATAAATTCGGTTTTCGTTTACATAAATGAATTTCAAAATTAGCCCATTAGGCTAATAATCAGACAACAAAAAAAAAAAAAATTTTCCATGTACTTTTAATATATATCTATATATTTTTCACACATTTCTACATACTTTTATACATTTTTGTCACATTTTAATATACTTTTTAATGTTTAATATCGGATAGTGTTAATGTCAAAACTCTTTTGATTGAAAAATTAAAATTCAAAGATACGTAAATCTTTAGACTTCACGCCAAAAAGCTAAACTCTTTACGCATTGAAATTTTGACAGAATCAAAAAAAAGTTTTGACATTATCACTACCATTAATATCAATCCAATGAGCTGATTTTAAAATTTTCCGAGCTGATTTTAAAATTTTCCAAATATGTTTTGAGAACAGATGAAATGATCCATCTTCCTTCCCATCAAAACGGAGCCGGAGAGGTCCGAGTTGCAAACACCTCAGGGGTTTGTGGAGCCATACAAATTACAGTGATTTTCTCGTTGCAATACAGCAGCAAGAATGTCCATCGACAAAGGTACCTTCGCCGATTTGGTCCCTTCTCGCTTTATCACATTCACATTCCCCAATCCCTTCCCCTCCTCCTCTCTCTCGCACCCCCTCCACACCCCTCTCCTTCGAGTCGCCGTCCTCGACTCACCCACCCTACCCACCACCACCCCTCAACTCGCAGCCATGCTTGTCCCCACCCACCGCGAATCCGACTGGACCTTCTCCACCCGCTCCGGCCACCTCCTCCTCAACGCCCGTCACCACATCTCCCGCCTCATCCTCATCGGTAACCTCCCCTCTTCCACTCACCCCACACCCGACTACGCTCGCCCCATAGATATTGATAGGACGTCTCTATCAAACGTGGAAAACGCTTTAACCCCCTTATTGCTTGCCTTGTCTCCGAAATCATCTTTCAAACATGGTCTTCCCGAAATACCCTTTTTGGATTACCAAGACGATTTAATTCGCAGTGTTGTGGTGGATATATGTGTGGGGTCTTGTGTTGGTGAGATGTTGATTGAGGATGTTGAATTGGAGGGAAGTGGGTTTAGGAGGAGGTTGAGGTTTAAGCGAATGCCTAATTTGATTCAGACCCAGGTTAGAATTCTCCCCATTGATAGAAGTTCTGATGTGGGTTTTTTCAGTTTAGGAGATTTAGGGTTTAGGCTGGACACAGGTAGTTTGGTTCAGCCTTATTTGGCTCCAATGGTGGCTAGTCTCTCATTGATCGGGTCATATTTAGAACGTAGGATTCGAGATGGGCTTAAGCCGAAAGCATTGTGTTTGGGAGTAGGTGGTGGGGCTTTACTTGGATTTTTGGATGATCAGTTGGGTTTTGAGGTAGTGGGGGTGGAGGCTGATGAGGTTGTTTTAACCGTTGCGAGAAAGTATTTTGGGTTACAAGAATCTAAAAGTGTTAGCGTTTGTGTTGGGGATGGAATAAGATTAGTTCAACAAATCGCAGGCCAAGGCAAAAGACCGATTTTTGATTGTTTGAGCGATTGCATTGTTGATAAATTACATTCTAAATTTGATGTGATTATGGTTGATTTGGATTCTAGTGATGCTGGGGGTACAATGGCTCCACCATTGGAGTTTGTGGAGAAGTCTGTTATTCATGCTGCTAGATTGATTATTTCAGACCATGGAATTGTTGTTATCAATGTGATTCCACCAAGCAGGTCATTCTATGAAAACTTGGTACATGAATTTCGGGAGTTTTTCGCGGAGTTGTATGAGATAGATGTGGGAAATGGAGAGAATTTTGTTGTTATTGCCACAGTATCACCAGTTGGGACTGATTCTAGTGACTGTAAGAATTCTTTTCTCATGAAGTTGAAGCTGGTTACTAAAGGAGAGTATATGGATTCCATTAGGAAAATTTGAAGGTTAACAGATTCAGTTGCTTCCTTCCATTGATACAACTGACCCATTATAGGTTAAGAGTGCTGGTTGCTATCTGGTAATTCCGAAGATTACTAGAAGAAGGCTTGACTGTGGGTGTCTTATGCGGGATCTCTCTATTCAACATCAGGCCTAACTATCTGGAGTCATAGGTGTGTGCCCTTTAAAAAGATTGCTAACATCAATCGTGCTCAGGAGTTGGAAAGCATATCAATCTTGTACTGCAGGTGTTGAATTCTATTCACTACAGCTTGAACTATTTTGTAGTCATGGTGTTTACTGAGATTGCTAACATCATTTGCCCTCCAGAGTTCGAATGCAATGGGCATGTATCTCTTGCTACCCTTTGGGGTACCACAGAATATTGGTATTCAACATATTTTTTTTCTGTTTTTCTGAATTTTCCTATTGCTTTTCATCATTCACAGTAAAAAACCAGTGTACGTGTTTTTTGCTTAAGCTATGTGTTGAGGCCCCTGAATTTACTCCTTGTTAATCTTAAACCTTCTTGCGGAGTTAATGATCATATCTGTTACTTGAACTTTATGAAGGAATCAGGACTTTCATAAACCCGTAGGGCTCATCAAAGAATAAACGTACTAGTTTTCTAAGTTTTGCACTATAAGATTTGACATTTACTTGTTTATTTTGGAGGATAGTTATGTGTCTATGTATTGAGAGGGGGATTTGGGGGGATTTTTTTGGGTAAATGATTTGGGGGGATTTGACCGACGGGATAAATGAAAACATTGCTTTTTTCTGAGTGCTGAAGGGGTTGATTCCATGCCCCTTCACTCTATTCACAATGGGAGGAAGACTGAATTATGCTCATACTTTCTCTACAGAAAAGAAATTAAATCTTGAAATCGAAGATATTTTCACTGGTCAGATGCGAGTGGGAAGTTAAGAGTCAGGATTCTATTTTCCAATTTAGCCCATGCCCACTTCACTTTAAGGAATCCATCAATCCAGTCATCTCATTGAGTTAGGCATCCCCCATGCTGCGCTGTAAGAATAGGGTAATTCAAAGAAATATTTTCTGCCGCATCCAGCTCCCGCTCCAGCTGTTCATCACCCTAGCGGGGATTCCTTACCCCGACAGGATCTGTTACCAGAGCTGCCTAATCAGCCAAATTACTGACCTTAGGTGGGAAATATCAATTGAGCAAGGATGGACCGAGTGGCGATGGGCAGGGATACTCGGCCGCCCCATGTTTCCTAATAACTCTGTTGTAGTAGGATTGGACCAAAATAACTAAAATTACGTAGGTTTGCCCTCCTGAATTGGATAGCTTTGTTAAACATTTATGATTTCCTATATCTTCTCCCACCTAGTGTTATGGAATTTTGATGCCCGACCTTATTTCTTCCTTGAGAGACAAATCCTAACCTTACTTAAGCTTGTTTAGCCCTTTATCGGCTGTGGTTGGTGTGGTGCCCTGAATTTTTGTTGAACCTCTTGACCTTCTTCTTGACCCGAGTGAACGACGAGAGAAGACCTCTTGGTACACCTGCGCACGTAGTACACGCCGTTAACACCCAACCTGGCCGGAGTGTGGCCAGGGAAGGCACTCCGACGATCTAGTAAGTGATCGGAGAAGGAAGTACTAGAGGAAATGTCTAAGTAGAGAGAGAAAGTGTTGTGTGCCTCTTGAGGGCTTCTTCACTTCGTATTTATAGGTTCCCCAAGTACAGGGGTAAATCCGTCATCTGGCTCGGATGACGTCACTGAGCATCATGAGCCAGATCTGTGATCATTGCATGCTTGCGTCTTCCAATGGAGCTTTGACATGTAGTGTAACCGCTTCGGGTGTTGTCACGCTGACGTAGAGACATCTGTAGCATGCACATGTGCCTTCCCAAGTTTATCACGAGCGTTAACCGCCTTGGGTGACGTGTCAAAGGTCGTCACTGAGATCTCGGACCTTCCTTCCTAGTCATCTCGGATATGATCCGTCTCGGATGACTCGTCTAGTTCACAACTGTACTCGGCCGAGATACCGGTTTGTCTCAGGTGGGTCCATCTTGGATGGCCCATCGCGTATGGTCCTTCCGCTGGGCTTAACTACTGCTCCATACAAACCTTGACCCTTTTGGGCTCATCCACCGAGCCCCTTTTGGACAGTTTTATTTTGGCCCACTACAGTTGGGATGGGAAAGACGGGGACTAATATCTTGAAAGGTTTCAAGTTCTCTTCTTACATATTAAAAGAGGCTGAAAGTGGTAGTCTTAACCATATTAATCCCAACCCTTCGTGATTATTGCCTTTCCCTACCGGCCAGCTAAACCTCACCCTCTCCATCATAGTTAACAGACTTAATTACAGATAGTGAACATAGCAGGATCCTCAGCTGAGCACCGAGCGGTGTGCAGCACCTTACCCTTAACAAAGTTAGCCATCAAGCCACCCAATGAAGACGTTTAACAGGCTGAAATTGCAGTTAGTCATTAGCATGTTGTCTTGTACTGGACAATACTTAAACCAAGTTAACCACCATGACTCCAATGAAGACATTCAGCTGGCTGAAACTCAACTATTGAGTTAATTGTTATATAATTTGATGAAGAAGTAACTTGCCCTTGGAGATCAGTTGGTTATAAAGAGAAATATTTGCAGCACCTGCGCATGCAGGCCAGAGACGCATTCTTCCCATCTCTAGTACCTGGCTCTGATACCATTTTACATCGTCTTTCTGATACCATGTTACATCGTCTTGGGTAGAACCCCAAAACTACTAGCTCATGAAGTGAGGGTGCCCTATCGCTTATATACATCATATTACTTTGGTACCTAGGTGATGCGGGACTTTGCTTCACAAGCGAGAAAGTGTCTTGATCGTCTATTCCAATTTCCAAGATTCTGAAATCAACTGTCAAATGAATGTGAAAGCTTATTTTGTCACCCTCAATTCTAACGCTTGAATATTACTTGTGATGTGGTAGGCCTAAAGTAGACACTTATGTCTACCATCCCTATGTAAGCTAAGTGGGGATGGCGACTGTTCTGGCTTGGAACTTCTTGACCCCTTCCCTGGTGGAAATCAGGGCTTGGTGGGTAATCTGTTTTTCTTCTAAGCTTTTAAGTAAAAATATAGATGAATGAGTAATGCACTAAGTACCAGTTAGAACTCAGGTGGTTTTCTAAGTTCTTTACTTTTATCACTAATGTGCAAACTCATTTGGCACGTGACACTCAAATAAGGGATGCCTTGCAAAAAATTGAACGTATACTATCAAGCATGTATTAATTCTGTCACATGGACAAAAATAAAGACTTTCTGAGACTTCATAAATGATTGAGATCAATTTGCAAATCCATGTTCAGTGGTGAGCGTGTTTGATATATGAGTGGAAATCAAATTTCATTGGTGAGCGTGTTTGATATATGAGTGGAAATCAAATTTCATATGGGATGGAGTTTGTTAATCATACAATCTAATTTGGAAGGGTGGATGAGATTTTGAATACTTTCTCCTCCCCAAACCTGAACCCTTTTATTCCAAACATGTACTGGTACCCTGATTTCTTGCCTCCCAAACCTTTCACTATCACATTAGTAGGGTTGGCATGATACCTGAATAAAATCACTGTCCAAAAAAACCACCGTCCAAAAAGCTATCCTTTTTTTTTTTTTTTTTTTGTATTGTATGAATTTTAACAAAATGGAAAAAAAAGAAGCAAGTATTTCAGCTCACTGCGAGATACATTTTCTTGGATTTAGAAGCTGGCTGTTTCTTTTACAGACCAAAGGAATCTCAAAAGCCAACACATTTCTTTCATCTAAAACGGCTTTTGTGACTGTAAGTTTGACTGGACTCTGGAACTTTCTCTGTGATATTTCTGCGTCATTGTTAATGAATTTAAAGGAACAAGTTCTTGTTTTTTTCTATTGTTTCATTTCATTAGCTTGAGTGGATGGCACCAGAAATCCTCTGTGATGAGCTATCGAATGAGAAGTCGGATGTTTACAGTTTTGGTATACTTTTGTGGGAACTTGTGACCCTTCAACAGCCAAGGAGAACGTTAGATCAAACTTCTTGTAACGGTACTCTCTGCATGTCCTGTATTATTAGCATGAAAATTATAATTCAATTAGGAAAATGGTGTTCATCTATTCTTTGTATAGGTTCTACTTGTTAAAAACGAAATCTCAGCTAATAAATATTTACCTTTACAGGTGGTGGTAACTGTTGCATTAAGGGACCAAGGCTTGAAATTCCCAGCAATGTCAATCCTCAAGTAGGTGCCTTGATTGAAGGCTGTTGGGCTAAGTTAGTAGATATTCAAGATATTATGAATGAATATTCAATTTAATTCGCTGCAAATTTTCCCCCCTATGCATTTAATGCTTTTGATTCAGTTTCGGAAAATTTAGGAAAATTGGAAAGTACTCTATGGACTTGATTTTGGCACTCCCCAAATTGATCTTGGCAGGGAGTGCCAAAATAAATTTCCATACTTATGGTTCTTATGTTGCTTTAATTTTTATGAGAATATGATTTTCGAGAATTGCAGAAACATATTTTGACATTTTCTTAAACTTGAGTTTTTGTCCAGAAGAAATCTTAATTATATGTTCTGAATTCTGACAACAAAAGTGAGGGTTCTGAAAATATATTCCGAACACTATGTTGGGAAACAGCAACAAAACAGAGTACTAGTTTTTACAGTTCTGGTCCCAACAGGGCACTAATTCAGAGGAAAATTTTAAAACGTTTTCCCGCTTCTCTCTGCCACCCTTAGTTGCATGGAGCGGAAGCAGATACGGGGGTATGTAGAAGCTCCTCAGGTTGGGAGAGGCGATGTAATATTTAATGACCAAGTATATAGATTTATATGTATTGATATATTTTATAGTTGCAGAAGGAGCGTGTATGTAAACATGAGTGAGAAATGACATCCCAATAGATTTTCTTATCCAAACATATTGGACTAAACACGTAGATAAATAGTAGAATACAAGACGAGAACGAGAGTCCTAAATCTCTCTTGTTTCTTTTTCTTCTTCGTTGCATATATTTGTATATGGAAAGGGAAGTGAGAATTTCGTCCCTTGAAATTATTGTGGAAACTCCCATCTTTTATGAATGGGATCCCATCTAGATGAGAGCGAGCTCCCGTTTGGGCAGCGAGGATTCAAGCTCCTGTCTAGGCTATTTTAGAAGGATCCTGGTACTAAGCTCCCCCCTCCTCTCTCACATGTGAACTATATGGGGCTGCAGTGAGCCATGGAAGCATCTGTCATTCGCCTCCATTGTGGATTATTTGCCGCAATTGATCTCCCATTCCACAGATCTACCAGTCCATGGTCATATTCGACAAGTTACCTAAATATGGAAAGCACCAAAAGAGTAATTCTTATGCTGGCATATGATCACTTTTGGTGCTCCGATGATAGAAAGAATGTGCATAACCTTATTGCGAAAGATTGTTTGCTAATAATTGAAGCTCAAAACGCTCATGTCACGTTTCAATCAACCAGGGTTGATATAATATTGTGGCCTTTCATTGTCTTGAAATGTGCTATTCTTTGCCTTCGGCTGTGTTTTGATCTTGGATTTGTGGTGCGAAAACAAAAAATACTTAACTGCGCAATTTCCTTTCCTTTTCCTCTACTTCCACAATTCCATCTACAAATTTAAAATCTAGCACAGTCGTATTTTACCTTGGACAAAAAAAATGGTCAGTGCTTATGTGTAAATTTGTTATCTTGTTTCTTGTTGACACAATGGTAAATTTGTTATCTTGTTTCTTGAGGATGAAAATCCGCGAGGAATTTTATACTAAACTTTCAAATATGCAGATTATGTTTTGGTTCTTGTGATATTCAAATGGCGCCTCTACAATGTTATACTGTTATACTACTATACTTTAAAATATGCAGATTTTGTTTTGGTCGTGTGATATTCATATGGTGCCTCTACAAAAGAACCCTCATGCATGGGGTTTTTCTTTACACTTGTTCTGTCTCCAGTTGATGAACACATTGATAATTGTCGCTGCTGATTTTTAACTTCATTCGGATATTTATGAATAAATCCTTCTGATCATTGCTGGTTGACAGAATATTCCCACATGAAATCACGCCTATTCGTTCAGAGGCTTGGTTGAGCTGAGGAAAGAATTTAAAGAACTCATTGAGGCCTGCCATCGATCTCACAAGTACGTGCATGTCCAGATGTTTGTATATAGATACTTCTGTGAATTCCAATGACGATATCTGCTTGTTGCTAATCTGCAGTCATCTTATAGTTTATCTTTCTGTCTCATTTATTATGTATTCCAAGTTTTGCTCGCTTGTCAAAGTTACCAGTAGGACTGTAAATTTGATTTTCTAGGGTTAGTTTATGTGGCTGCTTTTTGCTGAGTTTTTTATGCCAATGCACGTAAAGCGATTTATGGTATATTTTCTTTGAGGGAATGATTCTAATGGCTCGAACTCAGCAAGATTGCCCCACTGTCACGCAATTCTAATCCAGAATTCCCCTGCCCTACAAAAGTGCAGTAAGAAAATAATTTCCAATGAGGCTGTCAAAGATTACAGGCGCGGTGATGCAAATTACTGTCCAGATCATTTAAAAAAAAAAAAAAAAACCAAAGGCAAACATATTTACATCAAAGCTAAAGATTTAATCCTAATAAGAAAGCTTGATCCATCGGACAATGGAACATCATGCGGAATATAAGGTCAAACCGTATCAAACAAATTGATTTCAGAAGTTTTTTGGCCAAAAAGATTGAGAACGTGTTTAGTTTTGCAGTAATAAAGTTGTTGAAAGAAGGTCAAATTGATGCAGCAGGGGAAATATTCATGCAGTATTTGTTGACAAGAAAGATGTTCCAGTTGATGCAGCAAGGGAAATATTCATGCAGTATATGTTGACAAGTAAGCTGAAGAACAAATATGGATTTCTGATTGGAAATTGTTTTAGCACTCTTTGTTTAACCATCCGCGCTAATTTTTTCAGCTTTATTGGTGTAAATTTACTACATTGCTCCTTCATTTGTGAAAAGGTAACAATATAGATTGATAGGAATACGAATAAGGACAATAAAAAGAGTGTAGATAGTGAAAAAAAAAAGAGCGTGAAAATCACGACCTTTTCTGATTTTGAAATATTATAGGGCTTTTTAGGCTCACATTATCAGGTTCAACAATGAACTTTTTCGACACCTTATCCTTTAACTACATAAAGAAGTAGGCAATATTTTGTTCATTCAATTACATCAATTATTTTAACGGAGTCCTGCATTAAGGAACTATGGACCAAGTTATGTGACAATGTCCAATTTTAATTATGTTACACTTTTTTTTTTTTTCTTTCTTTCTTTCTAGAGACCATTTTACGACACGGGAGATTGGATTCTATATGGAACATGACTGAGTCTTTTTTGGGGGTCATAATAAGCTCTGTGCACTTTCGCAAGTTCATTTGTATTTGAATATTTGTAAGATGATAAAAAATCCTCTGCAAGTTTTGATCACCTGTGTTGGTCGTTTCCAATTAAGCTTATAGTGCCATCCTAGCTAATGATGCGTGCCATCCTTATTGAGATTGAGTTCGTACTCCTACCCTTGTAATCATCTTCAAATATGCGAGTAAAATTGTAACGACTCTGATTTTTGCTAAATAAAAATTTTGTTTATTAAATTAGTTTTTTTCTTTAATTATTTTTTTTAATAAATTATTTAAAGTAATTTTTGGTAATAATTATTTTGTTAATAATTGTTTTTATATTAATATACTAGTATATTTATACTACTAGATTTTCTCCCAATAAATTCCTAGATTTTTCCCCTAAATTTTCTTAAGAGTTACTTTAGTCTAAGAATATGTACTCCCTCTGTCCCAATTTGTTTGCTCGCTTTGAGAAACATGTATTTTTTGTAGATGTTAAAAAATGTATTTTTGTATAATATTTTAATTTTTTTTACACCAAATTAAAGTACTCAATGAGCACTTTAATTTTGTATAAAACAAATTAAAAAATAATATAGAGAAATTTATTTTGTAGGGGTTTGAAATTACACGCATTTCCATTGTGAGCAAACAAATTGGGACGGAGGGAGTACATTATAGGGGAGGATCCACAGACAAGACACATATATTAACACTCCATCTCAGCCGTTGAGATGGACGGTTGAGATTAAAAGCTAATAAAACCTTTCTTCCACGTTTTAACGCTAACACCTCTTCGTCTTCCCCAGCAACGCTGAACGCTCTCTCTGTCTTCTCCCTTCATGTCTTCTACCTCTGTAACTCCCACCATGACTGGACTCTCTCCCCCTCCAGTCCCTGACTTTCGTCGACGAGCCAACGCGCTGACGCCGACGAAGCCCTAACCGTGCAAACTCTAAAAGGATGGTTGAAACCTGACGCCGACGAAGCCCTAACCAAAAGAAACGGTGGTTGAAGCCTAACGGCTCTTTAATTCTGTCCATCAAGCTTCTCGATTGGGAGTTTCTCGAATCAGGTCGGTTAACTTACCGTTTCCCTAATTTAACCGATGTCGATCTAGTTCGAGCTTGTGTTTCCTCATCTCGCAACTCTGGTAACGGTCCATCTCGATTCCTGCTTGTTTAATGAAGGAGGGTTCATAAAGAAACTGGATTTATTGCAATCAAATGTAAATTAGATTTACTTGCCTGTTAACTGTTCGGTAGAATGTCTAACAGAGAAAGATTCTTTTGAGTGCACGAAGCCTCGGGTAAAAAACCGATTTTTGGTTTTTCTATTTTGTCTTTATTCATTGTTTTTTGCATTCATTAGTTTTGCACGAAAATTTTGTGGTTTCTGGATTCTTCTCGACGAGACGAATCTAACAGGTATAAATTTATGGTCAAACATCAAATTTTTTTGAATAAAGCAAGAATAGATGGATTATTAGCAAAAAAAATTGAATAAAAGACAAAATAGAAAAACCAAAAAGCCAAAAATCGGTTTTTTATCCAAAGGAGGCAAAAAATAGGTCAATTTAGAAACTTTTTGTTTAATTTCTCATTGAATCACTGCTTCAGAAACTCATTTCACATGTCAACATGTGTTTTTTGAACAACAATTGTGAGGTTCGTTGAATCCGCTGAATGAGTTATGAGTTAGAAAATTGTTGTAATTTTTCTTCTTTGGCTATTAAGCTCCTTTATCGCTATTGATATTTATTAAATCAACGATCTTGTTTTTCTTGGAATGCAGATAGGATCTTCCTTCTGTTCAATGCGATTATCACCTTTCCACAACAACAGATGATGCTCGAAAGGAACGGTCTTCGGGTATGTACAGGCTCTCGTCATATTTCATGGCGAGTGTCTTCGGCGACCTACCAATAGAGCTTGTCCTACCCAAATTTTTTTAGATGATTACATACCAATGGAGCTCAAACCCAATGCTACAAATTTCCTAGAGACCTACCTTACTCATTCTTCTATACAGTGCTTATTTCTATCAAGGCTTGGGACTTGCACTTGGTGCCGATGTTATGGATAAAAAATCAGCCAGGATTCTTGGATTGGTAATAATGCTCTCATTTCTCTTAGCCAGAGGGTACTATGTCCAACATGTTCCGGCATTCATCGCCTGGATTAAGTACTATGTCCAACATGTTCCGGCATTCATCGCATGGGACTCAGACAAGCGATTTCATTGGTTGCTCTGGCTATAATGCTTTTCGGTTACAGACTGGTTGCTTGTATTGCCCTAATGATGATTGGTGTAGCAAAAAAATAGATGGATGAAGTAATGTTTAGTGCCCAAAGGAGAATTTGATAATGAAGTTAGATTACCAACTAGATATGTAGATAAACATTTTTCTTGAGCGTGCTTCATTTTTTTTTTTTTTACTCTGGCTAGTATTGCTTCTATGTGGGATTTGAGATGAATCAATTTTGCACAAACAAACAACGTACTAGTCACTTCATCCAACCGGTTTCGTCCTTTGCTTGAAGCCCGAGTATGAATCCAAAAACCCTTTTCTCGACCATAACTTTCATAGTGCTTTCGTGCTTCTTCAATTGTCTCAAAAAACATCCCAATTGTTGGTATCATCTAACCCTTCCACTACGTTATTTGGAGTCTTGGTATTATCTAATTCGACATAAGTTGATTCAAAAGTTTCTTCCATTGTTCACCTACACATAAACCAGACGTATAAGTATATACCACAAATTGAAGGAAAAAGAGAGTTGATTCCTCAAAAGAATCCTTTTGCAAACTTTGAACTTCAGTACCTGATTAGCAATAGATTAAAAAATTAGCAATAGATTAAAAAATCTAAAGATACCAATGAATCTGGAAAAGGTAATCACGACACTTTTTCCTTTCTGCGAATTGGAAATTGTGGAACCACTTAGCTTTAAGTAGTAACTGACTTCCAAAATATTACTTACTTATTCAGTGGTAATAAAGACCTTGTAAACTGGATACTGCCAAACATCAGACAATGAAAGGCATGCTAACTCATCAAATACATCAAAATGCACAACTTTAAATCCAACTAGGGAGTACATCAAAATGCACAACTTTAAAACCAACTAGGGAGTGGAATTAACATGCTTTCCACCAACGAATCCCTCCTTTTTTCTGTCTGAAACAGTGAGATCCGAAGAACTTTCGAATAGATTAAGAACCACAACATTGAGTTAAGCAAACAACGCGAGTTACTCGTCTCCAAATTGTTACAAGGTTGAAGTAGTGGTTTCGTTAAACCACTAGCACTATCTATAGAAATTCAAAACTCAAAACTCAAATCCAAACTCACAGCCTAGAAATTCAAAACTCAAATCTATAGAAATTGCAATCAAATATGTGTGTGTGTGTGTGTGTGTGTGTGTGTGTGAGAGAGAGAGAGAGAGAGAGAGAGAGAGAGAGAGAGAGAGAGAGAGAGAGAGAGAGAGAGAGAGAGAGAGAGAGAGAGAGAGAGAGAGTGCTTACCCAAGAATGGCTATCGAAGACTTGTTGTGGACGAGCCCTGGGGAGTAAGGATGAGCACACATAGAGAGGTAGAACACGTGGGAGGGTTGAGGGCCGTCGTCAGCGTCGGAGGAGGAACACTGCATCAGTGGCAGCGGCGTTGGCTCATTGGGACTAGAGGAGAGAGAGAGAGAGAGAGAGAGAGAGAGAGAGAGAGAGAGAGAGAGAGAGAGAGAGAGGTATTACTGTTAGCATTAAAACGTGGGAGAAGAGTTTTATTGGCTTTTAATCTCAGCCGTCCATCACAATGGCTGAGATGGAGTGTTAATATGTGTGTGCAAAGTGTGTGTCTATTGATCCTCCCCCATATATATATAGAATCCCTTAAAGTGCAACCTAGAAATTTCCTAGAAAGTTCCTATTAAATCTTCTCATTTAATTCATAGATTCTTATTAGACCCATGGCTATTAGTTGGCATTAAATTAGGAAATTACCTAGAAATTTCCTAGAAAGAGAGAGGAAGGAGGGGTGCCCAACCATTGCCTATATATAGAGCTCATGCTCTCATTGTTTTCTCACACCAAAACTCACTCTTCCTTTTAGTCTTAAAGTAGCTTTCTAGTAGCATAGTTTCTTGAGTTTTTCAAGTAAAAACTCAAAAGTGTTCTTCCATATTCAAGAAGCCCCACCACCCTCCACCACCAAAAACCACCTTTAGATCCGAAAGTTGTAGAAAAGTTAGTAGTTAGTTGTTTGTAGCTTACAATAGTTCGGAGTTTCACCTAGCTTTTTGGCTTCCGATTAACAACCGGAAATTGAGGTAGCTTTTCTAACCAACTTTTAATTAGTCAATTTCCATACCGTTATAATGCTCGTGTTAATTTTTCCTTAAAGTTACTTAGCATTTTTCCTGAAAGTAGACTTTGTTCTAAAAAAAGCTTATGGTAAAAGTTAGTAGAAGTTATAGTAACATTTTTCTTAATCACACGTAGTCTTTATAATGCCCGAATTAATATTGACTTTTCAAAATATGCAGTTATAATGCCCGGATGAAAATCAATTTTTCAAAATTATGCCGTTCTAATGCCCGACTGATTTTCGAAAAATGAGACCGACTAAACTTTTTTCTTTAAGTCACATCACTCAAGAAAATGTTTTGATTGTATTTGGACTGTGAGATAACCCAAGGCTAACACCTTTGAGGGTCTGTCAAAAAAACAAGCTTCCCGCTATCTAAGAAAAGAATGTTGATTCTAACTGGATTCGTCCGACCATCCGATTTGGGACTCTCCTGGTTATTTCATTTGTCTAGAGAAGGTCACAAAAGAAAATAGATTTTATAAATGACTTCATAATCGACCAGTACTAGTTTTTTTTGATAACCCTAGACTTATTTGAAAAGGATAGGGCATAAGAAAGATGTTATTTTATGTGACACAATTTTCGAGAAAAGATTTTGATCACAAAATGAGATTTATAAATCATACTACATGTTCATAAGACGATACGATATTGACACTATACGGTTTTTGAGAACATGAACGATTGATTGATTGACGAGAAACCAAATGAGAATGAAAATGGATTGATTGAAGGAATTGAATACAATAGTGCCGCCCTTCATGATGTTGCATCCATGATGTGGTTAAGGCTAAGCGTGAATTGAATTGATACGGTACGACAGTATAGCTTAAGCACTGTCCCAACTTCGTGGAGAGAAATTGGTTGTCTTTGGGGCTAAGTGTGTACAACACATAGTAGATGGACCTTGAAACGTACTGTGGGGATCGGTAAGACAAGACAGCTGGGACTATTGTAGACACCCCAATTTGAACCCACGAAAATCCTTGGCAATCCCTGATGATGAAAATGCCTGATAAGAGCACGCGAGGCTTGATTGTGAACTTGGAAACCCCCTAAACCTTTCCAAAATAAACCTAACCTTGCACTACCTTATAATACATTCAAATCCCTCTTTATCAATATATAATATGTCCCAATCCATTTTGAAATGAGGGAGATGTGCACGTTTTACCAAAATGAATTGCTTTTCCAACCTTCTGAGGGTAAAATGGTCACACATTTTGATGTACAAATCATGTTGGGTTCAAACCACTTGGGTTAGAAATTAGACTTGACAAGCTTTCCAATGCTTTAAACCATGCACAAAACGGAGTTTGGTAGCACCCGGAATGGCCCCACGAAGTTTCATATGTTGTGCTGTCTCTTAATCTAGGCCCCTGGATTCCCCTATTCCAGGCGCCCAAACTCAATCCAAGCGCCTGGGCTCTCCAATTCCAGGCGCCCGGATTCATTCCAGATACTTGTTGTCCAAGATCAAATGAGTGGGGAGGAGTGTCTTGGAGGATTCTTTTGGAATTTTCTGCAGAAGTTTGTTAGAGAGTGGGGGGAAAATAGGTGAACCCCTAACTTGACCCCTATGCCATTCAATGACCCATTTTAACCCTTTCAAGTCTATATATACCTCTCTCTCTCTCTCTCTCTCTCTCTCTCTCTCTCATTTGCAAGAGATCAGTTCCTCCCTCACTCCCTTACTATTATGCTGCAGAAATGTACCCCGAAAATCCATCCTCAATCCATTCCCCTTAGTTCTACTCATTTCTAGCCTAAAAACCCAACTTCTAGCCTAAAAACCTACCTTTTGATCATAAAAAACCCTCATATTTCAACCATCCACCATCAAACTCAACCAAAACCAATACAATCAGTTTGTGTCTGTCCTAGAAGACCTCTTTTAGTTTACATAATCACCAAAAAACATTCAAACCTCCACCAAAAGTTCACTAATCAAGCTTCTCAAGGTAGTTCATCTACCAAAATGCTCATATAGGCCTTGAGGGGAACTCAATCAAGTTCTTACTGGTCATCTATACCAGTGGAGGGCTTGGGAGAGGTCTGAAACACATTAAGAAAGAATCTGTTCTTTGTATCAATACTCAATCCAGGCACCTAGATCATCTCTTTCCAGGCGCCTACATTGAGTCTAGGCGCCTGGATTCACTCCATGCAAGCTCCTGGATTCCCTTTTCTCTTACCATATTTTATGCTTTTTCTTGCATTTTAACCAGTTCATGGTACATCATTTGCATACAGTGGTTTTAGAGTACTTATATCTCATATTCTAATCTTCATTTTGATGAGTATTTGGAGTGTTTTCAAGGTTATAATCACATTTGATAGAATAGTTATATGAGAAGGAAACACACATGTGGGTTCATTTGTCATTTGCAGGATCTGATCACTCAGTTTTGAAAGTGTTAAGATGAGCTTTTACATTACATAAGCATACCTCCATTGTAGGTGTTCAATATTGAGCATTATCATTGCATTTTAGCATCAAATCATTCAAAATCAAGTTTCTTTTAAGCTCATATCTTGCATTTGAGTTAAATTCAAGGTTCATGTATGCTACTGTGTTGCCACATATCTTTTAGAATGCATATGAGCTAGTAAAAAAACATTACATTTGGTGCTTGCTGTAAAAAAATGAAGTTCTGAGGTTTTTGTCTGGGAGGCAATCCAGGCGCTTGGATTGCCCATTTCCAGGCGCCTGGATCTGCCTAATCCAGGTGCCCAGATTGCTATCCAGGTGTGATGTGTTTGGTATTTGTGATCAATTTCTGAGACATCTTGGAGCAGTTTGTGCATGATTTGATCAAGTTTCAATGTTCTATGCATATAAATCATTCACTCATGACATTTTGCACAAGTATCCACCCATATCTTCTTGATCTTTTTGATATATTTTTTGTGCTTTCACATCAATATGTGTACAAAGTCCATTCAAACAACATTTTCAAAATCCTTTAAACATTTAGTATAGACCAGTGGTTTCACTGGGCGTGAGGGGTGCTTTAAATTCCTTCCCGTCGTGTAACCTAGCTCCCGGACCCGAGAAATCTCATGTTGCGAGGCTAGTAAAATAATTTCCATTCAAAGGGCAAAAGGGTAATTTTTCAACAGGTTTCTCGGGTACGGTGCTCAAACCCGAGTGGCGACTCCTATCAATCAATCAAATCCGTTTTTTTTTTTCAAATCAACAATCGTTTTCGTGGACATACTCCGCGGGGTGTTCACAACTATGTTACTCATGTGTGCGTCTTGATACAAGACAGCCGGGACCTCAAGCGGAAATGTTTGGTGACCGTTATTTGAAAGGAGAGGGAAACGGCCCAATAACTTTCGAGTGATGGACTATAGGCCGGGTGGTCGGAAGCATGACCATAGAGGAGTAGAGTGAGTTGGTTGCTAATCCGAAACACGGAAACAGTACCTGTACTTTGATAAATTTGAAGAAGAATGTCGACACTGAAAAAATAATAGTGACATAATTTTATTTGCGGACGTTATACTTTGATCCGCATTGACATTTGACACTTGCATATGTACACTCATGAGATACACTATTTTGATAAAAAGCCTGCTCTACTTTAGTTGTCATTATTATATTGTTCTAGAATTGCTAGTTATGGTTTGGGTAGAATTGTTTACTGGGCGTTATCACTCACGGTGTTGCACCTGTGTGACCCTGACATATAATACCACGATGTTGTACAACAAACTGTTACCAATTTTAAGCACTATTTCAAGGTTATTTGGCTATACAATAAATTCTTACCAATTCTGTTCCTATGCTCATGAATCTGGGGTTTACCTTAAACTGGCGTAAACCTTGTCCCTCAAAAATCAGAAACAAGAGAGAGAATAGGTATTGGAAAAGAGAGATGGAGACTTTCCGCGTGATTTCCTCATGGGAGGAGATCAATGATATTGAAATATCTGCGATTGTGATTTGTGTTTCTCCAACGGTGCCATCAATGGTGCACACAGAGATAATGAATAAGCTTCAGACGAGTTCTTTGGAGTGGAGGCTGATCAACCCGAGAGATCATCCATCTCCCTCGGTGAACGTGATATATGCATCTCACGTGACGCAGTTGACCCATTTTGAGAAGAACAAAGGATCCATCGTTTTGATGAAGATACATTCTACCATTGGGGTTGAGATGACAACCCAAATTGCCGCTGCAGCGTTTGGATGGGGGTTTGTTGTGGTGGAGGGTTACGGCAGCGCGCTGCCGTTGGAGAAACACAAATCACAATCGGAGATATTTCAATATCATTGATTTCCACCCTTGAGGAAATAACGTGGAAAGTCTCCATCTCTCTTTTCCTATATCTGTTCTCTCTCTCATTTCTGATTTTTGCAGGATAGGGTTAGGCCAATTTAAGATAAACTCAGAGTAAGTTTGTCAGAACTTCACTCTATTGATGGTCCCTGGGTTTGTTCTGAACTTCTAATCAATGTTTTGACACTTCTAGTTTCATGGAATTCAATGTTTTAGCTTAGAGGTATGCGATGCCTTGGCTTAATTTAAGTACCATTAGATGTTTTCTGCAATGAGCAGCAAAGATGACTTGATATCTTGGAGAATGCTGATTTTCTTTATTTACTAAAACGAGAGATGTAGTCAAAGTTAGGAAGCTAGGATGCATTTCCCATACCCCTTTTAAAGGCCTCAACTTATTTGAACGCCTCATTAAATCATATTTAGGTACTAAATCTAAAGATAAAACCCAGCAGTCTCGCATCATTCAAGAAGTAAAGTGCACTATTTCATCTGTACCTTACGTATAGTCGGAGAACCATTTTTTTTTATCACAGATTGCCAACCAGATGAATAGGATGGTACAAACAATAGAACAAAGGTCACCCACGGCAATTACCAAAGAAAGCAAAGGTGCACTTGTTCTGCTAAAATCTCCTATTATTAGATCTCAATGTAAGATAAACAATGGGAATAGGAATTGAAGCAGAAAGCTGTTTTCCTTGAGTATTTATCCAAGCTTCATCTATTTTTGTATATCAAGTTAGCTTCAAACTAGAAGTTGAGTGCCTAATCACAAGCCTTAAACAACTATGCAAAATCTTCATAACACTAGAGAGATTTGAAAATATATGCACCACAAAACTAGATGCAAAGAACCAACAAGACTAGCCTAAAGGTCAAATCAAGAATATGTGAGAGTCAAATTGAGGGTTTTAGGGAGTAATGTTATGACGTGAAATGACTTAGGGAGATATTAGTAATTCTGTAAAGTTGTGGGCTTAATCTGTAAATCTATCATTCTGTTGTAATTCTTTTTGGAGGGAGAGTTAGTTACTTGGCAGTTACAGATGAGTGGAGAGAGCCGTAGTTGGTTAGGGCTATAAATAGAGAGCGACAAAGATACCTCACACATTCTTTGTGTATTTTCCAGAAGTAATAAACAAGAGTTGTACTTTTTTTTTTTTATTTACATTTTCTGTTACTTCTCTCTTAGCCATTACATTGGTATCAAAGCTGGCCAATTCTTGGCCTGTGAAATTCTAAATCCACCATGGCCGAAGGGACTAGGGCAGTGCAGGAAGCCAAGAAATTGGAGGAGACTCTGTGGTTGATGAGGGAGAGAATTGATCGCAATTCGAAGGACATCAGCGAGATCAAGAATGCTCTGGGACATCGGCGAGATCAAGAATTGATCGCAATTCGAAGGACATTGATCGCAATTCTTGATCTCGTCGATGTCCTTTGAATTGCTATCAGTGCTCTCCCTCATCAATTGTAAAGTCTCCTCCAATTTCTTAGCTTCCGGCGTTGCCCTAGTCCCATTGGCCATGGTGGATTCAAAATTTTACAGGCCAAGAATTGGCCAGCTCTGATACCAATGTAATGGCTAAGAGAGAAGTAACAGAAAATGTAAAAAAAAGTACAACTCTTGTTTTTTTCTTCTAGAAAAAAATTACACAAAGAATGCGTGAGGTATCCTTGCCTCTCTCTATTTATAGCCATAACCAACTACGGCTCTCTCAACTCATCTGTAACTGCAAAGTAACTAACTCTCCCTCAAAACAGAATTACAATAAAAAAAAAGATTTACAAATTAAGCCCACAACTTTACAGAATTACTAATATCTCCCTAAGTCATTTCACGTCATAACATAAACAGAAAAGATACAAACCTACATTGACCTATTCAACCCACCTGCCCACCCTGACCCTCCAAATGACAATTTAAGCAATGGAATACAAGATTACTAAAGCATGTGTAGAGATCGAACTTTGGATAAGCACATATGCAGAGAGCAATATATTTCGCATAAGAGCACTAAAGAGCTTCAGGTAATGGAATTTCTCCATAGTGAATATTTTCATCATCAGAATGTAACATCCACTTTATCCTGGAAAGCCTTTCAAGGGTTGAAGTGTCAAGCTGCAAGAACTTCAAGAACGCAGTGGTGGGCCTGGTGGCTCCAGGTATTTTTATCAAGGTGTTCAAGAGTTAATTTAATTTCACTAGGTCTATTAATCACACACACACACACACACACATATATAACATTGCATATATTAATATTCTTTTATAGGGATTTGCGGTGATAGGTTTGCATAAATTACTTCGGCATAGTTTTTGTTTTTTGAGATATAGAATTTATTATTGTTAAGACAAACGCCACAATACGATACCAATACCAATAAATCTTTTTTCCTCTATTATTCTAATTTTTGTTACTACAAGTGTGTAACTTGTTTTGAGCTAATGTATTTCAAATGAATTGTCAATTTCCTGAATTAATGGGTGTTCATAATGTAGGAGTAAGTGTACCATAAACTTTTTTCTGCCTTTTACGGTGTTCAAATGACCATCTAGTACCTAGTGTGGAGCCGCCGGTCAAGAACTGGTATTTGCATATACCAACTGGCAACCTCTAGAAGAAACCATGGGACAAAGGAAGCTGGATTTCATCATGAGTTTTACTTTTGACAATCCGGAAAATAAAAGCAAGGATACATGATTATCATGGCCTAGAGCTGTAGGCAATACTGCGGGCTAACTACATGAACGGGGATGAAAGCAACGCAACCAAGGAAACAAGGATATATGATTGTCATGGCATAGAGTTGTAGTCTTGTAGACAATACGGCGGCCTAAACAGATGAAGGGGATGAAAGCAACACAACCATGATGAGTGTCTGAATCTGTTAGCTTTATTATATGATTTACCGCATAACGTTCACGGATGCTTTAAAGCTTATTTACTCAGATTGATAGCAGAAGATATACCAAGATATAAAACTATAAGTCGCCGTTTGCTAGTAGGAGATGGTGGATATACTATCACCCTAGATATTACATTCTGTTTGTAGTGAGCTCCTCACTACAGGGCCCTCGTTCACATATCCAAACTACTAATATCCGTTATTTACACCTGGATACAGACAATGAATATAGCCCATATCGTATATCTGCCAATGCTCGGTTATAGCAACACTCCCCCCTTCCATAGTATATCTATTGGGCCTCTCAATTATGAAAATGTCACGTCTCCTATGAATTCTATATCCGCCTACACATATACACCCTAAAATAAACTATGGATATACATATCCTCTCTTCTACAAAAACCAAAACAGACCATCTACAACATATTCTATTTACACACACATACGCGCCCTTTTATCACATTTGCTCATACTATATCCACCCAAATCTTATTCGGCTAGCAAATGGCCAGTAGGCATATTGGAATGATAAGTTGACAACCTATTGAAGAAGTGAACCACCAAAATAAAACAGGTAATTTTCTTTTAACCAACGCAGTCTCAAAAGTGAAAACAAACAAAACTAATTGAAATTCCAAGCATCATGAATTCAATTCTTCAATTTCAAGCCATTTAATTTCATCTAAAACCAAGTCCGGCGACAAAGCCGGTATCAATATCCGCCAAAAACAGCAAGAGAGGACAACCCCATTTCTAGCTAATGCGTGCGCTGTCCTCAGAAAGGAAGCCCTTGAATCTGTCTTATCCCTCTTTAGCACTGAATCTCCTTCAACCTCTTAATTGCAAGTTCATTGGATCGCCTCTGAAGCACCCAAAACCACATCAATTTTACAAACTTGCATATAATCTACACACAGACTTTTATATATATGTGACTTCCCCAATTCTGGGGCCTAAAGCCCATTCTTCGTTGGGTTAAAAGCAAAGCCGGCCTTATCACCGAAAATGGGGAAATACCAACAACCCCTTTGGATCGTGTGACAGAGTGAGATAAAAAGGGGAGCCAATCTAAACATTTCCTTTCTGTATTTTTTCTCCATTTTTCGACAAATATTGAATCCAAATGGGGCCATAGAAGGAGATAAAAAAATGGGGGGAAAAACCCGAAGGTATAAGATTTTAAGAATGTGAAGCAGCAGAGTTGCAAAGATGGGTTCACACCAAACTAATGTGCTTGCTTTATAGTAGTATGCAATTGGCATAAATAGAAGTAGAGAACTATCAATGAAAGGGCTTTCGAGAGAGAAATATTACGAGTAGGTAATCAATCAAATACTTGGAAACTTCTTCCCGGAGAGATGATTTCGTGCTGGTACAGGTCCTCAGTGATTTGTTCTCCATGTTGAGGTCACAGAGGATTTGGTGTGCTCTGGTGCGGCCAATTCCATGTGTGCTGTCAAGAGAATTCCGACTGCTTGTTATCCGGAATCTCCTTCCCTCCCACTCGCACGCCCCTGATGCTCAACGCGAGATACTGCAATCGAAAAATGAAACCAATAACCATTACACCAATGAGGCAATGACCAAAACCAGAAGGGATGAGCTTGTTTGCAGTTCTCTGGAAACTGCACCCCGTCCAATTGGCTATTTTCAAGCCCCTTCATAATGCTTACGAAGTTTAAAAGCATGTTAATTGGATACCAATTAATATGTGATTTGAAATTTTGCTGGGTTCCAATCCAGTATGAAGAATCCAACTTTGATTTGTTTTTTCTTTCCGATCACTTATTCAATGGCATCCAATTAACATGATTTTAAACCTCAACTAATATGAAGCGGAACCAGTTATTGAATTAGGTCGGGCAAGGGGTTGGAAAATGGCAAACTGCACCGGAGAACTGCTGAAAAACTTAATCCAATAGGAAAACCTAGGGAAAAAAACCTGTGTTCAATGTTGATAGAACTAAGCTCGTTTCGTTTTCTTGCGTTTTCTCGGCAACCAAACTAAATTGGAACGGGAGATTCAGAAGCAGAGAGAAAGGGAAATGCGGTACCTTAGGAGTAGGAGATAGAGAATTGAAGCTTGGGGTGCTCTTAGTATTACATATGAGAGAGATGGAAGGGTTGATGAAGGGCGGGGAGAGTCGAGACGTCGATAGTTTCAGCATTTGGTGCAAATCGAAAGTGATAGATGAAGAAATCCTAAGTTGTAGAGGTTAACTTCTCTCCAAAACTTGATTTTTGGATCGGATCAAAACTTGGTCTTCTTTGCATTCGCTGAGCTTGTGTAGGGGCGGGGGTTTGGATGCCAACTAGGGTTGGCAATGGGGACGAGGTGGGGCTGGAGACTACTATCCTTGTCCTCGATCCCCTCCCCCCTCCCCATCTTTGCCCTGATCCCCAATGGGGATTATTTTTCCTCCTCCATCCTTGCCCCAAACGGGGAACGAGGATCCAAATCGGAAATTCGGGAAAATTCCAAACAACAACAAAATAACCTATCAAAAAAAAAAGCAGCACCACAAATGTGAGAGAGAGAGAGAGAGAGAGAGAGAGAGAGAGAAATCTTGGAAATAAAAAACAACAACACAATCTTGGAAATCTTGGAAAATGCCAATGAAAAGTCATTTATGATCTTGAAAAACTCCATCCTTTCATCCCATTAACTTTGGCAAAACCCCCTTTTTAACAATAGAAAGTCAAAACTTTGATCTCATCGTCAATCATTTCTTCACAAACCCACGAATTTTAGGCGATTTTGTTGTCAAAATATGGTTAGGATGTCCAAAACCTCAAACTTTGAACTGAAATAGAATAGAGGGAGATCGAAGATGAGCGTCGGCGTCGTTTAGGGCGAGGTAGGTCCATGGTGGTGATTGAAAACAGAGCAACGAATTGTACATGAGAGAGATTTTGGACTTTGGCAGAGAGAGAGAGAGAGAGAGAGAGAGAGAGAGAGTGTTTTGGAAAAAGAGGTGAGAGTGAAAGACTTTTGATATCTCACATCAAAGAAAAAGAAAGGACAGGAGAAAAAGAAAGAAAGAATACGCGTGGCTCACGTGGGAGAAAGGTGACTGTGTACACGTATATATAGTGGTAATTACACTTTACCCCAATAAAATGTATATAAGTTGAAACGGGAATTCGGGGACAGATCGGATCGGCTTCGGAGCGGGGACACACCTATCACCGCCTTCGATCCAATCCCCGAAATTTTTCAAAAAAAATTCCCAAATCCGACCCAATCTCCAAACAGATCTCCAAAACGCCGATCCATTCGGATTGGGGAACGGATTGGATTCAAACGGATCAGTGGAAATTGCCATCCCTAATGCCAACTGGAGTTTCAAGTTTCAACCAGCTGCGGTCTGAAATTTTCAATTGCAATTTTGTTTCTCTATTTTTCTCTGTTTGCTTCCACTTGTAGAATAATTACTCTCTCCGTCCCTAAAACATGTCAAAAACACTATTTCACCATCTCATAAAATTATCTATAATAATTTGTATATGCAATATGGATGTTGTTTGATAGATCTTACTTAGTTTTATTGAAAAAATAATTTAAAATTCTAAAAAAGTATTATAAATTTCCAAATATAATTTTTTGAAATGTGTGAATAGTATTTTTGGACATCTTTTTGGACGGAGGGAGGAGCACATAATTTTACAAAAAAATGTAACCTTTTTTATTTTATTTTTTAGATTTTTTTTTTGTTGTTGGATGAATAGAGAGAATTGCATTAAACCGTAATAGTTTATAACCATAAGAGTTTTAAACTGCTAACAAAACAGACTAAATAAAACAACTACCACCAAAAACAAAATAAAAGATTCTATCCACCATTGTCTCCGGTGTCCTGATGATGCACAAAAGAGGAGATGGTGAGCTGGGCAAGGTCATAAGCCCGTTGGATCTCTTTTTGGGAAGCCTTGTCGATTCGACAAAAAATCAACTTCGAAGCCTCTTCCTTGATGTTGTGTAGTAAAAAAGTGTCATTGTAATGACACTTAATCCTCTCTGCAATTTGCATAATGGCCTTAAAGCAGTTAGAAAATATGTATGCCATATTGTAATTATGAGCTAAAGACCACTTAAGAGCTTTCTGAACAACAAATCGTTCTAAATGGAGGGGGCTAGAACTATAAGGCGAAATAACCTATTAAGTCAGGAGATATCCATTCGACAAACTAGCAATGAGCCCCAAACCATACTAAGGATGTCCATCCTTCCAAGCAGTGTTCTAAAAGTCGGCCTTGTTGGCCGACTAGGTCGGGGGTTCACCGAGTCGACTAGGGCCTAGTCGTTTTGATTAGTTGTTGTCCGACTTAGTTGGGCTCTAGTCGGCAACTAGTCGCCCTAGTCATCGTAGTCGTCTAGTCAGACTAAATCGGTAAATTGGAAAAAGTCAGAACAAATCAAAAAAATCGGGGCAAATCCGAAGAAATCGAAAGAAATCGGTGAAAAAAACATAATATGTTAAGTTCTGGGGGGGCCGAAATGTAATTTTTTTTGGATGGGTTATACCCTAAATCAGTAAGTCCCCTTTTCTCACCTCCTCTCATTCGACTGCTACTGCTGCTACAGTTAATCTTCTTCCTCTGAGTTCTTCCTCAGAGTCTCAAACCAAGTGTGTTCTTCTTCTTCCTCTGAGTTCTTCCTCAGAGTCTCAAACCAAGTGTGTTCTTCTTCTTCCTTAGACCAGGTGAGCTCTCTCTCAATCTCCCATCTAGATCCTCTCTCTCTCTCTCACCCTTCTCCTCTTCTCTCTCTCTCTCTCTCTCTCTCTCTCTCTCTCTCTCTCTTCGTGATATCAGTTTGCTTGTTGTCTCTGTTTTTTTTTTCCAAAATTGATCAATATACCACTATTTAGTCTGCTCCTCTCCTCTCTCTCTCTCTCTCTCTCTTCTTGTATATCTGTTTTTTTCTTTAAAAATTAATGTTCCCCCCCTTTTTTTTCCTAGCATACAGAGTTGTTGATCAGTCTTGTTTGTTTCTATTTATTTTCCCTGTAGGTGAAAAAACTTTACAAAAATGTCAGCAACTTTTGGATATTGTAAAATAAAATAGTAAGATGGCCCATTATTCTATAGGATAGTGGGTAAAACTTTACAAAAATGTCCACCACTTTTGGATATTGTAAAATAAAATTGTAAAATGATCCATTATTCTGTAGGATAATGGGTGTGCAATTTCACTGAATCCAAAGTTCCAAAAGGACATTAGATAAATAAATTCTTTTGAGTTTGTCACATTAATTAATCTTTGATCTACAATATACATACTCCTGCAATCAGTGTCTACCAAATGAAGTCTTTTGATTTGAATTCAAGAAGCTAAACATAGTATATTCTTGTCGGACAAATGTGATTGTAATTTTATTCATAGGTATAGTATCAATGGCTCAATCATCTTCGATGGCCTCTCCCACTTCGGAGTGTTTAGTATTGAAAAGAGCTTCGGATGATGTTGGATGGGAATATGGCTTCCTTGTGAATCCTAATAAAAAGGAACGTTGGAGATGCAAATTATGTGACAAAGAGTATGGTAGAGGAGTTTATAGATTGAAACAACACATAGAGAATATCAAGGGAAATGTAGCACCGTGCCCCAAGTCAACCAAGGAAGATGAAGAAAAGTGTAAGATGACACTTGACATGACGGCATCTAAAACGAGAGACAAGAAGATAGATGATGCAAATGTTAGAGCGAAAGTGGAAGTGGAGGTAATATAAGAAGGTGATGAAGACGAAGAAGAAGAAGTTAAAGTCTTACGGTCAAGGAAGAGGCCCCATTATGTTGGTCCCATGGATAGATATGGAACGGCCATAAATCCGAATTTGAGTGCAAGTAAGAAGATGCGACAAGAAAACATAAATGATGCACTTTGGAAGGAGAGAACTCATGATGTGAATAGGTGTTTGGCGCGATGGATGTATGAAGCCGGTATTCCATTTCATACTATCGACATAATAACTTCAAATGCTTTGTTGAGGCGGTGGGTATATTTGACAAGGGCTACCAACCCCCAAGCCAATACCAACTAAGGGAGCCGTTGTTGAAGGAGAAGGTGGAGAGAACCAAAAAATCACTCAAGAAACAAGAAGAAGAGTGGGCTTCAACGGGTTGCTCTATCATGACCAATGCTTGGACCGACTGAAAAAGAAGAAGCATCTTGAATTTATGTGTTAATTGTAGGACCGAGACTTGTTTTCTTTCTTCTAAGGAAGATTTGGAGGTGTCGCACATGGGGGAATATATATTTGGCTATGTTGACAAGTGCATTGATGAAAATTGGGGCGCACAATGTAATCCAAGTAGTCACGGACAATGCCTCTACTAATATGGCGGTGGCGGCATTGTTAAAACTCAAGAGACCTAACATGTTTTGGACCTCATGTGCCACCCACACAATAAACCTCATGCTCGAAGGGATTGGAAATGAACAAAAGTTCAAAGACACTATTGAAAGGGCAAATAAGTTCACTATATTTTCCCATGGGTGAAGACCGCAAAGGGGAAAGCCGCATTTCCTACGGTGATGAGTATGATGTTTTGGAATAGCGTAACCCTTTGCTTAAAAGTGTTTTCTCCATCAGTGATTGTTCTTCATCTTGTTGATGGGGATTGGAAGCTCTCAATGGACTTTGTGTATGGAGAGCTCAAGAAAGCCAAAGAAGATATCAAAGAGGCATACAAACAAAATAAGGCTAACTACCGGTCAATACAACAAGTCATTGGATGGTTATTATGTATTTGCATGAGCTGTAAAAGTCCTGTTTTTAGATGATCAAATGTGTTTAAGTCATGTTTTCAACAAACCAGAATCGACAGAAGCATGCATGGTTGAGTAGGGTTTGAGCGCTCAAACTCTCCCTTTGAGCGCTCGAACCCTAGGAAGGGGATCAGATTGGTTTTATTGCATATTAGTTTAAAGTGTCCTTTTGGGTCATTTTATTATTGCTTTGTACATACTAACATTGTTGTTTACTGTTTGACATCTTAGTTAGTCCACATTCATGTTTCATCATCATCCATGTATTTCACGGAGCACAAGCATACACCGTAGTCATTTTGTTGTGTTTATCAGTGTTTAGTTGGCTCCCATTCCCCTTTCCCCCATTACTTGTTCAAAGTTGAATCATAAACATCTTATACAATCCCACAAAATGCTTATTAGAGACTGGTCTTCGAACTGGGTGAGGGGGGTGCCGTAAAACCCTTCCCCTGTCATAACCCTTTCTCGAACCTAAGATAGTATGGTGATGACGGGCCTGTTTAAGCCTTATCCCAAAAATGAGGCATGAGTTAATCGAGTTCGGCTCCTCAGGGACAATCCGCTAAAACTCGGGTGGCGACTCCAAATCAGAAATACCTGGCCGCAGAGGTGCATCCACACATGTGAAGGACTATGAAGTCTACTGGAAAATAGAAATTTTCAACCTTGACAAGGACATCCTTGATAATACGACGTGACACTTTGATCGACCTATCAACTAATTGAAGGGTGACTGGTGTGGGCTTCAACTCACCGAGCCCAAACTGCTCGTATACTGAATAAGGGAGTAAATTGACACTTGCTCCCAAGTCCAAGAGTGCTTGCTCGATAGAATGGTTACTAACAAAACAGGAGATGATTGGAGCACCTGGTACTTGAGCTTAGGAATAGTGTTATGTTGAATGATAGAGCTCATTTGCTTGGTAAGAATGGCCTTTCTGGACAAATGAGTCCTAAGTTTACGCTTTCGAGTGCATAGGTCCTTGAGGAATTTGGCATAGGAGGGGATTTGCTGAATGACATTGAGAAGGGGAATGCTGATTTTCACCTGTTGAAACACCTCCTTCATATTTTCCATGGTATTGCACTTTTACTAAAAGTAGATGGCGAGCCAAGACACTTGGGGAATGGTGCCTCGGGGATATAAAATGGAGCCTTAAATGGACCCTCATCAGATGTGGGCATTGGAGTTGGCTCCTTCCCATTGAACTTCTTATCAACTTTAAACCCCTTGGTGACAGATCGAGACTTTTTCTCCTATGCTTTGACATCCTTAGGTCAGGTCTCTAGTTTCCCCCCCATTTTTGAGGGCGACAACTATTTTCGCTTGTTCGTGAACTTGCGAATTGTCAATATGGTGCATCTATCGTGGGTTAACCATAGGCTGGCTTGGTAACCTACCATCCTCTCGATGGTTGAGGGCATTAACTAGTTAACCTATTTTGGTCTCTATCTTGGCAATGGATTGAGAGTGGGAGTGAACCAATTGAAAATTAGCTCTCATTTGTTGGTTATCTGCTTTTCGATAAGACATGGCTTTCAACATCTGCTCTTTAAAAGATGGTGTTCTTTGGGAGGATGAAGGAAGAACAAGAGGCTGTTGGTATTGCTGTGGTGTGGGAGGCGCATGGTAGGCCTGATGATTGATTGAAAGTATTTGGATATGATGACATTGATGGTTGTGCAGAATGTTGCTCTTGCCCTTGCTCTCACCATGAGAGTCTAGGATTATAAGGTAAAATGATTAGCTCATAATTGTTTTCCATTATAAGTTTTGTCCACCAATTAATTTGATCACGGGCTCTGAATCGAAAACAAGTGAAATCCAACTTTTGTGCTTATTATAACGAAGCCTCCATGTATCTACAAATACACGCAAACAAACCATTATACTCCAATTAACAATATAAATGGACTTAGCAAGGGTAAATTAAGGGGCACTAATTTGAACATTTACGCGCTTATCATACTTTTAAGTAGCTTTGCAGTGTGATCGGGCGCCGGAAGTATGTTGTGGGTGGGAATCGATGCCAGATAGAGATTGATCAACGGGTGATCAATCGTGAGCTGTGCGCAGTATACCCGAGGTGGCTTTGCTGTGTGATCGGGCACCTGAGGTATATTGTGGGTGGAAGCCGTTGATGGGAATTATTTCTTGGAGGTGGGAACGAGAATTACGAAACTTTGAGTTGATGACGGAATATTAAATCTACTGAATTCATTATGTTGAGAAATGTTGAAGTAATCAGGTTATTCTTTGCCTTAAATTAATGTCCCATGTGTTTTAACTGTTGCATGAGTATTCTTTCGTAAAAGGGGTAGTTTTGGTGCCCTATTGAGTGTAATCTTATCACTCGCGGTGCTACTTTTGTGGCCCTGACGTCCCAACGCTAGGTACAAAATGAGAGGAGGAGCTGCTTGTTGAGTTCGAGGGGATGGAGTAACAAGAAAGTAATGAAGTGTCTGAGTCGTGGCTTTACCGGTAGATCTTTAGCTAGATGGCTTTGTTTGTTATTTCAGTTGAATATTTAATAAATGTTTAAGTTTTTCAGAGAATGTTAGACTTCTATTTATTTCGAGTTGTAATAAGTTAGCTAACTTTTAATTTCTTTGAAATTCTACTAAAGTTGGTTTTCTATTTAAATAAATTATAATATTGATTTATTAATGTACCTAATTTTCAGGGCGTTAAAAATCCTGTTAGCCAAAGTTTTTGAATTTTTTTTAAAAATCACATTGCAATAGCTAATGGGCAAGAAATCCCCAGGAGACGATGGTATGGAGAAGGGATTTGGGGGATAAGAGCGATATGGGTATAATTGACTTCACGCAGAATCCGACCAGAATTGAGGAATGACAAAATAGCTCTAATACCAAAAGTTCCACAATATCCCAGTACGTGGACCCTGGAAAACCATTTGGGCCTGGAGCGTTAGTGTCACGTATTTTCAGATGTTTGATTGACACTTTACCATGTGCCTATATTGCTGGATTTTTGATATGTATAGCCGAGGAGAATAGTGACATCTTGTTTCGGAGTTATAACTCTTCAAAAGGGCACAATAGTAAAATTACAAAATACTAAACAACGTAAAAGGTGAAAGAAATTCTGCAGGATCTAGCATTAGGTTTGTTTGGTGTTTGTTTATCATACATACTGGAAAAGTAGTTGAATGAATCTTCAGGGCTCTAAGGGATTGTTGTGGTAGTCTGGTAGACAGCAGTTGAGAAACAATGTGCATGGTCGGTCTAGATTTTGGATCAGAATTTAAGCATGCAATTGCCGACTTTACAATGGACATCATTACCTCCTCAAATTCAGGACACGAAGGTGATAGGAGTTGGTCCAATACATCCCTCACTTGTACATTTTCGACAACCGGTGTTGACAGAGGGGAAAAGAAATCTCCTGGATGCTTTTCCTTGATCACTTCTAGTGCTAATACTCAAAGCTATACACATCACACTTTTCAGTTGCCTTAATTGTGTAAGCAAGCTCTTCGAAAGGGGAGAGATAGATCATTTAGAGTTTGTAACACCTCTTTCGAAAAAAAACTAAGAAATTGTACTTTAGTTAAGCAATATATGGTCCAATGTCCATGTATGCTCTTTAAGGAGAGCCAGGTGTGTCTGTGCAACATGTAGGTATATAAAAAAGCAATAGGGAGAAGGAAATGAAGGAAATCAAGTCAGGCTAAATGGGGTTCCAATTTTGGAATTGGATTTGAGAAACAGAAAGATAAAAGGTGTTCACTATTGTATTTTGGTACTCATGAGGTATAATTGAGTATCTATCGGGTGGGCTATTACGGTGGTGATCATGTACCTGTGCTTAACTAGATTCGTTTATTTAAGAAAAAATCATTACCTGGTGCTACGTATCCGTATGTGCCTGCAAATGCAGTCGAATTGGAGGAGTCCAACTTCAGAAGTTTAGCTGCGCCAAAGTCTAAAACATGAGCCTCATACTCCTCATCAATCAAAATGTTGTTGCTTGATATGTCACGGTGAACGATTGGCGGTGTGCAATCATGGTGCATGTATGACAAAGCATGTGCCACACCTTTGATAATATTAACCCTCTTTGGCCAATCCAATTGTGTAGCTTCTTCGTCTCTGCTGAAAATCGAAGCCAAGCTTCCCCTTTCGAGGTACTCATAAACGAGAAAAGAGTTTTGGGAATGAGAACAGAACCCAAAAAGCTTCACTATGTTGCGATGCCTGATCTCAGTTAGTGCCCTTACCTCGTTCAAGAAACCTCGACAATCTTCCTTGTTAGGCAAGGGATGAAGTTTCTTCAAAACCACTACATTGCCAGGTGGAAGTTTTGCTTTGTACACGGCTCCATATCCTCCTTTTCCAATGCAATATGTGGCATCGAAATCCTCTATGGCTTTTAGGATATCATTGTACATTGCTTTTCCATCGTACATTGACATAGAAGGCATCTTTATATTTGGAAGGATCTTCTACATGTGACTTTCTCTTTCTTTGATTGGAAATAATTAGAAATCTGATGAATGCACCTAGAAGTAAAAGTGCTCTGCGAAGAGAGAGCAAAATTACAAGAACAAGCATTTGGTGGTCCTTTTTTTTGTGAAGTGTGTATATTCATTGGAAAATGATTTTTGCATGGCTGCAATCCTGTGACATTTCCACACAGGCCTTTATTCCCTTGGAGGCTTTGCTGATGGGAGTAGGACCCTCCAAGTCATTGAAGCATATGTCAACGTGCACCAGCCTATTCATGTCTTTGAAAGCGTTTGGAATTAAGCCAGATAGATTGTTGTGGGAAAGGTTTAACCACTCCAAACTCTTGAAACCTGCGATCTCCGATGGTATCTCCTAGTAAGTGAATTTCGACTAAGATCCACTTCATCTAGGGGAAATATCTTTCCCATCTGACTTGGGATTTCTTGGCTAAAATTGTTGTTGCTCAATTTCAAGTGACTCAGTTTGATGCAATTCTCTAGATTTCCAGCTGCTATTGGCCCACTTAACCTGTTTTTCGAGAGGTTGAGCTTTTCAAGTTCAGTCAGTGATCGAAATTCTCTTGGTATACCACCAGAAAGCTAGTTATCTTTCAGATATAGTTCCCATAGAGAATTCAACTTCCCCAATTCATTTGGATTCTCTCTGGTCAAATGATTTGAAGAGAGATCAAGCCTGTGTAGTCGAGTTGAATCTCTAAAACCTGGTGGGTTGGTGCCTGTGATATTGTTCCCTGTCATCCACAGCATTTGCAATTTTGGATATTTACTTCAGTGTTCAGAGATTTGGCCATAGAATTTGTTGCGACTTAGATCCAAGTACCAGAGATGTGGTTAGACTCCAAAATCTTCTGATATGCTTCAAGTGAGTCGGTTTCCTTCAAGGTGGACTCTGATTAGGCTTGAGCAGTCTCTGAGGCTTTTAGGGATATGACCAGTGACTTGGTTGGTCTCTAAACTGAAATATTGAAGCTTCCCTCCTTGGC
This sequence comes from Vaccinium macrocarpon, assembly GCA_022606695.1. Taxonomy (NCBI): domain Eukaryota; kingdom Viridiplantae; phylum Streptophyta; class Magnoliopsida; order Ericales; family Ericaceae; genus Vaccinium; species Vaccinium macrocarpon. The sequence continues at coordinate 24,581,562 of CM040175.1, forward strand.
AAATATCTGGGAAATGGCCGGACAATCTGTTTCCGTACAGTTCTAGGTCAACCAAGTTTTTCGAATTGCGAAATTGTTTTGGAATATGACCAGAAAGGTTTTTTAAACTCAAGAATAATTGTGCTAATACAGACAAGTTTCCAAAGGAAGCCGGAATGGAACCATTGAGTTGGTTATAGCTCATTTCCAAGTTGAGGATAGACTTCAAGTTTCTGAATTCATTAGGAATGGAACTAGAAAGTTGATTCATGCATAGATGAAGGAGAGTGAGCGAGGTCAAATTACCCAAGGATGGTGGGATTGCGCCACTAAGATTGTTGCTGTGGAAGCTTAGGCTAACTAATCCTTTCGACTTTCCTATTTCATTAGGAATGGAACCAGAAAGTTTGTTGTTGAACAGGTCCAACACAATCAACCAATTCAAGTTTCCAAAAGTTGGTGGAATGGGGCCAATGAGTATGTTGTTTTTCATGCAAACGACCCCAAGATTGGTGTTGCTTTCTATTTATTCTGGGATGGAGCCAGAAAGTTGATTGTCATAGAGGTTGATAGAAACCAAGTTGCTCAAATTGCCCAAAGAAGAAGGAATAGGACCACTAAGGCTATTGGTGTGCAAAGCAAGCTTAGAAAGAGACTTCATCTGGCCCATCTCTCGAGGGATTGAGCCGTGGAATTGATTTTCTTCCAAATGGAGCATTTTGAGATTTTTTAAGTGACCAATTTCTGGTGGAATGGTTCCAGAAAACTCATTTGTAGACAAATCGAGGTAGACAAGTGGGAGTGAACTGATTTGAGGTGGGATAGGACCAAAGATTTCGTTTGTGTTTAGATCAACATAAGCAAGATTAGGAAACGAGGAGAATGAAAAGGTTTCGCGAGTACAGTTTAGACCTGAAATTGTGAGTTTCAATAGGGTGACGCTTCCTTCAGCATTGCAAGAAACCCCAAACTACTTGCATGGAGTACTAGCACTTGAACTGGGGCCATTTTTTTTATTAAGTATCCATGTTGTTGTGGAGAATTTATATCCATCTCAAAACCAATTGGCAATGAGTGGAGAGGTCCCAACATATATAAAGTGATCACCCATTCCACTCCTAAGCAATGTGGGACAATTTTCCTTAACATCCCCCCTCATGTGCAGCCGCATTTGTGGTCTGTCACGTGTGGCCACTTTTGGGTCCTATATGTTGGGACCTCTCCACTCATTGCCAATTGGTTTTGAGATGGATATAAATTCTCCACATGGTATCAGAGCGGGGCCTATTCCACTCCACATTTAAAAAAAAAAATTCACAATCCACGCCCCACGATGTCAGACCAGCAAAAAGGCTGCACGATGATAGGACCCAAAAGTGGCCACACGTGACAGACCTCAAATGCGGCTGCACGTGAGGGGGGATATTAAGGAAAATTGTCCCACATTGCCTAGGAGTGGAATAGGTGATCACTTTATATATGCTGGGACCTCTCCACTCATTGCCAATTGGTTTTGAGATGGATATAAAGTCTCCACAGTTGTTAGCGCCGAACTATTGGCACTCGAAAGAGTTTCTTTCCATTTGAGGAGAGCATTAACCTCTTCAACAGAAGCCAAAGCAGTATGAACTCTCTAAAGTGATGCAAGGAGTAATACTTTTGTTGTGCCAAATAACCTCAAACACGCAACAACAAACCAACCAAAGAACGAGACACCAAAGTTACGTGGAAAACCCCAAATACGGGTAAAAACCACGGGAAGGAATCATGCACTAAAACAAATGTACGATTACAAGCAATCTTAATAACGACTGTGTATCCTCACCACCAGTCCTAAGAAATACCAGCAGAATCCACGTTCATCGTACCCTGCATGATCGCCGAATCCCGAATCCTCGGGCCTTCCAAAAAAGAAACCTTTCCGAACTCCACGGAAGAATCTAAACTGTAGTCGATTGTTGATGTAGACTGAAACCCCTTGAAGTTGAACTTGTATTACCAAGATGTTATATATTTTTGTTGCTCTTCAAGGTTCACATGCCTCTTGCTCTCACAGAAAGTCGGCGGTAAAACAAAACGAGCTCTCTAAAAAAAAATGATGAAACCTTATTGTTTAATATATATATGGACAACAAATGAACGGCAGCTGTAAAGCCCATGTCTAGACCTAATTGTTTAAACTCAATTCAATATTTCACTTAAGCCCGTCTAATTTTGCTAGACCGACTTTCTTGCCCCGAACTTCTATCACTCTCCAATCACAAATTAAATACATGAATTGATTCCTTCCACACCTAAACAGACGCTCTAAAAAAAATGAGAGACAAAAAATACAACTCGATAAAGAAATACACGCAAATGTGAGTTTTGGTCATGAAAGTGCCAACTAAAAGTAAATGTGAGTTTTGGTCATGAAAGTGCCAACTAAAAGCAATTTCAGCCTTTGGAGCTTACACAGTATCTTCTGAGTAAAAAAGTACAACAAAATGCACCAAAGAAACAAGGCAGGGTAGTTTCTGCAAAAGCCCCATGTTTTGTTTTTCTGTCTTTTGTTGTGTTTTTTTTATGACGAGCAACTCTTGTAATTTATAGGCACTTTTGGGCAAAGGGTTCCCATATTTTGATATTTACCCATAGACTTTGGAATTTAAGAGTTGTCTCGTATCCCTTTTCTTATCACTAACAGTAAAATCTGAGAAACGAGGATCACCTGTAGGATTTGACTTGAGGTCAAGTTCTTCGTCTTAGTCACTTAAAAAGATTGGCCTTCAATGCTTTTGAAAGTTAAGAAAGAATTTCAGCAGCAGATCACTGAAAGAAATAAGTGGGTGGATATAATGGGCGGACTTGCATACGCTGTCACATTCAAACTTTCATAGTGAAGCTGAGAGCTACATTCACAGCTTCCACCTTCTGCTGTGAGAGACTTGATTCTGGTAATGCTGTAAAATTAATATTTTTGCAAATTGTCTTTCATTGTGTATAATCCAAATGCTGGGCGGTTGAATAGAGGCTACGTCACCTTGACTCCTAAACTTCAACATTAGTAAATTGGTACTGGTATATGGAGAAAGGTTGAAAAGTAGCGTACGAGTACGCGAATTCTTCCTAGACGTTTTCTTGTATTGTGCGTTATACACGTGATTTGGGGGGGGGGTGGAAGTAATGTGTAATTTTGAGTGAATATGAGATTCTTATTCAAATCACATAAATTTAAGAAAAAGCCAAAATTAAGGAAGGGTTTTCAGGCACCTATTGAAGTGTTCATCATATTTGGTTTGGGAAGAAAAGAGTACACTTCGTGCTTGACTTGGAGTCTGGAGTGTTTTCTTAGGCATTGGTCAAATTTGCTTTCTAAATCAGCCAAACCTATTCAAGGGCCACCATATATCTTACCCATCTTTACTTACTCCAAATTTAATAGTGTTAGTGGATGTGAGTGATGTTTCCATCGCAGAAACTACTTGGATGGTGCTACATGAGACAGCTTTGATAGATTTTACATTTACACATTGCATTGAAAGTAAAACAAACCCATTTATACGAGTTCAATATGTGTTCGATTCGGTTTATACATGTGTCAGGTTCTGAATTCTGCTCGTGACGTCCTCTACTGAAATTTGGGATCAGCTTGAATGCTGATACAATTTTAATTCGTGTTACTCAATCAAATCAATTTGTAAAATACGTGGCTCTACTCAGCTTGATTAAACTAGACTTGGTTACGGTCCTAATAGTATCACACCCTTCTTTACCCTTCGTAATTAAATCTCTTTTTTTTTTTATTTTTTATGCTGAATTCAAGGTCCACAACAACCTAATTGTTTGACTTTTAATTCAAGCTTCTATTTTTTGCACTTTGATTAATTGGATTATTTGAGTTCCATTATATTGGGCTATAACATGTGGACTGGGGAATATCAGCCCATATTCCTGCTGCTAAGCCGTCTGATGCTACGGGAAACCTCTGACGCCCATCCATTTTTACTCCTCCTATCTATTGATCATATGGAAATATAGATGGTTTAAAACCGGACCGGCCAAAAAACCCATTTTTCGCAGGTTCGGTGCCGGTTCAGTTCTATTTTGGTCCAAACCCCAGCCAAATCCAATTGGTTATTCTAGTTAACATATATATAGAGGGATCCTGAGCTCAGTTGAGCTATGAATTGTCTAAGCAGATGTAAAGGAGCCGGCTTGAGCTTAAACTCGAGCTCTCTAAAACTTATTAATAGAGTGTAAATTACTTCATATAGTATGTAACGTATATTTGTATCAGAACATTTCTGTGTAGTTGAGCCTACTCGAGCCAAGCTCTCGCTAACTTGAGCTAAGCTCTTTTTTAGGAAAGTAGCCTAGAATTCTTGTTCAAGCTCATTTATTAACTTTAAGAGCCGAACTCGATCGAGCCCTTACCAAGTCTTTTTCAAGTCCTTACCTGGATGAATACGGGTAAGAAGGCCTCGATCAATTTAATCAACTAGTGAGGAGGGAAGAGAGTACAAATAGGGGATTGAATCGCTTTGGCCTGGAGTCACTTAAGATTGGTTTTTAGTTGTTTATATGTGTAAAGCACAGCAAAGAATAAACACACTAAGGAATGAAAAAAAATAATACTTTAATAGAATAAAGTAAAATAGAGAGTTTTATGTGTGAGTAGTTTAAAAGTGACTAGCTAAAGAACAAAGAGTGTGTTTTTAGGTATAATTTTGCTCAAAATGTTTTAGGCTTAGTGTGGATGCTCTTACATGAATTGCCGAGTGAGTATTCTCCATGGGATGAATCAAGAATTTTAACTGTATCCCACCAAGGTAAAAAGAATTACCAACAATTATTTTCTCTCTTCAGTGTTTTTTTTTTTTTTTTTGCGCTTTTGGAACGCACGTACAAATATATTTTCTAGGAGAGATATACTTCTTTAGCTACAGTTTACTTTGCCCTCTATTATCTCATTCTCGTCAAAACTGTACAACAAAAGCGTAATTTTTGTAGTGCCTCTAAAATTTGAAGTTTTGGGATAGAAAGTTGACTGCAGACTTAGTATGTACCTATGCCGATAGGTCACTTTGATGCAATCTTAGGAATGGACGTGTTGTCTAATAACGGTGCAACTATAGACTGTAAGAGTAAGTCTGCCATCTTTCGAAACCCTGGACTAGATGGATTCTGATTTATCGGACACAAAGTGTCCTCGTCCCCATATTATATGAGAGGTGCTTTGCACCCCCCCTGTCAGGGGTTGTCCCCCGGCCCCACCCCACCCAATTCCCAAATTAACCCCCCCCTCCCTCCCTTTCCGGCTTTTTTCTTCTTTTTTTTTGTTTTTTTTTTCAATTTTATTTATTTAATTACTGTAATTTTAATAATTTCGTTTACTCATTTTATTTATTTAATTAATTACTCATTTAATTTGGTTTATTCAAATTACATTTGCAAGTAAATTATTTTCTTAAATTTGCATTTAAATTTCATTTTGTATTTAGAAACTTTATAATAAACAAAAAAACTTCTATTATTATTAACTAATTATTTTAATTAGTTAATTAAGTTGTCTTAACAATGAATAATAAATAAATAAAACTTCTAAAAGTGAAATAATAATATTACAATCACGTTTTAAAATGAATAAATATTACAATCACGTTGACAAGTGGTTTTGAAAATTCCCAATATCCCCCCACCCCTCCTTCTCAAACTCAGATCAAAATCTCTCCTTCTTTGACAAAAAAAAAATCCAACTGATCCGAAAACAAAAAAAAGTAATTAAAAAATGAAGTAAATAAACAATATTTAATAAATAAAAGAGAAAAAAAAGATATTAGACCATATTATAAAAATATATATAAAGAACGAGAAGATTTATTACATATTAGAAAAACAAGATATTAAATAATTCAAAAAGAGAAATAAAATATTAGAGAATTCTAAAAAGATAGAAGAGAAAAAATATATTAATAAAAGATATAAATAAATATGTAAATAAAAAACTATATAAAACAAAATAAATGAATTAAATAATTAAATGAATTAATATAAAGAAAGGAGTTAACTAAATAAAAAAATAAAGAAATAAATTAATATTAATAATAAAAAATATATATTAATAAAAGATATAAATAAATATTTAAATACTAAAAGAAATGAATTAAATAAAAAAACTAAATAAATAAATAAATAAATATTAATAATAAAGTTAATGTAATTAAAGGGAGGAAGAGGGGTAGAGTGGTAATTAGTGGTGGGGCCAGGTGGGGGGGGCGCGCGTCAGAGGGGGGGTGGGGGGGGGGAGCAAAGCAATTTGCTATTATATTTTGGTGGCTCATACGCAACAACTTTTAAAGAAGGGTTGTTAAGGTACTATTGTAGTGTGGTGGCAAGAGAGACAGGAGACAAAGCACTGGGAAGTACACCTGTGGTTTGAGAGTTTCTGGAGGTCTTCCCAGCAGATCTACCTATTGAGATACACACAACCTATTTCTAGAGTACCCTATCAAATGGACTAGGGGAGCTTAAGGAACAGAAAATGCAACTACAAAAATAACTCGAGAAAGGTTTTATATGACCTAGTTCATTCCCAATGGGAGCACCGGTGTTGTTTGTTAAAAGAAAGATGCATATGGGATTATGAGGTTATATATTGATTACTGGGAGTTATGTGGATGCTAATAGAAGAGAACTGAAATTGCAGGAAGGTGATTGGGTTTTTCTTAAAGTTTCTCCAACAAAGAGAATTCTGTGTTTTGAGGCAAAGGGAAGCTAAATCCATGGTATGTCGGACCATTTGAAGTAATCATGAAAAAAAAAAAAAAAAACTTATTGTCTTGCTTTGACGACGGAGCTTGCAAAACTTCTTGATGTTTTTCATGTATCGATGCTAAAATGCATGTATAAGACCCATCACATGTTCTCACACAACCACCAGTAGAGTTGGAAGAAGATTTGCGATATGAGGACTTACCGGTTAGGATAATGGACCGAAAACAAAAAGACAAACAACTTCGACGTAAAGTTGTTCAATTGGTAAAGGTTTGGTGGGAAAAACATTCGGAGGATGAAGCGACGTGGGCGAGAGAAGATATGTGACATTATCTAGAGTTATTTGAGGAATGTATGACTGAATTTACCTACCTCTTTTGTGACCCCAATCCAACCTTAAGTTTCGACAAGTTTGGAGGACCAAGCTTCCTAAGGTTCGAAGAAATGTAAAATCCGGACTTTTAAAATTTTAGTCACGGTGTTGAGATAGGAGCTCAAAATTTTAACCGAAGTGCCAAATTAGGCTATACAATGTGAATTGTGGTTGGAATAAATGATTGTGAGAACCCCTATTGAATTTTATAAGTGTTAGGGGACAATTGAGTCACATCTGACACACCATACGACGTACTCAAATTTGGGATTTTATTCTTATTAATCTAATTTACAGTAGTTATATTAACTAATGGAACAACTAAAGCCCATGGAAATCACACACGACACACACACAAGCACAAACACACACACACACGTACACGACACCTATACATACTTAACATCCATGCATAAAACTGTTAAATTCTAGCTAGGTGTTTAAATGACTACATGAAAGATAACTTTTTATATTTATGCTAGCTTAGAACTGATTGAGGTGAGAATCAATTAATTAATCAAAATTCCCAAGAAATAGCAATTCCAGTTTAACAGATTGGTAGCAAGCTAGCTTTAACCTTGACCAAAATATATCAGAATTGTTGAGTTTGGACACCCCAAACTATAAACTTGTATTGAATATTCTCACCTTTATTCAATAAAAAATTACACCAGTACACTTGTACACAAGACACTTACTCACACTTGAGTATCACTCACATGCACACACTTTGTGCTTCTCACAACACTTGGTGTATCACTCACACACTTGGTGTCTCTCACCAACACACATACAAATGAGGTCACCTATCCTATTTATAGTCACCCATAGAATATTCTAGATACAAGCCAATTCTAGAATAAGACTAAAATCCTCTAGAGAAACCTAGACTATACTACCATAGTTTAGAAGATTCCAGAGTAATCTGGAAGACTCTATCACCTTCCATAAGTTTCCAGAAGGATCTAGAATAACCCGGGGCATTCTAATTGGATCCGGAACCTTCCACTAGAGTCCAGAACATTCCGGAACATTGTGGAATATTCTAGTAAAATCCGGAATATTGTGGAAACATCTAGAAACTTCTAGAGAGTCGGTGATGACTCTCAACACTCCCCCTCAGCACCGACTCTGCTTCATCTCCTTGAAGAATCTTTTTCCACTCCAGTGATCCTTCCATGAATATTGTTGATTGCTTCTTGGCTTCATCACTTGCATAACTCTTCCAGGGCTTTTCTTGGCTTGTTGACATCCTTAGCGACTGTCCATCCTTCTTATCATTTCCTCGTCGAACTGAGTGAGCTTTTATTTTGTTTTTGGCATTTGCTTGCCACACACTTGTATGTTCTTCTTGTTTTCTCATCTCCCCCAATTTCTCTTGCAACTGGGTTAGATTCTTTACGATCATCTCTTCTTGATCACCTTGGCCATTCACGGTCACATTGGCTATCTTCTGCTCTTTTCCAAACATGTGATCGATTTCTTGAACTTTAGCTTCTCCTTTGAAGAAAGACTCATTAGGCTCAATGACGACATTGCATATTGCCACTTCATCATTAGTTTGCTCGTACCCATTCTCCACTTGTGTGTCAAAGTCTATCTCCTCTTACGTATGCGCCCGGAATAAATCGAATAATAGGCGGAAGGTGATTCGATTTCCCAGCCTTCTTCAGTTGGTATGTCTTCATCAAACTCGAGAACTACATAGCTAGCTTGAGCATCCCACTCTTCATCACTCTCATCATTGTGACCACATGAAGTAACCATATTACCTTCGACTGGTCTTCTAATAAATGGACACTCTCTTAGGTAATGACCTTTCTTGCCACAATTAAAACATTCTATGTCTTGTCTTCGATATCCCTCAGTCCTTTGATCACCTTGACTTTTGTTGAACCGAGCTCCCCCTACTTGATAGCTCCTGCTAGACTCCAACTTTTCATCTTCTATTTTCTTCGACTTCGCAAAGTTCTGCCACCTCGAGCCTCCATTCCTCTTGCTACAAAACAAGGCCTCCTCTTCACCGTTCTTTATTTTTGCTCCAGCCATTTGCTTAACCAAGGTCTCTTGATTCACCAGGAGACTCTCCAACTCCACCAATGATGGTTGCTTCGACCATCCACGAATAGCCGCCATGAGACCACTATACTCTGGCCTTAGACCTCGAGTGATAATGCGTCTCATCCTAGATTCACTGATATTTGATTCAGAGTCAAGTTGAGAAATTTCATTGCAGAGAGTCTTCACTTTGAGAAAATATTGGCTCACTGACATTGATCCTTGCATCACTGTAGCCAGCTCATTTTCTAAAAATTGAAGACGAGCATCATTCGTCTTGGAAAACAAAGTTGCAAATGTATCCCAAATTTCTTTTGGAGTGGTAGCCTCCCGTACGTACTCCAACAATTCTTTTTGAACTGTTGTCCTCAATACGAACAATGCTTTCCCTGCCTTGATCTTCCACTTGCGTAGTGCCTCGACATCTTCTTTTGCCAGTTGAGTAGTCTCATCGCCACCAACGATCTCCCACAAATCTTGACCTTGAAGATATGCTTCTATGCACATCTTCCAATAGTCATAGTTATAATTGTTTAGTTTTTCAAATCCTCCTCCAATGTTGCCAAACTCCGACATTTCGCTAGTGTCTAGACCTTGCAGCTTCGCAATCTCCAACAACACTATCTTCCAACAACGTCTTCAATCACGATCTCTGATCGACACACTCTTCAAGGTCCCCGATCGCTACACTCCTCACAGACCCCCGTTGTGACTTCACAAACGACGTCTTGGAATGACCGCCCAATTGCTTTGCTACTCCAGGTCCCTGACCGTCAAGCTCTGATACCAGATTGTTGAGTTTGGACACCCTAAACTATAAACTTGTATTGAATATTCTCACTTTTATTCAATAAAAAATTACACAAGTACACTTGTACACAAGACACTTACTCACACTTGAGTATCACTCACATGCACACACTTTGTGCTTCTCACAACACTTGGTGTTTCACTCACACACTTGGTGTCTCTCACCAACACACATACAAATGAGGTCACCTATCCTATTTATAGTCACCCATAGAATATTCTAGATACAAGCCAATTCTAGAATAAGAATAAAATCTTCTAGAGAAATCTAGACTATACTACCATAGTCTAGAAGATTCCAGAGTAATCCGAAAGACTCCATCACCTTCCATAAGTTTCCAGAAGGATCTAGAATAACCCGGGGCATTCTAATAGGATCCAGAACCTTCCACTAGAGTCCAGAACATTCCGGAACATTGTGGAATATTCTAGTAAAATCCGGAATATTGTGGAAACATTTAGAAACTTCTAGAGAGTCGGTGATGACTCTCAACAATATCAGAAGATTCTGCTGCATCATTGCCATAGCGACCTGAGAAGCTAGCTTTAAAGTTTAACCTATATACCTTACACTTAGGCTTCAAATGCTGATGACAGGTTAGTATATATACTTAAGTGTATTCAATATTTGGATTGTGTAAGGGAGAAACAACAAGACAGTATGCATACTGACACTCAGATCTAGTAGAACATTTAATTTTAGTCAAATCCTAAATCTAGTTAAATAATTGTGACTAGTAATCATCTTTTGATACATTTCTGTATAGGTACCAATGCGTCGGAATAGTCTGGTTCTTTGACAAGCTAGACACTACTTTTTGGTGAGTTACGCAATACCCTGGTTACATGGATTTATCTAAATGTTTTGATGTGAAATGCTGGTTGCTTCCAAATACTGAAAAATATGAATCATGTGTTTATTAATGAAACTTGTTATTTTTAGCAAACCGTGAATTATCGGAAAGTGGCCTGTTTATGTGTATTTAATTATGGTTGGATGTAGACCATGGAATATGATTTGGAAACATGAATTGCTTGAACTTGTTTTCTTATGTTATGTTCTTACGGTGTCCCTGAGTCCTAGGGGACGGTAAAGAAGCTAATGACATGGAAGTAAGGGAGGGGTGCGGGCTAGACACCCTAAGTGGTATCATAGGTTGCTCTCTCTGAGCTAGGGGTTGCTCCCATCATGTATTGGCGAGGCCGTCGAATAATAGCATTATTTTGGTTCTACCTATGAAACCAGGAAGAGACTTTCTACTTGGACTATTACGATTGACATGAAAGTATCTGATGCTAATATTGCTTTCGATGGCTTGATCTTATCTCTCTTGTTGAAAGTTGGAGTATTATATGATACGAAAACATTTCCATGGTCAGACGTGTAACCTTTGGTATTACGTATCCCATACAAGCTTTCGCTTATGGCCTATTTCCTAATTTTTTCAGGTTGATGTGAATAGGTGTGACTAGGGGCTGCTTGTGTACAGTGACTAGAAGTATAGTTTTGTGGGATAGCTAGAAGCATCTGTAAAGACTAGTGTGCTTTTATCTTTTCTAGAACAATGTACAACATTATTGGTTGTAAAATATACGTACATATAGTGACACAAAGTTGACTTTGGAGTATGTAAAGTTATAACACTTCAGCATCTTTCTTTAAAAATGTTTTTGAGCTTGCTCTGCTTATGGAATGAGAAGTTGGGCCTTGGTGACTTTGTTATCGGCCAGTCATGTAGCCTATCAGATTTGGGACACGCCATCTCCACCCTTGTCAGTCCTAATCTCTGGATCGGCATCAAATGTGTTTCAAATGCATTGATGGATTTGAAAAGGAGACCCTATATCACCTTTTCTTTTGAATCCTATGGATGACACTCTGAACCTAATGACTGCAAGGGTACTGGAGATTGGACACTCTGAACCTTTGGATTGATGGATTTGGCAAGGACATAGTATAGGGGCTATTTATACAATTAGGACATCAACGTTTTCGAAAAATACCTTCTGGCAAAGGCCTTGTTTGGGTAGCAGAAAAAATGAAAAATTCATTTTTTTCCATATCTTATTGTGCATATAACGTTACATGTGACCTCCTAGGAAGGCCTTGTTTGGCTAACACAAAAATGAATTTTTTTCGTTTATGTAGATTTGGTTGTGGTAGATAACGTTATCTATTAACACAAAAAATGTCTTTTGTATTTTTTCCCTGATTAGGACATATATCGTTATCTGTTAATTTTTCTAATATACAAAAAAATAATCGCACAAATACCCTTATCTGTTGATTTTCTTAGGGAATATATAGAGAATTGATTAGCACAAATACGCGTATTAGTTATTTTTTTCGGGTATATGTAGAGATTTGATTAGCATAGATACCATAAGATCACTCCATGAAAAGAGCCTAAAAGTTCTTATACGGTTAAACACTCAAAAAACAAACATATATGGTAATTTGTTGCAATTTGGCCTCCGTTTCATGCCAATAATAACTGTCACGTCCACTTACTATCATGTTCTACGGTTCATTGGAACCAGTGACTGACAGGAAGATATCCGAGGCAACCAGATTGCCTCGAAAAAGTGTTACATCTTAATAGTTGGGAGGAAGGAGAAAAAGCAATCGAAGCAGGTGCAGTGGGTGGAAGTTCTGGATGCATCCATATTGGAAGACGTCGGATGCCCTCCCGAGGCCAAGTTAGTTGAAGATCTCGTGACCATACCAATTAACGAGGACGGTAACCGTTTCTTCCTTGTCGGATCTTCCTTATCCGAGACCAAAAAGGGGGAAATGGTTGCCTTTCTCAAAGCCAACATTGAGGTTTTTGCTTGGACACTGTATGAGATGCCATGGGTTAATCTGAACATTATCCGACATGAGCTCAATGTTGATCCAATGAGGTTCCCCATCATTCAGAAATCGAGAAGATCTTCTGCAGCTCATACCGAGGCGGTGGAATCAAAAGTCAACATGTTGTTGGAAGCCCAAAGAATTGAGTCAGTGTCCTTGGGATTCTCTTATGATATGTATTTCACTTTTGCTAGTATCTCCCTGTTTTAGTCCTTCGGTAAATACTTGTTGCTATTATTCTAGTTGATGGCTACTGCTTGTTCCCATTTGATTTAACTAACCTTTGTTGGGTTATGCTTTTAGGTATGATCTGTTTGTTTAGCTACTCATCTTTTGTTCTTCCAAGACAAAAAGGGGGAGTAGGAACTCATGTTATCTAATCCTTGGTTTTGTTTGAGTTGTGGTTGCAACATACAAATTAGAGTTAGGGATATTAGCCGTGTGCCCCTTTTTGGTTGGCAATTCCATTTGAGAAATCACATATTTATGTGTATCCCATTACATATGGAGTTGTAATTTTCGAAGTAGCAAGTTTGTATAGGAATAGAATGGAAGGAATCATTTTTATGTAATTCAATGGTTAGCAGATCAATCGGTTTTAGCTGGGATCAATCAGCTTCTCAAACAAGAACAATGGTATTTCCACGCAAATTCAGTTTGGGTAAAACAATGGTCCGATCGATTGGAAACTCAATCGGGTAGCACAGTTCAAAAATAGTTCTAAAAGCGATCGATCAGTGTTTGAATGCGATCGATCGGAACTGCAGCAAATATTAAAGAAGTCTTTCTAGTCATTTTAGGATTGAGACAACCAGCCAAGAATATTTAGAGTTTGCATCTTGAGGCATAAACCAAGATCCATGGATCTTTAATAGTACAATCGAAGCTTTAAGAGGATTTCTACATCAATCATCAATCGACTTTGAGTTTCTTCTGGGGGATTTCTGGAAGGAGTTTAGAAAGGCTTGAGTGATTCAATGCGTTTGACAATCAGACACTTGGTGCGGTGAATGTGGTTTTGGTAATCACCTTTGGTCAATTGTGAGGAGTCATAATTTAAAGTAAGGTTGATTGTAACTCCACGATGTTATTTTTAGTTGTTTGATTCCTTCCCGCGGTTTTTGCCTTTTTAGGATTTTTTCACTTATGTTGAGCATTCATCGTTTATTTGTCATTCCTATTATTGCTTGATTATCTAGCTGCTAGCAAAATAGGATTTTTCAATTACAATGTTTTGTCGAATTCAACATTGCTATTTCAAGACTCGCAATACAAGGAGTACAAGCCAATAGTAGTCGGTGATAATACAACCCAACGTAAGGTGAAAGAAATTCTCGTGGATCTACGATTAATACACTATGCTAAATAGAGCATTAGGTTTATTTGGTGTATGTTTATCATACATACTCATTGGAAAAGTGGTTGAATGAATCTTCGGGGCTCTAAGGGATTATTGTGGTAGACAGCAGTTGAGAAACACTGTGCATGGTTGGTCTGGATTTTGGATCAGAATTCAAGCATGCAATTGCCAATTTTACAATGGAAATCATTACCTCCTCAACTTTAGGAGATGGAGGTGATAGGCGTTGGTCCAAAACGTCTCTCAACTGTACATTTTCAACAACCGTTGTTGACAGAGAGGAAAGGAAATCTCCTGGATGCTTTCCCTTGATCACTTCTAGTGCTATCACTCCAAAGCTATACACATCACACTTTTCCGTTACCTTCATCGTGTAAGCAAGCTCTTTAAAAGGAAAGAGATAGATCAATTAGAGTTTGTAACACCTCTTTCCAAAAAAAAACTAAGAAATTGTACCTGAGTTAAGCAATATATGGTCCATGTATGCTCTTTAAGGAGAACCAGGTGTGTCTATGTAACATGTAGGTATATAAAAGAGCAATAGAGAGAAGAAAATGAGATGAAGCAAGTTAGTCTAAATGGGGATCCAATTTTGGAATTGGATTTGAGAAACAGAAAGATAAAAGGTGTGAACTATTGTTTTTTGGTACTTATGAGTATTTATCGATTGGGCGACTATGGTGGTGATCATGTACCTGTGCTTTACTAGATTCGTTTTCGATTTTAATCTACAATAATATGTATTAAAAAAATTGTTACCTGGTGCGACATATCCATATGTACCTGCAAGTGCACTCCAATTGGACGAATCCAACTTTAGAAGTTTAGCTGTGCCAAAGTCTGAAACATGAGCCTCATACTCCTCATCAAGCAAAATGTTGTTGCTCGATATGTCACGGTGAACGATTGGCGGCGTGCAATCATGGTGCATGTATGACAAAGCATGTGCCACGCCCTTGATAACATTAACCCTCTTTGGCCAATCCAATTGTATAGCTTCTTTGTCTTTGCTGAAAATCGAAGCCAAGCTTCCCCTTTTGAGGTACTTATAAACGAGAAAAGAGTTTTGGGAATGAGAACAGAACCCAAAAAGCTTCACTATGTTGCGATGCTTGATCTCAGTTAGTGCCCTTACCTCGTTCACGAAACCTCGACAATCTTCATTCTCAGGCAAGGGATGAAGTTTCTTCACAGCCACTGTATTGCCAGATGGAAGTTTTGCTTTGTACACGGCTCCATATCCTCCTTTTCCAATGCAATACGTGGCATCAAAATCCTCTGTGGCTTTTAGGATATCATTGTACATTGCTCTTCCGTCATAGATTGATATAGAGAAGACATCTTTATATTTGGAGGGATCTTTTACATGTGACTTTCTCTTTCTTTGGTCAGAAATGATTAGAAATCTGGCGAACGCACCTAGAAGTAAAAGCGCACCTCCAAGAGGGAGCACAATTACCAGAACAAGCGTTCGATAGTCCCTTTTTTTTTTGCATGGCTGCAATCCAGTGACATTTCCACACAGGCCTTTATTCCCTTGGAGGCCCTCTATGCTAGCATTCATGAAGGCTTTGCTGAGGGGAATGGGACCCTCCAACTCATTGAAGGATATGTCAACGTGCACCAGCCAATTCATGTCTTCGAAAGCTTTTGGAATTAAGCCAGACAGATTGTTGTGGGAGAGGTTTAACCACTCCAAACTCTTGAAACCTGCGATCTCTGACGGTATCTCCCCAGTAAGTGAATTTCGACTAAGATCCACTTCATCTAGGGGAAATATCTTTCTCATCTGACCTGGGATTTCTTGGCTAAAATTGTTGTTGCTCAAGTTCAAGTGAATCAGTTTGATGCAATTCTATAGATTTCTAGCTGCTATTGGCCCACTTAACCTATTTTTGGAGAGGTCAAGCTTTTCAAGTCCAGTCAGCAATCCGATTTCTCTTGGTATACCACCGGAAAGCTGGTTGTCATTGAGATACAGTTCATATAGAGAACTCAACTTTCCCAATTCATTTGGAATCTCTCCGGTCAAATGATTCGAAGAGAGATCAAGCCTGTGTAGCTGAGCTGAATCTCCAAAAGCTGGTGGGATGGTGCCTGTGATATTGTTCCCTGCCATTCGCAGTGTTTGCAATTTTGGGTACTTACTCCAGTTTTCAGAAATTTGGCCATGGAACTTGTTGCGACTTAGATCCAAGTACTCGA
The DNA here is from genome assembly GCA_022606695.1 of Vaccinium macrocarpon. Taxonomy (NCBI): domain Eukaryota; kingdom Viridiplantae; phylum Streptophyta; class Magnoliopsida; order Ericales; family Ericaceae; genus Vaccinium; species Vaccinium macrocarpon. Next base: position 24,597,957 of record CM040175.1, read on the forward strand.
GATGCGGGTAGAACCCAAAATCTTCTGATATGTTTCCAGTGAGTCGGTTTCCTTCAAGGTGGACTCTGATTAGGCTTGAGCAGTCTCTGAGGCTTTTAGGGATACGACCGGTGACCTGGTTGGTCTCTAATCTGAAATATTGAAGCTTCCCTCCTTGGCAAATATCTGGGAGATGGCCAGACAATCTGTTTCCGAATAGTACCAGCTCGACCAAATTCTTCAAATTGCGAAATTCTTTTAGAACATGACCAGAAAGGTTGTTTAAACTCAAGAATAATGTTGTTAATTGGGACAAGTTCCCAAACGAAGTTGGAATGGAGCCGCTGAGTTGGTTATAGCTCATTTCCAAGTCGACGATGGACTTCAAGCTTCCGAATTCAATAGGAATGGAACCAGAAAGTTGATTCATGTATAGATGGAGGAGAGTTAGGGAGGTAAGATTACCCAAGGATGGTGGGATTGTACCACTAAGATTGTTGGTTTGGAAGCTTAGGCTAACTAATCCTTTCAACTTTCCTATTTCATGAGGAATGGAACCAGAGAGTTGATTCATGTGTAGGTAGAGGAGAGTGAGGGAGGTCAGATTACCCAAGGATGGTGGGATTGTGCCACTAAGATTGTTGTTGGAGAAGCCTAGGCTAACTAATCCTTTCAACTTTCCTATTTCATTAGGAATGGAACCAGAAAGTTGATTCATGTATAGTTCAAGGCGAGTGAGGGAGGCCAGATTACCCAAGGATGGCGGGATTGTGCCACAAAGATTGTTCTTGGAGAATCCTAGGCTAACTAATCCTTTCAACTTTCCTATTTCATTTGGAATGGAACCAGAAAGTTGATTGACAGCTAGATCGAGGCGAGTGAGGGAGGTCAGATTACCCAAGGATGGTGGGATTGTGCCACGAAGATTGTTGTCTGAGAAGCCTAGGCTAACTAATCCTTTCAACTTTCCTATTTCATTAGGAATGGAACCAGAAATTTGATTCATGTCTAGATAGAGGAGAGTGAGGGTGGTCAGATTACCAAAGGATGGTGGAATTGAGCCAGAAAGTTGGTTGTCATATAGGTAGATAGAAACCAAGTTGCTCAAATTGGCCAAAGAAGAAGGAATAGGACCACTAAAGCTATTGGTGCACAAAGCAAGCTTAGAAAGAGACTTCAAATGGCCTATCTCTTGAGGGATTGAGCCGTTGAATTGATTTTCTACCAAATGGAGAGTTTCGAGACTTGTTAAGTGACCAATTTCTGGTGGAATATTTCCAGAAAACTCATTTCTAGACAAATCGAGGTAGACAAGTGGGAGTGAACTGATTTGTGGTGGGAGAGGACCAGAGAGTTTGTTCATGTATAGATCAACATGAGCAAGATTAGGAAACGAGAAGAATGAAAAGGTTTTGAGAGTACCGTTTAGACCTGAGTTCGTGAGGTTCAATTGGGTGATGCTTCCTTCCGCATTGCAAGAAACGCCAAACCAGTTGCATGGGGTACTAGCACTTGAACTAGAGCCATTTTTTTTTATTAAGTATCCATGTTGTTAGCACAGAACTATTGGCACTCCAAAGGGTTTCTTTCCATTTGAGTAGAGCATTAATCTCCTCAACGGAAGCGAAGGCAGTATCTGCCGAGTAAAGAAGTACAGCAAAAAGCACCAAAGAAATAGGGCAGGGTAGTTGCTGCAAAAGCCCCATGTTTTGTTTTTGGTTTGTATTTTGATGACGAGCAAGACTTGAAATTTATCGGCACATTTGGGCAAAGGGTCCTCATATTTAATTGGCTTGGATTCCTTTTCTTGTCACTAACAGTAAAATCAGAGAAACGAGGATCGCCTGTAGGACTGGATCAAGACAACTTAGTTACTGAAAATGATTGGTGTTTAATGTTTTTTTTTTTTTTTTTGGGCTCACTCAGGCATCCAGGACAGCATACGCACTGCTCGATGAATCCTTGGAGCACAATTCCACCGCTCACTTGCGGGGAGCCTATTAAAGCCAGACCAAAACTCGTTATGGATTGTCTCCAAAGGAGTTGATAGCACTTGGAAAGTTGTTGGTCTTTAATGCTTTCGAAAGTTAATATAGAATTTCAACAGCAGAACGCTGAAAGAAATAAGTGGGTGGATATAATGGCCAGACTAGCATATGCCTTCACTTTCAAATTTCCAATGCGAAGCTGAGTGATACATTCGTAGCTTTTGCCGTGAGAGATTTGATTTTGGTGATGCTGTAAAATTAAAAATTTTGCAAATTATCTGTCATTGTGGTTTATAATCCAAATGTCGTGTGGTTAAATAGAGGCTATGTCACGGAGACTCGGATACGAGTATGAGGTGAGGACGTTGCGTGTCTTAAATTTAGATCCTCCTGAACTTGAACATTACTAAATTGGTACTGGGATATGGTCAATTTAGGTTCTATAACGAGGTTATAACTTTTGGAGAGCTAGGATTTTTAAATCTCTTTTTGCAAGCTGAGCGCACTGAAATAGTAATGTAACTAATGTTACTTATGTAAGGACCAAATTCCGGAGTCGTCTTGTTTTTGGCAATTCCATATGACAAAACTCATATTTATTATCGAGTTGTAATTTTCTAAGTAAAAGTCTGTATAGGATTAGAGTGGAAGAATCTCTTTGTAATGTAATTTGAGTGTTAGTGGTTTTAGTCGGTCGACGGCATTCGGAACGAGAAGATCAATCATGCGATCAATCGGTTTCTCAATCGGGTAACTCTGAATTTTAAGCACAGGACTGCTGTGGACTATTCAGAGCATAGCGATTAACAAGAGGATCAATCGGGTTGTTGATCGGCATTTGCAAAAATTTCGGATCTACAAGGTTCCGATCAATCGGCTTCCGATGCGATTGATCGGATTGACAAATTTATAAATATATGCCCTCGGTTCAGATCTAGGTTATCTTGAGTCAGCTAAGAGAAAAAAAAAGAGGGAAAACCGTGTGTGTGCTTGTTCTTGAATACAATAACACCAAGAGGGTTGATTGTGTATCTTGAAGCACGTTCTTCATGGATTGTTAATCAAAGCTTCAAGAGGTTTCTACATCTTCGATCAATTACATCGTTTGGATAGGTATATCTGTAACTGCACAATGGTTATAGTGATTTTGATTTCTTCCCGTGGTTTTTTTACCCATTTAGGGTTTTCCACGTATATCTCTGCGTTGTGGGTTTTGACTACTTGCATATTTACTATTGGTAGTATTAATTTGTGATTTGCATTCATACTGTTAGGGTTTTAACTGATTGTAAGGGAATCCTGATTTTTCAACTTAAGACGTTTTGGGATTGATTTGCCTAGTTTCTGAAAAAAATTTATCAAAATTTGATAAAATCACCCCTTAATTTTATCAAATGAGGATAAAGGTTGATAAAATCTCAGTTTTTTTTTTTGCATTAAAAAAAGGATGAGATTTTATTATTATTATTTACCAAAAAAAAATTACCGAAAAAAGATAAGATTTTATCAACCCTACTTCTCATTTGATAAAGATTTTATCAAAACCTAATTTTATCTTTGATGATATCGTTTGGAAAACTTAGCCCACACAAACACAAACTATACAAACAACCACATGATTTAGTGCGGAGCCAATGTGGGCCCGCCCACGCATCAATTTGCGTGTTGTTTATGTAAATATGCAATTTCCAAGATGGAGGATTGGTGCTTTTCATCTCGGTGGAGTTGTCGGAAGAAGGGAACTGTGGAATGTTTTTTCCAACCTTTAACCTTATTTTATTGAACCATAGTGTGTAGGTAAATTTACTTTGACCGGTAAGATTAGTGGAATAGAATTGGAAGAATGGAGTTGTGGAATGTTTTTACCAACCTTGAAACTTTTTTTTATTGAACCATGGTGTGCATGTAAATTTACTTTGACCGGTAAGATTAGTGGAATAGAATTGGAAGAATGGACTTGTGGAAAGTTTTTACCAACCTTAAAACTTATTTTATTGAACCGTGGTCTGCATGTAAATTACTTTAACAGGTAAGATTAGTGGAATAGAATTTGGTAGGGTTCTTCTTCATTCTTAATAGTTGGATAAGAGAGAAACTTATTCACGGATTGAAGCATTTAACGGTTCAGATTTTTAGATACATTCGAGCCGTCCGAATTTTAAATCGTGCGGCATGTATTCGGTTGGTGCAAACTCCTGTTTATGGAGTCTTCTGTAAAAAAGTTTTTCTTGTTGGATAATATCAAGTTCAAACAATGGGGTCTACCTAGAACCGTGTTTTACCACAGGCCCTTTTTACTCATGGAGGATGAAAGGGACTGTGGACCTAAACCATTTAAATTCTTATCCTAACTGTTTGAAAATGATGGAAAAGGCTTGGAAGGAAAACTTTAGACCAAGGACGGTCTGCATTCAGATTGTCGAAGAAACTTAAAACTATGAAGGTGGCTCTAAAAAAGGTGGCAAAAAGAAGAAGTTGGGGATCTTCAAGGTAAATTCGTAAAAGTTGAAGCAGACCCGAGATTTGAGAAAATACGAGTATGAGGTGAGAATGGTGTGCATCTTAATGTATATCTTCTTAACTTAAACATTATCGAATGTTTAATTTCAGGTGAATATGCCATCTTATTATAACAGTTCCGTTTCCAGAAGTTTAAAGAATAGTAGCAAAAAATACTAATCAGAGAGAGGTATGGATGATAAATTACAGCTCTTCACAATAGTCTCCACAGCTGATTCACTAGAATGCAAGAACAGCTCTAATATTTTCAAAGGTTTAAAACGAAATTAATTAAATGGACACTAAGTTTTTTAAAGGAAAAAATTTGACGTGGGGCTTATGCATGTAACATGAAAAGTTTTAACATGCTATTTTAGCTCGTAATTTAACTAAAATAAACATTTAAATAATTTATATTATTATATATATAAAATAAATTAAACGTAATTAAGCATCACTCATACTCGGAGTTTCTCTAACTAAACATGCTATTAACTTTTATTGAAAAAAATACTATTTTAACAACAATAAATATCCTAAAGTGACAGTAAGCTTTTTTTTTATCGAAGTTTTTTTTACTGAAATTAAATTACGCGATTCGTTTATAGTCTAAAGTATTTTATTTTTGAATTTCATATTAAAATGTAAAAGCAAAATTAAAAATAAACCAAAACAATGCAAAAGAATTGAACCTTGGACTTTAGGAAGATCTGCAACCATTAAACTTTTTTTTTTTTTAGATCTAGTGTAGATAATATCAAACTCTTGAAACATCTATATTACAAATTAAACTATATAATTGATTTGTAATATAGATGTTCCTAAAGTCCAACCATTAAACTATATCATTGATTTGTAATATAGATGTTCCTAAAGTCCAACCATTAAACTATATAATTGATTTGTAATATAGGTTTTCCAAGAGTTTGATATTATCTACACTAGATCCAAATGAAAAATTAGGAAAAAAAAAAATAGAAATGATTTTCTTAGCCGAAAGGGCCTCTTAGAATTTGAACCGAGGACCTCCTGTTGTAACAAGTTTGCACATACTACAGAAACAAAGATTCCAACTGTGTTGGTATAAGGAATATACTTGACATACTATATATAGTATGTCTTTGATGAAAAATGTACCCGGGTTTTTGCTTAAAAATAGGAGACCCTAAAGCGGCTGCACCTCCATCTTTACTTCAAGGCTGGCCTGCTAAAATGATTAGGGGCTCTAGCTAGCCGAAGGCCTTCACGAATGGACATAGCTTCAGCAACTCGAGGGGATTTTAGCCAAATGCTAAAATCGTTGTGTGGATTAGTGATTAGAGCTACCAAAGGTGCTAATTTTGTGTATGAGGCCAAGCTTAATTAATTGGGGTCTAACATAGGAAGAGAGTTCGATTTAGGCTAGCTAGGGTCGTGAAGGCTAGAGTCGTTACCCCTCTTCTTCTCCGGTCAGACCTTCAACTACATGGCATGGGCTATCCAGGGGCTTGGAATCTTATAAGCCATGGCAAGTTTACCTCTAAAACATCCTATGATCTTAGTGTTCTTGCCACTCATAGGCGGCTCTACATCATAGAGAGGGTATTCGATCACTTGAACACCCCCAATAAATGTTTTTACAAATAATAGATACGGACCTATTCGCTACATAATTTTTTACAATCGTTAGTAGTATATTTATGTGGCGCCGGTTTAATTTTGTTGGCCCCAAGATATCAAATTCGCCGAAAATATGTAATTGTGACATCTATATATTTTGGTAGTATTTGGTTGTATATGAAAATTTGTGTGTATATGACTAGTTTGTAAAACTAATAGAGAAAAGGTAAAATCTTGAACACGCTGTTAAAAATTCTTGCAGCCTCACTATTGCCACTCCCATCAACTAAAGTCCCATCCGTTCTTTTCCGCATTGGCATTGGAGCTGGAAACGCGATGCTAACCTCATGGTTCTCGATCCATTTGTGTGGCGATCCAGCAACATTTTGAGTACCAAAAATCTCCTTTTTCATCACATTACCCATGAAAGTTTCTCTGCTGTCCGCACTGTGCTCCCCTTTGCTAAAGCGGGCTTCATGCTCTTTGTGACTCTGTCCAATGTTTGCTCTTGGATTTCCGAGAACTGCAATTCTAAATTAGCTCACAAATTAATTTTATGTGAACAACTAACTAAGGTTTAAAGTCTTCTCGTAGATGGTCGATGAACACTCTAAAACCTTCTATATTTTATATTATATGTGATAAATTTATATCAGGTTTTGTTTTAACATTTGTACCCTGAACATTCACCAATCCTAGTAATTCACAATAAAATTCGTAATACCACCGTTCAAAACAAATTGTACACTCTTTATGGCAAAAATTAGGAAAATCAAGAAAGAAAGAAGTATATATTGTATTGATATCATCCTATGACTTCTCTTTGAGCAAAAATCAACTCTCTATACAAGAAAATAAATATCCTTGCAAACCTATTCAACACACAAATTTTAACAATAAATATTTAATGTATTTATCTTTTGATTTAGTTTTACTTGACCCAATAATATAGAATTCGCTAAGAAAAATTGTGATATCATATGTTTTTTTATATCTTTTGGCCTCATTATTCACCCACACTAATATATGAAATTTTTGTATGTATATACCAGTTAGTAGAATTAGTAGAGTTAAGGTAAATCTTGAATACCCTGTTCAAATTTTCTGGAGCGAAGGAGGAGGTTAGTTATGAACGTTTAGTTATGGTTGGGATCGAACTCAAAGGCATAGACATAATGTGACATCACATAAAAAAAATACTAATGTGAACCCTAATCATGTGCCTAAAATTGCTAGAAAGGTGGAGGCCAAGACTGGAGTTATTTGGGTAAAAAAGTCGAACACTCAGTACCCTTTGAGGATTTGCCTACAAACCATCTTGATGACGCTGGATCATCTAGAGTTGATCTTGCCAATTACAGTAAAACTTAATTTTGCTTCCATAATCCGGATTAATTTTCTTTGCTTATCTTATACCTAGAGTTAAACACCTTGCCCAGTGGGCAAACAATGAGATACATTCTTTAGAACTCAGTACCTTTTTTTTTTTTTTTGGAGAAGCTGTAAGTACTCTTTAAACTCAGCTTTTTGGCATCTTATTATTATCTTTTGAGCCGGGAAAAATGCAACTTATATTGATAGAAATCAAGTACAAGTTACACGGTCCATAGGCCTAAAGGGAGAAAAGAGTATAACAAAAAAAAAAAAAACAAAACAGTACAACAAAAGCCGCAAAATTGTACAACAGTGGACGACGAAACCACCAATCCACTCGGATGTGGTTGGAGAAAGACGACGGAATGATGTCAGCGTCATTCCGTCGTCCAAACAAGTGTTCACTAAAAAACAACTTATATTATTATCTTTGACTCCTTTTAAAAAATTCTACTTTCTCTGCTCCAAACAAGTGTTCACTACAAAGTCCTGTCATTTTTTAATTAAAAAATTAAATACTTTTGTGTATTGTGTTTCGAATTTTTTTGTACTGAAATAAAGTACTCTGTGAAAAAATTCAAAATACAATATATGAAAGTACTTAATTTTTATAGGAGTATTTGAAAAATAATAAAAGAGAGTGGGATACTTATTTTGGAATGGAAGGAGTTCAATTTTAGCCTTTTGGAAAACACAGGTCTTTGGCATCTTATTTATCGTCTCTGACTCCTTTTAAAAAATTATTGTCTCTGACAGTTCTCTCTCTCTCTCTCTCTCTCTCTCTCTCTAACCATTGTAGAGAAATCCACCTACGTCTGCAAACAGTAAGTCTGGGTGCCCCAAAATGGGACCCAGAATTGACCCCGAAAGTGTAAATCAATGACCCAGATTCATTTTAAGTGAATCTAGACCATTGATTTTTAAATTCTAATTAAATTCTGGGTGTATTTTCTGTGTATGTAGCAGTGCTGGTATGCAAATAGCACTAACCTCTCGACAAGAGGTCAAAAAGAAAAAAGAAAAAACAATCTCGATAAGACTACAACAATCCAACTCCTATTTTGGTCAATACCACTTTGGCCCAATTTTTTTTTTCTTTTTACTTTTTGAAATTCGGGACTACTTTAGAAATCAACGGGAGTGTAAAAATATAGAGTAATTTTAAAAGAAATCCAACTCGAAAAAAAGAAAGAAAGAAAGAAAGAAAGAAATCCAACATGCGCGAAACGATGTCAATCCTTTTGTATTTTTTTTTCCTCATAATTCTGATCAACATATATATTTTTTTACTTTCCCTCAATTGACTGACCGCAGTACTGATATTATTCAATCAACACTGAAAAATATTCGTTGAACGGACTTTGAAAAAATAGCTGTATAAATAACACAAAAATGATAGGATGAGCAAAAACCTTGCTAATCGTTGTGGTTTTCGTTAGTTCTTGAAGAATTGAGTACTGGGATGGTGTAACTTATTTTGTGAGTGTCACCCAATAAAAAGTAGTTCATGTTCACCAACTTTGTAGGTGGGTTAATAAAATTGGACTTGATGTGACTACAGTGTGGTAAGAATTTGGATGGGTTGGCTTTTGAATTATTGATCCTCTTATGTTACAATGATCTCATGTGACACAAGATGAGACCTACAAGGTTTCACTTGACTATCTAAGCCGTTTTATTTTTAGATCTTGCAGTGCTTATCATCTATCCAAAGATAAAATTTGCGCGATTGCATGTCATCATATTATTATCAACCTCAACAACAAGCATAATTGTCATGAACACTGGGATCTCACCGTCTATTTTTCTTTAGACCATGCGATCCAAAAAGTGCTTCCTAATCCGATCAACCTGATTTTGTTCTTACACATGACAACATTGAGGTCTATAAAATTAGTGATTTGGTCATTAAGTGAGACGATACAAAATCTCATTTTACATCACATGAGAAGGGTCAACGGGATTGAAGGTTTTACTTTCAAGGAATTACTGGAGAAATAATTTTTCTTTTGAATTTAAACTGTTCCTTTCATAATTTATGGACTCGATTAACAAGAAAACGAATATATATTTTCATATGAATCCTCCGAATGGACTTTTTCACGAACACAACTAAGTTATCATTCCTTAGTGAAATTAACATTCCCTTTCATATTTGGATGTTCACAATCCTAACACTAGAAAATGCTGGAAAAATACGGCAATAACAAATTTCAAAGAACAGATAATTCTCACTGAACACAAGATATGAACAGATCAAATTAAACTGAAATTGAAGGATAAATATCGAAACAGAAATACAAATAGATTGAAAATGAGCTAAGTCATGTGACACCACTATCTCTTTAACAAAGATTCACTGCCTACAATATTTCTTAACATCTCCCCTCACGTGTAGCCACATTTGAGGTCTGTCACGTGTGGCCACTTTTTGGGTCCTATCATCGTGCAACCTTTTTTTGCTAGTCCGTCATCGTGGGTGTGGAATTGCGATATTTTTTTTAAATGTGGAGTGGAATAGGTCCCGCTCTGATACCATGTGGAAACTTTATATCCATCTCAAAACCAATTGGCAATGAGTGGAGAGGTCCCAACATATATTAAGTGATCACCCATTCCACTCCTAGGCAATGTGGGACAATATTTCTTAACACCACGCGCAGGTGCTGTAAGATTTGTCGACATCTTAGTTCCTGGATATATATAAAATGGCTAGAACCACACATTACCGGAACACCTCCGTCGGTTGCCTAGGCGAACTAAATTGCGTCTGTCTCTCTCTCTTAAAGAACGAATTTCAGAGCTTGTATGTGGTACACGAATTTTTGATGATCAAAATAAAGGCTGAAGATGCCTTTAAATAGGTGAAGGAGAATACGTGATTGAATACAGCAAATCAATTATGCATGAATCCCGTAACTCCAACCAATAAACCAGAATTGAATTGAGGTTGTTGGAGTGGGTAAAATCTGATTACCCAACTATTAGGCATAGCACGTGTCTAATATAACCGCCATGAGAGGGCGATTAGCTCGGCACCACATAGGGAGTTCGTCAGTCCCTGTACCGAGCTGGATTGACCATGAAAGGGGTCAGAAATCAAATTAAATTAATACATCAGAATGCACTAGCTCGGCGTAAGGCATAAGGGGATACCCCTGATATACCGAGCTAGGAAGGCTACGAATATAGTTTGAACGGCATTTTGGAATACATAAATCATTTCGTGATGAGTCGAAAGTTATGTACCTGGTTGTTCAAGCAATGTAGAAGCTTCGGGCCGCCATACGAGAAGGCAAAGTGAGACATTCCAGAATATTCTACAAGCGGTTCCTTACGAGATAAGGAGCAATCCCGTCGTGTGGGGGATTAATATGAACATTCCTAATGTGGATGGGAATAAATCCTATATAGGAATGAGTCCTATATGGAAAGAAAGACTACTGCTAGACGAGATCTAGCAATATATGGAAGCTGTCCCTTGATAGGAAAGTCCTATTGAGAGAAGGACTCCTAAAGAGAATAGGAAACAGTGGCACGAGATGCCTAATATGAAGGACATCTACACCTATAAATACAAGGCAATAACCAAGACAAAAGGTACGCTGTGAAACCTATTTTCATACGCATTGTGATTGGAGTTTTCAAGTACGTGATACTAACTTAGGCATCGGAGGGCCTTTGCCAACGAGAGGCAAAGGTGCTCTAACCCTTTTTCTTTCTTGCAGATCTAGGGTTGAATCAAGGAAGCACGTGATCCAGCGTTACGTGGATTTATCCCCGTACAGTTGTAAATGCCCAATAAATTCTGCCATTTATCTTCACATCATGGGTGAAAAATCCTAGAACACCTAGGTTTTATAATTTGTTAAGTTATTTTATCTCAATAAAAACAATACAATCAATCAATCTATGACCCAATCACAACTATAAAACAAATGAACTGATAAACACCAGATACACGTGAAAAAATCTTATATGGGCAATAATCACGGAAAGGAATCAAACGCTATAAAAACCATTGTGTGGTTACAAAATGACGTTACTTACAATTGAGACTCCTCGCAATTAACCTAAGATCGGTTGTCGACTCCTTGTTTACCACACCCAGTATTTGATTGTCGCTGCCTCGAATCCTCGAGCCTTCCAAAAGTTCTTCCGGAAATCCACCGGAAAACAAACTTGAACTTGATTATTGATGATTGTTGTAGAAACCTCTCGAAGCTTTGATTAAAGTTCCATTTATCTTGTGCTTCAAGATTTACTCTCGAAATTCTAGGGTTTTTTGTGGCTTTGAAAACAAGAGGCTCTAATATTCTTTCTCAGCAGACACCCTAGATCTAAAACCGTGATTTTTTTTAAAATTTTTTTATAGAAGATGCCATTCCGATCAATCGCATCATAAGTCGATTGATTGGACTATTGTAGATCCGATTCTTTTGGAGCTGTCGATTAAAAACCCGATTGATCCCTCTATCAATCCACATGCTCTGAAACTGCCTCCATGGCTTGTGCTAAATCAGAGTAACCCGATTGAGAAACCGATTGATCCCCTAGTTGATCTTTCCATTCTGAATGCACCATATTGATTAGGCGACAACCAACTAAACTACTAACTCTCAAATTACATTATAGAGAGATTTGTTCCACTCTAATCCTATACAGACTCGCTGCTTAGAAGATTAAGGAAAAACAATAAAATTATAACTCGATAAAAATATGTGTTTTGTCATATGGAATTGCAAAAACAAGACAACTCTGGAATTTGGTCCTTACAATGGAAAGTTTGCAAGGTGCAATAATCAACAATAAACACCATAACAACTAGCCATAAACACGTTTAATAACCAGCTTTGTGAGTCCTTTCGGTTGTCTTGAGAGACCCTCCAAACACCGCCTTGTTTCATTCATTGAATTTCCAAGAAATTTCCGATAGAAAACACTTGCTTTTTACTTGTTTTCTTTGGTGTACTGCATTTGTCAAAAGAGGCCAGGAAGGATTCCCGATAATTTACCTGGTAAAATTTATTAATTTTTTAGGGATTGGTGGGAATTTATATTGTTTTCATATGTCTGTAGGAGGCAATTTAATTACTATATTATTGAGGAGAAATTTGTTGTACATAAATGTTAAACTCTCTAAAAGAATCGAAAATATTGAGGAAGTTATTGGCTCCCCAGTCCCCACTCGAAGAGGGGAGTGAAAAGAAAAGGGAATGCGTTGAGGGTAATATCGTCCTAAAAGAAAAGTTAAGGAAGTGCTTTTCTGATTTCTCTGAAGTTGAGTGCTACATTGGTAGGAAAATGCTTAGTACCTATAAGAATTACCCAGAAAATGCTTAGAATTCAAAATCAATGACTCATATCCACTCCTAGGTGAGTCTAACCCACTAGTTTTGAATTTTGGGCACTTTTCCAAGTTATTTTTCTACGTAAGTAGCAGTGATCACATTGGTAAGGGTATTAAAAAAAGGTTGTAAGCAACTAGGCCCACTTATCATGTGTTTCAGGAATGATTGTTTAGCGGAGTTGCATATCCATAAAATGTACATAAAATTGCACAAGAATTTGAAATCTGCGAATTTAGCCATTAATTTCAAATTCTAGACAATTTTTTTGGGGTAAACTAGCTCTATGGGTACTTAGCATTTTCAATAAGGCTCCATTTGTTTGGATGTAAACTATTTTACAACGAAAAATATTTCCATGAAAAACATTTTATGTGGAAAAAACAAGTTCTACAATTATTTTTCTGTGTTTGGGTGAATTCCAATTTTATTTTTACAAACCACTAGCTTTATCTAATTGGTCTTTTGTAGAACGTGGATAGAGAGAGAGAGAGAGTCTTGCTGTGGAGAGAGAGAGAGAGCATACTATTTTGCAATTCTAGTTATCGGAAAGAGGGAAGAGGGAATCATTGGGGGGGACAACATGTGGTACAGTCTATGGAAAACAACCTACCCATTTTTTTGGGGTAAGTTTATTTTACAGCCAAAGGCGAGCAAAAGATTTTTCAACAAAATTCATTTTCCATGATTTTCAACAAGCAAATATCGGAAATTATGTACCTCTTTTGTCCTATATTGTTGGCCCTCTTTCATTTTTTGAATGTCTTAAAGAATTGTCTATAATTTTTAATTTTATTAAATTTTTTTATATTCTATATCGGTCTTGTTTGATAGATCTCAATTAGTTTTATAAAACAAAGTTGTTGGAATGAGAAAAAAAAAACACAGATTATATGAAATAAACAATTTTTTGAAACGCTCAAAAAAGTAAATAGGACCAACAGTATGAGACGGAGAGAGTAAAATGTTATTTGCCAAAAATATTTTATGTCCAAATAAAAGGAGCCATTGTTTGGTTGATAGTAGATATTAAACTCTCTAAAAGAGAGTTGAATTTGGCTTCCACTTGATCTCAAATTCCAACCTACCCATTTTTTTAGGGTAAGTTACTAGCTCCCTCCGTTCCATAAAGTTTTTCTGGCACGGAGTTCAAGGACTCAAAAAAAAAAAACTTTTAACAGGAAAAAAATAAATGTTTTTGCTCAAATTAATAGATCAATGTTTGTTCTATTAGTTTTTGGAAAACAATTAACATGTTTTTGAAGAAGAACTAATTTTTTGAGTCCTTGGACTCCGTGCCGGACAAACTTTATGGGACGGAGAGAGTATTTTACAACCAAAGGCGCGCAAAAGATTTTTCAACAAAATTCATTTCCCATGATTTTCAACAAGCAAATATCGGAAATTATGTAACCCTTTTGTCCTATATTATTGATCCTCTTTCTTTTTTTGAACGTCTAAAATAATTGTCTATAATTTTTAATTTATTAATTTTTTTTATATTCAATATCGGTTTTGTTTGATAGATTTCAATTAATTTTATGAAACGAAGTTGTTGGATTGAGAAAAAGAATGACATAGATTATAAGAAATAAACAATTTTTTGAAATGCTCAAAAAGGTAAATAAGACCAACAGTATGAGACGGAGAGAGTAAAATGTTTTTGCCAAAAATATTTTGGCCTTGTTCGTTTTCCTGTTTAGTTTTAGTTTTAGTTTTACTTTTGATGACATCATTAATTCCTTCATTTCTCTCTCTATCTCTCTTCACTCATTACACCTGTTGACTCATCAAAACTAAATTAAACTATCTAACCAAACACAACCTTATGTCCAAATAAAAGGAGCCATTGTTTGGTTGATAGTAGATGTTAAACTCTCTAAAAGAGAGTCGAATTTGGCTTCCACTCGATCTCAAATTCCAATGCCAATGAGGGAAAGAGGTAGAGGAGTGAAAAGAAAAGGGGTGAGTTGAGGGTAATATCGTCCTAAGAGAAAAGTTAAGGAAGTGCTTTTATGATTTCTTTGTACCATCACCATGCTGAGTGTTACATTGTAGGGCACTATTTCTGTAGTGTATTTGGTAGTGTAAATTCAGACCGTTCAATTCGACAATCAATGATTTAAATATGTTTGTTAACTATTACCACCAAGAGTTAATTATTACAGCTAAAAATGCGTTTGCAAATCTATACCACCGATGGTCAAGATGGATGGTCCTAATGTGCACTACAAAAAATGCCCTATAGGATTCCCAGGTTCGTTCCGCAAATAATTATTTGGTGGTTTCGGAACATATATATATTGACTCATATTTCTTTTCAATTGCAATAGTACAATTCATCTAGTAACTCTATTAGGCTATATTTTTCTTAGTTTTGTTGTCTGTACACCTTTTTTAAGCAGTGTGTGTGATTTCGTTTCAATTGACTTATCTTCCTTCTTTTAACGTATACATAATATAAGTTAAAAGAAAAGGCAAAAGCAAATAAAAATATAATATAAGTTCAACACTTACATGAAGAAAATAAGAGAGAGAGAGCTTAACATGTCCTCCAATGGAAGAGAGAAGGAAGAGCAAAATATCCTAGGAAAATGAAAGTGTAACTTGTGGGAGAGAAGGAGAGAGGAGAGTATAAATAGACTTGTCCTTCTCTCTCCACAAAATATCTTAAAAGCTCTCATGTTACCTAAAAACTTTCTATTAATAGCATGTACATAAAGTGCATTAAAAAGGCTGCCCGGGCTTGTTTGGATCGATCCATAACAACTCGGATCGATCCAAGTGGCTCTAGTGAAATTTCGACCAAGGTTGGATCGATCCAACTTACTTCGGATTGATCCAAAAGGGGTTGTTGGGGAATTGTTTGAAGAAGACTTGGATCGATCCAACTTCATTCGGATCGATCCAAAAGGCTCTGTTTGAAGTTCATGAAACTTGGATCGATCCATAACAACTCTGATCGATCCAAAAGGCTATGTTGGGATTTATGAGACTTGGATCGATCCAAGAAATTCCGGATCGATCCAACTTCTCCTAAGCTTGAATTTCGTTCCTATGATCACCCTGTTTGAATTATGTGCTTCCGGATTTCTTTATGGACTCCAATGAATCGTGCGACCCTCGGGGGAGATGAACCTCGGTCTTGTGAGTGCTTGTTCAACCCCGGACCCCACCGAGAGTTTTTGTGAACGTGACACATGGCTTCCAAGCACCAACTTTTTGCATCCCGGGCCTCAACCAAATCGTCATTTCATGGCTAGTGAGACCTGGTGTTGGCGTGCCATGGAGCGCGTGACCCTTGATAACTTGGCACGCTTTTCAATGCCGCTCAAAACGCGCTTATTTGCGTGTTTCACCTGTAATTTACAAAAACATACTACACGCATATCAACCATAAAAAAGCGCGAAATCAAGTGTGTGTGTGTGTGAGATAAATGAGTAAGATAAGCCCCGGTTATCTACAATATTGGGGGCTTATCAAGAAGTTTGATGGGCAAAACGCTTCTTTCAGTTTGTGGCGTATCAAGATAAAACCTTTGTTGGTGCAATAGGGAACAAGCAAGGCTTTGCTAGGGGTGTCAAAGAAACCTGTTGATATGCATGATATTTGGTTTGAGGATCTTGATGTGAAGGCACTTAGTTCAATACAATTGTGTCTCGCCTTTGATGTGCTTCGCAAGGTTGGGGAGGAAGATTTGGCATCCGGTATTTGGTTGAAGTTGGAGAGCATCTATATGACGAAGTCGCTAACCAATCGGTTGTACTTGAAGCAACGCCTTTATACTTTTCGTATGAAGGAAGGTACGCCCATAAAAGACCATTTAGATGAGTTGAATCGAATAAATATGGATTTAAAAAATATTGAGATTGTGATTGATGATGAAGATCAGGCCCTTCTTGTGTTATGGTCTATACCTGCATCATATGAACACTTTGTGACTACTATGTTATATGGGAGGGATACGATTTCCATGGAGGACATAAAGTCTAATTTGTATTCTAAAGAATTGAGGAAAAAGGTATCCGGTGAGAGTAGTGTTCATGGTGATCAAGCGTTGGTGGTGCAGGGAAAGACTGGTGGGAGGGATTCGGGCAGTAGAGGGATTTCTAGCTCTAAAATCACATATATGGATGGAATATAGTGTTTTTATTGTAAGAAATTTGGGCACATGGTGAAAAATTGTCCGAGGGTGAATGACAAGTTTGTAAAGAAGGGTGTTGCTGGTTGTGTCGAAGATGATCTGGAAGGGTTTGAAGCTGCCATTGCTTTGGCAGTAAGTGATGTCGATGTCTATTGTGAAAACATGTGGATTCTTGACTCTGGATGCTCCTACCACATGTGTCCACGTAGGGATTGGTTTGATACATATGAGGTGGTACACGGTGATACAGTTCTTATGGAGAATAACATGCCGTGTAGAATTATTAGGGTTGGAATAGTCAAGGTCAGGATGTACGATGGGATTGTGAGGACATTGTTTGGTGTTCGAAATGTACCAGATTTGAGGAGAAACCTTGTCTCTTTGGGCGCTCTCGACTCCGTGGGTTGGAAGTATATTGCTGAAGGTGGAGTCTTGCGTGCGTCATTGGGTGCTCGGGTTTTCAAGAAGGGTCAGAAATTGGGTAACCTCTATGTGCTTGATGGTAGTACGTTTATGGGTGCCTCTATGTGCTTGATGGTAGTACATTTATGGGTGCTCCATCGTTGGGATTTTCATCTGTTGAGAGGAATTCAAGTTCAACTATTGGGAGTATGCAAAAGGGCATACAAGGCTCTGCGCTAGAGTCGGTTAACTTCGGGTGGAGTTTGAGCACATCTTCTTTGGCATTAGTAATGGATGCATGTGGTCGACATTTGGTGGAAAATGGTTGCTCGTTGGTGATTAACTTCATGAGGGGAGTTGTGGTGTTAAGATCAAGGTGGAGCTTGTGGAGGCACATGTAGCTAAGTTTACTTAGTAGTGGAAACAAGGTCAACCAGAGGTGTTTGCGCCTTGTTTGTTGGTGCCATTGATGTGAGCCCTGTGTGGGGCTGCCCTGAGAGGGGCATTGTGGGGAAGAGTGAGTGTTGAGAGGATTGCACTATGTTGTTGTCTTGGAAGGGAATTCAAGCCAACGTGGAGATTGTTGGAGATATGCCTTGAATTTAAGATGGTCAAAGAAAAGTGCAAAATTTGATGCGAAAAACCATTTTCTAGACCTATGGTCCGAACCAAGGAAAGTCCTGTCTAGACCAGTGGGTTTTGGGACATTTTTGGACATTCTGCCTCGGTAGTCCAGACCATCAAAATCCTCGTCTAGACCACCGTTACGTAAATTTGTGCGGCTGCGAGTTTTAAAGAGGTTTTGACCTAATTTTTTTTTGGGTACTTTCTTATAAATAGGAGCCTTGTGGCCTCATAGGGTTTGGTCTTGAGTTGGGATTTGAGATATCTAGGGTTTGTATGTGTCTCTTTCGTGTATGTTAGACGTTTGATGCTCTGTAGGTCGCGCCTCAGAGATTTGTCCTTAGATATTGTGTGGATGCTTCAAGTGAGAGTTATGGGTATAGCCAACTTTGTGTATTTCTCCCCATTGATAGTGAATCCTCTTGCTCTTTCTCTGTGGACGTACCTCTAGAGTTACTCGTGCTTGGGGGGAACCATGTAAATCCTTGCCTCTTGTTTTATTGTTGGTTGTGTTTATATTCTCTACTTCGGGTTTCTCTACTTGGTTCTGCAAGGGGAAAAGTTTGAGATCTTTGCTTTTCAAATTGCTTTTGGCTGCAGTGGTTTATTACATATGGTTGGAACGTAATTCAAGAGTCTTTGGAGGAAGACATCAAAGTTCTGAAGCTGTTCTAACAACTACTGAAGATAATATTAGACTTCGACTTTGTACATGGAAGCAATTCCCAAATTCTATTGAGAACCAAAGACGATGTAGTCAATGGAATATCTCAACTAGAATTCTTGGGTCAGCTGCCCCTTAGTTGTGTTTCTTTTTTGTAGTAGTGCCTATTGTTAGGGCTTGTTATTTCTTTGTACAAGTCTCTTGTTTTGTAGGCTCATTCCTTGTGATTTTTTGAGTTGGTTGGTTTATAAATATTTCATTTACCAAAAAAAAGGCCTCTACCCATTTCCTTTTCATATAATGCCACAATGGCACCCCCCAAAAGAGTATTCAGTCAATCTAGTGACCCTTTAACAGGTCTTTCTTCTTTATTACTACAGGTTGGCTGAAGTGAATACAATAGTACTCTTCACATTTCCATTGACTTGAAGAAACACCGACATTTGAAGTTTTAAATGAGTGCTAATTTCCAGTTTAAAATAATGTATCATATCACTTCTTAATTAGCCTCAACCTTGAGTTTTGATGCATTTGAGACTAAGTTTTCCAGAAATATTTTATGGTCAGTTTTTATAGGTTTTATTGACCTTTGAAACATGGAAGGCTAACAGTTGGATTCCTCAAACTTTCCTTTTCTATTTCCTCTCCTTTCACAAATTCAAAATTCAAAATATAGCCTAGTTAAATATGAAACCTCATGAATGAATCTTTTTTTTTTGTCCCCCCTAGTTGACTACATGCCCCACGCTAAACTCTGTATCCATCACATGATCAATTAACAATTGAACCCTCTTAATAAGTACATATGTTAATAGAAACGTTACATTGACTTGAAAGATTGGTATATCAAGTTGATAAATGTTATATATGGATTGGTGATGATGGATTTTGGTGTCGGTTGAAAAAAATGAAAGAAAAAATTTGCGTACTGAAAAAATGAGGGATAGTGAATTTGGGGATAAATGATCAATAATCTCATTTGGTATTGGTACTCAAACAGCTGCACATGTGATTGATATTGGGATTTATTTGCAAGACTGACAGGACAAGTGTGCTGGACTCCGAAGATAAGGAAGGGAACACTGCTTTGCGTATGGCGATGGACACCTCACAGGACGTGGTATATGGTCTCTCCTTCTTGATTGCACTTTTTTATTTATTTATATTATTTGCCTTATTAGATATGTTCTTGTAGTGGAGATAATTTTCAATTCACTTACAAATATTGTTGCACAAACCATAATTTTTAGAACAGCAGGTAGTATATGGGAGGAATTTTCTCGATAAAATTTAAAATGGGAGCTTGCATGTGGATGCTAGTTGAGTTATAGATCGCATTGTTGACATTGTGATGGTATAATAGTTTAATTATCTGCATTTTGCGTTTTACATATTTAACCATTTTATTCCATTATTCAGGCTTCCAAATCTCTACAAATTAGAAATGACTATGTCAATAAGTTGACTTTTTTTTTTGAACGGCAAAGAAGGATTTTGTTAATTAGTTAACTACATCGCTTAGGCTTCCAAATCTAAATTACTGATTTTTCTCTGTGTCCTATGCAGATTGTGAGTAGTTTACGACGTGCAAGAGCTACTTCTTTGTGGCCTATGGAGATTATGCGTAGTTTATGCTAGTAGGAGCTTTAGCATGTTCATCGCCTGATCCTAGTCTTGCTGAATTTTTAAATTCGCCGGAGCAACTTTTGGAAGTACTCTTTAAACTTAAAATCCGTATGAGGAGAAGCTTGTCACTGGGGTTGCGTAATATTGTTCTAGTGGTAGCTGTGCTAATTGCAACCGCGACCTTCCAAGCAGTACTTAGCCCCCCAAGAGGGGTAGGCGGTCCTGGTAACAACAACCTACCCCTCCTTACAAATGGTAGTAGTATTAACGCCACGGTTTCATCCACCAACACAAGCTTTATTAACGCCACATTTTTCTTTCCCACAACTGACGATCCTGTCAAATGATTCATTTTCAAGGTCGGTCATGGTTAGGTTATGTATGGAGATTTCTACGGCGTATTTTATGGATGCAACACAGTGGCCTTTGTTTTCTCGATGCTGATGATAATGTTTGTCCTCCCATTAAAGCCCTTCTTTCTACTCCATGGAGCTCTTGTGTTTTTCATGATGAGCTTTGGAATTTCATTTTCTGTCATATCACCGTCGAATGGTTTCTCTGAGGTTTTTCAGATAGTCTCCATTGCTTGTGTGTCGCTAATTAATTGTTGAAAGTTGTGCTAACTTTATTAGTTTAATTTAGTATTTTTCTCACATGGTTCATGTACATGGCTTGGTACATGAATGTAGTTCAAGGGTCTTTTGTTAAGTTCAAGGGTTATTAGTAGTATTCATGTATGGAGTCCAAGGGTCATTCATGAATCTATTTATTGTCTAGAGTTGCGTACTTGACTACATACATGTTAGGTGAGTCCTATAAATTCTAGATGTGTTTGAGTCATTGTGTATCTTTTGTAGAGAGTAAGAAAGGAGATATTATGAATAAAAAATTCTAGTGTTTTTCTCCTATATGAGTGTTGGTTCTAAATGTTCTTCTTGTTCTAAGTTTTGTTTCTTCAACGGTCTTGGGTGTGCAATCTAGGGTTCTAGCTGCATTATTGGAGAGTGTGATTGTCTCAAGTTGGTATCAGAGCTATATTAAGGGCTCGGTGTAAGTACCGTGAAGAAAGGACAGAAGAAGTATATTTTTTGTGTTGATTAGTTCATTGCCTTGATGGACATCAATGGTGGTGCTTTGAACCAATTTGCCTTGGAGAAGCTGAACAACTCCAATTACCAGTATTGGAAGCTATGTATAGAGGCTTATCTTCAAAGGCAAGATTTATGGGAAATAGTTAATGGAGGTGACTCTGAAATTCTTGCAGATACACCGGAGAATGCTGAAGCTCAAAGGAAATGGAAAATAAAATGTGGAAAGGCGTTGTTTGCCTTGCGTGGTTCCATTTCTAAAGAGTTGATTGAACATATTCAAGCCAAGGATAAGTCAAAGGAGATTTGGCAGTTGCTGGAACAACTCTTTACAAAGAAGCACATGGCTAGACTTCAGATGCTTGAGAATGAGTTAGCTAACACTACTCAAGGTAACATGACTGTTGCTCAATATTTTCAGAAAATAAAGAGCATATGTTCTGAAATTTCTGAGATTGATAAAGAAGAACCTATTAGTGAAGCTAGATTACGTAGATATCTTATTCAAGGGATAACAAAGGAGTACATGCCTTTCTTGACGTCCATTTAAGGTTGGGCAACACAGCCTACTATTAGTGAGTTGGAAAATTTGCTTTCTAATCAAGAGGCTTTAGCCAAGCAAATGGCGAGTGCGTTGATTTTTGGGAAAGATGATGCGTTATTTATTGGAAATAATTGGAAAAACAATCAAAAGCAAGGCAAAAATTGGAAGAACAATCAGCAGCAAAGTAGCAATTGGAAGAAGAAAAATCAGCAGCAAGGAGGTGGTTCTCAAGGTGAAATAAAAAAGGCATATTATTGCTACAGGTGCGGTAATTCTGGGCATATTAAGAAATACTGCAGGACAGTGATGGTTGAAGGCAATGTTGGTGCTTTCAAGAACGGAAGCGGTGAGCCTTCTGAAAACTGCGAGTGGGATACTTGTTTATCCACTAAAATTTTGGATAACAGGAAGATGTCAAGAGAACCGGTGCTAACTTCTACCAATGCAAGTATGAATGTTGATTACAAGAAGGACTGGATAATCGATTCTGGTTGTTCTCACCATTTAACGGGTGATGATTCCTTATTTTCAAGTTTGCAAGACTATAAGGGGCAGGATGCAATTGTGACGGCCGACAACTCCGTTCACCCAGTGAAAAATGAAGGCACGGTCAAAGTAAATGCATCAAATGCTAGTTGTGTTACTCTCAACAGTGTCTACCATGTTCCCGATATGACTAAAAATCTTGTTTCCGTTTCTTAAATTTCTAATTCTGGGAAATATGTTTTGTTTGGTCCGGATGATGTTAAAGTCTTGTCCAACATTCGAAATATGGATGTTGATATTTTGTTAGAATAAAAGAGGGTTAAGTCTCTTTATGTCTTGTCAGCTAGTGATGCGTACGTTGAGAAGACTAGCAAAAAAGGTAATGCATCTCTGTGGCACGCTCGATTGGCACATGTTGGTTATGATAAGTTAAAGGAAATTTCTGCCAATAAACTAGTTGATGGGCTTCCAAATTTAGGAAATTTTCATCAGGACATTGTTTGTGAGGGTTGCTAGTATGGGAAGGCTCATCATTTACCTTTCAGGAAGTCTTCAATAAATTCTAAAAAGCCTTTGGAACTAATTCATTCTGATTTGTTGACATGTCCTGTAGCAAGCTATAGTGGCTTTTATTATATGTTGGTTCTTGTCGATGATTACACCAGGTTCACTTGGGTGTATTTCATGAGAGAAAAGTCTGAGACATTTGCTTATTTCAAAAGGTTCAAAAGAATTGTTGAGGCAGAGTTTCAAAGCAGAATTAGATGTTTCAGAACTGATAATGGAACTGAGTACATCACCAATGAGTTTATTGATTTCTGCGAGGAGCATGGCATAAGAAGGCAAATGACATGTACCAGAACATCGCAGCAAAATGGAGTTGCAGAGAGAAACTTGAGGCACTTGTAAGAAGTTAGTTGAAGTTGGCTTCATGCAAAGAATTTACCGCAGGAATTGTGGGTCGAAACTATGCAAAGTGCTTGTCATGTGATTAATCGGGTTCCGTCAAGGGTGATTGCTATGAGAACTCCATTTGAGCTATTATACAATGTAAGGCCTTCAGTTGCTTATTTCAGAGTTTTTGGTTTAGTATGTTATGTCCATATTCAGGATAAATTCAGAACCAAGATGGATGCAAAGGCTACAAAGTGCGTGTTTGTGGGATATGATCCAAACAAGAAAGGCTGGCATTGTATGGATCCAGAAACACGCAAGGTAGTTACATCAAGAGATGTTGTCTTTGATGAGATCTCGTCCTTTTATACGCCACATGTTGTAATCCCTCCTCCAAGTGATGGAAGAGAAGATGAGCATAATTTTTCTAAAAATGTGATTTCTTCTTTGCTTGTACCTGAGGAATTAAGGGGGAGTAGCTCCAAAGAGGTTGCAAATTCTGAGGTTGTCCAAGAAGATTTAGCACTTCGCAGATCAACAAGAGATCGCAAGAGACCTGAAAAGTTCAAAGACTATCATCTGGATATTGAAAATTGTAATATTTGTGAGTGCTTCTTTGCAGGGCCAATTGATGAATGTGAGCCAACATCCTTCAAAGAAGCACATGGTAGTCCAGAATCTGAAGTTGTTATGGGAAAAGAGATGGCTGCTTTAATGAAAAATGAAACTTGGGATTTAGCTCCCAAACCTCGTGATGCTTAGCCAATTTCTTGTAAGTGGGTGTATAAAATAAAGTGAAAGGCGGATGGTGCGGTTGACACGTACAAAGCCAGACTCGTGGCTCGTGGTTTTTCACAAAAGTACGGCTTGGACTATGAAGAAACATTTAGTCTAGTTGCCAAAATGACCTGTGTTCGTGTCATTTTATCTTTAGCTGCTGCTAAAGGATGGAAGCTTTGGCAATTAGATGTTAAAAATGCATTTTTCTATGGAGACATTGATAAGGAGATTTACATAGACCAACCTCCCGGGTTCCAATCATCAAGATTTCCAGATTATGTGTGTTTGTTGAAGAAAGCTCTTTACGGGCTTAAGCAGGCACCGTGAGCGTGGTATGGGAAGATTGCTCAATATTTAAGTTTCTGCGGTTTTGTCGCCTCAAGTGCTGATTCAAGTTTTTTTGTTAAGAAGAATTCATTTGTGCATGTTCTAGTTTTGCTATATGTTGATGATATGTTAGTGACGGGTAATGATGAACAAGAAGTTACAAGACTTAGGAAGGAGCTTGCAATTCGGTTTGAGATGAAGAATCTTGGGGCGCTTCATATGTTTCTTGGATTGGAGGTATCAATGAATGAAGAAGGTATATTTCTTTCTCAAGCGCACTATGCTAAGAAAATTTAGGAGAAATTTAGCATGTCAGGTTGCAGACCAGCAGCTACTCCAATGGAGCAGAACTTGAAATTAAAGGTTGACGAAGGGAAACCGTTGAAAGATGGGCAGTGCTATCGTATGCTGTTTGGAAGTTTGTTGCATCTGACTATTACCAGACCCGACATTTCTTTTTCTGTTGGGATAGTTAGTCAGTTTATGAAACAGCCACGCAAATCCCATCTAGAGTCTGCTAATAGGATACTTAGGTATCTTAATGACACAATCAATTTTGGTCTGATGTATAAGAGCGATGTTAACCTTAGTCTCAAAGGTTACACAGATGCTGATTGGGCTGGAGATTCTGTAACAAGGAGATCTACTTCTGGGTTTGTGTTTAGTCTTGGATCTACAGATATTTCATGGTGTAGCAAGAAACAAGCAACGGTTGCATTATCAAGCACAGAGGTAGAGTATAATGCAGCTACACTTGCAGCTTAGGAATGTGTTTGGTTGAAGAGACTTATTGGAGAAGTTTTTCATCCAATCAACGAGCCAATACAACTATTGTGTGATAACATGAGTTCTATTCAAATGGCCTCAAATCCAGTGTTCCATGCTAGAACCAAGCATATTGGAGTTCATTACCATTTCATTCGAGAGAAGGTGCTTGAGGATGAGATTGATCTAATTAAGGTGGATACAAATGATTAGCTAGCAGATATTTTCACCAAGGCGCTACCAAAGGAAAAGTTTCAGAAGTTCAGAGAGTTTTTGGGCTTGGTTTCTCGTGTTAGCACAAAGGGGGAGTGTTGAAAGTTGTGCTAACTTTATTAGTTTAATTTAGTAGTTTTCTCACATGGTTCATGTACATGGCTTGGTACATGAATGTAGTTCGATGGTCTTTTGTTAAGTTCAAGGGTTATTAGTAGTATTCATGTATGGAGTCCAAGGGTCATTCATGAATCTATTTATTGTCTAGAGTTGCGTACTTGACTACATACATGTTCGGTGAGTCCTATAAATTCTAGATGTGTTTGAGTCATTGTGTATCTTTTGTAGAGAGTAAGAAAGGAGATATTATGAATAAAAATTCTAGTGTTTTTCTCCTATATGAGTGTTGGTTCTAAATGTTCTTCTTGTTCTAAGTTTTGTTTCTTCAACGGTCTTGGGCGTGCAGTCTAGGGTTCTAGCTGCATTATTGGAGAGTGTGATTCTCTCAAGTTTAATTACATGGACACTGAGTTTCTTAACTTAAACATTATGGAATGTTTAATTTCATGTGAAAGTAGTGCACTTAACGCCCTGTTTGTTAGAGGGATATGTATATGAGGGGGGAAGAGGATATAATAAGAGGGGGATATGGTTGGAGGGTATTATTTTAGAAGGGGAGATTAAAAGTTATTGTGTTTGTTTTGTTGTTGTAGAAGAGGGATATGAGAGGTTGGATAATGTAAAATTCCTAATTTGTCCCAAGTAAATAAATCAAAAAAAGAAAAGAAAAATGGCAATTGGTGAGGTGTGGGGCTGCTGGGGCATGTGGCAGTGGAAGAGTTGGACTTTGGCCTCACCCATCTCTTTCTGCGTCAGATATGGCAGCGTGGGGCCATGGGTTAATTGGTAAATGGGAGCCGAATATAATATAGAGAGGGGGAGGGGGTGCCTATAAATAATTCCTCTGTGGAGGGATATACATATCCCAGCCAAATCATATCCGGGTGGGAAAATGCAAACAAACACAGCATATGTTCAAGTTGGATATGTATATCCCCCTCTTCTCTATATCCCCCTCCTATATACTCCTTCCAAACGGGGCGTTAGTTCTTGGCTTTGGGCCTTTGACCACCATTTATCTTACCCAGCTTTACTTATTCCAAATTCAATAGTTAGTGGATGTGAGTGATATTTCCATCACAGAAACTACTGGAATGGTGCTGCTACATGAGACAGCTTTGATAGATTTTACATTTACACAGCATTGAAAGTAAAACAAACCAATTTATACGAGTTAAATTTGTGTTCGATTCGGTTTATACATATGCCAGGTTCTGAACTCTGCTGTGATGTCCTCTACTGAAATCTGGGATCAGCACGAATGCTGATACAATTTTAATTTGTGTTACTCAATCAAATCAAATTGGAAAATACCTGGCTCGACTCGCTTGACTAAACTAAACTTGTTAACGGTCCTAATTAATAGTATCATTCCCTTGTTTACCCTTGTTAAATAAATCTCTTTAAGACTTTTATGCTGAATTCAAGGTCCACAACAACCTAATTGTTAGACTTTTAATTCAAGCTTCTATTTTCTGCACTTTGATTCCTTGAGTTCCATTATATTGGGCTATAACGTGTGGACTGGGGTACATCAGCCCATATTCCTGCTGCTAAGCCATTTGATGCTATGGGAATTGGGAAACCTCTGTGATGCCCACCCATTTTTACACCTCATATCTAATGGTCATATGGAAATATAGATGGTTTAAACTGGACCGGCCAAAAAAATCCATTTTTTGCCGGTTTGGTGCTGGTTCAGTTCCATTTCTATCCAAATCCAATTGGTTTATTATTCTAGTTAGCGCATAGATAGGGCTCCTGGGCTCAGTTGAGCTATGAAGTGTCTAAGCAGATGTAAAGGAGCCGGCTTGACCTGAAACTCGAGCTCTCTAAAAGTTAGTACTAATAGAGTGTAAATTACGGCTTATGGTGTCTATTGTCTAACATATGTTTGTATCAGAACATTTTTGTGCAGGCAAGCCTACACGAGCCAAGCTCTCGCTAACTCGAGCTAAGCTCTTTTTTAGGAAACAAGACTAGAATCCTTGTTCGAGCTCATTTATTACTTTAAAAGAGCCAAACTCGATCTAGCCCTTACCAAGTCTATTTTAAGTCCTTACGAGGATGAACACGGAAAGTAGGCCTCAATCAATTTAATCAACTAGTGAGGAAGGAAGACAGTACAAATAGGGCATTGAAACGCTTTGAGTCACTTAGGATTGGTTTTTAGTTGTTAAAGCACAACAAAGAATAAACAAACTAAGGAATGAAAAAAATAATACTTTAATAGAATAAAGTAAAATAGAGAGTTTTATGTAGGAGGAGTTTAAAAAATGACTAGCTAAAGTAGAAAGAGTGTGTTTTTAGGTATAATTTTGCTCAAAATTTTTAAGCCTAGTGTGGATTCTCTTACACGAATTGCCGAGTGAGTATTCTCCTTGGAATGAATCAAGAATTTTAACTGTATCACACTGAGCTTAAAAGAATTACCAACAATTATTTTCTCTCTCTTGGTTTTGTTTTTTTAGTTGACTTTTGTACACAAGTATGAAAATATTTTCTAGGAGAGGTATACTTGTTTAGCTACGGTTTACATTGCCCTCTAGTATCCTAATCTCTTAAAAATTGGACAACAAAAAGCGTTATTTTTGTAGTGCCTCTAAAATCTGAGTCATTTAACATTGTCTCATGGTTGTAATTAATTGTCCACTCGACCTCCTTCTGTTGATCGGTTCTTTTTGGGTTTACAGAAGAGCAGGAAGGAAACAGTACTCATGGCCTCCAATTCGTCGTGCGCATTAAAACTTTTTATTTTTATTTTATCAACAACATGGAGATGCAAGACATGTAGAAACTTTTTACTTGGACCAATTTCCAAGTTAATGTAATTCACACTCGGCTTGACAGATCCTTGTTGTCAATGGAATGGATTAAAATATGGGACTTGCCAAGACCCATTTCTGACCACTATCCTACTCCCTTCCCATAAAGTTTGAATATTACAAAATTAAGTACAATTTTCAAGTTAAAAATAATGTATTTACCGAAAATAATTTTTTAATCAATATGGATCTTGTTTGATAGATCTCATCGAAAATTTTTATAGGATGCAAAAAAAAGTTTCAAAAATTATTTTGATAAATACATTATTTTTTAGTTTGAAAATTGTACGTAATTTCGTAGTGATCAAACTTTATGGGACGGAAGGAGTATTATGGTTGCAAATGGAAGTGGAGATTGGGGTCCAAAACTTTTCTGGTTTATGGATGCCTGGTTAGCAAATCCAAAGTGCAGCAAAACAATCATGGAATGGTCGTGTGGTCCTAGGTTGAGGGACTACTGGGACAAGAAGGAATTTAGGGGCATCAATACAAAGATTTAAGCTATTGAGGACCAACTAAATTCTCCTTGACACTGGGGGGAAAAGGGCGGCTCAGAAGTGGAGAAATTGTGGAGAAAGACAATCTAAAACAGCTTTTTGGATGTTCGGGCAGAGATCAACTGGGCCTCTTTTGGTTAATAATCCGGATTATGGATTATTGAATTATTCATTTTGTTTTTATTCAATTTTTTTTTGCATTTGTTAGTTTTACATTATGATTTTGTGGTTTCTAAACTCCTCTCAACGAGACGAATCTAATAAGTACAAAATTATAGTCAAAACTCAATTTTTTTTGAATAAAGCCAAAATACTTGGATTATTGGCTAATAATCCAAGTATTTCGACTTTATTCAAAAAATAATAATCCAAGTATTTCGACTTTATTCAAAAAATATTTGGTTTGACCATAATTTTGTACTTGTTAAATTCGTCTCATCGAGAGGAATCTAGAAACCACAAAATCTTGACGCAAAACTAGCAAATGTAAAACAAATTTGAATAAAGACAAAACAAATAATCCAATAATCCATAATTGGATTATTAGCCAAAACAAGCTTGAGCTGGATGATGATGTTCGATGAAGGAGAGGTAGTTATTGGAATCAGGGACAGCAGCAATTTCAATGCCTTAGGCCTTGACGGCTTTAACTTCTCTTTATGTCAATAAGGCATGGAAGTTTATGGAAGTAGATGTTATGGACTTTTTCTTTGAATTCCATGCCAATGGAAGATTGGCAAAAGATATTAATATTCCACATTTGTATCTTTAATTCCTAATATTGATGGCCCCGCCCCTCTAATTTTAAGGATTTCAGACCAATGAGTATAATCAGCTGTGTTTACGAGATTCTTGCCAAAGTACTAGAATCGAATGGAACATACTATACACCATATAACGGATGGAGATGGTTGCTAATTAGATCATACAAATATTTGAAGAA
The DNA here is from genome assembly GCA_022606695.1 of Vaccinium macrocarpon. Lineage (NCBI taxonomy): Eukaryota > Viridiplantae > Streptophyta > Magnoliopsida > Ericales > Ericaceae > Vaccinium > Vaccinium macrocarpon. The sequence goes on from CM040175.1 coordinate 24,627,687, forward strand.
TAGCTACTCAAGTTGGCTTTATAATTAAGATTGACTTTGGAAAGGCATATGATTTTGTTATTTGGAGTTTGTTTGATTGATATGCTCAAAAAGAAGGGTTATCATCCCCAATGGTCTTCTTGGATCTGTAAATGCATCTCTACTCCACCCTTGTCAGTCCTAATTACTGGATCGGCATCAAATGCGTTTCAAATGCGTTGATGGATTAAAAAAGGAGGCCACTGAATCTCATGGAGGACACTCTTAACCGAATGACTGCAAGGGCACTGGAGATAGGCTTAATGTAGGGTAGAGAGTGTTTATTCATCGTTCTTTCAGATTTAATGATCAAAAAGTTCATAGCAGATGTGAATGGGGTTGGTACGTGGATCCTACAATTTAGAAGAGATCACTTTTAGCTCTACACCAAAAGATTGAATGGGGTGCCCCTGACAAGGGCGACAAGTGAGGATGTGTTGCGATTCTAGCTCTCCTACTCAGTAAGGTCAGCTCATAAAAAATGGGAGGACAAAGTTATCAGTTGAATCTACAAGTATATTGCTGTGAGGAAAAACTTATGTCCACCTAAGATAGAAATTTTTGCTTGGCAGGCTTTACAGAATAGAAAAGCTACAGCATCAGCCTTGGTTACAAGGAGGATCTTCTCTCCAGATAGTGATGGCAAAGACCTGTATGTGTATTCTATGTTCTGAGATGATTGAAACCACAAATCATTTGCTGCTGCATGGCAAATTTTCATGGAGACTTTGGTCAAGCATTATTAACAGGTGGGAAGGCATTTGGGTTTGTCCACCTAATTAATTTACTAGCTAACATGGGAATTCCGTTCCACAATTCCTTTTCAAATTTGGAAAAGGCTTGGGCGATTATTGTTTTTTTTTTTTTGGGTGGTGTCATCAATTGGGAAAGAGAGAAACAATAGGATCTTCAACACGAAGTAAGCCCTGTTGGTTTGAGGGTTTTATCCCCTATGATTGACCAGGGTTTGATTTTTAGGGTCAGATCGCAAGAAGAAAATTTCTTGAAAATCCCTTTGCCCTAAAGTGCGTGGACTATCTTTGATCAAACCGGGGAGGGGATTAATCAAGATCCACGTAAGCTGGCTTGAACACTTCTCATCGACTAACTGGGAAAAAAAAACACCAAAGTAGCTGAGATGGGGAATTTGTGGATGTCATCAAAGTCAGGATATCAATATAGACTAAAGGCATGTTCAATATCAAGGATTACTCATAAATGTTTTAACTATGGTCAAACGGGGCATTTGCAGAGGAGTTGTCCTCAAAGGGGGAGACATAATGTAATACCAGTGAATAATGCGGCTAGGCCCACTACGGAGCAGAAGGCGAATACGAATCAGAGGACAGGGTCAAATCAAGGACAGGGAAAGGCGTTTGCATTGATTCCTGGAGATCAGCGGAGTACTGAGTCAGTGGTTGCAGGGACCATATTATCTACTCTATTTCTGCTTATGTACTTTCAGATTTTAGGTCGACACATTCCTTTAGTTCTAGCCAGGTTACGCCGAAATTACCAAAAGGATCTGAACTTCTCGAGTACGAATTGTTAGTGTCACAACCTAGGAATAGTAGCACCATGTGCAAATCAATATATAGGGAATGTGAATTTGAAGTTTGGAGATAGAAAGTTGACTGCAGACTTAGTACGTACCTATGCCAATAGGTCACTTTGATGCAATCTTAGGAATGGACGCGTTGTCTAATAACGCTGCTACTATAGACTGTAAGAGTAAGTCTGCCATCTTTCGAAACCCTGGACTAGATGGATTCTGATTTATCGGACACAAAGTGTCCTCGCCCCCATATTATATTTATAATATAACTTCATCAATATAACTCTAATTTCATCAATATAACTTCCCATTGTACCAGTTTTGCTAACATTGTAGAGTTTACTTTTCAATTCATGAATACGAGATCGAGTAAGAGAATTAAATCTCTGTTCGAGAGAGTACCATACTTGAGAAACATGATTGAGTCCTAATTCATGAGGAAGCGTTGTAACAGACAGATTGGCAGTTAAACATGACAAAAGTTGATTGTCAATCAAGGTCCACAAAAGAAATTCAGGATTCAGAACAGAATTGTTCGAAGAATCAAGAACAGTAGATGACGGACACGGTACTGAACCTTCAAGATAACCTATGTATCTCGGTGGCTCATACGCAACGACTTTTAAAGAAGGGTTGTTAAGGTACTATTGTAGTGTGGTGGCAAGAGAGATAGGAGACAAAGCACTGGGAAGTACACCTGTGGTTTGAGTGTTTCTGGAGGTCTTCCAAGCAGATCTACCTGGTACGCCAGTAGACAGAAAATAGAGCTCTCAATTGACTTAGAACACGACACACAAGGGCGACGGCACAGTGTGTTGAGTGGGGTCAGCCGACCCCACGGAGGGAAAAAAAATACTACTATTATATTTAATTTTTTTAAAATTAATAAATGAAACCCCATCCAAAATTGGTGTTGAACTCACCAATACACCCCCTCCAAAACAAGCTTACACCGAAGAAAATGAAAATCTCATAGAAATGTAGAACTTGATTACGGAACTCAAATGTAAAATCTGAAATAAGGAGAGAGAAGTTCTCAATTTCTTCTTCTTGATTTCTGGATGATGCTTAACAGAATTGCAATCTCCCAACCGCCCTCAACAAGATGAGCTGTCAACTAACTAGCTTACTGGAAAAAATACAAATTACAATACACACCCTCTATTTTGACTAATTACAAAATAAGACTAATGAGTCTTCTTAACAAACACCACAGGTGAGAAAAAAAAAGAAAGAAGGAGAGGCGATTCAGGTGAAGAGTTGGGAAACGGTCAATCATGTGGGAGTGTTCACTGGTACCGGCGTTGATACTACTACTTTATCACTCAAGGCCGGAGTTGAATTTTTGCTTTCTAGACATAGGTTGAGTTTATCAAGTGAACGTGGGCAAGGATATGATGGAGGGAGAATGAGAGGTGAATTAAATGGGCTTAAACCTTTGATTTTAAGGGAGAATGAGTCAGCTTTTATGTTCATTGCTTTGCTCATCAACTACAATTTAACTCTTATAGCTGTTGCTAAAAATCCACATTCATGTACGTGGCTAATTTTGTAACTGTAATGACACTAGTTAAAGTGTCCAAACAACAATTGCTAACGGTGAGAGATAATGGATGAAATTCTCTATTAGCTGAAGTAGATTTATTTTGTGGCAAACACGATATTCCTATGCCAAACATGGAGGATGTCTATGTTGTTCTAGGGAGATCACAAAATAAAGCTACTTTAGCTAGTAAAGAATATCGTGTTTTTTTAGGCCCTAAGCCCACCACTGTTGGATCTGCTTTTAGTGTGATATTTCCTTTGATTTATTGTTGATATAAGTATTTGATGTTTACGAATGACCCCACGCTTCCGAACTCCTGGAGCCGCCACTGACGACACACAACCTATTTCTAAATTACCCTATCAAATGGCACTAGGGGAGCTTAAGGAACAGAAAATGCAACTACAAAAATTACTCGAGAAAGGTTATATATGACCTAGTTCATTCCCAATGGGAGCACCGGTATTGTTTGTTAAAAGAAAGATGGGATTATGAGGTTATATATTGATTACTGGGAGTTATGAGGATGCTAATAGAAGAGAACTGAAATTTCAGGAAGGTGATTGGGTTTTTCTTAAAGTTTCTCCAATAAAGGGAATTTTGCGTCTTGAGGTAAAGGGAAGCTAAATCCACAGTATGTCGGACCATTTGAAGTAATCAGAAAAGAAAAGAAAAACGTTATCGTCATGCTTTGACGCCGGAGCTTGCAAAGATTCTTAATGTTTTTCATGTATTGATGCTAAAAATGTATGTATAAGACCCGTCATATGTTCTCATGCAACCACCAGTAGAGTTGGAAGAAGATTTGTGATATGAGGACTGACCGGTTTGGATAATGGACTGAAAACAAAAAGACAAACAACTTCGAAGTAAAGTTGTTTGAATGGTAAAAGTTTGGTGGGAAAAACATTCGGAGGATGAAGCGATGAGGGCAAGAGAAGATATGCGACTGATTTACCTACCTCTTTTGCGATCCCAATCCAACCTTAAGTTTCGACAGGTTTGGAGCACCAAGCTTCCTAAGGTTCGAAGAAATGTAAAATCTGGACTTTTAAAATTTTAGTCACGGTGTTGAGATAGGAGCTCAAAATTTTAACCGAAGTGCCAAATTAGGCTATACCGCTATACGATGTGAATTGTGGTTGGAATAAATGATTGTGAGAACCCCTATTGAATTTTATAAGTGTTAGGGGACAATTGAGTCACATCTGACACACCATATGACATACTCAAATTTGGGATTTTATTCTTATTAATCTAATTTACAGTAGTTATATTAACTAATGGAACAACTAAAGCCCATGGAAATCACACACGACACACACACACGCACAAACACACACACACACGTACACGACACCTATACATACTTAACATCCATGCATAAAACTGTTAAATTCTAGCTAGGTGTTTATATGACTACATGAAAGATAACCTTTTATATTTATGCTAGCTTAGAACTGATTGAGGTGAGAATCAATTAATTAATCAAAATTCCCAAGAAATAGCAATTCCAGTTTAACAGATTGGTAGCAAGCTAGCTTTAACCTTGACCAAAATATATCAGAATATCAGAAGATTCTGGTGCATCATTGCCATAGCGACCCGAGAAGCTAGCTTTAAAGTTTAACCTATATACCTTACACTTAGGCTTCAAATGCTGATCACAGGTTAGTATATATACTTAAGTGTATTCAATATTAGGATTGTGTAAGGGAGAAACAACAAGACAGTATGCATACGGACACTCAGATCTAGTAGAACATTTAATTTTAGTCAAATCCTAAATCCAGTTAAATAATTGTGACTAGTAATCATCTTTTGATACATTTCCGTATAGGTACCAGCGCGTCAGAATAGTCTGGTTCTTTGACAAGCTAGACACTACTTTTTGGTGAGTTACACAATGCCCTGGTTGCATGGATTTATCTAAATGTTTTGATGTGAAATGTTGGTTGCCTCCAAATGCTGAAAAATATGAATCTTGTGTTTATTAACGAAACTTGTTATTTTTAGCAAACCGTGAATTATCGAAAAGTGGCCTATTTATTTGTATTTTATTATGGTTGGATGTAGACCTTGGAATATGATTTGGAAACATGAATTGCTCGAACTTGTTTTCTTATGTTATGTTCGTACGGTGTCCTTGAGTCCTAGGGGACGGTAAAGAAGCTAATGACATGGAAGTAAGGGAGGGGTGCAGGCTAGACACCGTACCCTAAGTGGTATCATAGGTCACTCTCTCTGAGCTAGGGGTTTCTCCCGTCATGTACTTGTGAGGCCATCGAATAATAGCATTATTTTGATTCTACCTATGAAACCATGAAGAGTCCTTCTACTTGGACTATTAACATGAAAGTATGTGATGATAATATTGCTTTCGATGGCTTGATCTTATCTCTCTTGTTGAAAGTTGGAGTATTATATGATACGAAAACATTTCCATGGCCAGACGTGTAACCTTTGGTATTACGTATCTCATACAAGCTTTCGCTTATGGCCTATTTCCTAATTTTTTCAGGTTGATGTGAATAGGTGTGACTAGGGGTTGCTTGTGTACAGTGACTAGAAGTATAGTTTTGTGGGATAGCTAGAAGCATCTGTAAAGACTAGCATGCTTTTATCTTTTCTAGAACAATGTACAACATTACTGGTTGTAAAATATATGTACATATAGTGACACAACGTTGACTTTGGAGTATGTAAAGTTATAACACTTCAGCATCTTTCTTTAAAAATGTTTTTGAGCTTGCTCTGCTTATGGAATGAGAAGTTGGGCCTTGGTGACTTTGTTATCGGCCAGTCATGTATCCTATCAGATTTGGGACGCGACATCTCCACCCTTGTCAGTCCTAATCTCTGGATCGGCATCAAATGTGTTTCAAATGCATTGATGGATTTGACAAGGAGACCCTATATCTCCTTTTCTTTTGAATCCTATGGAGGACACTCTGAATCAAGATAGGACACTCTGAACCTTTGGATTGATGGATTTGGCGAGGACATAGTATAGGGGCTATTTATACAATTAGGACATCAACGTTTTCAAAAAATACCTTCCGGCAAAGGCCTTGTTTGGGTAGTAGACAAAATGAAAAATTCATTTATTTCCATATCTTATTGTGCATATAACGTTAGACGTGACCTCCTGGGAAGGCCTTGTTTGGCTAACACAGAAAATAACACAGAAAATGAATTTTTTTGTTTTTGTAGATCTGGTTGTGGTAGATAACGTTATATATTAACACAAAAAATGTCTTTTGTATTTTTTTCCCAATTAGGACATATATTGTTATCTGTTGATTTTTCTAATATACAAAAAAATAATCGCACAAATTCCCTTATCTGTTGATTTTCTTAGGGAATATATAGAGAATTGATTAGCACAAATACTCGTATTAGTTATTTCTTTCGGGTATATGTAGAGAATTGATTAGCACAGATACCATTGTCAGTTTGGTTTAGTTTTTTTTTTTGTGGGCATAAGATCACTCTATGAAAAGAGCCTAAAAGTGCATATATGGTTAAACTCTTAAAAACAGACATATCTTAGTGCTTGACTTGGAGTCTGGAGTGTTTTCTTAGGCATTGGTCAAATTTGCTTTCTAAATAAGCCAGTGATCTTCTTGTTATGTTATTGACAGAATATTCAAGGGCCACCGCATATCTTACCCATCTTTACTTATTCCAAATTTTATAGTTAGTGGATGTGAGTGATATTTTCCATCACAGAAACTACTGGGATGGTGCTACATGAGACACTTTTGATAGATTTTACAATTACAAACTGCATTTGCATTGAAAGTAAAATAAACCAATTTATACGAGTTGTTTTTGTGTTCGATTCGGTTTATACATATGTCAGGTTCTGAACTCTGCTCCTGATGTCCTCTACTAAAATCTGGGATCAGCACGAATGCTGATACAATTTTAATTCGTGTTACATAAACAAATCAAATTGGAAAATACGTGGCTCGACTCAGCTTGACTAAACTAAACTTGTTTATGGTCCTCATTATATCAGACCCTTGTTTACCCTTGGTAATTAAATCTCTTTTTTTATGCTGAATTCAAGGTCCACAACAACCTAATTGTTAGACTTTTAATTCAAGCTTCTATTTTCTGCACTTTGATTCCTTGAGTTCCATTATATTGGGCTATAACGTGTGGACTGGGGTACATCAGCCCATATTCCTGCTGCTAAGCCATTTGATGCTATGGGAATTGGGAAACCTCTGTGATGCCCACCCATTTTTACACCTCATATCTAATGGTCATATGGAAATATAGATGGTTTAAACTGGACCGGCAAAAGAAAAACCCATTTTTCACAGGTTCGGTGCCGGTTCTGAGCTCAGTTGAGCTATTAAGTGTTTAAGCATGTGTAAAGGAGCCGAGCTTGAGCTTAAACTCAAGCTCTCTAAAAGTTAGTAATAGAGTGTAAATTACTGCATATAGTACATAACATATATTTGTATCAGAAAATTTCCGTGTAGGCGAGCCTACTCGATCCAAGCTCTCGCTAACTCGAACTAAGCTCTGTTTTAGGAAACTAGCCTGGAATTCTTGTTCGAGCTCATTTATTAACTTAAAGTGCCAAACTCGATTGAGCCTTTACCAAGTCTTTTTTAATTCTTTACCAGCATGAATACGGGAAAGCGGGGCTTGATCGATTTAATCCACTAGCGAGGAGGGAAGAGAGTACAAATAGGGTACTGAAACGCTTTGAGTCACTGAAGATTGCTTTTTATATGTTTATGTGTAAAGCACAACAAAGAAAAAACAAACTAAGGAATGAAAAAAAAAGTAGTACTTTAAAATAGAGAGGTATTCCACTGACCTTAAAAGAATTACCAACAACTATTTTCTCTCTACAGTTTTTTTCGTAGTTGACTTTTAGAACACAACTACGAAAGTATTTTCTAGGAGAGGTACATACTTCTGTAGCTACAGTTTACTTTGCCCTCTATTATCTTATTCTCATCAAAACTGGACAACAAAAGCGTAATCTTTGTAGTGCCTCTAAAATTTGAGTCATTTGACATTGTCTCTTGTTGGGAGTCTGATCTGTTTGAGGTTTTTGTCGTGTGCGCGCAGGTCCAATCCGTTGGGGAGTATCTACAGAGTCTACCACATCACGTGGACCCAATATACATTGAATGACCCATATCCACTTAAAAGGCTAAGCCTTGTAAGTGGTGAGTCATCCAATTGTATATTAAGGTCTAACTCTTTTTCTGATTATCCAATGTGGGACTCCAATCTTTCACACATGTTCCCAACAATCTCCCCCTCATGTGTGAACCATGCATTGCGCCTAACTCCTCTTCAATTTGATCGACTTGACTCCCCCTTAAATCTTGATCTATCTCTCCAACACCGTGTTCGAATCTGAGCTTATTTACTTCACCCACTCCATCATGAGCAACCATACTCCACGAGAGCCACCTTTGCTTGCCAGCCAGGTGCCGGACGCACTAGGAATTTTTCTTGCTCTATCGAGAGTACCCACTCCACCGAGAACCACCTTGCTGCCAGCCACCTACTGCACGCACCAGGAATTTTCTTGCTCAATCGAGAGTTACAATGGATTTTTCCTGCTCCTCCGAGAGTCTCCGTGCAAGCCCACAACCACTGATGCTTCCAGGAGAGTCTGTCCATAGATCGTCAGCCATCGGCTCTGATAGCACTTGTTGGGAGTCTGATCTGTTTGAGGTTTTTGTCGTGTGCGCGCAGGCCCAATCCGTTGGGGAGTATCTACAGAGTCTACCACATCACGTGGACCCAATATACATTGAATGACCCATATCCACTTAAAAGGCTAAGCCTTGTAAGTGGTGAGTCATCCAATTGTATATTAAGGTCTAACTCTTTTTCTGATTATCCAATGTGGGACTCCAATCTTTCACACATGTTCCCAACATCTCTAAGGTATAATCAATTGTCCACTTGACCTCCTGCTGTTGGATCGGTACTTTTGGGTTTGCAGAAGAGCAAGAAGGCAACATTCCGCGTGACCTCCAATTCGTACAAGATCAGGAAGGCAACAATACTCATGGCTTCCAATTCCTAGAGCGCATCAGCCTCCAACTTGTAAATTTTTATTTTATTTTTTGCTGCAACCTGCAAGTCAGAATGCCAATGCATTTTAGTATGTAGGAGGTGAGGGAGAAATGGGAAATTAAAGCTGAACTTAGAATGTACGGAACGGAAGAGTGGTTTTGGTTACAAAAGTTGAGAGTGGATTGTTTATAGTAATAGGTTTGTTCCTTAATTTTTTCGGTGAGTTTTTTGTGAATGGGAAGATTGCTAAAGGGCTTAATTCTACTTTCATGCATTACTTTGGTTCCAAAGTGTGAAAATCCAATACGTCTACAGGACTATATAACAATCTGTCTAGAGGGTTGTGTGTACAAGGTTTTGGCAAAGGTGCTGACATCGAGATTAAAATGTGTGCTACCAAAGCTAATTGGGAATGAGAGATTTTTTGGATTTTGTCGACAAGATGGAGATGCAAGACATACCAGTGGTGGATGATTTTACGTGGACCAATTTCCAATATAATGCAATTCACACTCGGCTTGACAGATTCTTGTTGTCAATGGAATGGATTCGAAAATTCAAGCCTACACACAATGGGGCGTGCCAAGACCCATTTCTGACCACTGTCCTATTAGGTTGCAAATGAAAGCAGAGATTGGGTCCTAAACTTTTCAGGTTTATGGATGCCTAGTTATCAAATCCAAGGTGCATACAATTAGCCAAACATTCATGGAATGGTTGTGTGGTCCTAAACTTTTCTGCTACAATGCTTTTATTTTTTATTTTTTAGCCAATAGAGAGAATTTCATTTCACGAGAAATGCTATTACAAACTACCGTATATAAAGACAACAGAATAAAAATAATCATACAGACGATAAGAACATAGACAGAACCAAAAAAAATGAAGGATACATGTCCAATGAGAGATTGCTTCGGCCATCAGATGTCTATGATCAATGTATGATGTTGAGCTGCTGCTATTCTGTTGGAAATACTTTTAAAATTAAATTAATGGAACCGTTTACCTCAGAAATTGTAACTAGTGAACAGAAATACCACAGGAAGTTGGCTGCTGTTTTGGGTTGAGTCGCGGACTAGGTCGCTCTCTTTAAGACGTTTCGCGGCTCCGCACTCTCTGTGCAAGCAGTTGTAGCCACGCCGTCCCCAGGATAAAACAGCCCAGAATACAGCCTCTGTCTCGATCTTTTTCTGCACGGGAAAAGACCGGAAAATACAATACACAATCGACCTTTCTTGCTCTATGAAATTCTGTAGTGAGAATGATTTTCGGTGTGTTGAAATGGCTGGAGAAACAGTCCTTTATATAGGCGTGAAAACAGTTTATTTTCGGAAGTAGAATCAATCACAGGAAATTTGATTGTTGAAGAATTAATGCAGAAACACGTTTTTTTTCCTGTGCTGTAACGGTAGGAAAATTTCCGAAATGGCTGGGGAAATCATTTCCAAAAAAATGGTTTGATTTGGTCAAAAAAATTTGACAAAAAATTCGGGAATTTGCACCCTCCCTGCGCGCGAGAGTCGCAACACGCACCCGGTTAATTGGTTTCCGGGTCGATTTTTAGAAATTGGCTTGGACCTTGGCCCAACCCGTGTGCGCGCGAGGCCTCTCTTGGGCCTAACTCATCAATGGTCCATGAAGCTTCCACACTTATAAAGAACACAAATGTTCTCTAGTTAGCCCATGTGGGACAAGTGTTCTTTTGAAGAATTTCTTTTGAAAAAATACACAATTCCAACATATTCTTCCAACACACAGCTAAACAAATAAACAACCGAAGAAGTTTAAGGAGACATCGGCACTCAACTGTTGAGAAACTGCATGCTTAATGTAGATACCTAGCAGGATCTAACCGATACAAACCGAGCAACTAATGCACCTATAGTTGAGAGCTCTGCAGTGCGGTTAGGCATCGTGCAACTAAATGGCCAAAGCTAACTACAGAGTTCTAAAATTGGTAGAGAAGCTGTCAGAAAAATTCTCACTTGTGGTTATTGAAATGAAATGGCCAAGGAGAATACCCTATTCATCTTTGAAGGGGGAGGATGGACCTTGCAAACAGGCTGTTAAGTTTAGTGATACAAGACGGTCGGGGCCTTAACCGTGGTTATTGAAATCAAATAGCCGAGGAGAATACCTTATTCATCTTGCATCACCGAACTTAACAGCCTATCATTCTATTGAAATGAAAGGGGGTGGTTGTAATTTGATTCTTTTATGAGTTAACTTGCATAAAGTTCATCAAAAAGATAATAAGGTTCTGTTAACTTTGATGAAAAATATTTTTTAACTCAGTTTGTTTCGACATAAAATATTTACCCCAAAATATTTTTTTCAAAGATTCGTGGATAGAATGGGTATTCACTTGTGTACACATTATCTATGAATATACGTATAAATATACTCCTCAATTGTTGCTGTTCCACATATTGACAATATTTAGAAGGAACTGACTTATTGAGGGAAATTAGGTTGATATTTTGTGAGAAAATCACCTATCTTACAATCCAGTTACTCGCTAACTCCTCTCCTCTCTTCGCATGACCTTTCCTCTCCCTCTCTCTCTCTCTCTCTCTCTAGATAACAAATGCAGATCCGCCGCCTGGGCTCTCCTCCCTGGCTCTTTCTCCCATTTTGGTTGCCTTTTCTCCTCCTTGCCTTCATCTGTTTCTCCGACCACCACCGGTCATTTCACTTGGAGTTTCTGGTTTGCCTAACGGCGTGGCTATTTTGGATTTGAGGTCTGTGTGGTTGAGATACCCCCCACCGATCCACTCCTGAGTGGTTTCGATTCTGCCTAATGGCATGGGGTCGCTTTGTTGCCATGGTTTGTGGCTCGTGTTGTGGCGGCACTCTTTGTTCTCTATAGTGGCTTCGTCACCGTTTAATGTCCTGGTTCCGGTGTTCTCGGCCATCTTTCATGGGGGTTAATTGCGATCCTTGGTGGTTTTTGGGATGCTGGAATGTGTGGATGCGCGGCAGCGTAGGTTACCATTTGGTTTTAGCCAGCAACTTTGGGTTGTGTTTGTCATGGTGGTCGGCGTCATGTGCGTGGTGGTCGGTGGTTTCCATTGTGGGAATGGATTAGTGTTGTTAGGGTTTGCCGGTTTGGCTTTTGATGTTGGGCTGGGTCTGGCCCTTTGTTGGCTGGGCTCGTACCCTTTGGATTGTATTTTCTTTTTTGGGCTTTGCCCACAGATGCTTGGGCCTTGGCCCGTTTGATGTTGGATTTTCAACTTTATGTTGACCCTTCCCCCCTCCTCTCGATGTACTCTTATCAAGTTTCAATATATTTCTTCTTTTATCAAGCAAAAAGAAAATCGCCTATCTTGTAAAGTGCAATAAATCAATTTTGTAGAACAAGTTGAGGGCGCGGCGGAGCCACTATGTGATAACTTGCAAAATTTCTCGATAACCTCCACTAAAATTAAAGCATTGGTCGTTTTCCAAGTAAATTCTCAAACACAATTCCCTTGTTGGACGTGGTCAAGGGTACAATTCAAATATTGATCCCAGTCCCACTAACTAAAAATCATGACTCGGTGCATGCAGCCCGAATTTAGAAGCTGGCGCACCAAATAAGTTAGAGACTTGACTTTATGTGCTTTGCGCACCAACGAAAAAATATTACGGTGGCAACTAAAAATGAGAGAAAATGAAGTGAAAGAAAAGGAATTGAAATGACAATGTATTTTCTTTTATGTGTCTGATTAAAATAAAAAGTTCTATAAAAATCTTGCAAGAAAATAAATATTTTTAGTTACTAACTTATGTTTAACATATTGTATGTATGGTAATAGGAAAAGAAAAATTATGGACATAAGAGGAAATGTCGTAAAAGGTTGACAACATTCACAAGGAAATAAAATTTCCCTATGTTTTTAGCAAGAAGGTAGAAGCTACATAAAAATTGTTTCACGGGTTGTACAACAATAATATTCGATTTGTAACACTTTCTACTATTTTCATGCCTGACTATTTTCATTCTTATCAAATGCCAAATTTAAAAAGTGTCATTTTTCTTTCGTTTTCATTTTTTTATATCATTAATTTTCACTCTAATCAAACGGAGCCTAAACGTTTATATGTTAGATTTTAGATTTCCTCTTATAGATTCTGAATTTTTGGATTAGGGAAATGCTTGGATAATATGTGCATATTTATGTAGATAAGTGGTGGTAACATGTTGACGAGTCCTAAGAGTTTCTTGGAGGTGATTTTAGAATTCTGTATTCTAGCTTCAGATCATTTTTCAAAATCCATTTTCGTAGAATTATCTAGAAACTGCTCACAAACACCAAAAATGCAAATCTCATAACGAAGAAAGAATATTCATGGCTCCCAAACATGAATTTGGGGTCCCCAGAGTGTGCAAAGGCATACCCTGTTGGCCATTAATTGTGGCCCATCTAATTTACCAAAAAAATAAAATTAAAATTGTGGGTCATCTATAATCTGTATTTGGGATCAAAATCGGTCAATTTGTCTGCAATGTTATGTAGATAATTCATGCGAAAAATCAAATTAATTAAATATTGGTAGTTCGAATCCATTTCTTTTACAAAAATGAATGGGCAATACCATTTAAACAATAAAATGTAGACAAATCATAATTTTTGATACCTTTGATGTGTGCTTAGTGTTCTTGAAAAAATGAACGATTTAGATCCCAAATGAAGTTCTCAAATGGCCCACAATTGAGGGCAATAAAGGGTGTAGTGCCTTGGGGCACTACATGAACCCAAGTCCCGCTTAAACCCCACTTGATCCTACGTGGTTTATAGATTATTATGGAAGATCGTTGAATTAGGCCAGATGTGGAATTATTAGTTCAGGACCTTCAGACATTAACGAATGCGTTACTAGTAAAGTAGTAATTTAAGTTACTAGTAACACGTGCATTCGTCGAAGGTCTAACAAATGCGTGACAGTTTTTCTCATTGTCAATGACGAGAGAGTATTCTATGCTCCTGGAGTAATACTCCTCTCTCTCAAACAAATGTGTGGTGTCTAGGGCTGAAAATGAGCCGAGCCGCTTAAGAGTGGCTCGAGGCTCAGCTTGAGTTGAGCTCGTTGAAGCTTGATTCAAGTGTTAAATGAACGAGCTTGAGCTAAAAACTTTGGCTTGTAAAAGAAACAAGCCAAGACTGAGCTACCTATTGCTCGGCTCAAATAAGCACACGAACCGAAATATGTACATGTACAACATACATATATGTGTACTTAGCTACCCTCCTCTCTCTTCTTGAGAGCCTCTTTCTCTAGAGAGTTTTCTTAGGGTTTATCCCTAGTCTATCCCACATCTAGCCGCCGCCATCCCTCTCCTTCCCACCCGCAACCTGACCTTGCTTCGACCACCCTCTCTCAGCCCTCCTAGTCTTCCTCTTTTCGTTCCGTTTTTTTTTTTTTTTGGGGCTCTGCCTCTTGGTCAACCTCCCCTCGTTGCATCTCACCGCCGCCCCGCCCTCTCCTCACCATTGCATCTCCTCGGCCAAGTTTACCACTTCAGCTTCCACCCTCAACCCCTTCCCTCCACCCACCATTGCCTCATCTTCACACCACCTTCCTTTGCTGCTGCCACAACCCTCCTTCACCACCAACCCCATCTCCATCCCTCCCCTTGGTTAGATCTGGTGATGATAGAGCGGCCCGCGCTCCCTCCGGCTAATAAAAGCCTCAAAGCTTTGAAGGCGGCAATTATGGAGCTTGGATTCCTATCTCAGAGTGTGACTCGGTCTAAACTCGGAGCTTTGCTGTGACTCGGTGCGACTCTGTGAGTTGACTCGGTTGGATTGCATTGCCTCGTTGTTTTTACCCTGTTTTTCGTTATTTGCTTTAGTTTCTTTTTAGTTTTGTCTTGTATTTAGTTTTCTAGGAAGTTTTGGATTTCATTTGGGCTATCCATGTTTTGGATTGGATCGTTAGATACTATTGAGCTTGGGTTGGATCCTATGCATCAACCCTCTTATAGATTTGTGTCTGCTCTGCAATATGAGTCGTAGATCCCCAAGCCTGACGTGGTCCTTTGCAGTGTTGCTCATATTGAAGTCTTAGTAGTATCGGTTTTTTCTGTTTTTATATTGAAATCGTGTATGGCATGGCTTGGCTTTCGGGTCTTTATTAATGAAATGTCTTCCAGTTCAAAAAAATGGTTGGCAGCCTTTCAAGGGCGCGCGGACACATGTGGGGGGAGATAGGGAGGCCATTGCAGATAATTTATCAAAATTATTATTATCATCATTTTCAAATATGTCAACTAAATTATCTATAATGACACATATCTTGGCTTGTATAGTTAGTTTTAGAATCAATATGATGTGGATCACCTGCCACCTATAACTCCATGTTTTTGTAATTTGTATGCATGTGTTTGTCCGCCTTCAGAATTGGTTTTCAGTTGCTGTGAAAAATAACGTCTCTAAATCTTTTTTTTTTTTTTAAACAATAAAAGATTTATTAAAGAAACTTAACAAATAATACATCAAGCCGGGAGAGGGGAGGAATCTAATGACTAATCAAAGTTACTTTGAACGCAAAGAAGACAAGCAAAAACCGTGGGCTTTATCCAAAGCCAATCTTGAATTTAGTGGAGGAATCAAAGATTTTGGGGGTTTTGGTGGTTGCCGAAGGCAGGAGTAAAAAGACGTGAAAAACAAGGGAGGAGAGAGGTGAGGCTCTGAATCTTCTTTTCCAAATGTGGCTGCTACTGCCGACCTTTTTATTCACCCCCATTTATACTAGGTATATTTACATAACATAGATTGGGCTAAACCCATCTATTGGCCCCAAAAAAGAAATAAGCTAGCTTACTACATAAAAACATTAACACCAAAAACAAACAAAATAAAACAAAGCACTAATTTTAACAAAAACACCCAAAAAGGATTGAAACTAGGGGTGAAAATTTATGACACGACACGATAACACGATACGAAGTTAGCGGGTTAGTGTTGAGTATTTCTGACATGAAACACGTATGTAACACGACCCGAGAATACGATTAGTAAACAAGTCAGGTTCGGATTGAACCGCATAACCCGAAAATGAAACGAATTAACTTGTTCGTCTAATCGTGTCAGTATGGTAACATGAACCCGACACAAAAATGACATGAATTAACCTGTACGTTTTCATGCTTTGAAGTAGTGCATGAAAGTTTTCAAGCTGCTGCTTAAGTTTATCTTTTGATATCAAGTCATTCTCTCCATGTTCTCAAATCTGCAAGATTTGTTATAGGGGCGGTTTTGTTATGGTGGCTAAGGATCTAAGCTTACATATTATTTTGGCTGGCTATAATTACTCTCTTTAATGCCATATATCTAGTCCCTTTAATCTATTGTAATTATTACTGTGGATTAATAAAATCAGTTTTCATCGTGCAAAAAAATAAAATAATAAGTTAATCCCGAACACGACACAATTAATAGCAGGTCGGGTTAGGGTTGATATTTTTCGACACGATTAGTTAAGCATGTCATTTTGACACGAACCCAATTTGACACAAACACAGCTCGACATGACATGAATATGGCATAACATGACACGACGCTCACCCCTATTGAAACCCAACAAAAATACGCCATAACAGCCCAAATTCTCGTTTGTCAGTAAGTGGGTTCAACACCTAAACCCATCTTTTGACTAACAAGACTTGGATTGTCAATATTCAGGGCTGGAAAATCATGTCTTCACTCTTCACCCAGGTGAAGTAAACAACCAAACCACATCTTTCGACCGTTCAAACCCTGGTCAGCAGCCCCGAACTCGGCTGGCTGCACCCACAACCGCCACTTTACTCTAGCGGCTGTCAAAATGGCTGCCTTCGTCTTTCGGCGACCTCACCAGAACATCCCATGTTCTATCTACAACCATGTTGTCTCTAAATCATCTTGTTGAAAAAACTCTTGGATATAGGCCTCTCCGCCTCTAAAAACCCATCAACTGTGTATACTGTAGTTGGATTTGGTTTCAATAGATTCAAAGATTGCACTAGAAAGGTAAGTTTAATACCGTACTAAATATAGCACTCCAGATGAATGGTTTACAAGTAGAATAGTAGAGTCATTTTGCTAGTATTTCTCAAGTTGAAGAGAGTTTCCCTTTTCTGCTGGTAATGTATCCCCTCTTGTCTGGGGATACTGCATCACATACTGTGTCAAAGGTTAGTACTTTCACATTAAGACATAACATTAATCATAAGAAAACGAAAAAAAAAAACCACGAATGACATTATAAAAACCATAAAATAGCTTAACAAAATAATACAATTAAATAGCATTGCATTTTCGAAATCACCTTTTTTGCACTGTCCCACATCATGATATTCACCATAATGTACATTCCACATAAAAAAGTATGTTATCTTTTGGTCACGCAATAGGACGGATACGATAAATTTTTCCATTATTCCTATTCTTGCACATTGTCATCTAATAAGCAAATCAAACGAGGAAACTTACCAAACCATCTATTTTGGCTAAATTAATGTTTTGGTACTTTTGTTCATATTTTCTGAATTCTTGTAATATTCATGTTAATTTTTTGCAGAATCACTCATCTTGACGAGAAAAGTCTAAAAACTAAAAAAAGTTTAGGGTGATTTACCTATATATCCCTTCGACTTTACACGAAATGTCATTTTGGTCTTTCATGTTTCAATTTCGACATAAAAACCCTTCAATTTACGATTTCATTGCAATGTGATCCAAATCTTGGTCTCCGTTAGTTTTTTGGACGGAAATAGAACACATGCCATCCACGTGACCACCATTGCGGGCATAAATGCCACTTCCACTCCCAAACTCTTTTCTAATCGTTTCCCCCTCTCTCTCATCTCTATCGATTACCCCCAAACCTTAACTCGAAAATGGTGAGCTGTTGAATTCGTGAAATACAGCATCAAAACAGCGATGAACCGTGTACGTAGGACGATCAAGAGGTAAACACAGTGTTTTTGGTTGAAGAATGGCAAGGCATTCAAACCAAGCCCTAGGTAAGTCTTTGTTTAGGTTTTTTCTGTACTTAAAAATGATGTTTTTGGCCTTTTATGCTATTTTCTACCTTTGTCTGTAATTGAGAAGCACAATGGTTGTATCATTTGTTTAATTCCTTTCTGCTTTACTTTATCTCCTTTCTTGCTGATTGTGGTCCTACATTGGGATTCTCATAGAGCAAGACCCGAGCACGACTTCTCCTTACAGATTCATCATGGGGCCGGGGTAAGTTTGTTAACATGCCTAGAATAAATTATGTTGGTGGGTCTGTGGATTATGTAGATGACTGCCACCCTGATAGATTTGGTTTATTAGAAATGGGTGATATTGTCAAGAAATTGGGGTACAGTGGTATGATAAATTATTACTGTGTGTTGACTGGGAAAAACATTAAAAAAATGGGCTGAAAATGTTATTGGCAGATAGGGATGTACGGGATATGATAGAACAACTTCCTCCAAGTAGGGTAGTGCATTTATACATAGACCCTGTTAGTCCCCTTGCAATGATGACTAAAGGTAGTTCATTTGAGAAATGTGGGCCAAGTGATAAGGGTGTGCCTAATGAGGGTGTGCAAGAAGAGGTACACTTTGATGATGCATACCATGAGGATGTAGACATAGAAGGACCATTGGCCAATAGTAGTGATACTGAATCTGAATCTGATGTGTCTTTTTTTTATGATAGTAACTATTTTCAGGAAGATGATAATGAGTTGTTTGAGGCTTTTGTTGATGAAGGGATTGAAGTTGACGATTGGTTTGGATGGGGAGGGATAGGAAACAAAAAGGAAAAGACAAAAGAGGTGAATGATGAGGAGAATTATGGAGATGTTTCATCAGATGAGCTCCATAGTTTGCATTCAAACTCTGAGGATGATGAGAAGGACAAGTATCTTGAGTTTAGAGCTAAAACTGATGTGGGGAAGGTCCAATTTTTGTAGGGATGAAGTTTGCCACAACAACAGAGTTTAGGGAAGTAGTGAGAGAGTATGCAATAAAAGAAGGGAAACAAATAAAGTTCAAAAAGAATGAGGACAACAAGGTAAGAGCAAAATGTCCTCTGAAGGGTTGTACAGAGAGGAGAGTCATTTCAAGTGAAGTCTTACAAAAGTGAACACAACTGTATGAGATCATTCAAAGTGAGACATGTAACTTCAATGTACCTTGCCAAGAAGTATGCTGACAGTATTAGAACCAATCCCAATATAACATTGGACACCTTTAAGAGAGAGTGAGGAAAGACCTTGTGGTTGATGTGTCTAGGACAATAGCAAACAGGGCTAAGAGGAAAGAACTTAAGCTTATTGAGGGAACAAATTTAGAACAATATGCACTGTTGAGGGATTATTGTGAAGAGATTAGAAGGACAAAACCCAACATCACAATCCTCATCAAGACTATACCTCCACCAATTGAAGATGGTCAACCAACATTTGGTAGAATTTACATTTGTTTGGGGGCATTAAAAGGAGGAATGCTATCTGGTTGCAGGAGTTCATTTGCATGGATGCCTGCTTTTTGAAAGGCTCACATGGAGGTCAGTTGTTGGTGGGTATGGGGATTGATGCTAATAACCAATCTTTCCCATTTGCTTATGCTGTTGTTGAGAGTGACACAAAGGATTCATGGATGTGGTTCTTGGAGTTAGTGACTGAAGACCTACAAATAGTTAATAGCAATTCCTGGACATTCATATCTAACAAATAGAAGGTTAGCAATGTTAGCAAATATTATTTGATGTTAGTAAGTAATTATTTGTTTGATGTTACTAACTATTGTTATCCCATGTTAGTGGGGATTGGTGCCAGCATTGGAAGTAGTTGTACCAAATGCAAAAATTAGATTCTGCACCAGGCACTTGTATGCCAACTTCAGGGAGTTGCACAGGGGTGTTGAGCTGAGGAAACAGCTTACAACTGTTCAAGAATTTCACAAAGCAATGCAGAACAAACCAAGAAGAGCTCTGGCCTATATAGTGGCATGTGGTGAGGGAAGGCAGTAAGGACAATTGGAGATTCAAGGCCCACATGGTCCCAATATTGAGAACACAGTAAGAAGGACACTGCATTTTTTTGTCCAGTTCAACAATTGCTTTGTTGGAACTTGGTTTTTTGCATAGCAGTAGGCCTGCATAGCAATATGTCCAGAGCAAGGAATGCTATTTTTGATGGTTCAAAAAGTAGTCGTATTTTGTTTAGTGGTTCAATACTAGCTATAATATGTTTGGTGGGTCGAGTGAATGGTTGTTGAACTTTGAATGGTTGTTGTCACCCTTGTTTACCTTTTGAATGGCATTGTACCATTTTAGGTCATTTGTGTGTTTCTTTATCAAATTTACTAATTTAGTCAATGGCATTTTGCACTTTCTTGGCATGGCAGCATTTGCACGAGATGTATGGATTTTTTTCCTTTCACAGTTTGTCTTAAATGCTTTTTTATTATTTTTATTTTTTATGTTTAATGTCTGAATGGTTAGATGATGGAACAATTTAGCTCAATGAATGAATGGTTGTTACTTTGTTACTTTGTTAATATCTATTATGGTTTGTTGACAGGAACAACAATTTAGATAGACCATTACCATACATTACCCATAATTACATTCTTCCATGTTCTAAAGGCATCCAGTAGGACATCAACCTTACACAAACCCAAAACAGATTGGTAAGCCTACTTCCACCTTTGTCATTGATGTGCCTAGTTCATAAGAGAGATGAGAAGCAATATCACAATCATCCAAGACATAACCAAAGCCGCAATGTAAAGTTTCTCCTTTGCTTTGTAGCTTGCCACCTTGTTCTCCAACAAATTCACCCTCCTCAGTAATCCAGGTATGATCTGCCTTGATCTTTCACACATGGGAGGGTCAAACCAAACAAAAAATCCACAAGACCCAATTTCTTGTAAAAATAAACACCAAAAGAAGATTATTACGTATCAAAACTTCCATTGTACCAACAAAAACGAGAAGAAGAAGAAGATTATCAATGAACTCATACCCTAGATTTTTTGCAGTGGAGAAACCTTCTTTTTGGATTTGTAGACATCCATGAGGTGGTCAAGTGAACAAGGGTGCCACAATCACAGAGCCTTCAGTCCAACCTATGATGGTTTCCTGTTTGGGAGGAGGACGACATTGCAAAAGGAAGGGGAAATGGAAATGGGATAAGGCAGTTTTGGGGGGAAAGGGCTAGGGTAGTATTATATATAGGGGAGGGTCCATTTTTGGTGGGAATATGTCCCTCCAGGAGACCTGGAGTGAAGGGAGCTAGGAAGGGTTTGGGAGGGAAGTGACATTTATGCCCCTCAATGGTGGTCACGTGGATGACGTCTTCTATTTCCGTCCAAAAAACTAACGAAGATCAAGATTTGGATCACATTGCAACGAAATCATAAATTGAAAGGTTTTATGTTGAAATTGAAACATGAAGGACCAAAATAATTCGCGTAAAGTCGAAGGGATATATAGGTAAATCACCCAAAAAATTATGATCAAGTTCAATAAATGATCACTAAAGACAATTTTTTTAATTTTTTTTAAAATAGGTATCCATCTGACTATCCTTCTTGTCATCTTATGATTTTTTTTCAATTCTAGTCCATATTTTGGTGGCTTATTTACCTTTTTGATCCCCAATGTATAATTGCTAACATTTAGCCTCTAACGTTTCAATTTTGTACCAATCAAGTCTTCAATGCTAACTCTGTTAGCCCCATCCATTAAAATGAGGGGTATTTTAGGTTTTTTCTCTCTCTCTCAAACATTTACGTGAAAATGTTTTCTTGAAAAAAAAAGTTTTTAGAACAATTTTTTTAAAAGTTTATTTTAATGTTTTTTACAAAAATAGTTTTTTATGTTAAAAAACAGTTTTGGCGTAAAAAACTATTTTGTGTAAAAAAATGTTCTTTTTCCAAAAAAATTAATATTTAAAAAGAAATTCAAAAATGATTTCTTTCTAAAAGAAAGTATTTGCAATTCAATAGCAATTGCATTTTTATTTTTGGAAAGATGAAACAAATGCAATTCAAAAGCTTCTAAAATGGAGCATACCACTCAAGGCGATGCCGGAAGTGGCAACGAAGGAAGTCCAAATCACGGGGTATTCTCCTACCTCCCAAATACTAGCAAATTAAGCAACCTTGATTTCTCCATAAACTTGTTGGCAAAAATTACAGCGGCAATACGAATTCCAAAGAACAATTATGTCTGATATATATTAATCATGAACAGATTACAACTGAAATTTACAATAATAGAAATTGACAGAATATGGAAATAGAGAAACAAACTGCTAAGTCGTGTGAAATGACACTCTCCTTAACAAAGATGCGCCGCCTACCGTGGGTGTTGTAGGTTGAACTGATGTCTTCGTCCCAGGATACAACGGCAAGAACCACGACCAACAGAACACCGCTGTTGACTGCCTTGGCAAATTGAAACAACGTCTACCTCTTTCTCACAAAAAACCGAATAATTTTGTTGCTCGAATTTCTGATAATGAACCAATGGCAGAGCTGCCAATATATAGCAGAAGGAGGAGCTGGAGCCTTCATTACGAAAATCAATGGGGAGCCTCCCCAATGAATACGAAACTGAATCTGCCAATGAATTCTGCAATTCATTTCAGAATATGTAACAACCAACTTGATTACAAAATTGAATGGGTTGAAATCTGCCATTCAATCTTCATCATGGGGAGGTTACGGGGTGTTTACAGCCAGTAATAAACATCATAAAATCTGCCATCGTATTGAATCCGTGGGGAGGTCTTGGTTGCCTCGGGAGACCCTCCGAGTACCCCGGTTTCATTCACAAAATTTCCAATAATCCCCCCCATGAATGAAAATTGGCAGGCACACTGACGCACAGGACAAAGCTGACCGGAGAGAGAGGCAACAGATAATTCCTGCGTAGGATAGGTAGCTTTTGGCCTTGAACCTTCCCTTGTGAAAGCCTATCGTGTTTACCGGCAGACCAGTGTGCGGACCCACTTTGAACTATTCCCCCGCTGGAGTAAACTTAGACAACAGACGTCACACAGGACTTCTCTTGACATAGTTCAGTTCTCATTGTTGGGTTCATTTCGGCCATGACACCCCTCTTCCTAGTTCTGCAAGTATTTTCTCGAGAATTTTGCCAGAAATCTCACAGAAGTGGCCCCACTTCATACTCACATAGGTGACCTTCTTATAAAGTATATCCTGTTATACCCCGCTCGGTGTCTCCGATGCATAAGAGTCATTAAAAGAAACGCTTAACCTTTTCCACTTTACAGGCTTCACTGTTCCGCATCATAGAAATGGGCAAGAGATTAAATCTCCACAGTGATTGTTCTCTATTACATGCAAAAAATAGTCTCATTGAACCTAAATCTTGGGATCTCCAGTCAACTAGGTTGACTACCCCCACAGTAACTATAAGCGTAGTGGCTTCAACCCCATTTCTCTCGATGCTTTCTCAACTAGCTCTTGAGATAACCCTTTGGTTAGCGGATCTGCAATATTGTCCTTTGACCTCACATAGTCAATTGTGACAACCCCACTTGAGAGCAGTTGTTTAATGGTATTATGTCTTCAACGTATATATCTAGACTTACCATTATAATTGGCACTCAAAGCCCTACCAATCGCAGCTTGACTATCACAGTGGATACTAATAGCTGGCACTGGTTTTGACCATCTTGGAATATCTTACAGGAACTATCGTAGCCACTCGGCCTCTTCAGTTGCTTTATCTAAAGCAATGAATTCAGATTCCATTGTAGACCGTGATATACACGTTTGTTTAGAAGATTTCCATGCAACTGCTGCACCACCAAACGTGAAGATAGATCCACTCGTGGATTTTGAGTCTTTTGTATCCGATATCCAATTTGCATCACAGTACCCTTCTAGTACTATTGGATATCTGGTATAGTGCAACCCCATATCATGAGTATACCTTAAATAATGTAGTACTCTGACTATCGCCTTCTAGTGATCATGTCCTGGATTACTCGTATATTTGCTCAGTCTGCTTACTGAGTAGGCTATATCAGGCCTTGTACAACTCATCAAGTACATGAGGCTCCCAATTATTCGAGAATACTCTAATTGGGAAACCCTTTCCCCCCATTCTTGGATAAATGGAGACTTACATCCACAGGGGTTCTTGCAATGCTTGTGACAGACTGGTTGAACCTCTCAAGGACTTTGTCAACGTAGTGTGTCTGAGACAACGCAAGTCCATCAGATGTTCTGGTGATCTTCACACCTAGTATCACATCTACATGGCCCATATCCTTCATGTCAAACTTAGAGTTCAACATATCCTTGGTAGATCGAATAACCCTGTCATTACTACCAACAATGAGCATATCATCAACATAGAGACACAAAATGACATATCCTTCATCAGTGTCCTTGACATAAACACATTTGTCACATTCGTTGATGTGGAAGCCACTAGACAACATTGCATTGTCAAACTTCTCATGCCATTGTTTTGGAGCTTGCTTTAGACCATACAGAGATCTAACAAGCTTACAGACTTTCCTTTCTTGGCCTGGTGCGGAAAAGCCCTCGGGTTGTTCCATATAGATTTCTTCTTCTAAATCGCCATTTAGGAAGGTCGTTTTTACATCCATCTGATGTATCTCAAGGTTTCGCAATGAAGCGATAACAATTATCATCCGAATGGAATTGATCCTTGAGACTAGCGAATAAGTATCAAAGTAATCTAGGCCCTCTTTTTGCTTGTAGCCTTTAATGACAAGCCTAGCTTTATACTTATCTATCGACCCATCTGCTTTCATCTTCCTCTTGTAGATCCACTTATAGCCCCGAGGTTTACTACTAGGTGGCAGATTCATCAGTTCCTACGTATGGCTCTGTAGGATAGAGTCGATTTCACTTTTAATGGCCTCTTTCCACAAAGGACCTTTAGGACAGCTAACAGCTTCCTTGTAAGTTTGAGGCTCACTTTCTAACAAATAAGTTAGAAAGTCTAGACCAAAAGACGTTGATGTCCTAGCATGCTTGCTACGTCTGAGTTCTACATTAACTTCCATTTCTTGGTCACCACTGCCATAATTAACAGGATGTAAGGTCCGTTTCACTAAACTAGACTTTCCAATGGATCTATACGGAAAAATGTCCTCGAAAAATGACACATATATAGATTCCATGTAAGTGTTCTTGTGTATATCTGGTACACCAGACTCATACACTAGGAACCGATATGCACTACTATTGTGTGCATAATCGATGAACACACATTCAACGGTGTTCGGTCCTATCTTCTCATACTTAGGAGGAGGTATTGCTACTTTAGCAAGACACCTCCACACTCGCAAGTGCTTAAAGTTAGGCTTCTTACCTTTGAGCAACTCATAAGGTGTTTTGTCTAACTTTTTGCGGGACACTAAATTCAAAAGATAGTTAGCGGTCAACACCGCCTCACCCCACATGTTCTAAGGCAACCCAGAACTAACCAACATAGCATTCACCATTTCTTTCAATGTACGATTCTTGCGCTCAGCAATTCCATTCTGCTGAGGTGAGTAAGGTGCAGTGGTTTGATAAATAATATCGTGTTCAGCATAGTAATTACCAAACGGTGATTCAAATTCACCACCTCGGTCACTTCTCACCACCTTAATCTTAGTGCTAAGTTGGTTTTCCACCTCATTGAACTTGTCCAACGTTTCATCCTTGCTTTTTATCAAGTACACATAACAATATTTCGTGTTGTTATCAATGAAAGTAATGAAATATTTGTTTGCATTTGGTGTTTGGACATACTTCAAATCACACACATTCGTGTGGATTAGCCCCAACGGTTCGGTACTTCTTTCAACCGATCGAAATGAAGTTCTAGTTAACTTTGCTTTGACACAAGTTTCACACTTGTGATTTGTATCAATATGAAAAGCTAGAATATGGTCCAAGTTAACTAATATACGCATAGATTTGTAATTAACATGACCTAGTCTACCATGCCATAAAATGGAAGACTCAAGCACATAAACAACTAAGGCATTTGTCTTATTAATAGTAGGGATAACAGTCATTACATTCATTTTAAATAGCCCATCAGCCATATAACCTTTCCCAACATATGATCCATCTTTAGTCAAAATGACCCTATCTGATTCAAACACCATGCGAAAATCGTGCTTGCTCAACAGAGAACCAGATATCAGATTCTTGTGAACGTCTGGCACGAACAACACCTTGTTCAGGGTCAATGTCTTCCCCAAAGTCATCTTTAGGACCACTGTTCCTTCACCAGCAATATCTGAGGTCACTGAATTCCTCATAAATAGCTTCTCCCCATTTACCGACTCAAGTGACGTGAACATCTTCTTGTCATAGCAGATATGGCAGGGAGCTCCAGTGTCAATCCACCACTCCCGTGGATTCGAGCCCAACATGTTCACCTCAGATACCATAGCTGAGAAGTTCATGTTAGAACTACCTCCCAAGGCTTCTGCAATATGCGCTTGTGGATGAGGTGGCTTCTTGCACTCAAATGCTTTATGGCCAAACTTGTCACAATTGAAGCATTTCCTTTAGAATTTCTCCTTTTGCTTCTTAGTGACACCGCCCTTTGGTCCCAGATGGACACTCTTTCCCTTCTATTTGTCAGACTGCTTGTCATGATGGTTCTTTTTCACACCACTTGAGGAAGGACGACCATGCCCCACCATATTGGCCTTTGCTATTTCGGCCCCCTTGGCAGCCTTCTCTCTAGCCTGATTTCCTTCCGTGACATTGAGCTTGGAGAAGAGAATTTCTAATGTCATCTCCTTGTTCTTGAACATGAGATAACTCTTAAACTCCTTCCAAGTTCCTGGAAGCTTGTGGATGATAGCAGCCACCAGAAATGGCTCAAGCAATAACATCTCTTCTGCTTTGATTTCATTGATCAACATCTGGAGCTCTTGGACCTGTTCAGTCACAAATCTCTCATCTTTCATAGTATAATCAAGGAAGCGGCCCACCACAAACTTTTTAGGCCCAGCCCCCTCGATCTTGTACTTTTTGTCCAAGGACTCCCACAGTTCCTTGGCCAACTACACCTCGTTGAACACAGAGTACAACGAGTCATCAAGAGCATTCGAGACATAGTTCTTGGCCAGATAATTAGCATTCTTCCACTGACCCAGAGCCTATCGCTTCTGGTTGTCTGTCTCATTTTCAGCAACTATTGGGGCATCCTTAGACAAGCACCCAACGAGATGGAGAGTAGTCAGATAGAACATCATCTTCTGTTGCCATCTCTTGAAATCAACCCCTGGACCAAACTTCTCAGGCTTATCGACATTGGACATCGGTATTGAGGGGACTCCATGCAAATGAGTAACAGCACTAGAGTTTCCCACATTTGAAGTCTCATTGCTATTTTTTTGTTGTCATTTTAACCTGAGATATGACAATCCACAGATTAGTGAAATTATATTCACAATCATGACAATAAGTATAGATTAACAATCTAAGTTTAGCAACCAAACATGGTTCTGCACCCACAATGCACAAGCGTACCCCAGGGGTCCCAGGGGGTTTGCACCTTGGTGGGGGTTCTAGGGGCCGTGCCCCTTAGCGGGGTTCCTAGGGGCAGCGCACCTAGGCGAGAGTTTGAGGGCAGTGCCCTCGATGGGGGTTTGGGGGCGCTGCCCCCAAAACCTAAAAGGTATACACAATTCACTGCATAAGCGATCAAGGCAACTCATGGTCTACCTTTGCCAAGCATACCATTCCATGTGCCAAGTTATTACACTGGCCATGTACTAAGGCTGAGTAATTAACCTTCCACTGGTTATACTACTACAGGCAAAACACACTCTTAAGCCAAACTAGCCCAACCACTGGCTATTCTCAAACCCAACACAAGGACTGCTATCACAAAGCAGAGATCCAGAGGACTATGGCTAAGCAACGTCACTGCTTATGCAGAGTAGGTTGCTCCAGAAGTCAACCAATCCACTTATCACAAGTTTCTGGCCAAGCAATGTCAAGGCTTAAGCCAAGTAGGTTGCTGTAGAGGCCTATCAAACTTAACAGATCAAGGTCAATTGCGCACAACTGCCTAAAGTCGTGGCTTAATAAGTGAAGTTCAATCGTGCACGAATGACTAAGGCCGTAAACTCTGATTTGTTACTGTTTCCCACACGAGTTATCTGGTTCAATTACTATATTATCTCAGTTAATGAGATTCCCCCAATTCTGTCTTCAAATCTGTTCTTGCAACTCAAAGGTTAGTATACCACTCAAGGCGATGCCGGAAGTGGCAACGAAGGAAGTCTAAATCACGGGGTATTCTCCTACCTCCTAAATACTAGCAAATTAAGCAACCCTGATTTCTCCATAAACTTGTTTGCAAAAATTACAGTGGCAATACGAATTCCAAAGAACAATTACGTCTGATATATATTAATCATGAATAGATTACAACTGAAATTTATAATAACAGAAATTGACAGAATATGAAAATAGAGATACAAACTGCCGAGTCGTGTGAAATTACACTCTCCTTAACAAAGATGCGCCGCCTACCGTGGGTGTTATAGGCTGAATCGACGTCTTCGTTCCAGGATACAACGGCAAGAACCACGACCAACAGAACACCGCTGTTGACTGCCTTGGCGAACTGAAACAACGTCTACCTCTCTCTCACAAAAAACCGAATTTATGGAGTAATTTTGTTGCTCGAATTTTTGATAATGAACCAATGGCAGAACTGCCAATATATAGTAGAAGGAGGAGTTGGAGCCTTCGTTACGAAAATCAATGGGGAGACTCACCAATGAATATGAAATTGAATCTACCAATGAATTATGCAATTCATTTCAGATTATGTAACAACCAACTTCATTACGAAATTGAATGGGTTGAAATCTGCCATTCAATCTCTATCATGGGGAGGTTACGGGGTGTTTACAACCAGTAATAAACACCATAAAATCTGTCATCGTATTGAATCCGTGGGGAGGTCTCGGTTGCCTCGGCAGACCCTCTGAGTACTCCAGTTTCATTCACAAAATTTCCAACAACTTTGTCCTCGTCTTGAAGAAGAAAAATCCTAGAAAACCAACCAAAATGTTGGGCAAAGTAATAATCCCCGTCGTCAAATTCAACTTTGTCTTGGTTCATCTTCATCTTCTTCTTCTTTTTCTACTTTTGGTTGTTGCCACTGTCTAAAACAGCAACGCTGTTCTCAACAGCGAGGTGATTGGGTTTTTCGATGTTGGTGGATTTCTCCATGGTTGTTGGTCTGTGTAAATGGTTGGTCGATTTTTTGTGAAATTTGAAGAGAGTGGGTTGGGGTTTTAAACTTTTAACAGTTGGGTATTGCTCTGTTTTTCTCACCTCTCTATCTCTCTCACAAATGTGGTCGAAAGCAGAGTTGTAGTCGTCGACGGCGGTGGTGGAGGGGGTTAGGGTGGTGGATCATTTACAGTAATGTTTTTCCAAAGAGAGAGGGGGAGAAACAATTTTGTCCCAAAGGAAGAAGGAAGAAGGAAGGAGAGGGGAAGAGGATGGCAGGGGCAACCGGCGACCAGAGTGGTGGCAGCCATGGCTGCTGCCCAGGTTTTTTCTTCTTCTTTTTTCTGATTTTCTTTGAAAGAAACTAGGGCAAAATGACGAAGATACCCCTCATTTTAACGGATGGGGCTAATGGATTGATTGGTACAAAATTAAAATTTTGGGAACTAAATGTTACTCCCTCCGTCCCTTTTTAAATGTGTTACTTGGGATTCTGTGCTATTTTCAACGGCTTATAACTTTTAATGTGAACCTCAAAACATATGCATTATGGATCTTGTTTGATAGATCTTAATTATTTCTATTATACAAAATTTTCAAAATCATAAAAGCTATTATAAATTAAAAGTTATAAGCCGTTGAAAATAGCACAGAATCCAAAAAGATAAATAAGCCATATTTAAAAAGGGACGGAGGGAGTAGCAATTTATACATTGGGGACTTAATTGAGACGCGATCAATATTTTTGAAACCAAAAAGATAAATAAGCCATATTTCTGTTCCTATTTTATTCTTCTAGTTGACACGAATGGATAATGATTGGTTCCAAAAACTATAACTATAACGGAAAATTAAAAAGAAACCCTAAAAGTAAATTATTTCGACTGATTTCAAGACACAGATAACAAAATTCTACGCCAAACGAATCGTAAGTTGATGAGGAATAAATAATTATTACAGATAACAAAATTCTGATGAAAAATTACTCTGCGGTGCATTATACGGGGCACTGCTTGTAATATTACTAATCACCCAATTAATCGTGTGTCCATAAATGCAGTCCTGAACCAAGGGAACGACTTCCCTGTATTCCAATTAATCTTGACCTGCGTCCTGCCACTTAAACAACAACAGCATGCATATAATTATAGGTTATTAGCTTTGCAAGCCCAGCAGCCCAAGCAAATATTAAAGAAGAAAAAAAAAAAACCCCTACAACTACGCACAATTTTCACTTTAACTACTCACGTCTCTTTCAACACTGCAATACTAATATCTATTTTACCTGTCATCTATCAAAATAATACTTTTTCTCCCTTTTTATTTTCTTCTTCTTTCTTTAGAAAATTAAGCAATAAAGTGAGAGAGAGAGAGAGAGAGAGAGAGATGAAAATTTGTTCACCGTCACCTAATGAGGGGTGAACAAAACATTCACTCTGATTGGTGAAAAATGTGTGTGGTCCACTAGAAAGTAATGTAATGCTTACCAAAAAGTGATGTGACTGCCGTAAAATGATGTCAAGTTTATCAAAAAGTAATGTGATTCTATGGTCTCCACACTTTTTTAACCAATTAGAGTGAGAGATTTGTTCACTCTCATCAGGTGAGGGTAACAAATTTGCGCGCGCGCGCGAGAGAGAGAGAGAGAGAGAGAGAGAGAGAGAGAGAGAGAGAGAGAGAGTCAATAATATAATCACAGATGGGTGAACAGTCTAAACAAAAGTTGAGAGATTTGTTGAGACACTATAGCTTGAGGCATTCTACCCGCCTTTATATTGAGACTGTTGGAGAGGAAACTTATGAATTTTCCTCGCTAAAATGGCTAAGATGGCTTTTTACCTGTGGGATGCCACGACTGAGTTATTAGTACTATCTTTTTTCTTTTATTTTGATAAATGTTATACATAAATGAATCTACTGAGAGACACTTCGACCTAAGTTTTGGTTTCAGTATTTCATTAGTTTTATTCGTTTTTTTTTTTTAATTAGATTTCATTAGTTTTGTGTTGTATTTTTATTAGACTTGTAGTAAGTTTTTTGGATTATTCATTCGTATTAACGGGAAAAAAAAGAAAAGAAAAACTAAAAAAATAATGACCATATGACAATAAGATTACCCTAAAAACGAAAAAAAAAAAAAACTTGAAAGATATGTTTTCATTGTCTTTAGTGTCGTTTTATCCGAAACTTTTGTTTTTAACTTTAGTCCATACTTTGTTATTTTCCTATTCTTTTTGCAGAAAGAATTATTAATCCAAAATTTGGAGAAAAAATTAAACTAATTAAAGATTAGTGAAAGTAAATAGTACCGATTGTCTTTAAGAAAATCAATTTGGACCAAATTCACCCCTATTAGTATACGAAAATGTACTTAGAAATATAATGACCTCGGTAACAAAGTGAGATATATAGGCGGGGTCGTCATCAAAGTTGTGCAATATACACATTAGTAATTCAGTACATTAGTTAATGTACTACTAATGGACATAAGTCAGTGTACATTTAATTAGTTAATGCACATTACTAAACTTTTTTTAGCTGGGTGTTTTTAAGAAGAAAAAGTAATATGAAATGAAAATATTAGGAGCCCGTTTTACAAATTGTATTTTTTTAGGTTTTGGAGTTGATATATTGTGAGAGAATGACTTGTCTCGTTGAATAAAAAAGATAATATTTACAAAAAGAAAAAAGAAGACAATTTCTGTAACGGAATCTAAATTTCAATTCCAACCCCAAGGTCTGGCTGTCAAGGGGGTTGCTTGGTGTTTTTTTTCCAGGGGTTAATATCGTGGATGAGGCCTAAAACTTATCCATTTACTAGTACATCCTAGTCTCAAGTTCGAAACATTTAACGGCAACTGATATGGATCTTACGGGACTTTGTCTTGGAAGGGACAAGATCCTCTATCTGGGCCAGTTTTGGTCCCTTCCATAGTCTATTTTAATGATCGAGATCGTTGCTATTTTAGACTTTGTGGAACATTTATTGTATATGCAAAAATTCATGTCAATCGGATGAAAACCTATTTTTCTAGATCTAAATGTGTTTCAGAAACAAATTAAGTGATATCTGATGGACACAAATTTAGTGTCCAATGTTCTCGACGAGTTCTAAAACATTAATGGTTTCGATCATCAAATCGCACCGTTGAAGGTTAAGCACCGCCCCCCAGATAGGACAGTGTAGTCCCTTTAAGGGATTGGAGAGGATGTGTCCCTTCTTGGAAAGGTAGCATTTCAAAAATAGATTAACAAATTGGGACAAATGGAGTATAATTTTAGATAACTAATATAATGGAAAATACACGTACAATAATCTTTCTGGTAGCTATAGCAGTTGCATGGCAAAATTATTATTGCCTTTGGAGTGTAAGTTTTGAATTATTCTTACTTAATTTACACCTTTGAATGGTGCAAAAAACTTCAAAAAAAAATTCCTCAGAAGCATCTCTTTTTTCTTTTTCTTTTTTCTTGGAGGTCACGAGGACATGATTTTTTCGTATGAAGCAAACAAAAAGGGGATGTGCATGGATCTGTTAACGAATAGATAAAATTAATTCATGCAAGTATATTATTATTGTACTGCTCATAGAATAGAGTTGAGGGTGAGGATGCTTACTGCTTTCAGGGACTCTGGCCGCTATGAGGAGAGGAATAGAATGAAGTAAAAGTAAGAGCACAGCAAAGACTACGAAGCAGACCTTTGAACGAAACATCTTTTGATAGCTTCAAGGTGATGACAGATATGGTCTTTGGCAGTCCCAATACTTTATACAAGGGGTGTACTGTACATGTCCGCAATCTTCCAAAGGCTCGTGAGAGCGGACATTGCACGGCAAAGACTTCAGATGCTATGGTCAAGTCTAGACCAATAAATCTATATGTACCCATCCATTTGCACCAATAACGCATAGATCGATCGGTTTGCAGAGTCCACTTCCATGCTCCACACAAATATTGATCCCTCACTAACTAAAGATCATGACTCGGTGCGTGCAACCAGACTTTAGAAGCTGGAGCACCAAATAAGTTGGAGACTTGACTTTATGTGCTTTGCGCACCAACGAAGTTGCAGACTTGAGTGGAGTACTCAGAAAAATTAGGCTTCGTTTGATTAACAAAAAAATTACGGGGGAAACTACAAATGAGAGAAAATGAAGTGATAGAAAAGAAATGAAAATGAAAAGTTATATGGGCCTTGTTCGGTTAGTAGTTTTAGTTTAGTTTTGATGATGTAAATAGGTGTACTAAGTGAAGAGAGATAAAGAGAAATGATGATGTAAGCAAAACTAAAACAGGGCCAAAACCGGCTCAAAACTCACAACCGAACACAGCCATGAAAATCTTGCAAGAAAATATTTATAGTTTCTAACTTATCTTTCATGACATAATGGTGATAGGAAACGAAAAATTATGGACATATCAGGAAATGTCATAAGAAGTTGACAAATTTCACAAGGAAATAAAATTTCATTGTGTTCTTAGCAAAAACTCCTCTTGGGTCATGACTAAAGTCTTATTTATTTTTCACCTGGTCCCAAGTTTAGATAAAGGAGGAGGGTTATGCATTAGGTAACGTAAAACATTCTATTAGATCTTTATAACATGAATCGTAATATATTTATGAGAAATGCAGCTCCCTTTGGGTGTTTCAAAAAATGGGCAAGGGACGCCACATCAGCGCCTGGTATGGTGATAAGTGAGTAAGGGTTCCCACGCTTATTTAGACGTGCACGATAAAGAGTTAGCCCAAGACTATAGGGTTTGGTTAGGAACTTGGAATACAAAATTAACAGTCTCGATCATCTTGTATCACGGTCACGTGGCTACTATACATTCAATTACAAAGCAAGACTTAGTTTGCTATCAATTACATTAATGTATAGATTTTGAAGGTCATCACCAACTCAATATTTAGAATAGTCGATTAGAACCATTAGAATTTTATTCCTAATTGATTTCATCAGTGTCACCAAAATTGGAGATTATCGGATATCGGCAACTGTGTGACCAGGACACATTTAATGCATTCTGGGGTCTTAATGTCACGCCCTCAATTTTGATAAGCCAAAATACAAAGAAAATCCACATAGGATCGATTAAAGTCAACAAGTTTCCCATAGAAAGCCAAAGTCAAATACAATAAGTTCCTGCTCAAGGGTACCCATACCCATACAAAAATAACAATGCCTTTAATGTTATTACATAAGTTGAAATAGTCAAAGCTTAGAGGAATTAAAGTTACAAGATTTTATTTCAAAAATGTACTTAGTATACGGATGAGAAAATAGCTTCATGATCATACAATCTTCATGTCATGCATTCACACTCCAAGCATTCGATCCCATGCTCCATGCCGTGTACCTGGGAAAGATAGGGTGAGCTCACTAGCTCGTAGGAAACGTCTATCAAATCTAGATATGATGAAATGATAATGGAGTGCATGCAACAAAAAGGAGATTTCACAATATACTCACGGAAGCCCCAACTTTAGATGTAAACAATTGGAATCTCATATGCTCGACCAAGATTAACCGGTGTGCCGTTGTGTCCGATACGTACCCGATATTCCGTAAGTGTCCAACTCACTTACACACCCCTTGTTTCATTTAATTTCATCATTTACTAAGATTCCGGGCATGCCATATAGGCCCCGTGTCATTCTGGGCATACCCTTACATAGGGCCCCGTGTCATTCTGGGCATATCCTTCCGTAGGACCCCGTGTCATTCCGGGCATACCCTTACATAGGGCCCCGTGTCATTCCGGGCATACCCCTTGTGAGGGCCCCGTGTCATTCCGGGCATACCCCTTGTGAAGGCCCCGTGTCACATCTTTCATTCTTTCATTTACACCTCACGTTCATTCCATGTGATTCATTTAGTTCGAAAGCTCGTAGCGTGTCGGTTATGGCGAAGTTAATATCGTCCAAAAAACGAGGGAAAATGGTGACAAAATATCATTCATACCACGATAGATTACCAAAGCTTAAAAGTCACGTTGAGAAGCTTAGAAAAAAGACCAACAAAGGCGCGAGCATAGGAACATAAGAATGGAGTTCTGAAACCTCGAAAAAAACCTAACACCTTGATAGGAAAAAAGCACATTTCTCTCAAAATACAAAGGCTATGAATATGAGACCAATTGGGTTTGAAAGTAGACTCATAGAGCTTTCCAACGGTTCAAGAATCACCTCAATCGGAGTTTGGACAAAGCCGGGGCGTGCCCGTGAAGTTGAGTCAAAAATCTGCCTTACAGACAGCTGGGTATTGATACCCATGAAAGTTGTATCAATACAGATCACCAAAAACTAGACAGAACGCTGGGTATTGATACCCATGAAAGTTGTATCAATACGATCACCAAACACTAAAAGCGACCGGGTATTGATACCCATGAAAGTGGTATCAATACAGATCACCAAACACTGAACAGAACGCTGGGTATTGATACCCATGAAAGTGGTATCAATACCAGAGCGTTACAAGTAGATTTCAAACTGGTTTTTCTCACTTAGATCACAATGGGGCTCAACCCAATCACTTCCAAGGCAAAAATTAGACTCAAGGGCATCCAAGGAAATGAAACAACAACACATTTAACTTAGCACAACATAAAAAACGTGAATCAAACCCAACCAAAACAAGAAACATGAAAAATGGGTTTTCTTGCAAGAAATGAAGAAAATGATCAAATGTGGTTACACCACTCACATTAAACATCTCAAAACACTTAGAGAAGATAGAAATCCCCTACCTCAAGGATGATTTAGCTCCAAAAATGAGATCCCAAAACCGAATTCCTAGATCCCCAATTTGAGAAATCCCGTATTTGGTCCTCCCGGTGCGAAAAGATGGTACTCCGGGCTCCCAAACACGCGTAGATGATGAATATGCGGTTGAATCTTGAGTTTGAGAAGTGTGGGAGGTGGATTTGTGGTGGAATTTGAAGAGAAAATGGGGAGGAAGAAGAGGGAGGGGCTGCTGCCCTTAGAGAGAGAGGGAGAGTTGCATTTTGCCCAAAAAAATCAGCCCCAAATGTATATATATACACCCATACACTTGCACTTAAGCCCCTCATGTTTCTAATGTGTTATAAAGACACCCTCAAGCATATATGCATCTCATATTGACCTCGTTTTGCATTTTAAAAATATTTCTCACATTTCCCCAACATTATTTTAGAAAAATGATTAAAACTCATGGGTCCTTACACTTAAAGTCGTATCGTGGAAAACCCAAGCTCTATCAAAGTTTTTTTTGGCGATCGGAACCGTCTATCTGGTACATATTACAAACACCATCACTTATACAAAAAATTAAAAAAGAGTCGTATCAGTAGGCATTTAATCGAACGAAAAGAACCTTTAAAAAAAAACAATTGGGTCCTGATCAATGAGCTTTTTAACCTCAATTGAGTAGATCAGACGATTGATTTTTCATCAACAAAAATAACAAAATCAACGGCTCGATTGTAAAATAATTGCTAAAATACCAATAAAAAAAATATTGTATTTGGCAGT
The DNA here is from genome assembly GCA_022606695.1 of Vaccinium macrocarpon. Classification (NCBI taxonomy): domain Eukaryota; kingdom Viridiplantae; phylum Streptophyta; class Magnoliopsida; order Ericales; family Ericaceae; genus Vaccinium; species Vaccinium macrocarpon. The sequence goes on from CM040175.1 coordinate 24,664,633, forward strand.
GGGTTGGATCACATGCTTGCAGAACACCTATGGCTCATGTACCTTTCTTTTGCCACCTAAATATTTAGTTGGGAAATTCAAATATCCCCGTACACATTTTCGCGAATTGGTGGAAAAGTCGCAAAAATTACTTTTTAGAGACTAAATTAAATTAGTCGACAAAATATGATAATAGCTTACCAAACCTTTTAGTCGGCAATTAAATTCCTACAAAAAAACAAAAACAAAAACAAAATGCTTACACCCCAATTTTTTTTCCTGACCAACACGCATTTTAGGTCGCAAAATCTTACTTTCCCCGACTACATTTATTTAGTCGGTTCTAAAGACTATCATTGGCCGACCAAAATATATTTAGTTGGTAAGGTATAGGCATTAGCAACCAAAGCTATTTAGTCGGAAATTCTAGGTAATTTCTTGTTGTGTAATTATGTTATATATATATCATGTTAGGGATAAATTAAAAACTATAAATGTTTTTTTGAGAAAAAAAACTATAAATGTTCTCTTCCAAGATTTTTGTAGAATTTTTCATTTTCAACCACACATAAAACAAAATGCATTGTCTTTTCAGTTTCCTTTCTTTCACGACACTGTCTCGCCGTTAAAGTTTTCAGCGTAACTTTTTTCTAATCAGATGGTTGCTAAGGTTTCGAGTGCTTCTGCTGGTGCTGTTGCACATGGAATTCAACTTGGTAGGAGATTGTTGTCTATGTATGTGTGTATTCGTTGTTGTGTCAAGTTACACATGTATTGGACTGTATCACTGTACCGGTTGACTTCTTGCTAACCTTGTTTTTTTCCCGTTGGGTCCGTAATGGCAAATGATTGCCACTCGGATAGGTTCCAACCTTGTTTTTAGTAATCGACATTTAATCAACGGGTATCTGTAATCTTAACGTGGGGAGATTAATAAGTATTTAATAACGTGGAGTTCGAAATATAATCGAGATAAAGATAGGAGTGCAATTATAATTCTTTAGTGGTGTGAATTATAATTTGTCAAACAAGAATAGAATCCGGGTGGGATTTGGTTTTCTTATTTACACAATGAGCCCAAATTTATTTCTCCTCAAGTCCCTGCTCTAGCCCTATAAATATATCGTTATGTTCTCTAGATCACAAAAAACAGTCATTCAGAAATTTAGAATAGAGGCTGTGAGAGAGAGAGAACAAAGAGATCATGTAGAAGTCTACACTTGGCTACATGATCGAGATATAAGGCAATATGTCAGAAGATTATGAGGTACTGTCAAGCAAAACTTGTTGCATACAGTAATTAGGTCTGTCAAATTCTCAAATAAACAAGTCAACCAGCGTTCGTGTCTACGGATGAGAGGTAAACCCTAATTCCGCCTTGTATGGTTTGTGTTTATTTTTGTTGTTTAATCTGTACGCGCAATTACTGGGTTCTGGGATTCGTTTCCTAACAGTTGGGATATGTTCTTGCGTTATGATGCCATTTTTTTTGGATCCATTTAATCTTTGTAATACGTTTTCAAAGATTAATAAAATCTTTTTTGTCGTTCAAAAAAAAGAGGTTTCTAGTGCTCCACTCTAGTCTCCCACTTCGTCAGTTCGCCAAGCACATAAAGTCAAGTCTCCAACTAAATATTTGGTGTGGCATCATCTAAAGTCTGGCTGCGTGCAACGAGTCATGATTTTTACCAAGTGGGATCAAATATATAAATTGTACCTTGACCACGTCAAATAAAAGCATTGTGTTTGAGAATTACTCCTTAGAAAAAGACCACGCTTTAGTTTTAGGAGCCACTTAGCAAAACATCCAAAATATTTGATATTTTTAAAGGAAATGAGTAGGATCTTTTGCAATAAAAAATAAAGACAGAAAACATTTGATGTTGTTTAAGAGAAGGACAAAGAACTTTTGCAATCGAAGATAAAGACAAAATAATTAGTGAAATGTCAGTAATTTTTAAAAAAATTCTAATTTCGTACAGAAATTTCAAAAAAATCAACCCCGGCCCTGCCTCTTGACCGACCACCACCCCACCTCCTACCGACCACTCCGGCGATCCAAAAAACTAGTGACATTTCACTAATGTTTAAAAATTCTAATTTCGTACAGAAAATTCAAAAAATCAATTCTTGCCTCCTAGCCTACTACTACCCTACCTCTGGCCGACCACTTCTGGTGACCCAAAAAATTAGTGACATTGCACTAATTTTTAAAAGTTCTAATTTCGTACAGAATTTTTATTTTAATAAAAAAAAATCAACTCCTACTTCGATTCGACCACCACTCCACCTCCGATCGATCACTTCCGGCGACCCCAAAAATTAGTGACATTTCACTAATCTTTAAAAGTTCTAATTTCAGTACACAAAATTCAGAAAATCAACTCCTATCTCAAGTCGACCATCACTCCACCTCTGATGGATCACTTCTGGCGACCCAAAAAATTAAGGACATTTCACTAATTTTTAAAAGTTCTAATTTCATACAGTAAATTAAAAAACTCGACCAACTAGTCAATTAACAACTTCTCAAACTAGTAAAAGCTTACTAAAAATGTATGATAATTGATCAAATTCAAAGTTAGGGAAACCTCACTAAACATCATAAACCCGTAAGAAACTGTGCTCTTGGTGAAGAGACAACAGGGGTTCCAGCCGTTACTGCCGCCGTATGGGGCAGCGGAGGGGCGCATTTCCAGCTACAACAGCAGCTTCACATTCGTCATCACTCAATCCCGTCTTTCTAATCGGTCTATTGCGCGTTCTTTTCGCTCGCTCTAACAGTAAACAAACGACCACGACTACATGCTTTTTTTTACAGACAGAACATACACAAAATGCTGATTCACTAATGGTTTGAAACGCACATAGGTTGCACAATCCAAACTCTCAATTGTCCCGAGAATACAAGGCAAATTAACCACATTCGAAGCCATATATCACCTCAATCTACATAGAAAGTAAACAAAATTCTGTAAATGAAAGCACAATTAAGTTCACATTGTTCAGAAAATCAGAATAACTTCATTTAACAAATTTCAATTGGACTGAAGTACTCCTAACAGCAATAAGCTCAGCACTAGTGTAAAGACATCCTGAGAAAAAGAAAAGAGAGCAATGGTTGAATTGACACAGCAAAATCACTGAGTTTATCCAAAATCAAAATCAATTCTGTAAATTTATGCCACATTAAGATCGTCCAGTACAGAAGAGCTTCATATTGGATTGCTATTAGGAAACAGAGTCGTCCAATATGGGTATATAATCCTAGCAAGGATCAATGGAGAGAGATCATTTAGATTTGTTTACTCTATTTGTTGGAATTAGAAGAAGAAGAAAATGCTGATAGGGAGAAAGCTTTGAAAAATTATGCGGAGATAGAAGAAGATAAGATCTCTTATGGGAAGGATGATGCTTCTCTCTCTTTGGAGTTTTAGCTTCTTTATCTTTTTTTTTTTTGGGTCTCTTTGTTTTTTTGGAGGTTTTAGGTGTTTTCTTGTTCTCGTGTGTCTAGTTTTGGTTGGTTTCTTGCCTTCTTGGCTAGTTGGGTCTTGGGTGGCGTTTTTTCGCCGGTGTGTCATTGTCCCTTTAATCCTTACTATTTCCTCAAAGGTTAATAAAAAATTTTGCTTAGCAAAAAAAAAAAAGGAGAAAATACATATTGGATTACTATTAGGATGGACTTTTACTAGTGGCATCCCCATCTTTGATTCCAGCGTCTTAGTCTTAAGCATATAAATAGTAACATATTTTTTAGATCCGGGCTTCGAAGTCTTTGTCTTGTGCATATAAGTAGCACAATTGGAGCAAACTTTTTAAAAACATCCTTACAATTAAGCTTATACATTTACCATAAGAATTTTCTTTTTGTGTTTTTCGGGTGGTGAGAAGATGTTTGATCGTAAGGTGCACGTTGCTTTGTTTATCATGCTCCTTATTTCACTTGATTCCCTTCAATTCCCAATGGCAACCCAAGTTTCTCCAAGCAGAAGTAAGCATCCTCAACTCTTTATTAATCTTTTAGGGATCCCCCAATCCTCTTTGACTACTTCTTTTCTATTACATATATATTCTTTCTGATAAATTTTGTTTGTAATTAGAAATTATTTTCTGCCAGGTAGACACATTGCTACCCTGACAAAAAAAAAAAAACACAAATTCACCTTCCAATAAACGAGGAAGAAGATTTTGAAGGAATAAATTTGCTAAATACGTTAATTAGTTCTGAATTTTATTAAAAAATATGCGTACGTAGTACTTGCAGTCTCCTTTCTTCATACCCACATAAATACGGAGTTTTAACTATATATGATGATAATTATTTGCCAAAAATAAAAAAAAACTATGAAGATAATTAGAAGTCAATAAGGTCATAACATTAAAGAGGTTTAAGATTGTTTTTGCGTGGTGGTATACGTACTAGCCAAATAAAGGATTTGCGTTAATTGTAATACAAATATTGTTGTGATGAGAGGTTTGCGAAGCAGGGGATTATTCCTGGGACACCCAATGCACTGTGCACACAGGATTATTTCTCTTGTTCTTTCTTCATATGTGTCGTAGAGACAAAGAGAGTGTCTGTGAGCAGTGTGTATACCGTAGTCCGTAGAGACAAAGAGAGGGTTCAGAGAGCCGTGAGGTCTTGGGAATAAGCATGCTCCTCCTCAGAGGGTCTGTCGGAGAGGGAGTGGATGAGGCTGAGCGCACGGGATACGGATTGTGGCTCCCGGAGAGAGCCGGTTTGTGGCCCCCGAAAGGTTTTTTGTAACTTGTATATTGTGTATAGTGTCGTACTTTCGTGCTTGGGTGGTCGGGGTCGATTTCCTACAAACACAAACCTAAAACTTGTATAATAGGGGTACTCAAGATGAAACTCGTTAACTATTCTGGAATAAATCTTCTTATTTAAGCATGGGTGGATCGGAGTGAAGAGAGCAATGGGTGGATTTATGGTCATTCTTCTTGTGTTACTCGTGGATGAACTCAATATACAGCTTCGAGGCTTTCATCCAGGCAACTAGATGGTCAAGCAAGGGGAAGGTGTATTATGCCATGGCCATATCTTGGTGCTTAAAGGGTAAGAATGAATCTTGAGGTTGAGATCTTAGAATATCACACAGGTGTTGACACGAATTTCTCCAGAGACAGTAGAAATTATATAGCTAACACCAAGTAGTGTTGTGAAAGTGAGAGGGCGTGCCAGGAGATGTAAAATCTCCACGCGTAAAGATGGAAGTGCGCCTAAATCTAAATACAAAAATCCTCCTTCAAGCAATGTGGTAACTTTTATAAAGAGGAACTAAGCTAATACGGTTCGAATGCCTTGAAAAAGGACTTCAACAAACAAAGAGAACAAGATTACATAGAAGAAAAGTAAGAAGAAGAATGGAGATAAGAAGTGACAAACATGATTGAGAAAGAAAAAGAAGGAGATCAATTAACTAGATAGTTAGGACAAAAACCTTTATAATGGTGGCCAATGATTAATATTGATAGAATTGATGGGTCTTGTAACTGCTAGAGATAACCATCCACCATTTAGGACCATGATCCTTAAAATCTGCTTCTTCAAATATCTACAATCCCGCCTATGATGGATAGCTAACAAGTGTCCTATTTAGCCGAGAGATAACTACCCACTATCTCAGTAATTTCCCACAGGTTATTTCGGCTAAATTGAAATTATAAAAATAACTCCTATAATTTAGGTAACTGCCTTATCTCTTTTCTTCTACAAATATCAATCTCCTAAATTATAGGGATTTCAATTAGTAAATTCATGATTTTATCCTCTCTTAAAAATCTGCCACGTGTAGGGTCCAGATATGCTACAAACAATAGGTTAAAAGACTAGTAATTGGATGCGATCATTCTCTACGTTAATTGCTTTTTACTGAAATCACATTGCTTATTCTGTTGTTATTTGTAAGTTATGGGTTTAGAAGTGTTTTATGCTCATGGTACTACAAACCTTGGTTTTCAAACCGTATGATATGATAGACACTACCAAGGGCGGCGACACATACGAGGGGGTTGGCCGATCTAAGTAGAAAAAAAATACTATTACTATACTAAAAAAATTTTAAATTTCATATTTGAACCCCCCCTATTTTTAGTTGATCATCACAACTAAACATGTAAGCCTCGCCACCGTGAAAGACATGCCAAATCCTGGTACTAATTACCAATTACTATTGTCCTTGTCTGCCACGAGGGGGCATAAGATGATTCATTCCAATTAATCTTGAACTGCGTCCTGCCACTTAAACAACAACAGCATGCCAATATAATTATTGGGCGACTTGTTCAAAAGTCCTAGGTAAAAAATTTATAACCCCATTAATTCACCAAACAAGTTTATAATCTCTCTAGTCCTAACGTTAACATCTTTTTTTTTTTTTTACCTTCCAAAAAAAAAAAGTTTGTATCCTATGTAAGTGCCGAAAAAGTTTATACCCTATAAAAGTGTCTAAAATCCTAGGATATCCTATGAAAGTGCCTAAAACCCTAAGGTACCCTATGAAAGTGCCTAAACCACTAAAACCTTATAATAGGAAAGTGCACTTTAAAACTGAAACCCTAGGGTACGTTATGAAAGTGCCTAAAACCCTAGGGTACTCTATGAAAGTGTCTAAACCACTAAAACCCTATAATAGGAAAGTGCACCCTAAAACCTAAATCCTAGGGTACCTTTTGAAAGTATCTAAATTCTAAAAAAAAATATGGACCTTAGACCTTGTAAAACTTTAACATGGACTAAATGACCCAATAAGTACCCACTTTTGGACCCTAGAACAATGAACCGAATTATAAGGTTATTTGGATTTGCAAGCCCAGTAGCCTAAGCAAACATGGAAGGGAAAAAAAAACCTACAATGGTGTACAATTTTCACTTAACTACTCACGTCTCTTTTCATACTCCAATAGTGTCTATTTTACGTGTCATTTATTAAAATAGTACTTTTTTCTTTTCCTTTTTTATTTTCTTCTTCTTTCTTTGGAAAATTAGCTTATCAAAAAGTGATGTGATTTTGTAGACTCCACATTTTTTTCACCAATGAGAGAGAGAGAGAGAGTCAATAAAATAATCAAAGATGGGTGAACAGTCTAAACAAAAGTGGAGAGATTTAGCTTGAGGCATTCTACGTAGCACTATATTGAGACTGTTGGAGGGAAACTTAGGAATTTTCCATGCTAAACTGGCTAAGATGGCTTTTTACCGAGGCTGTTGGGGATGCCACAACTGAGTTATTAGTACTATCTTTTCTTGCTTTTATTTTGATTAATGTTATGCATAAATGAAGCTATTGAGAGACACTTTGACCTAAATTTTGGTTTCACTATTTTAATGGTTTTAGATCATCAAATCTGAAAGCGTTGAAGGGTCCAAAAATTGTCTTGGATAGGACAATTTTGAAAAGTAGTGGTAATCATTGTGTTCCCCTAATAAGGTAGCATTTAAAAAATGGATAAACAAATTGGGACAAATGGAGTGCAATTTTAGATAAATAGTATGATGGAAAATATACGTGCACAATAATCTTTCTGGTAGCTATAGCATTTGCATGGCAAAATTATTGTTGCCTTTGGAGGGTAAGTTTTAAATTATTCTCACTTGTACCTTTGAATGGTGCAAAAACTTGAAATTTTTCTCGAAAGCATCTCTTTTTTTTTTGAGTTCCACGAGGACAAGACTTTTTCATCTGAACCAAACAAAATGGGACGAAAGGAGTAATGCGCTATAGTAGAGGCGGTTTTTTATGATGATCGTAGTGAGACATGCGTGGATCCGGGGCGGCCACGATATTTGGGTTGTCCAAGCCCGACTCTAATCTTGGTTGCCCACTTGCTATTTAGTTAAAAATAAATAAAAAATATGTTCACAAAAATTAAGTTAAAAAATAAAGGACACACAAGTCAGAAAATAAAAATAAAAATCAAAGTTACATATTGTACTTTGAGTTTGAAAAATATCAAAATAATCACAATCAAAATTTGGCCCCAATTATAGTGTTTTATGATGAGCACGATCAAATCCGAAGAAAACTTCTCATTGAATTTTTTTAAAGCAAATCCTTCAATTGAGTCACTGTACTAACTTATCCAAGAACTCATTTTCAATTGAAATAATAGTAAATCCATTGAATCTCTTTTGTGACATGATGATACAAAAGTAAGTTTTTATCAATTTAAACTTAGAAAAACTCTTCTCCGTCTTGAAGCAACTATAATTGATAGTGCCGATCCTAATATTTTTAGGTGTCTAAACTAAAAATCTCAATATTAAGCCTCCTACATCTTCAAGAGTTCTTTTTTTAAAAATTATAAATGTGAAACCCCGTATCTTTATTGGAACTTATTTTTTTTATGTGGGTTATTAGTAGCATTTGTAGAAAGAAATAAAAAAATAAATGGCAAGATAACTAAGTATTGTTTAGTTAAAAAAAAGAAGAAGAGGAAGATTGTCTGTGGTAGCTGGAGTGTTAAGCACTATTGTGCATTGCTAGATAATAATAGGAAAAAACAGTTGGGTGTTAGCATTCAATAGACTTATGATATAAGTGTGGTTAGAACAACTCATTGTTTTGCTGGTTATAAATGAGCTACTAGAAGAGAGACTAGGAGAGGAAAATCAATTTATAGATTTAGAGGCCATTTGGCTGTGGCTATTGTTGGGATTATGTATTTTTCAAAAGAAACTCTTGAAAGAACACTTGTCCCACATTGGCTAACTAGAGTACATTTATATTCTTTACAAGTGTGGGGGCTCCATGAACCATTGATGAGTTAGGCCCAAGAGAGGCCTTGCACGCACGGGTTGGGCCAATGTCCAAGCCAATTTGTGAAAGCTGATCCGGAAACCAATTAACCGGGTGCGCGTTGCGAACCTCGTGCGCAGGGGGATTGCAAATCCCCGAATTTGGAGCCTCACGCACATACGGAAGTTAGCCCACATTTTGCAAAAATTATATACGGAAAGATTTTCTTTTGACCAATCAATTTTTTTTTGGAAATGATCCATTATAGAAACCTTTTCCCTACTGTTTTGAGAATAAGAAAAACGTGTTTTATTTTCATTATAAAAGAGCTATTACGGATTAAAACATGTGCTAAAAAATTAGTTTTGGTAAATTGATTCAATCACTTTGCTGTGATTGATTTTTATTTCCGAAAAAATATTCTCTCCACGTCTGTATAAGGAGCTTTACTCCAGCCATTTCAAACACACCGAAAACACTTTTCACTACACAAATTTAGAGAGCAAGAAGAAGGTTGATTGTGTTTTTCATTTCAAGTCTTTTCCCATGCAGAAAAGATTGAGACAGAGGCTGTATTATGGGCTGATTTATCCTGGAGGCGGCGTGGCTGCAACTGCTTGCACAGAGAGGACGGAGCCGCGAAACGTCTTAAAGAGAGCGACCTAGTCCGCGACTCAACCCAAACAACAACCAATTTTGTGGTATTTACGTTCCTTTACTGATTTTGAGGTAAATGGTTCCATTCATTTTAAAGTATTCTCATGACTATATATATTCATGTAGAATTTGAGGTCTTAGATCATTTGAGTTTTAGCCCGATGAGTCTAATGTCTAAAAGGCTTATGTTCTTGGTGGTATTATGCATGTGTTCAACAGCTACAATCATGATTTGAGGTACCGGAATTGTACAATACTTTCACAATCTCTGGAGTATTTTTCATTGCCGTCCTCTTTGTACTCTGTCATTGATATTATGTGATGATTGGTTCCTATGAAGTCATTATTGAACATGTATTCTTTACTATGGCTAATGCCACCACAAGCCGGGTGTATTCCATTGAAAGCTGGGTGTTTTCCCATAAAGATAAATCCAGCTATGTCGTTGATTAAGCTATTTTTATTGCTTTGAGCTATTATTTCTCGTATTGTAAACTTCCCATATAATTTTGTGGCGGGTTTAGGGCGAGTTAGTGGCGGACGAAGTTGAAGCATTTAGAGAGGATTTACTTTATTTGAAGATTTTATAGAGATTTTACTGACTTACTTGAGGATTTTTCGGGCATTTACATTTATTTGGAGGTTTAGTTCCATCAGTCGTATTATTTGGGTGAATTATTTTGTACTTAAGAAAATGTAGAAATTTAGGTCGTCACAATAAAATAGAATAATTGAAACTAAAACGATACAAAAATAAACGTAAAAATATATTATTGTTAGAGCTTGTTTTGAAGAAAATTAAAAAGTTTGCTTCATATTTTAATAATGATTTATGTGAAGAAAAAAAAAAACCATGTTAGCTGTCTCATTTTTTTTTAATTCTCCATCATTGGATTTTTTTTTTTAATCCCATGTAAGAAAATATCACTTCTCAATTATTTTTGTGTGGTCTTCCTTTATGCATGTCGGGGCATTCCTTTATGCCTCACGCCGAGCTAGTGCATTCCGATCCTATTCATGGTCAATCCAGATCGGTACAGGGAAAGACGAACTCCCTATGTGGTGCTGAGCTACTCGCCCTCTCATGGCGGTCATATTAAACACGTGCCATGCCTAATAGTAGGGTAATCAGGTTTTACCCACTCCACCCACACAAGTAATCTGGCTCAATTACTATATTATCTCAGTTAATGAGATTCCCCCAATTCTGTCTTCAAATCTGTTCTTGCAACTCAAAGGTTAGTATACCACTCAAGGCGATGCCGGAAGTGGCAACAAAAGAAGTCTAAATCACGGGGTATTTTCCTACCTCCGAAATACTAGCAAATTAAGCAACCCTGATTTCTCCATAAACTTGTTTGCAAAAATTACAGTGGCAATACGAATTCCAAAGAACAATTACGTCTGATATATATTAATCATGAATAGATTACAACTGAAATTTATAATAACAGAAATTGACAGAATATGGAAATAGAGATACAAACTGCCGAGTCGTGTGAAATCACACTCTCCTTAACAAAGATGCGCCGCCTACCGTGGGTGTTATAGGTTGAATCGACGTCTTCGTCCCAGGATACAACGACAAGAACCACGACCAACGGAACACCGCTATTGACTGCCTTGGCAAATTGAAACAGCGTCTACCTCTCTCTCACAAAAAACCGAATTTATGGAGTAATTTTGTTGCTCGAATTTTTGATAATGAACCAATGGTAAAACTGCCAATATATAGTAGAAGGAGGAGTTGGAGCCTTCGTTACGAAAATCAATGGGGAGCCTCCCCAATGAATACGAAATTGAATCTACCAATGAATTATGCAATTCATTTCAGATTATGTAACAACCAACTTCATTACGAAATTGAATGGGTTGAAATATGCCATTCAATCTCTATCATGGGGAGGTTACGAGGTGTTTACAGCCAGTAATAAACACCATAAAATCTGCCATCGTATTGAATCCGTGGGGAGGTCTCGGTTGCCTCGAGAGACCCTCTGAGTACTCCAGTTTCATTCACAAAATTTCCAACATCTTTGTCCTCGTCTTGAAGAAGAAAAACCCTAGAAAACCAACCAAAATGTTGGGCAAAGTAATAATCCCCGTCGTCAAATTTAACTTTGTCTTGGTTCATCTTCATCTTCATCTTCTTCTTCTTTTTCTACTTTTTTTTGTTGTTGCATTTGTCTAAAAAACAAAGAACATTCTCGGCCAAGCAGGTGATTGGGTTTTTCGATGTTGGTGGATTTCTCCATAGTTGTTGGTCTGTGTAAATGATTGGTCGATTTTTTGTGAAATTTGAAGAGAGTGGGTTGGGGTTGTAAACTTTTAACAGTTGGGTATTGCTCTGTTTTTCTCACCTTTCTATCTCTTTCAAATGTGGTCGAAAGCAGAGTTGTAGTCGTCGACGGCGGTGGTGGAGGGGGTTAGGGTGGTGGATCATTTACACTAATGTTTTTCCAAAGAGAGAGGGGGAGAAACAATTTTGTCCCAAAGGGAGAAGGAAGAAGGAAGGAGAAGGGAAGAGGAGAGGAAGAGGATGGCAGGGGCAACCGGCGACCATAGTGGTGGCAACCATGGCTGCGACCCAGGTTTTTTCTTCTTTTTTTTTGATTTTCTTTGAAAGAAACTAGGGCAAAATGACGAAGATAACCCTCATTTTAACGGATGGGGCTAATGGATTGATTGGTACAAAATTAAAATTTTGGGAACTAAATGTTAGCAATTTATACATTGGGGACTTAATTGAGACGCGGTCAATATTTTTGAAACCAAAAAGATAAATAAGCCATATTTCTGTTCCTATTTTATTCTTCCAGTTGACACGAATGGATAATGATTGATTCCAAAAACTATAACTATAACGGAAAATTAAAAAGAAACCCTAAAAGTAAATTATTTCGACTGATTTCAAGACACAGATAACAAAATTCTACGCCAAACGAATCGTAAGTTAATGAGGAATAAATAATTATTACAGATAACAAAATTCTGATGAAAAATTACTCTGCGGTGCATTATACGGGGCACTGCTTGTAATATTACTAATCACCCAATATATCGTTTGTCTGCATTCCTGCACCAGGGGAACTACTTCCCTTTATTCCAATTAATCTTGACCTGCGTCCTGCCACTTAAACAACAACAGCATGCATATAATTATAGGTTATTAGCTTTGCAAGCCCAGCAGCCCAAGCAAAAATTAAAGAAGAAAAAAAAAAAAACCCTACAACTGCGCACAATTTTCACTTTAACTACTCACGTCTCTTTCAACACTCCAATACTAATATCTATTTTACCTGTCATCTATCAAAATAATGGCCTTGTTCAGTTATTAGCTTTAGTTTAGTTTAGTTTAGTTTAGATGATGTAAGCAAGTGTAGTAAGTGGAAAGAGATAGAGAGAGAAATGAGGAAAATGATGATGTAATCAAAACCAAAACAGGGCCAAAACCGGCCCAAAACTCCCAACCGAACACTGCCAATACTTTTTCTCCCTTTTTATTTTCTTCTTTCTTTAGAAAATTAAGCAATAAAGTGTGTGAGAGAGAGAGATGCAAATTTGTTCGATCACCGTCACCTAATGAGGGGTGAACAAAACATTCACTCTAATTGGTGAAAAATGTGTGTGGTCCACTAGAAAGTAATGTAATGCTTACCAAAAAGTGATGTGACTGCCGAAAATGATGTCAAGTTTATCAAAAAGTGATGTGATTCTGTGGTCGCCACACTTTTTTAACTAATTAGAGTGAGAGTTTTGTTCACTCTCATTAGATGAGGGTAACAAATTTGCAAGAGAGAGAGAGAGAGAGAGAGTCAATAAAATAATCACAGATGGGTGAACAGTCTAAACAAAAGTTGAGAGATTTGTTGAGACACTATAGCTTGAGGCATTCTACCTGCCTTTATATTGATACTGTTGGAGAGGAAACTTACGAATTTTCCTAGCTAAAATGGCTAAGATGGCTTTTTACCTAGGGGATGCCACGACTGAGTTATTAGTACTATCTTTTTCTTGCTTTTATTTTGATAAATGTTATACATAAATGAATCTACTGAGAGACACTTCGACCTAAGTTTTGGTTTCAGTATTTCATTAGTTTTATTCTTTTTTTTTTATTAGATTTCATTAGTTTTGTGTTGTATTTTTATTAGACTTGTAGTAAGTTTTTTGGATTATTCATTCATATTAACGGGAAAAAAAGAAAAGAAAAACTAAAAAAATAATGACCATATGACAATAAGATTACCCTAAAAACGAAAAAAAAAAAAAACTTGAAAGATATGTTTTCATTGTCTTTAGTGTCGTTTTATCCGAAACTTTTGTTTTTAACTTTAGTCCATACTTAGTTATTTTCCTATTCTTTTTGCAGAAAGAATTATTAATCCAAAATTTGGAGAAAAAATTAAACAAATTAAAGATTAGTGAAAGTAAATAGTACCGATTGTCTTTAAGAAAATCAATTTGGACCAAATTCACCCCAATTAGCATACGAAAGTGTACTTAGAAATATAATGACCTCGGTAACAAAGTGAGATATATAGGCATCAAAGTTGTGCAATATACACATTAGTAATTCGATTAGTACATTAGTTAATGTACTACTAATGGACATAAGTCAGTGTACATTTAATTAGTTAATGCACATTACTAAACTTTTTTTAGCTGGGTGTTTTTAAGAAGAAAAGGTAATATGAAATGAAAATATTAGGAGCCTGTTTTACAAATTGTATTTTTTTAGGTTTTGGAGTTGATATATTGTGAGAGAATGACTTGTCTCGTTGAATAAAAAAGATAATATTTACAAAAAGAAAAAAGAAGACAATTTCTGTAATCTAAATTTCAATTCCAACCCCAAGGTCTGGCTGTCAAGGGGGTTGCTTGGTGTTTTTTTTCCAGGGGTTAATATCGTGGATGAGGCCTAAAACTTATCCATTTACTAGTACATCCTAGTCTCAAGTTCGAAACATTTAACGGCAAAACTGATATGGAACTTACGGGACTTTGTCTTGGAAGGGACAAGATCCTCTATCTGGGCCAGTTTTGGTCCCTTCCATAGTCTATTTTAATGATCGAGATCGTTGCTATTTTAGACTTTGTGGAACATTTATTGTATATGCAAAAATTCATGTCAATCGGATGAAAACCTATTTTTCTAGATCTAAATGTGTTTCGAGAACAAATTAAGTGATATCTGATGGACACAAATTTAGTGTCCAATGTTCTCGACGAGTTCTAAAACATTAATGGTTTCGATATATCATCAAATCAGACCGTTGAAGGCTCTGGCACTGGCCCAGATAGGACAGTGTAGTCCCTTTAATGGATTGGAGAGGATGTGTCCCTTCTTGGAAAGGTAGCATTTCAAAAATAGATTAACAAATTGGGACAAATGGAGTATAATTTTAGATAAATAATATAATGGAAAATACACGTACAATAATCTTTCTGGTAGCTATAGCAGTTGCATGGCAAAATTATTATTGCCTTTGGAGTGTAAGTTTTGAATTATTCTTACTTAATTTGCACCTTTGAATGGTGCAAAAAAACTTCAAAAAAAATTCCTCAGGAGCATCTCTTTTTTCTTTTCCTTTTTTCTTGGAGGTCACGAGGACATGATTTTTTCGTATGAAGCAAACAAAAAGGGGATGTGCATGGATCTGTTAACGAATAGATTAAATTAATTCATGCAAGTATATTATTATTGTACTGCTCATAGAATAGAGTTGAGGGTGAGGATGCTTACTGCTTTCAGGGACTCTGGCCTCTATGAGGAGAGGAATAGAATGAAGTAAAAGTAAGAGCACAGCAAAGACTACGAAGCAGACCTTTGAACGAAACATCTTTTGATAGCTTCAAGGTGATGACACAAATGGTCTTTGGCAGTCCCAATACTTTATACACGGGGTGTACTGTACATATCCGTAATCTTCTAAAGACTCATGAGAGCGGACATTGCACGGCAAAGACTTCAGATGCTATGGTCAAGTCTAGACCAATAAATCTATATGTACCCAAGCTCTATCAAAGTTTTTTTTGGCGATCAGAACCGTCTATCTAGTACATATTACAAACACCATCAATTATATAAAAAATTAAAAAAGAGGCGTATCAGTAGGCATTTAATCGAACGAAAAGAACCTTTAAAAAAACAATTGGGTCCTGATCGATGAGTTTTTTAACCTCAATCGAGTAGATCAGACGATTGATTTTTCATCAACAAAAATAACAAAATCAACGGCTCGATTGTAAAATAATTGCTAAAATACCAACAACAAAAAAAATGTATTTGGCAGTGGGTTGGATCACATGCTTGTAGAACACCTATGGCTCATGCATGTACCTTTCTTTTGCCACCTAAATATTTAGCTGGGAAATTCAAATATCCCCGTACACATTTTCGCGAATTGGTGGAAAAGTTGCAAATATTACTTTTTAGAGACTAAATTAAATTAGTCGACAAAATATGATAATAGCTTACCAAACCTTTTAGTCGGAAATTAAATTCCTACAAAAAAAAAAAAAAAAAAAAAAAAATGCTTACACCCCAATTTTTTTTCCTGACCAACACGCATTTTAGGTCGCAAAATCTTACTTTCCCTGACTACATTTATTTAGTCGGTTCTAAAGACTATCATTGGCCGACCAAAATATATTTAGTTGGTAAGGTATAGGCATTGGCAACCAAAGCTCTTTAGTCGGAAATTCTAGGTAATTTCTTGTTGTGTAATTATGTTATATATCATGTTAGGGATAAATTAAAAACTATAACTGTTTTTTTGAGAAAAAAAACTATAAATGTTCTCTTCCAAGATTTTTGTAGAATTTTTCATTTTTAACCACACATGAAACAAAATGCATTGTCTTTTCAGTTTCTTTCTTTCACGACACTGTCTCCCCGTTAAAGTTTTCAGCGTAACTTTTTTCTAATCAGATGGTTGCTAAGGTTTCGAGTGCTTCTGCTGGTGCTGTTGCATATGGAATTCAACTTGGTAGGAGTTTGTTGTCTATGTATGTGTGTATTCGTTGTTGTGTCAAGTTACACATGCATTGGGCTGTATCACTGTACCGGTTGACTTCTTGTTAACCTTGTTTTTTTCCCGTTGGGTCTGTAATGGCAAATGATTGCCACTCGGATAGGTTCCAACCTTGTTGGGATATGTTCTTGCGTTGTGATGCCATTTTTTTGGATCTCTTTAATCTTTGTAATACGTTTTCAAAGATTAATAAAATCTTTTTTATCATTCAAAATAAAGGTTTCTAGTGCTCCACTCAAGTCTCCCACTTCGTCAGTTCGCCAAGCAGATAAAGTCAAGTCTCCAACTAAAGGCATCATCTAAAGTCTGGCTGCGTGCAACGAGTCATGATTTTTACCAAGTGGGATCAAATATATAAATTGTACCTTGACCACGTCAAATAAAAGCATTGTGTTTGAGAATTACTCCTTAGAAAAAGACCACGCTTTAGTTTTAGGGGCCACTTAGCAAAACATCCAAAATATCTGATATTTTTAAAGGAAATGACTAGGATCTTTTGCAATAAAAAATAAAGACAGAAAACATTTGATGTTGTTTAAGAGAAGGACAAAGAACTTTTGCAATCGAAGATAAAGACAAAATAATTAGTGAAATGTCAGTAATTTTTAAAAAAATTCTAATTTCGTACAGAAATTTCAAAAAAATCAACCCCGGCCCTGCCTCTTGACCGACCACCACCCCACCTCCTACCGACCACTCCGGCGATCCAAAAAACTAGTGACATTTCACTAATGTTTAAAAATTCTAATTTCGTACAGAAAATTCAAAAAATCAATTCTTGCCTCCTAGCCTACTACTACCCTACCTCTGGCCGACCACTTCTGGTGACCCAAAAAATTAGTGACATTGCACTAATTTTTAAAAGTTCTAATTTCGTACAGAATTTTTATTTTAATAAAAAAAAATCAACTCCTACTTCGATTCGACCACCACTCCACCTCCGATCGATCACTTCCGGCGACCCCAAAAATTAGTGACATTTCACTAATCTTTAAAAGTTCTAATTTCAGTACACAAAATTCAGAAAATCAACTCCTATCTCAAGTCGACCATCACTCCACCTCTGATGGATCACTTCTGGCGACCCAAAAAATTAAGGACATTTCACTGATTTTTAAAAGTTCTAATTTCATACAGTAAATTAAAAAAATCGATCAACTAGTCAATTAACAACTTCTCAAACTAGTAAAAGCTTACTAAAAATGTATGATAATTGATCAAATTCAAAGTTAGGGAAACCTCACTAAACATCATAAACCCGTAAGAAACTGTGCTCTTGGTGAAGAGACAACAGGGGTTCCAGCCGTTACTGCCGCCGTATGGGGCAGCGGAGAGCACATTTCCAGCTACAACAGCAGCTTCACATTCGTCATCACTCAATCCCGTCTTTCTAATCGGTCTATTGCGCGTTCTTTTCGCTTGCTCTAACAGTAAACAAACGACCACGACTACATGCTTTTTTTTACAGACAGAACATACACAAAATGCTGATTCACTAATGGTTTGAAACGCACATAGGTTGCACAATCCAAACTCTCAATTGTCCCGAGAATACAAGGCAAATTAACCACATTCGAAGCCATATATCACCTCAATCTACATAGAAAGTAAACAAAATTCTGTAAATGAAAGCACAATTAAGTTCACATTGTTCAGAAAATCAGAATAACTTCATTTAACAAATTTCAATTGGACTGAAGTACTCCTAACAGCAATAAGCTCAGCACTAGTGTAAAGACATCCTGAGAAAAAGAAAAGAGAGCAATGGTTGAATTGACACAGCAAAATCACTGAGTTTATCCAAAATCAAAATCAATTCTGTAAATTTATGCCACATTAAGATCGTCCAGTACAGAAGAGCTTCATATTGGATTGCTATTAGGAAACAGAGTCGTCCAATATGGGTATATAATCCTAGCAAGGATCAATGGAGAGAGATCATTTAGATTTGTTTACTCTATTTGTTGGAATTAGAAGAAGAAGAAAATGCTGATAGGGAGAAAGCTTTGAAAAATTATGCGGAGATAGAAGAAGATAAGATCTCTTATGGGAAGGATGATGCTTCTCTCTCTTTGGAGTTTTAGCTTCTTTATCTTTTTTTTTTTGGGTCTCTTTGTTTTTTTGGAGGTTTTAGGTGTTTTCTTGTTCTCGTGTGTCTAGTTTTGGTTGGTTTCTTTTGCCTTCTTGGCTGGTTGGGTCTTGGGTGGCGTTTTTTTTTTTTAAGGTGTGTCATTGTCCCTTTAATCCTTACTATTTCCTCAAAGGTTAATAAAAATTTTGCTTAGCAAAAAAAAAAAAGGAGAAAATACATATTGGATTACTATTAGGATGGACTTTTACTAGTGGCATCCCCATCTTTGATTCCAGCGTCTTAGTCTTAAGCATATAAATAGTAACATATTTTTTAGATCCGGGCTTCGAAGTCTTTGTCTTGTGCATATGAGTAGCACAATTGGAGCAAACTTTTTAAAAACATCCTTACAATTAAGCTTATACATTTACCATAAGAATTTTCTTTTTGTGTTTTTCGGGTGGTGAGAAGATGTTTGATCGTAAGGTGCACGTTGCTTTGTTTATCATGCTCCTTATTTCACTTGATTCCCTTCAATTCCCAATGGCAACCCAAGTTTCTCCAAGCAGAAGTAAGCATCCTCAACTCTTTATTAATCTTTTAGGGATCCCCCAATCCTCTTTGACTACTTCTTTTCTATTACATATATATTCTTTCTGATAAATTTTGTTTGTAATTAGAAATTATTTTCTGCCAGGTAGACACATTGCTACCCTGACAAAAAAAAAAACAAATTCACCTTCAATAAACGAGGAAGAAGATTTTGAAGGAATAAATTTGCTAAATCGTTAATTAGTTCTGAATTTTATTAAAAATATGCGTCACGTTAGTACTTGCAGTCTCCTTTCTTCATACCCACATAAATCACGGAGTTTTAACTATATATGATGATAATTATTTGCCAAAAATAAAAAAAACTATGAAGATAATTAGAAGTCAATAAGGTCATAACATTAAAGAGGTTTAAGATTGTTTTTGCGTGGTGGTATACGTACTAGCCAAATAAAGGATTTGCGTTAATTGTAATACAAATATTGTTGTGATGAGAGGTTTGCGAAGCAGGGGATTATTCCCTGGGACACCCAATGCACTGTGCACACAGGATTATTTCTCTTGTTCTTTCTTCATATGTGTCGTAGAGACAAAGAGAGTGTCTGTGAGCAGTGTGTATACCGTAGTCCGTAGAGACAAAGAGAGGGTTCAGAGAGCCGTGAGGTCTTGGGAGGAAGCATGCTCCTCCTCAGAGGGTCTGTCGGAGAGGGAGTGGATGAGGCTGAGCTCACGGGATACGGATTGTGGCTCCCGGAGAGAGCCGGTTTGTGGCCCCCGAAAGGTTTTTTGTAACTTGTATATTGTGTATAGTGTCGTACTTTCGTGCTTGGGTGGTCGGGGTCGATTTCCTACAAACACAAACCTAAAACTTGTATAATAGGGGTACTCAAGATGAAACTCGTTAACTATTCTGGTATAAATCTTCTTATTTAAGCATGGGTGGATCGGAGTGAAGAGAGCAATGGGTGGATTTATGGTCATTCTTCTTGTGTTACTCGTGGATGAACTCAATATACAGCTTCGAGGCTTTCATCCAGGCAACTAGATGGTCAAGCAAGGGGAAGGTGTATTATGCCATGGCCATATCTTGGTGCTTAAAGGGTAAGAATGAATCTTGAGGTTGAGATCTTAGAATATCACACAGGTGTTGACACGAATTTCTCCAGAGACAGTAGAAATTATATAAGCTAACACCAAGTAGTGTTGTGAAAGTGAGAGGAGGCGTGCGGGGAGATGTAAAATCTCCACGCCGTAAAAAAGATGGAAGTGCGCCTAAATCTAAATACAAAAATCCTCCTTCAAGCAATGTGGTAACTTTTATAAAGAGGAACTAAGCTAATACGGTTCGAATGCCTTGAAAAAGGACTTCAACAAACAAAGAGAACAAGATTACATAGAAGAAAAGTAAGAAGAAGAATGGAGATAAGAAGTGACAAACATGATTGAGAAAGAAAAAGAAGGAGATCAATTAACTAGATAGTTAGGACAAAAACCTTTATAATGGTGGCCAATGATTAATATTGATAGAATTGATGGGTCTTGTAACTGCTAGAGATAACCATCCACCATTTAGGACCATGATCCTTAAAATCTGCTTCTTCAAATATCTACAATCCCGCCTATGATGGATAGCTAACAAGTGTCCTATTTAGCCGAGAGATAAATACCCACTATCTCAGTAATTTCCCACAGGTTATTTCGGCTAAATTGAAATTATAAAAATAACTCCTATAATTTAGGTAACTGCCTTATCTCTTTTCTTCTACAAATATCAATCTCCTAAATTATAGGGATTTCAATTAGTAAATTCATGATTTTATCCTCTCTTAAAAATCTGCCACGTGTAGGGTCCAGATATGCTACAAACAATAAGTTAAAAGACTAGTAATTGGATGCGATAGTTCTCTACATTAATTGCTTTTTACCGAAATCACATTGCTTATTCTGTTGTTATTTGTAAGTTATGGGTTTAGAAGTGTTTTATGCTCATGGTACTACAAACCTTGGTTTTCAAACCGTATGATATGATAGACAACGCCAAGGGCCGCAGACACATCTGGGGGGTCAGCCGATCTCAGAAAAAAAAAAAATACTATTACTATACTAAAAAAATTTTAAATTTCATATTTGAACCCCTCCTATTTTTGGGGTTGAACCCACTAGATATTTGAACCCCCCTATTTTTAGTTGATCATCACAACTAAACATGTAAGCCTCGCCACCGTGAAAGACATGCCAAATCCTGGTACTAATTACCAATTACTATTGTCCTTGTCCGCCACGAGGGGGCATAAGATGATTCATTCCAATTAATCTTGACCTGCGTCCTGCCACTTAAACAACAACAGCATGCCAATATAATTATTGGGCGACTTGTTCAAAAGTCCTAGGCAAAAAATTTATAACCCCATTAATTCACCAAACAAGTTTATAATCTCTCTAGTCCTAACGTTAACATCTTTTTTTTTTTTTTACCTTCCAAAAAAAAATTTTGTATCCTATGAAAGTGCCAAAAAAGTTTATACCCTATAAAAGTGCCTAAAATTCTAGGATATCCTATGGAAGTGCCTAAAACCCTAAGGTACCCTATGAAAGTGCCTAAACCACTAAAACCTTATAATAGGAAAGTGCAATCTAAAACTGAAACCCTAGGGTACGTTATGAAAGTGCCTAAAACCCTAGGGTACTCTATGAAAGTGTCTAAACCACTAAAACCCTATAATAGGAAAGTGCACCCTAAAACCTAAATCCTAGGGTACCTTTTGAAAGTATCTAAATTCTAAAAAAAAATATGGACCTTAGACCTTGTAAAACTTTAACATGGACTAAATGACCCAATAAGTACCCACTTTTGGACCCTAGAACAATGAACCGAATTATAAGGTTATTTGGATTTGCAAGCCCAGTAGCCTAAGCAAACATGGAAGGGGAAAAAAAAACCTACAATGGTGTACAATTTTCACTTAACTACTCACGTCTCTTTTCATACTCCAATAGTGTCTATTTTACGTGTCATTTATTAAAATAGTACTTTTTTCTTTTCCTTTTTTATTTTCTTCTTCTTTCTTTGGAAAATTAGCTTATCAAAAAGTGATGTGATTTTGTAGACTCCACATTTTTTTCACCAATGAGAGAGAGAGAGAGAGTCAATAAAATAATCAAAGATGGGTGAACAGTCTAAACAAAAGTGGAGAGATTTAGCTTGAGGCATTCTACGTAGCACTATATTGAGACTGTTGGAGGGAAACTTAGGAATTTTCCATGCTAAACTGGCTAAGATGGCTTTTTACCGAGGCTGTTGGGGATGCCACAACTGAGTTATTAGTACCATCTTTTCTTGCTTTTATTTTGATTAATGTTATGCATAAATGAAGCTATTGAGAGACACTTTGACCTAAATTTTGGTTTCACTATTTTAATGGTTTCGATCATCAAATCTGAGCGTTGAAGGGTCCAAAAATTGTGCGGATAGGACAATTTTGAAAAGTAGTGGTAATCATTGTGTTCCCCTAATAAGGTAGCATTTAAAAAATGGATAAACAAATTGGGACAAATGGAGTGCAATTTTTGATAAATAGTATGATGGAAAATATACGTGCACAATAATCTTTCTGGTAGCTATAGCATTTGCATGGCAAAATTATTGTTGCCTTTGGAGGGTAAGTTTTAAATTATTCTCACTTGTACCTTTGAATGGTGCAAAAACTTCGAAATTTTTCTCGAAAGCATCTCTTTTTTTCTTGAGTTCACGAGGACAAGACTTTTTCATACGAACCAAACAAAATGGGACGAAGGAGTAATGCGCTATAGTAGAGGCGGTTTTTTTTATGATGATCGTAGTGAGACATGCGTGGATCCAGGGCCGGCCCTGATATTTGGGTTGTCCAAGCCCGACTCTAATCTTGGTTGCCCACTTGCTATTTAGTTAAAAATAAATAAAAAATATGTTCACAAAAATTAAGTTAAAAAATAAAGGACACACAAGTCAGAAAATAAAAATAAAAATCAAAGTTACATATTGTACTTTGAGTTTGAAAAATATCAAAATAATCACAATCAAAATTTGGCCCCAATTATAGTGTTTTATGATGAGCACGATCAAATCCGAAGAAAACTTCTCATTGAATTTTTTTAAAGCAAATCCTTCAATTGAGTCACTGTACTAACTTATCCAAGAACTCATTTTCAATTGAAATAATAGTAAATCCATTGAATCTCTTTTGTGACATGATGATACAAAAGTAAGTTTTTATCAATTTAAACTTAGAAAAACTCTTCTCCGTGAGAAGCAACTATAATTGATAGTGCCGATCCTAATATTTTAGGTGTCTAAAGGAAAATCTCAATATTCGCCTCCTACATCTTCAAGAGTTCTTTTTTAAAAATTATAAATGTGAAACCCCGTATCTTTATTGGAACTTATTTTTTTTATGTGGGTTATTAGTAGCATTTGTAGAAAGAAATAAAAAAATAAATGGCAAGATAACTAAGTATTGTTTAGTTAAAAAAAGAAGAAGAGGAAGATTGTCTGTGGTAGCTGGAGTGTTAAGCACTATTGTGCATTGCTAGATAATAATAGGAAAAAACAGTTGGGTGTTAGCATTCAATAGACTTATGATATAAGTGTGGTTAGAACAACTCATTGTTTTGCTGGTTATAAATGAGCTACTAGAAGAGAGACTAGGAGAGGAAAATCAATTTATAGATTTAGAGGCTATTTGGCTGTGGCTATTGTTGGGATTATGTATTTTTCAAAAGAAACTCTTCAAAGAACACTTGTCCCATATTGGCTAACTAGAGTACATTTATATTCTTTACAAGTGTGGGGGCTCCATGAACCATTGATGAGTTAGGCCCAAGAGAGGCCTTGCACGCACGGGTTGGGCCAATGTCCAAGCCAATTTGTGAAAACTGATCCGGAAACCAATTAACCGGGTGCGCGTTGCGAACCTCGTGCGCAGGGGGGTTGCAAATCCCCGAATTTGGAGCCTCACGCACATACGGAAGTTAGCCCACATTTTGCAAAAATTATATACGGAAAGATTTTCTTTTGACCAATCAAATTTTTTTTTGGAAATGATCCGTTACAGAAACCTTTTCCCTACTGTTATGAGAATAAGAAAAACGTGTTTTATTTTCATTATAAAAGAGCTATTACGGATTAAAACATGTGCTAAAAAATTAGTTTTGGTAAATTGATTCAATCACTTTGCTGTGATTGATTTTTATTTCCGAAAAAATATTCTCTCCACGCCTGTATAAGGAGCTTTACTCCAGCCATTTCAAACACACCGAAAACACTTTTCACTACACAAATTTAGAGAGCAAGAAGAAGTTCGATTGTGTTTTTCATTTCAAGTCTTTTCCCATGCAGAAAAGATTGAGACAGAGGCTGTATTATGGGCTGATTTATCCTGGAGGCGGCGTGGCTGCAACTGCTTGCACAGAGAGGACGGAGCCGCGAAACGTCTTAAAGAGAGCGACCTAGT
The DNA here is from genome assembly GCA_022606695.1 of Vaccinium macrocarpon. NCBI lineage: Eukaryota > Viridiplantae > Streptophyta > Magnoliopsida > Ericales > Ericaceae > Vaccinium > Vaccinium macrocarpon. The sequence goes on from CM040175.1 coordinate 24,689,177, forward strand.
CCGCGACTCAACCCAAACAACAACCAATTTTTGTGGTATTTCTATTCCTTTACAGATTTTGAGGTAAATGGTTCCATTCATTTTTAAAGTATTCTCAACAGCTATATATTCATGTAGAATTTGAGGTCTTAGATCATTTCAGTTTTAGCCCGATGAGTCTAATGTCTAAAGGCGATGTTCTTGGTGGTATTATGCATGTGTTCAACAGCTACAATCATGATTTGAGGTACCGAAATTGTACAATACTTTCACAATCTCTGGAGTATTTTTCATTGCCGTCCTCTTTGTACTCTGTCATTGATATTATGTGATGATTGGTTCCTATGAAGTCATTATTGAACATGTATTCTTTACTATGGCTAATGCCACCACAAGCCGGGTGTATTCCATTGAAAGCTGGGTGTTTTCCCATAAAGATAAATCTAGCTATGTCGTTGATTAAGCTATTTTTATTGCTTTGAGCTATTATTTCTCGTATTGTAAACTTCCCATATAATTTTGTGGCAGGTTTAGGAGCGAGTTAGTGGCGGCCGAGTTGAAGCATTTAGAGGATTTACTTTATTTGAAGATTTTATAGAGATTTTACAGCTTACTTGAGGATTTTCAGGCATTTACATTTATTTGGAGGTTTAGTTCCATCAGTCGTATTATTTGGGTGAATTATTTTGTACTTAAGAAAATGTAGAAATTTAGGTCGTCACAATAAAATAGAATAATTGAAACTAAAACGATACAAAAATAAACGTAAAAATATATTATTGTTAGAGCTTGTTTTGAAGAAAATTAAAAAGTTTGCTTCATATTTTAATAATGATTTATGTGAAGAAAAAAAAAAAACCATGTTAGCTATCTCATTTTTTTTTAATTCTCCATCATTGGATTTTTTTTTTTAATCCCATGTAAGAAAATATCACTTCTCAATTATTTTTGTGTGGTCTTCCTTTATGCATGTCGGGGCATTCCTTTATGCCTCACGCCGAGCTAGTGCATTCCGATCCTATTCATGGTCAATCCAGATCGGTACAGGGAAAGACGAACTCCCTATGTGGTGCCGAGCTACTCGCCCTCTCGCGGCGGTCATATTAAACACGTGCCATGCCTAATAGTAGGGTAATCAGGTTTTACCCACTCCACCCACACAAGAAATCTGGCTCAATTACTATATTATCTCTGTTAATGAGATTCCCTCAATTCTGTCTTCAAATATGTTCTTGCAACTCAAAGGTTAGTATACCACTCAAGGCGATGCCGGAAGTGGCAACAAAAGAAGTCTAAATCACGGGGTATTCTCCTACCTCCTAAATACTAGCAAATTAAGCAACCCTGATTTCTCCATAAACTTGTTTGCAAAAATTACAGTGGCAATACGAATTCCAAAGAACAATTACGTCTGATATATATTAATCATGAATAGATTACAACTGAAATTTATAATAACAGAAATTGACAGAATATGGAAATAGAGATACAAACTGCCGAGTCGCGTGAAATCACACTCTCCTTAACAAAGATGCGCCTCCTACCGTGGGTGTTATAGGTTGAATCGACGTCTTCATCCCAGGATACAACGACAAGAACCACGACCAACAGAACACCGCTATTGACTGCCTTGGCAAACTGAAACAGCGTCTACCTCTCTCTCACAAAAAACCAAATTTATGGAGTAATTTTGTTGCTCGAATTTTTGATAATGAACCAATGGTAGAACTGCCAATATATAGTAGAAGGAGGAGTTGGAGCCTTCGTTACGAAAATCAATGGGGAGCCTCCCAATGAATAATGAAAATTGAATCTACCAATGAATTACGCAATTCATTTGATTATGTAACAACCAACTTCATTACGAAATTGAATGGGTTGAAATATGCCATTCAATCTCTATCATGGGGAGGTTACGGGGTGTTTACAGCCAGTAATAAACACCATAAAATCTGCCATCGTATTGAATCCGTGGGGAGGTCTCGGTTGCCTCGGGAGACCCTCCGAGTACTCCAGTTTCATTCACAAAATTTCCAACAACTTTGTCCTCGTCTTGAAGAAGAAAAACCCTAGAAAACCAACCAAAATGTTGGGCAAAGTAATAATCCCCGTCGTCAAATTTAACTTTGTCTTGGTTCATCTTCATCTTCATCTTCTTCTTCTTTTTCTACTTTTGGTTGTTGCTGCTGTCTAAAACAGCAACGCTGTTCTCAGCGGCGAGGTGATTGGGTTTTTCGATGTTGGTGGATTTCTCCATAGTTGTTGGTCTGTGTAAATGGTTGGTCGATTTTTTGTGAAATTTGAAGAGAGTGGGTTGGGGTTTTAAACTTTTAACAGTTGGGTATTGCTCTGTTTTTCTCACCTCTCTATCTCTTTCAAATGTGGTCGAAAGCAGAGTTGTAGTCGTCGACGGCGGTGGTGGAGGGGGTTAGGGTGGTGGATCATTTACACTAATGTTTTTCCAAAGAGAGAGGGGGAGAAACAATTTTGTCCCAAAGGGAGAAGGAAGAAGGAAGGAGAAGGGAAGAGGAGAGGAAGAGGATGGCAGGGGCAACCGGCGACCATAGTGGTGGCAGCCATGGCTGCCGCCCAGGTTTTTTCTTCTTTTTTTTTGATTTTCTTTGAAAGAAACTAGGGCAAAATGACGAAGATAACCCTCATTTTAACGGATGGGGCTAATGGATTGATTGGTACAAAATTAAAATTTTGGGAACTAAATGTTAGCAATTTATACATTGGGGACTTAATTGAGACGCGGTCAATATTTTTGAAACCAAAAAGATAAATAAGCCATATTTCTGTTCCTATTTTATTCTTCCAGTTGACACGAATGGATAATGATTGATTCCAAAAACTATAACTATAACGGAAAATTAAAAAGAAACCCTAAAAGTAAATTATTTCGACTGATTTCAAGACACAGATAACAAAATTCTAGGCCAAACGAATCGTAAGTTAATGAGGAATAAATAATTATTACAGATAACAAAATTCTGATGAAAAATTACTCTGCGGTGCATTATACGGGGCACTGCTTGTAATATTACTAATCACCCAATATATCGTTTGTCTGCATTCCTGCACCAGGGGAACTACTTCCCTTTATTCCAATTAATCTTGACCTGCGTCCTGCCACTTAAACAACAACAGCATTCATATAATTATAGGTTATTAGCTTTGCAAGCCCAGCAGCCCAAGCAAAAATTAAAGAAGAAAAAAAAAACCCTACAACTGCGCACAATTTTCACTTTAACTACTCACGTCTCTTTCAACACTCCAATACTAATATCTATTTTACCTGTCATCTATCAAAATAATGGCCTTGTTCAGTTATTAGCTTTAGTTTAGTTTAGTTTAGTTTAGATGATGTAAGCAAGTGTAGTAAGTGGAAAGAGATAGAGAGAGAAATGAGAAAAATGATGATGTAATCAAAACCAAAACAGGGCCAAAACCGGCTCAAAACTCCCAACCGAACACTGCCAATACTTTTTCTCCCTTTTTATTTTCTTCTTCTTTCTTTAGAAAATTAAGCAATAAAGTGTGTGAGAGAGAGAGATGCAAATTTGTTCGATCACCGTCACCTAATGAGGGGTGAACAAAACATTCACTCTAATTGGTGAAAAATGTGTGTGGTCCACTAGAAAGTAATGTAATGCTTACCAAAAAGTGATGTGACTGCCGAAAATGATGTCAAGTTTATCAAAAAGTAATGTGATTCTGTGGTCGCCACACTTTTTTAACTAATTAGAGTGAGAGTTTTGTTCACTCTCATTAGGTGAGGGTAACAAATTTGCAAGAGAGAGAGAGAGAGTCAATAAAATAATCACAGATGGGTGAACAGTCTAAACAAAAGTTGAGAGATTTGTTGAGACACTATAGCTTGAGGCATTCTACCTGCCTTTATATTGATACTGTTGGAGAGGAAACTTACGAATTTTCCTAGCTAAAATGGCTAAGATGGCTTTTTACCTAGGGGATGCCACGACTGAGTTATTAGTACTATCTTTTTCTTGCTTTTATTTTGATAAATGTTATGCATAAATGAATCTACTGAGAGACACTTCGACCTAAGTTTTGGTCCTCTATCTGGGCCAGTTTTGGTCCCTTCCATAGTCTATTTTAATGATCGAGATCGTTGCTATTTTAGACTTTGTGGAACATTTATTGTATATGCAAAAATTCATGTCAATCGGATGAAAACCTATTTTTCTAGATCTAAATGTGTTTCGAGAACAAATTAAGTGATATCTGATGGACACAAATTTAGTGTCCAATGTTCTCGACGAGTTCTAAAACATTAATGGTTTCGATCATCAAATCAGACCGTTGAAGGCTCTGGCACTGGCCCAGATAGGACAGTGTAGTCCCTTTAATGGATTGGAGAGGATGTGTCCCTTCTTGGAAAGGTAGCATTTCAAAAATAGATTAACAAATTGGGACAAATGGAGTATAATTTTAGATAAATAATATAATGGAAAATACACGTACAATAATCTTTCTGGTAGCTATAGCAGTTGCATGGCAAAATTATTATTGCCTTTGGAGTGTAAGTTTTGAATTATTCTTACTTAATTTGCACCTTTGAATGGTGCAAAAAAACTTCAAAAAAAATTCCTCAGGAGCATCTCTTTTTTCTTTTTCTTTTTTCTTGGAGGTCACGAGGACATGATTTTTTCGTATGAAGCAAACAAAAAGGGGATGTGCATGGATCTGTTAACGAATAGATTAAATTAATTCATGCAAGTATATTATTATTGTACTGCTCATAGAATTGAGTTGAGGGTGAGGATGCTTACTGCTTTCAGGGACTCTGGCCTCTATGAGGAGAGGAATAGAATGAAGTAAAAGTAAGAGCACAGCAAAGACTACGAAGCAGACCTTTGAACGAAACATCTTTTGATAGCTTCAAGGTGATGACACAAATGGTCTTTGGCAGTCCCAATACTTTATACACGGGGTGTACTGTACATATCCGTAATCTTCTAAAGACTCATGAGAGCGGACATTGCACGGCAAAGACTTCAGATGCTATGGTCAAGTCTAGACCAATAAATCTATATGTACCCAAGCTCTATCAAAAGTTTTTTTTTGGCGATCAGAACCGTCTATCTAGTACATATTACAAACACCATCAATTATATAAAAAATTAAAAAAGAGGCGTATCAGTAGGCATTTAATCGAACGAAAAGAACCTTTAAAAAAACAATTGGGTCCTGATCGATGAGTTTTTTAACCTCAATCGAGTAGATCAGACGATTGATTTTTCATCAACAAAAATAACAAAATCAACGGCTCGATTGTAAAATAATTGCTAAAATACCAACAACAAAAAAAATGTATTTGGCAGTGGGTTGGATCACATGCTTGTAGAACACCTATGGCTCATGCATGTACCTTTCTTTTGCCACCTAAATATTTAGCTGGGAAATTCAAATATCCCCGTACACATTTTCGCGAATTGGTGGAAAAGTTGCAAATATTACTTTTTAGAGACTAAATTAAATTAGTCGACAAAATATGATAATAGCTTACCAAACCTTTTAGTCGGAAATTAAATTCCTACAAAAAAAAAAAAAAAAAAAAAAAAATGCTTACACCCCAATTTTTTTTCCTGACCAACACGCATTTTAGGTCGCAAAATCTTACTTTCCCTGACTACATTTATTTAGTCGGTTCTAAAGACTATCATTGGCCGACCAAAATATATTTAGTTGGTAAGGTATAGGCATTGGCAACCAAAGCTCTTTAGTCGGAAATTCTAGGTAATTTCTTGTTGTGTAATTATGTTATATATCATGTTAGGGATAAATTAAAAACTATAACTGTTTTTTTGAGAAAAAAAACTATAAATGTTCTCTTCCAAGATTTTTGTAGAATTTTTCATTTTTAACCACACATGAAACAAAATGCATTGTCTTTTCAGTTTCTTTCTTTCACGACACTGTCTCCCCGTTAAAGTTTTCAGCGTAACTTTTTTCTAATCAGATGGTTGCTAAGGTTTCGAGTGCTTCTGCTGGTGCTGTTGCATATGGAATTCAACTTGGTAGGAGTTTGTTGTCTATGTATGTGTGTATTCGTTGTTGTGTCAAGTTACACATGCATTGGGCTGTATCACTGTACCGGTTGACTTCTTGTTAACCTTGTTTTTTTCCCGTTGGGTCTGTAATGGCAAATGATTGCCACTCGGATAGGTTCCAACCTTGTTGGGATATGTTAACTGCGTTGTGATCTTGAATTTTTGGATCTCTTTAATGCTTTTGTATCGTTTTGAAAGATTAATAAAATCTTTTTTATCATTCAAAATAAAGGTTTCTAGTGCTCCACTCAAGTCTCCCACTTCGTCAGTTCGCCAAGCAGATAAAGTCAAGTCTCCAACTAAAGGCATCATCTAAAGTCTGGCTGCGTGCAACGAGTCATGATTTTTACCAAGTGGGATCAAATATATAAATTGTACCTTGACCACGTCAAATAAAAGCATTGTGTTTGAGAATTACTCCTTAGAAAAAGACCACGCTTTAGTTTTAGGGGCCACTTAGCAAAACATCCAAAATATCTGATATTTTTAAAGGAAATGACTAGGATCTTTTGCAATAAAAAATAAAGACAGAAAACATTTGATGTTGTTTAAGAGAAAGGAATGAAAACTTTTCTTGATCAAGATAAAGACAAAATAATTAGTGAAATGTCGGTAATTTTTAAAAAATTCTAATTTAGCATGCAAAATTTCAAAAAAAATCAACCCTCGCCCTGCCTCTTGACCCCACCACCACCCCCACCTCCTACCAACCCACTCCGTGATCCAAAAACTAGTGACATTTCACTAATGTTTAAAAATTCTAATTTCGTACAGAAAATTCAAAAAATCAATTCTTGCCTCCTAGCCTACTACTACCCTACCTCTTACGGCCCACCCACGGTGACCCAAAAAATTAGTGACATTGCACTAATTTTTAAAAGTTCTAATTTCGTACAGGCAATTTTTATTTTAATAAAAAAAAATCAACTCCTACTTCGATTCGACCACCACTCCACCTCCGATCGATCACTTCCGGCGACCCCAAAAATTAGTGACATTTCACTAATCTTTAAAAGTTCTAATTTCAATTTTTAAAATTCAGAAAAATCAACTCCTATCTCAAGTTCCACCATCACTCCACCTCCGATGGATCATTCCTACGACCCAAAAAAAATTAAGGACATTTCACTTTGATTTTTAAAAGTTCTAATTTCATACAGTAAATTAAAAAAATCGATCAACTAGTCAATTAACAACTTCTCAAACTAGTAAAAGCTTACTAAAAATGTATGATAATTGATCAAATTCAAAGTTAGGGAAACCTCACTAAACATCATAAACCCGTAAGAAACTGTGCTCTTGGTGAAGAGACAACAGGGGTTCCAGCCGTTACTGCCGCCGTATGGGGCAGCGGAGGGGCGCATTTCCAGCTACAACAGCAGCTTCACATTCGTCATCACTCAATCCCGTCTTTCTAATCGGTCTATTGCGCGTTCTTTTCGCTTGCTCTAACAGTAAACAAACGACCACGACTACATGCTTTTTTTTACAGACAGAACATACACAAAATGCTGATTCACTAATGGTTTGAAACGCACATAGGTTGCACAATCCAAACTCTCAATTGTCCCGAGAATACAAGGCAAATTAACCACATTCGAAGCCATATATCACCTCAATCTACATAGAAAGTAAACAAAATTCTGTAAATGAAAGCACAATTAAGTTCACATTGTTCAGAAAATCAGAATAACTTCATTTAACAAATTTCAATTGGACTGAAGTACTCCTAACAGCAATAAGCTCAGCACTAGTGTAAAGACATCCTGAGAAAAAGAAAAGAGAGCAATGGTTGAATTGACACAGCAAAATCACTGAGTTTATCCAAAATCAAAATCAATTCTGTAAATTTATGCCACATTAAGATCGTCCAGTACAGAAGAGCTTCATATTGGATTGCTATTAGGAAACAGAGTCGTCCAATATGGGTATATAATCCTAGCAAGGATCAATGGAGAGAGATCATTTAGATTTGTTTACTCTATTTGTTGGAATTAGAAGAAGAAGAAAATGCTGATAGGGAGAAAGCTTTGAAAAATTATGCGGAGATAGAAGAAGATAAGATCTCTTATGGGAAGGATGATGCTTCTCTCTCTTTGGAGTTTTAGCTTCTTTATCTTTTTTTTTTTGGGTCTCTTTGTTTTTTTGGAGGTTTTAGGTGTTTTCTTGTTCTCGTGTGTCTAGTTTTGGTTGGTTTCTTGCCTTCTTGGCTAGTTGGGTCTTGGGTGGCGTTTTTTCGCCGGTGTGTCATTGTCCCTTTAATCCTTACTATTTCCTCAAAGGTTAATAAAAAATTTTGCTTAGCAAAAAAAAAAAGGAGAAAATACATATTGGATTACTATTAGGATGGACTTTTACTAGTGGCATCCCCATCTTTGATTCCAGCGTCTTAGTCTTAAGCATATAAATAGTAACATATTTTTTAGATCCGGGCTTCGAAGTCTTTGTCTTGTGCATATAAGTAGCACAATTGGAGCAAACTTTTTAAAAACATCCTTACAATTAAGCTTATACATTTACCATAAGAATTTTCTTTTTGTGTTTTTCGGGTGGTGAGAAGATGTTTGATCGTAAGGTGCACGTTGCTTTGTTTATCATGCTCCTTATTTCACTTGATTCCCTTCAATTCCCAATGGCAACCCAAGTTTCTCCAAGCAGAAGTAAGCATCCTCAACTCTTTATTAATCTTTTAGGGATCCCCCAATCCTCTTTGACTACTTCTTTTCTATTACATATATATTCTTTCTGATAAATTTTGTTTGTAATTAGAAATTATTTTCTGCCAGGTAGACACATTGCTACCCTGACAAAAAAAAAAAAACACAAATTCACCTTCCAATAAACGAGGAAGAAGATTTTGAAGGAATAAATTTGCTAAATACGTTAATTAGTTCTGAATTTTATTAAAAAATATGCGTACGTAGTACTTGCAGTCTCCTTTCTTCATACCCACATAAATACAGAGTTTTAACTATATATGATGATAATTATTTGCCAAAAATAAAAAAAAACTATGAAGATAATTAGAAGTCAATAAGGTCATAACATTAAAGAGGTTTAAGATTGTTTTTGCGTGGTGGTATACGTACTAGCCAAATAAAGGATTTGCGTTAATTGTAATACAAATATTGTTGTGATGAGAGGTTTGCGAAGCAGGGGATTATTCCCTGGGACACCCAATGCACTGTGCACACAGGATTATTTCTCTTGTTCTTTCTTCATATGTGTCGTAGAGACAAAGAGAGTGTCTGTGAGCAGTGTGTATACCGTAGTCCGTAGAGACAAAGAGAGGGTTCAGAGAGCCGTGAGGTCTTGGGAGGAAGCATGCTCCTCCTCAGAGGGTCTGTCGGAGAGGGAGTGGATGAGGCTGAGCTCACGGGATACGGATTGTGGCTCCCGGAGAGAGCCGGTTTGTGGCCCCCGAAAGGTTTTTTGTAACTTGTATATTGTGTATAGTGTCGTACTTTCGTGCTTGGGTGGTCGGGGTCGATTTCCTACAAACACAAACCTAAAACTTGTATAATAGGGGTACTCAAGATGAAACTCGTTAACTATTCTGGTATAAATCTTCTTATTTAAGCATGGGTGGATCGGAGTGAAGAGAGCAATGGGTGGATTTATGGTCATTCTTCTTGTGTTACTCGTGGATGAACTCAATATACAGCTTCGAGGCTTTCATCCAGGCAACTAGATGGTCAAGCAAGGGGAAGGTGTATTATGCCATGGCCATATCTTGGTGCTTAAAGGGTAAGAATGAATCTTGAGGTTGAGATCTTAGAATATCACACAGGTGTTGACACGAATTTCTCCAGAGACAGGAGAAATTATATAGCTAACACCAAGTAGTGTTGTGAAAGTGAGAGGGCATGCCAGGAGATGTAAAATCTCCACGTGTAAAGATGGAAGTGCGCCTAAATCTAAATACAAAAATCCTCCTTCAAGCAATGTGGTAACTTTTATAAAGAGGAACTAAGCTAATACGGTTCGAATGCCTTAAAAAAGGACTTCAACAAACAAAGAGAACAAGATTACATAGAAGAAAAGTAAGAAGAAGAATGGAGATAAGAAGTGACAAACATGATTGAGAAAGAAAAAGAAGGAGATCAATTAACTAGATAGTTAGGACAAAAACCTTTATAATGGTGGCCAATGATTAATATTGATAGAATTGATGGGTCTTGTAACTGCTAGAGATAACCATCCACCATTTAGGACCATGATCCTTAAAATCTGCTTCTTCAAATATCTACAATCCCGCCTATGATGGATAGCTAACAAGTGTCCTATTTAGCCGAGAGATAACTACCCACTATCTCAGTAATTTCCCACAGGTTATTTCGGCTAAATTGAAATTATAAAAATAACTCCTATAATTTAGGTAACTGCCTTATCTCTTTTCTTCTACAAATATCAATCTCCTAAATTATAGGGATTTCAATTAGTAAATTCATGATTTTATCCTCTCTTAAAAATCTGCCACGTGTAGGGTCCAGATATGCTACAAACAATAGGTTAAAAGACTAGTAATTGGATGCGATCGTTCTCTACTTTAATTGCTTTTTACCGAAATCACATTGCTTATTCTGTTGTTATTTGTAAGTTATGGGTTTAGAAGTGTTTTATGCTCATGGTACTACAAACCTTGGTTTTCAAACCGTATGATATGATAGACACTGCCAAGGGCGCCGACACATACGGGGGGGTGGGGGGGGTCAACCGATCCCGCAGAAAAAAAAAATACTATTACTATACTAAAAAAATTTTAAATTTCATATTTGAACCCCCCCTATTTTTGGGGTTGAACCCACTAGATATTTGAACCCTTCTATTTTTAGTTGATCATCACAACTAAACATGTAAGCCTCGCCACCGTGAAAGACATGCCAAATCCTGGTACTAATTACCAATTACTATTGTCCTTGTCCGCCACGAGGGGGCATAAGATGATTCATTCCAATTAATCTTGAACTGCGTCCTGCCACTTAAACAACAACAGCATGCCAATATAATTATTGGGCGACTTGTTCAAAAGTCCTAGGTAAAAAATTTATAACCCCATTAATTCACCAAACAAGTTTATAATCTCTCTAGTCCTAACGTTAACATCTTTTTTTTTTTTTTACCTTCCAAAAAAAAAAAGTTTGTATCCTATGAAAGTGCCGAAAAAGTTTATACCCTATAAAAGTGTCTAAAATCCTAGGATATCCTATGAAAGTGCCTAAAACCCTAAGGTACCCTATGAAAGTGCCTAAACCACTAAAACCTTATAATAGGAAAGTGCACTTTAAAACTGAAACCCTAGGGTACGTTATGAAAGTGCCTAAAACCCTAGGGTACTCTATGAAAGTGTCTAAACCACTAAAACCCTATAATAGGAAAGTGCACCCTAAAACCTAAATCCTAGGGTACCTTTTGAAAGTATCTAAATTCTAAAAAAAATATGGACCTTAGACCTTGTAAAACTTTAACATGGACTAAATGACCCAATAAGTACCCACTTTTGGACCCTAGAACAATGAACCGAATTATAAGGTTATTTGGATTTGCAAGCCCAGTAGCCTAAGCAAACATTGAAGGGGAAAAAAAAACCTACAATGGTGTACAATTTTCACTTAACTACTCACGTCTCTTTTCATACTCCAATAGTGTCTATTTTACATGTCATTTATTAAAATAGTACTTTTTTCTTTTCCTTTTTTATTTTCTTCTTCTTTCTTTGGAAAATTAGCTTATCAAAAAGTGATGTGATTTTGTAAACTCCACATTTTTTTCACCAATGAGAGAGAGAGAGAGAGAGAGAGAGAGAGAGAGAGAGAGTCAATAAAATAATCAAAGATGGGTGAACAGTCTAAACAAAAGTGGAGAGATTTATTGAGACACTATAGCTTGAGGCATTCTACGTACCACTATATTGAGACTGTTGGAGAGGAAACTTAGGAATTTTCCATGCTAAACTGGCTAAGATGGCTTTTTACCGAGGCTGTTGGGGATGCCACAACTGAGTTATTAGTACTATCTTTTCTTGCTTTTATTTTGATTAATGTTATGCATAAATGAAGCTATTGAGAGACACTTTGACCTAAATTTTGGTTTCACTATTTTAATGGTTTCGATCATCAAATCTGAGCGTTGAAGGGTCCAAAAATTGTGCGGATAGGACAGTGTAGTCCCTTTTAAGGGATGTGAGAGGATCATGTCCCTTCTTGAAAAGTTAAAGCTTTGTAGTGGTAATCATTGTGTTCCCCTAATAAGGTAGCATTTAAAAAATGGATAAACAAATTGGGACAAATGGAGTGCAATTTTAGATAAATAGTATGATGGAAAATATACGTGCACAATAATCTTTCTGGTAGCTATAGCATTTGCATGGCAAAATTATTGTTGCCTTTGGAGGGTAAGTTTTAAATTATTCTCACTTGTACCTTTGAATGGTGCAAAAACTTCAAAATTTTTCTCGAAAGCATCTCTTTTTTTCTTGAGTTCACGAGGACAAGACTTTTTCATACGAACCAAACAAAATGGGACGAAGGAGTAATGCGCTATAGTAGAGGTGGTTTTTTTTATGATGATCGTAGTGAGACATGCGTGGATCCAGGGCCGGCCCTGATATTTGGGTTGTCCAAGCCCGACTCTAATCTTGGTTGCCCACTTGCTATTTAGTTAAAAATAAATAAAAAATATGTTCACAAAAATTAAGTTAAAAAATAAAGGACACACAAGTCAGAAAATAAAAATAAAAATCAAAGTTACATATTGTACTTTGAGTTTGAAAAATATCAAAATAATCACAATCAAAATTTGGCCCCAATTATAGTGTTTTATGATGAGCGCGATCAAATCCGAAGAAAACTTCTCATTGAATTTTTTTATAGCAAATCCTTCAATTGAGTCACTGTACTAACTTATCCAAGAACTCATTTTCAATTGAAATAATAGTAAATCCACTGAATCTCTTTTGTGACATGATGATACAAAAGTAAGTTTTTATCAATTTAAACTTAGAAAAACTCTTCTCCGTGCGAAGCAACTATAATTGATAGTGCCGATCCTAATATTTTAGGTGTCTGAAGGAAAATCTCAATATTCGCCTCCTACATCTTCAAGAGTTCTTTTTTAAAAAATTATAAATATGACACCCCGTATCTTTATTGGAACTTATTTTTTTTATGTGGGTTATTAGTAGCATTTGTAGAAAGAAATAAAAAAATAAATGGCAAGATAACTAAGTATTGTTTAGTTAAAAAAAGAAGAAGAGGAAGATTGTCTGTGGTAGCTGGAGTGTTAAGCACTATTGTGCATTGCTAGATAATAATAGGAAAAAACAGTTGGGTGTTAGTATTCAATAGACTTATGATATAAGTGTGGTTAGAACAACTCATTGTTTTGCTGGTTATAAATGAGCTACTAGAAGAGAGACTAGGAGAGGAAAATCAATTTATAGATTTAGAGGGCATTTGGCTGTGGCTATTGTTGGGATTATGTATTTTTCAAAAGAAACTCTTCAAAGAACACTTGTCCCACATTGGCTAACTAGAGTACATATATATTCTTTACAAGTGTGGGGGCTTCACGAACCATTGATGAGTTAGGCCCAAGAGAGGCCTTGCACGCACGGGTTGGGCCAATTTGTGAAAACTGATCCGGAAACCAATTAACCGGGTGCGCGTTGCGAATCTCGTGCGCAGGGGGGTTGCAAATCCCCGAATTTGGAGCCTCACGCACATACGAAAGTTAGCCCACATTTTGCAAAAATTATATACGGAAAGATTTTCTTTTGACCAATCAAATTTTTTTTTGGAAATGATCCGTTACAGAAACCTTTTCCCTACTGTTATGAGAATAAGAAAAACGTGTTTTATTTTCATTATAAAAGAGCTATGCAGTTAAAACATGTGCTAAAAATTAGTTTTGGTAAATTGATTCAATCACTTTGCTGTGATTGATTTTTATTTCCGAAAAAATATTCTCTCCACGCCTGTATAAGGAGCTTTACTCCAGCCATTTCAAACACACCGAAAACACTTTTCACTACACAAATTTAGAGAGCAAGAAGAAGGTCGATTGTGTTTTTCATTTCAAGTCTTTTCCCATGCAGAAAAGATTGAGACAGAGGCTGTATTATGGGCTAATTTATCCTGGAGGCGGCGTGGCTGCAACTGCTTGCACAGAGAGGACGGAGCCGCGAAACGTCTTAAAGAGAGCGACCTAGTCCGCGACTCAACCCAAACAACAACCAATTTTTGTGGTATTTCTGTTCCTTTACAGATTTTGAGGTAAATGGTTCCATTCATTTTTAAAGTATTCTCAACAGCTATATATTCATGTAGAATTTGAGGTCTTAGATCATTTCAGTTTTAGCCCGATGAGTCTAATGTCTAAAGGCGATGGTCTTGGTGGTATTATGCATGTGTTCAACAGCTACAATCATGATTTGAGGTACCGGAAGTGTACAATACTTTCACAATCTCTGGAGTGTTTTTCATTGCCGTCCTCTTTGTACTCTCTCATTGATATTATGCGATGATTGGTTCCTATGAAGTCATTATTGAACATGTATTCTTTACTATGGCTAATGCCACCACAAGCCGGGTGTATTCCATTGAAAGCCGGGTGTTTTCCCATAAAGATAAATCCAGCTATGTTGTTGATTAAGCTATTTTTATTGCTTTGAGCTATTATTTCTCGTATTGTAAACTTCCCATATAATTTTGTGGCAGGTTTAGGAGCGAGTTAGTGGCGGCCGAGTTGAAGTATTTAGAGGATTTACTTTATTTGAAGATTTTATAGAGATTTTACAGCTTACTTGAGGATTTTCAGGCTTTTACATTTATTTGGAGGTTTAGTTCCATCAGTCGTATTATTTGGGTGAATTATTTTGTACTTAAGAAAATGTAGAAATTTAGGTCGTCACAATAAAATAGAATAATTGAAACTAAAACGATACAAAAATAAACGTAAAAATATATTATTGTTAGAGCTTGTTTTGAAGAAAATTAAAAAGTTTGCTTCATATTTTAATAATGATTTATGTGAAGAAAAAAAAAAACCATGTTAGCTGTCTTATTTTTTTTTAATTCTCCATCATTGGATTTTTTTTTTTTAATCCCATGTAAGAAAATATCACTTCTCAATTATTTTTGTGTGGTCTTCATAAAATTGTGAATCTGAAGGGAACAAAATGAGCCGTAAACGACGACGACAACAACAAAAAAAGGAACAAAAAACCCAAGGAAAACAAAAACAATGGGGGAAGAAAGGCCTGAAATGGCAAAAGCTAGAACTAGGCACCAGGGAATCGAACGCTGGCAAGATGCAGGTTTGCACCAAGTAAGGGAACTTCATAAAATTTATATATAACTAAAAGTTTTCCTTTTTGTCCTTTTGCCCCCCGCCCGGAGGCTTGCGGGGCTTAGATTAAATTCATGCAAGTATATTATTACTGTACTGCTCATAGAATGGAGTTGAGGGTGAGGATGCTTACTGCTTGAGTTTCAGGGACTCTGGCCGCTATGAGGAGAGGAATAGAATGAAGTAAAAGTAAGAGCACAGCAAACACTACAAAACAGACCATTGAACGAAATGGGACGAGGGAGTAATACGTTATGGTACCAATAAGTTTTATTGAATGATGAACTGAGTGAGACATGCATGGATCTGTAAACGAATAGATTGATTGCGTGCAGGTGCTACAAGTAAATTAATACTGTACTGCTAGAATAGAGTTGATGAGGATGCTTACTGGTTTGAGGGACTCCGGCCGCTACGAGGAGTGGAATAGAATGAAGTAAAATCATGAGCACAGCAAAGACTACAGAGCAGACCTTTGAACGAAACATCTTTCGATAACTTTATTCACCAAACTGAGGAGCGAAAAAGCTTGGAGGAAGTAGGAAAAGATTACTTGAGTGTGTTGGAAAAAATATTTTGAATATAATATTTTATTTAAAGTGTGAATGAAAATTGATTTGATTTGGAGTTGCATATTTTCTTTGGTACCTGTTCACTATGGACGGACGCGTCCTTTCATGAACAGATGTGTCTTTTCTCCTTGGTGACTATTCATAGAGTCACCAGAGAGCCTATATATATATGACATCATTCATTCATTTTAGAAGTCAATTTTTTCTACACTTTCATTGAGAGTCTTTTCATTATTGGAGAGAGTACAAAACACAAGTTTGGTTCGCCTACCGAACAGATTGGAGTGCTACTTCCGTTCGGTGAAGATCAAGTAGTGCTCGGAGATAAACGTCCATGGAAACCGTAAGCACCATAGCGGGGGCGAATCTGTCTTAAGTACAGAAATACTCGCCTTGATCATCATTTCATTTCATCAATTTTCAGGTTTTGAATTCTGATTTTATTGCATTCATATTTCGATTTTATCACAAAAAGTAAACATGTTTATCCAACAATCTTAAGACAGACTTATTTGCTTACTTTTGTGTGATTCTTTATTATTGCTTCAGTTTGTGTTTCCGGGTTCATAATATTTGATACATATAATTGGATGACTGGTTTGAAATCCTTTATGTTATGTGCCAGAATTTCAAATTTGCGGTGTTTACTTTTTGTGTGTGGTTTATCCGTGTAGACATTATATGTTGTTATGTTTTCACATACAAATGTTGAATGATGTTTTTGTGACCAAAGAGATTAGTGTGTACGTATATAGTTACCATGGTGTTTATAATGCAAACTCAAAATTTTCCTTAGCAATTAGTTTTGACATGAGGATTGAGTTTTACCGAATTAGGCATGGTACTAATTGCACTAGATTATCAGACTTGTTTTTTCCCATGTTACTTTTTTATAATCGATTTTTAATAGATTACTATCTCTTAGTAATCTATTCCCAATATTTCTTTATAATCTTCGGAAGGTTAACAATTTGAATAGGTGTTATCCTATTCAAGGGAATTGCTAGTTGCTGTATAACTATATTTTTAAAAAAAAACTGTTTACCGTTTGGTTTTCTTTCCGTATGGGATATTGAAATTAAAGATGGAACTCTTCATATTTTTTTTTTTTTGAACGGCAATGCAACTCTTCATATGATAAGTAGCTTTTCCTCTCTGATATAATTGGTGTTGGTTTAAAAGAGTGGAGATGCCTCTTGGTCATCTCCTTGGTCAAACGGCATTGGAACGTTCGGTTGGTCCTATAGACCCATTCGTTCAATACATCTTTTCACACTAGGTGCCATTTTGTCTCATGGATGCTGATTCTTATAGTGCATGTGTTGGTTTATTTTTTACTCCTTGAACAGTTGCAATTTTTCGGGATAGTGGTATCTGTTTGGAACCGTTGTCTTTTTCCTATATCTATAGAGAAAACGGTCTCTGGACGTTTCCTTGGAGAAATATGGTGCATTTCTACTTTGATATCATTTCTCTAGACATGCATACAGTTAATATACAAATGGAATTTTGTCCTGTACTTGAAAGTTCCAGCATTCTTATGGATCCATGAAATTGTTTGTCGAATTTGCATTTAAATTTGTAAGTATTGCTTGATGCAAACAGAGGAGTATCAAACACAAATTCTCTCAAACTTTTTATTTCACAAACACTCTGAGAAACTGGATTTCTCTTACACACTTTTCTTACACTTTGATCACTCGTATTTGCATACTTTTACAAACAAATTACAAACCTATTTATAGGCTAAACAATCAGAAAAAACAAAATGAGATAAACTCTCATTTATTATCAAATCACAAAAACAATCACGCAAGTTCAAAAAAGTCATCCGCTTGATTTTTGAACAGTACTCCACGTTTTTTGTTTAGGGCTGCTGAGAACCTACTTGGTTCTCTCAAGTTTATCCTTTTTCTTCATCCCCCCTTAAACTTGAGTCTGGGGGTTTCTTCATTCCAAGCATTCTCTTCATTCTGATGAAGGCTTCATGCTTGAGGGGCTTCGTGAAAATATCAGCAGCCTGATCATATGTCCTGCAAGAAACTAGCTCCATTTCTTTTGCTTTCACATGCTCTCTAATGAAATGGTAGCGTGTGTCGATATGCTTGCTTCTTTCATGATGCACTGGATTCTTTGCTAGTGCGATTGCGGAGCAGTTGTCAACATAGATCTCTGTGGGTTTTTCTTGAAAAATTCCCAAGTGATTCAGCATATTTCGGACCCATATAGCATGACAAACAGCTGAGCTAGCTGCTACGTACTCAGCTTCACAAGATGATAGTGTCACTATTGCTTGTTTCTTCGATGACCATGTGAAGGCTGTATCTCCGAGAAAGAAAGTAAATCCGGTAGTACTCTTTCTTTCATCCAAGTCTCTTCCCCAATCACTATCTGAATACCCGACAAGTCTGAAGTTTTCAGTACTTGTATAAAACAGTCCATCATTAACTGTACCCTTGACATAGCGCAAAATTCGCTTGGCAGCATTCAGATGGGATTGGTCTGGTATCTCCATGTATCGGCTGATAAGACCAACACCATATAGTATGTCTGGTCTTGTGCACGTCAGGTAGCGAAGGCTTCCTACCAGACTCTTGAAATATGTCAGATCAACATTACCGACCTCGCTCTTTTTGAGTCCCACTCCACTGTCAACTGGAGTAGTTACTGGATTACTTTTCTCCATGCCAAAACGATTGAGGATGCTTTTGGCATATCCAGCTTGAGAGATGAAAATGCCATCATCCCCCTGCATCACTTCAATTCCAAGAAAGTGTGCCATCAGTCCGATATCTGTCATCTCGAACTCTCGAACCATACTTTGTTTGAAAGAATCAAACATAGCTGGATTGTTGCCTGTGAAAATCAAGTCATCAACATACAGGCATACATACAATAAGCTTCCATCAGCTTCCTTCTTCATATAAAGTGCATGCTCGTAAGGACACTTCTCGAATCCATTCTTCTGGAAGTATGCATCGATCCTTGTATTCCATGCACGTGGCGCTTGTTTCAATCCATGCAACGCCTTCTTCAACTTGTAAACTTTGTCATGATGTCCTTCTTTCACATATCCAAGTGGTTGCTCGACATAGATTTCCTCCTCCATAAATCCATTTAGAAACGCAGTCTTGACGTCTAATTGGTAGATCTTCCATCTGTGTTGAGCAGCTAATGAGATCATCATCCTAATTGTCTCCATCCTGGCAACAGGGGCAAAGACTTCGACATAGTCTATGCCTTCCTTCTGTTTGTAGCCTTTAGCTATGAGCCTAGCCTTGTATCTTTGAACTTCTCCTTAAGCATTCTTCTTGGCCTTATAGACCCATTTCACTCCAATGGTTTTATAGCCTTCTGGAAGATTTGTCAGCTCCCAGGTTTTGTTCTTCTCTATGGACTGAATCTCTTCATCCATAGCCTTCCTCCATTTGTCTTCTTGGTTAGCCTCATCGAAGTTAACTGGATCACAAGTCATTTGCAGATAGAACATAGTGAAGTCTGCATCCAACGGATCTGTACTACGATATAGATCATTCAAGCTTCGTGTTCCTCTAGGCCTCATGTCTGAAAGCTCTTCTGTAGCTGGTGAGGATGGTCCATCTCTTTGTGGTGAAGGAAAACCATGAGACGGTGATGACTGCTCTTCTAATCTTCTAGGTACCTCCCTAGTCTGTACCTGTTCTTCATCTTTAACAAATCGGCTCCATATTCACGTAGTTTTACGCTCTGATTCCAACTCGTGATTCATTTTCCTTGAAAATGACATCTCTGCTGTATATCACATTCTGTGTGACGGGATTGTATAGCTTGTATCCCATCGTCCAGTCACCATATCCAATAAGGATACACTTCACTCCTTTGTCTTCAAGTTTGGTTCTGTTTGCCTCTAGAACTTTTGCGTAGGCAATACAACCAAACACTCTGAGATGAGCCACACCTGGCTTGTAAGTGGTCCATGCTTCTTGTGGTGTCTTTGACTTCAGACTCCTCGTAGGACATCTGTTGAGCAGATAGACCGCACATTGAACTGCTTCAGCCCAAAATCTTTTGGGCAGATCTTTATCCTTCAGCATGCTTCTTGCCATGTTGAGGATGGTGCGATTCTTCCTTTCAGATACACCATTTAGCTGAGGAGTGTATGCTGGTGTATACTGGTGTCTGATTCCTTGCTGTCTAAGGAATCCATCGAACTGATCTCCAGTGTATTCTCCTCCTTGGTCTGACCGCAACATTTTGATGTAGTAGCCGCTTTCTTTCTCCACAAGAGCTTTGAAGTCTATAAACTTCTCGAATACTTCTGACTTCCGTTTGAGAAAGTATACCCACGTCTTCCTACTATAGTCGTCAGTGAACGTGAGGAAGTATCTATTATGTCCGTTTGAGATTGGCTTCAACGGACCACACACATCTGTGTGTACTAGCTCGAGCGGCATGCTTGCTCTCCAATCAACTTGCTTCCCAAAACTGTTGCGGTGTTGTTTGCCAAGAACACAATTTTCGCATACCTCATTTGGATGTTGGATATAAGGTAGGCCTTTGACCATCTTCTTATTCGCCAACATCTTCAAGCTTTCAAAGTTGAGATGTCCATATCTGAGATGCCATATCCAGTCTTTGTCATTGATAATGACATTGAGGCACTTTGGCGTGTCATGAAGAATAGTTAGGGGAAACATCCTGTTCTTCGCCATCTTTACTTGAGTAACCAACTTCCCTCGAGCATCTGTGATCGTCAGCTGCATATCCTTCAGGCTAATTTGATAGCCTTTCTTCAGGAGTTGCCCAAGACTAAGTATATTAGTCTTCATGTCTGGAACATAGTAGACATTGGAAATGAGTGCATGATCACCATTCTTCCGTTTGATCACAATATTTCCTCTCCCTTGAACTGGGACTTTGGAGAGGTCGCCAAAAGAGATATCTCCCTGGACCTTTTCATCAAGTTCAGTAAATAACTGCCTTGAGCCAGTCATATGATTACTAGCTCCGGAATCAAGGAACCATGTACCTTGATCCTGTTCGGTAGAACTGTGCGCCATGAGACTCATTGAATCTCCTCTTGTTGGGTCCTTGTTTGCATAGTTGGCTGTTTCGCCAACTTGATTTGATACTGGCCTTCCTCTGCATTCTTTCATGTAGTGACCATACTTCTGGCAGTTGTAACATTGAACGTTGTTTTTGTCAATGTTCGGTCGGTTGTTGTAACCACCTCTTTTTCCTTGTCTTCCGCCTCTGTTACTGCTTTGCTGTCCATGACCACCTCCTTTTGGACCATGGTTTTGATTTCCTCCTTTGGAAAATCCTTTGCCTACTTTACCTCTGAAATTTGAACTTCCAGAGCCTCTTCCATGAGAACCAAAGCCTCGTCCTCTCTGGGATGTCCCCCCTTGCTCGTGCCTGTCTTCATTGAGGGACAACTTAGTCTGTAGAGCCTGCTCCACGGCTCTATCATCATCTCTGTGCAACTTCTGTTCATGGGCTTGCAGCGAGCCCACAAGTTCTTCGATAGACATGGTTGTTATGTCTTTAAGTTCTTCTAGCGTAACAACAATGAAGTTGAATCTTGGATCCAACGATCGAAGAATCTTCTCTATAACTCTCGTATCTGTGAGAGCTTCTCCGTTTCTTCTCATCTGGTTTGCAACCGTCATGATTCGACCATAATACTCAGAAATAGATTCTGAGGGTTTCATCCGTAAAGACTCGAATTCTCTTCGTAGAGATTGAAGGCGAATCCTCTTTACTTTGTCAGCACCTTTGTATGTTTTCTGCAGCATCTCCCAAATTTCTTTGGAAGATGTAGCGGAGGCGATGATCTCAAACGTCATTGCTTGACCAACCGAGTGACTAAAAATAAGACGCGTCCCAAGCATAGGACTCTCGACCGATGTAGCATAATATCCGGAAGTACCGGAGTCGAATCCACAAAGACGGACGAACGTGTGCAGAACTCAAAGATGACGGGTTCACAGTTTATCTTGGCTCTTGGGTAGCCACCCTTTTGGTTTATGGAATTAATTAATTAACTACTGGTCTAATGTAAGTTATTAAATGTGTAATGATTAAGAGAGCGCGTCTGTGGGGACCCAACGTCCACACCTAGCCTAGCCAATAATCACTCGGGCCACAATGAATCTTTTTACTGATTTTAGAATCTGAGAAAGATTTTCTAACGAATGCGCACCGCCTGTCACCAGATTCCGTGCGCATTCGAATTCCGGTAATGCCTGGGTTTGTTCGTTAGAAAGTTCCCAGTCCCCAAAACTGCTTGAAAAATGATTTAATTCGGCCCCGAGGTAGAATATCGACTAGCCTAGATGCGGGCGCCTTCGCCCCGCATCCGCACTCGATGCGACTACTCACTCATGATTACAAAAATTGCAATAATCAAATTAAACCTAGATCTATGCATAATTAACGAACGGAATAAAAGAATGATAAGAAACAATACCATAAATTGCAAGGGAAAAGAACTTAATTGAATTACCAATCTGCGAAACAAGCCGAGCACTGGAATGCTGGAAAATTAAACTGTAAACGTAGCTGAAAGAAGAACCGAAATCCGTAGCCGAAAACTTGAAAAACTAAACCCTAACTAAAATTCGTGGATCCCTAATTATCCCCAAAAACGGGGTATTTATAATCCTACCAAAGTTAGAATCCTAAACAAAGTCAAACTGCCCATTATGTGGCATTCGGTATCGCTACAGGAGAAGTCCTGTATCGATACAGATACATTCTGTTCGCTTCTGAGGTAACCGGTATCGATACAACACAATTCCTGTATCGATACCGAGTGCTTTAACTTGCTCTTCAAGCTTGGTTGCTCGTCCTCACTTGGTCCCACTAGCTCCCAACATGTCCGATATCTTATGTCCACTTATGTGCTCTTTCGGCCTGTTTCCTACAAAACAAATAAAAATACCAAAAACAATAGACAACACCGCATCAAGTGGAGAACGGAATGAATCGCGCCTCTAATGCGCTAATTTGCCCTACTTAGGCGCTTATATCTTTAGATATTGCGCGCCTATCAGTCATCTCATCAAGTTCTTGGTAGATGACGGACCTGGCTTTGCAATCCTTCTTTCGCTCAGCACGGAGCGTTGTTTTTTGTTCCTCCTTCAAAGCTGCTTCTACTTCTTTTGAGACAGGTTCCTCGTACCCATTTTCGACTATCTCCATGACTTCTTGAGCACCCAATAGTGCTCTCATTTGAATGGACCAATTATCATAATTGTCCTTGGTGAGCTTTGGAATAAGCGCTGGCGCAGCTCCGTTGGCCATTGATCTTTATCAGGGACTTTTCTGAAATATTTTAGAACTTGGGGACCTAATTGAAAGATCTAAAAAATATTTGGACCAGTCTGAAATTATTTGAGAAATTTCAGGGACCAAATTGTAAATTTTTGAAAATATTGAATGAAATTGATAATTTCAAAAACTTGAAGGGCCTGATGTGTAGTTAGGGCCGGTTGTAACTAGTGCCACCTGCACTGGATAATTTCTCACTTGTTTGCCTTAAAGGCAAACCTAACTTCAGGAGATAAGATTTTTCTTTTTCGATGATGAAACCGACAACCCCTTTAATGCATTAAAGATAGATCTGAAGTGAAGTTAAGAAGAAAACCAATTCCCCTTTTTTTTTGTTGAAACCAAAGATAGACAACTCTATTTTTTCGGTGAAAACAAACCTAAAGGCAGACTTGCGAAAACTTTAAAAAACCTTTTTTTTTTTAGCTTTAGAAAATGGATATGAAGATACAAACAGGTAACCTCTTTGTTCTTCTTCAAATAACAACTCTTCGGCAGCAAGTGAGACACCTTTAAGAGTCGGTTCAGACAACTTCAATTTTTTTCGGCGACTCGGCAGCTCACCGAAGATGAGGAAAAAACAGCCATGGGTGAAAGGTGAGAGTAGTTCGTCACTCTTCAACTTTTGGGTTTTGAAAGAAACTGAGATTGTTCAATTTCGTCACCGAATTATTGTTTCCGGCTGAGACAAAATCGGCACTCAAAAATTTTATTTTGAGGGAGCTAATTTCTGGATGAAAATAGCAGTAGCACACCAAAGATATTTTTTTCTGAGAGAATTTTTGGACTGAGCCTGAGCTTTGATACCACTGATGCAAACAGAGGAGTATCAAACACAAATTCTCTCAAACTTTTTATTTCACAAACACTCTGAGAAACTAGATTTCTCTTACACACTTTTCTTACACTTTGATCACTCGTATTTGCATACTTTTACAAACAAATTACAAACCTATTTATAGGCTAAACAATCAGAAAAAACAAAATGAGATAAACTCTCATTTATTATCAAATCACAAAAACAATTACGCAAGTTCACAAAAGTCATCCGCCTGATTTTTGAACAGTACTCCATGTTTTTTGTTTAGGGCTGCTGAGAACCCACTTGGTTCTCTCAAGTTTATCCTTTTTCTTCATTGCTCTCCTTATCCAATTTGCATCTGCAAATGTTTCTGTTTTGTATCCGAAATTGGTTATCCTCACTAGCATGTGGTCAAGAATCTTAAACCAAATTATTGGTTTTGGTTTTTCTCTGTGTTTCGGATATTAGATTTCCAAACTCTTATGAGTTTTAATAGTTTGTTTAATTCAACTTCTTTTCCCAGTTGTTTAATTTCATAATTAATTTCGCTCGAGATAACAATTTGAACATCTGATTTCCAGAGGAGTATTACTTCTCCAGAGGAGTATTACTTCTCTGGGGTTCTCTTTTTTCAGAATATAATTAAACGGTACATGCATGATTTTACATATTATTCTCGAGTCACTAAGCATCGGTTCGTTTTTATTTTAAATGATCTATGCTTTAACCGATTCAAAGCATCGAGATACTTGGGATTGAATGAAGTGATACATACATATATGGCAAAAGGCAGAACCTTTGGTTTCATTTTTATTGTTGATTTTTAATTGTTTTAGTGCGACGTGATGTATTTCTAGGCAACAAATTTAAACCAAGAGGTATGAGGGTTTAAAACTGTAACGCCCCCGAAAATTGGGTACGTTAATAAGAATTTTTTTTAAAAAAAAATATTAAAAATACCAACTTCATTAAAATTTAATAAATGCTTAAATCCTCAAACGGTCAGCTAAAACTTAGCTAACTTATTACAATTTAAAGGAAAACATAATCATTGTCTAAATTTGAAATAAATGTGCTAAGGTTAAAAATAACAAAATACAGAGCCATCTAAATAATCGAGCTACTGGTAAAGCCACGGCTCCTCGGCTCCATATCCGTCTTGCTGCTTCATCGCCTTGGGATCAGCAGATGGTCCTTCATCTCCCTCTGTACCTAGCGTTGGGGACGCCAGGGCCACAAAAGTAGCACCGTGAGTGGTAAAATTACACTCAGTAGAACACCCAAAGCTACCCCGTTACTAAAGTATGTTTACATAATAGTTAACAGCATTAAAAGCACATAAAGAGGAGATTTAATAACATGGTCATGGAACACTAAACATGATAGATTTAACAAATAACACAATCAACAAAATCACAAGTTCTACCATAATTTCATTGTTCCCAACATGGTCTTACTATCATCTTCCATTATACATTTTTTTGCTCCCAATTAGTCACATTATTCGTCACGAGCTCTCACCCACAATATACCTCTGGCGCCCGATCACACAGCAAAGCCACCTCGGGGTATCGCATGCATGGCTCCCGCGATTGATGATCCATTGATCAATCACTATCCGACATTGACTCCCACCCACAGGTATACTGCAGGCGCCCGATCACACAGCAAAGCTACCTCGAAGTATACAACTGCGCATGGCTCATGATCCATGCCGGATAACACGTCCCAACCCACAAAGCTTGTTTCGATGTTCATATATTCTATCCATCCAAAAGTTTAACCAACTAATAAACATCATAAAATCATGGTTCATACTTCAACGTGGGCCCACATATCAGAAAGTCCAAATAACTTAGCCCGATGACAAAAATAAGCCATAAATGGTAAGTTTCGCAATTATAGGACAGTCCATAATTTTGTATACTAAAAATAGCAAACTAATTACAAAAATCACGAAACTTAACAGAACTATAGGGTATCAAATTAGGAACAACCTTTCTGTTTTATGCGAAGCCTAATGGTGGCCTTCAATGAATTCAAAATGGATTCGAAGACAGTTCGGTCTTGCTGTCCAGAAACAGCACTGAAACATTTCTTTAAAAATTCATAACTTTCTGTACATAACTCGGATCAGAATAAGTTCTATATGAAAGTTGCTTAAAATTTTGTAAGCTACAACTTTTGTGTTGTACGTTTTTCGTAAATCTGACTCGAAGTGCCCCAAAACATACAGATCAGAAAACGGACTATTTGTACTCGTTTTAAGGATATAAACCCTTTAAATTCCTATTTTACGTTATCAACACGCTTCCCAATAATATCACTGTTCTGATCATAAAATATGTCCTTCCGAAATATTAACAACGATATTACTCATTACATTAGACAAATGCTAGTTAGCAGAGTGGCTAAGCCATCTCATAGACGATGTTCCAATGTGGTTCAATTCTGTGCCAGGATTTATAATACGATGGCCATCGGTAGTTGGAAAGTATAAAGGACCACGACGAATGGTAAGTCTCGATATTGTAGACGTGCACCGATAAACATTTGTTTTCGCTAAAGAATGAGTTAACGAAAAAAATGTAGTGACATTTTTTTTTGGTGGTCACAAGTATGTTTGAGTAAAATATAAGTATGAGTTAATAGTTGTGACATTGACATACGTCCGGACCTAAAACAATCATGTCAAACTATAGGTGATTATGTGAATATTCTAGATTATCACATTATTGTGGGGGAAGTGGTGCTTTCATGCAAATAACTGGATTTTTGCAAGTAACTCATACATGCTTTTTGAAAATTACTTATATGAGTAATTTTATTCTGTGCCAAAAATTTACAGATCATTTTTTGATTGGTGGTCATAAGTTTGACACTCAATGTTAGAAAGGCATGAGATTGTATGGTAAGTCCTGACATGATATTTGTAGACACAATACTATACAACACTTTGTTCTCAATTAAAATTAGCACCATTAAAGGTCAATAATGAAATATGGATCCGTTAACCAAATGGTTTTGACCAAAGAACAAATGATCATCGAGGGGAATGGGTTTAAAGCCTACTAATTAAAAAGCTCTATAACGGCAACCTAACCTAGCTGACTAGAGATCCCAAGATCTAGGTTCAACGGGACAACCAAGTTATATGAGACTTAGAAGTATCACTGAGGAGATATCTCTCTCCAACTCATTCCTATGGTGAAACAGTGATACCTGCAGCGATCTAGGTTAAGTTCTAACTTTTAATGATTCTTATATCTTGGTAAATCCAAGTGGGGTATATTGCAGGATACTCTTAATAAGAGATCACCTATGTGAGTGTGAAGTGGGCCGCTTCTATGAGAATTTTAAGGCTAAATTCTTTAAAAAACACTCACTGAAACCAGTAGCGTGTTCCAGGGCTAGAATGGGCACATCCGTAAGAACCAACTGTGTTCGGAAATATTCTGTGTGTTGACTATTGTCTTGGCTTACACAAACGGCTGAACAGTTCAAGACATCGCGTTCATTGGTTAGCTAGTAAGTTCGATAGTTATTCACAAGGCGAGGTTCAAAGCCAAAAGCTACCTAACCCCATGCAGGAAATTTCCACATGTACTGTCTCTATTGTTTGCATTGTTTTTGCATTTGTTATCGAGTCAATTTCATTCATGTGGGGGATTGTTGGAAAAAATATTTTGAATATAATATTTTATTTAAAGTGTGAATGAAAATTGATTTGATTTGGAGTTGCATATTTTCTTTGGTACTTGTTCACTATGGACGGACGCGTCCTTTCATGAACAGATGTGTCTTTTCTCCTTGGTGACTATTCGTAGAGTCACCAGAGAGCCTATATATATATGACATCATTCATTCATTTTAGAAGTCAATTTTTTCTACACTTTCATTGAAAGTCTTTTCATTATTGGAGAGAGTACAAAACACAAGTTTGGTTCGCCTACCGAACAAATTGGAGTGCTACTTCTGTTCGATGAAGATCAAGTAGTGCTTGGAGATAGACGTCCATGGAAACCGTAAGCACCATAGCGGGGGCGAATCTGTCTTAAGTACAGAGTATTATACACTGGCCTTGATCATCATTTCATTTCATCAATTTTCAGGTTTTGCATTATGATTTTATTGCATTCGTATTTCGATTTTATCACAAAAAGTAAACATGTTTATCCAACAGAGTGGTCTTAGTGATAGAAATCTCGTAATGTTGGCTAAGAAAAGTTCTAGCGGAGGGATTAAAGCATGCCGTATCCATGATCTTTTGCGTGTTTTATGCTTGAAAAAGCTGAGGATAATAAATTCCTTGAACATATTTATAAAGAGGGTGATTTCTTTTCACCATTTGATGCATATATGCTTCGCCGCCTCTTAGATGGCCATCGGGATATCGTTCTACGCCTGGTATATGGCTTGTTCCTAAGTGTCATTTTACATTTATACGGGAACACCAACGAAGATTCCGTGATTGGCCGATTCATACGAAAAACCTTACTACCTATTCTTACCCAAATCCGGAAACCTCGCATCATTAATTTGCCTCCCGATATATTTCATATGGTTGAATTGAGGTATCTTCATAGCAAAGAAGCAGGGCCGGCTCTGAGTTTTGTGAGGCTTAAAGCGAACTTTTTAAAGGAAAAAAAAATGGGCCCTCAATCTTTTTTTGCATAGTGAACAATAAGAGAAAGAAAAAACATTCATACGGAAGACAATACAATAATTTGAGACCACAAGTACCTAGAATCGATAGCCATTACAATACATTAAAAACTACTCCTTCCGTCCCTTTTTAAATGTGTTACTTGGGATTCTGTGCCATTTTCAGCGGCTTATAACTTTTAATTTATAATAGCTTTTATGATTTTGAAAATTTTGTATAATAGAAATAATTAAGATCTATCAAACAAGATCCATAATGCATATGTTTTGAGGTTCACATTAAAAGTTATAAGCCGTTGAAAATGGCACAGAATCCCAAGTAACACATTTAAAAAGGGACGGAGGGAGTATCATTTAAATATTACTCTTCTTGCATTTTTAGCAGCAAAAGTACTAATTAAACTTGCATAATCTAGTTTCTCCACCATAGCCTTTTCAATAGACAACATAGCCAATCCATTCAATCTGTCTTGTGACATGGTCGACCTAAGATAGGTTTTGATCAACTTTAATTTCGAAAAACTTCTTTCCCCAGAGGCAACTGTAGCCGGAATAGTTAGTAGTATTTTGTAATCAATCCACGCATTCGGAAAACAATTATCCATTGTCTTCAAATAATTGAGCACATCAATGAGCTTTCTTAGATCTTTTGGTAAAATTTCTCTCAAGACTTTCAATTCCAAACATAAATCCTTCCCATCAATATCAGACAGCTCATCTCTTTTCAAAATATCTTCAAGATTTGCACAATGAGACATCAACATTTCATCATCAACGGAATTCAAACCCTTCAAGTCAAACAGAAATCCTAAATTTTTCTCATAAACTTGGAATTGTGTGAACCTGCTGTTAAGTGAAGAAAGAGCTTGATCAACAATATAAATGAAGTAATCGACCCTAAAAGATTCTTCAGCTGATTGTATTCTTTCTTCGCTAGCACTCTCATCGAAATGCTTCTTTCTCAAAATAAGACGTTTTTCCTCAAATACTGGTTCAATTTTCATTGTAGCTGCAACTTCTTTAGTTTCGACCGGTGACCCATCCGCCCGGTCCCTTTTCCGGTTCGCTCACCGGTTCGGGTTTTAAAACATTGCTGTGCTCATGATCTTAACCCTATGATGTTTAACTCCTTTATTGACACTTAGGACCCTTAATTTTTCAAAACAATGAAATAGGTGCCAAATCATATTTCATTTGGGCCCTTTCACTTGGGTCTTATTTTAAATTAGGCCCTCAAATTATTAGACAAATTAAACTTAATTTTTTATATATACCTAATAATATATGGACCTATATTATTGGGGGCCCCCAAAATTAGACAAAATTGGGGGGCCTAAAGCGGTTGCTTTACCGACTTTAGCCCAGAGCCGGCTCTGCAAAGAAGGGGTATTCAATTATCATTTAAGAAAAGAATTTTCTCTTTTCTACTCCAGCTTGGAAAAACTACAGACCTTACACCGAATATGTTCTTGTAAGGATTGCCAAAGTTTCTTGGTGAAGACTCCCAATCTTAGGAAGCTAGGACTTTTTGGAGAGCTAAAGTCAGAATTTTAAAAGATTGAACTTCTGAGCATCTATTTATTGTGGATATAATATTACCTATTGCGTGATTAAGTCATTATATGGAGGGTAGTTTTTGGTGTCCTATTGAGAGATTATCACTCATGGTACTTTTTTTTTTGGTGGTCCTGATATAGAAAATATTGAAGAATATGAAGAGCCAGATGTAATGTATGAGACAGCGGAGCAGCTTGAAGGGGATGTACTGTCGGAGTCGTGACTCTACCACTATCTCGTTTAATTAGATGGCTCTGTCTTTTATTTCAGGTATTAAGTTTTGAATTTCACTTTTTCAGACAACGTTAAGTTTTTGACATTTCCAATTGTAATAAGCTGGCCAACTTTAGTTTACTGTTGAAAAATTTAAGACTTTTAAATTGAGTAGAGTTATCATTCTTTTTTAAAGTATTGAATTTACTCCCTCCATTCCTAATCTTTGGGCCAAACACCACATATGGGGTTGTGGACATGGAGTCGCGTGTAGAGGAGAAATATTTTCAACATTTGGTTTCTATAAAGTTGACTGCTTGTTTGTTATTACACGTTTAGAAATATGGTCCGTTTTTTAGAAGGACATAATAAATGGGTATTTACTTCAATAAGGACATCAACTTTTTCTTTAATGCCAAAAGGACAAATCAACTATACATTCCAAAAATGCCCCCACTAGCCAATGAAAGTGCCTAAACCCCCAAACCTAATGAAAATGCCTAAACCTACACCTCATGGGATCCTATGAAAGTGCCTAAAACCCTAGAGTACCCTAAGAAAGTGCCTAAATTACTAAAACCTTATAATTGGAAAGTGCACCCTAAATGCCTAAACCCTAGGGTACCCTATAAAAGTGCCTAAAACACTACGGTACCCTATGAAAGTGCCTAAACAACTAAAATCCTATAATTGGAAAGTGCACCCTAAATGCCTAAACCCTAGGGTACCCTATGAAAGTGTCTAAACAGCTAAAACCCTATAATGAAAAGTGCACCCTAAGTGCTTAAACCCAAAATTGAATCCAAAATTGAACCAAATCCCAAAATTAAAGAGTGACCCATGCATGAGAGAGAGGGAAAGTGATGGGTCACGAAAAAGTTAAAGGTTTGGTCATATTGTACATCAACTTGTCGGCAGAAAATTCAATTTCCTTCATGAGAGAGAGAGAAAGGACGGGTGGGTGGGTCATCATCAATAGTGTCGCTAGGGTCACTAGGGTCTAGTATTGTCGCCATGGTCATCATCAAAAGTGTGCTGACTTTCACTTTTGTCGGAATATTGGAACAAAACCCGATTTTTGATGCGCGCGTGAGTGTGGGTTTCATTAAGGGTATTTTTGTCTAATGTTGTCCTTGAGCCATTAAATATTTTTTATCAATGTATTAGAAGCATTAAAATAAGTTAAGCTGGACTAAACACAAATTAAAGCCTCAAGCTTGGTCTTTACACCAATTTTCTGTTAGAAATATTCTCATGTGCCCCCTTAGATTTTTCACCAATACTTTATACACAGGGCGTACCGTACATGTCCGCATTCTTTCAAAGGCTCTTGGAAGCGGTCATTGCACGGCAAAGACTTCAGATACTATGGTCTAGTCTAGGCCAATAAACGCATGGGTACGGATCCATTTGCACCAATAGTTCATAGATCGTTTTGCAGGGTCATGATTTTCGTGCTCCACACAAATGATAATAACTATTCATTAATTTTAGAATAGTTTTTCGAGTAAACTCATAAAAAATTAGCTCAATTGAATAAATCTAAGTGTTTCATCCAATATATCAAATTTTCCTTCAGATTTGGAATTAATCCCGAATTATGAATGAAAAAATGTGTCGTAGAAGGAGTTTTCGGTGCTCCTCTTCTATGGTAAACAATTCCCTTGTTCGACGAGGTCAAGGGTACAATTTAAATATTGATGCCACACTAGCTACAAATCATGACTCGGTGCATGCAACCAGACTGTAGAGGCTGGCGCACCAAATAAGTTGGAGACTTGACTTTATGTGCTTTGCGCACCAACGAAGTTGCAGACTTGAGTGGAGTACTCAGAAAACTTAGGCTTCGTTTGATTAACAAAAAAATTACGGTGGAAACTACAAATGAGAGAAAATGAAGTGACAGAAAAGAAATGAAAATGAAAAGTTATATGAAAATCTTGGGTAGCGGCCGGGTTCGTTAGGTTCTGTAGGGGGGTCCCACTCCGCATGGTGAAAAAGCCAAAGGGGTCAGCAACTTGAAATCCACGAAACCGAATGCAAACTGACAAGTCTCGTCCCCGCCGAACAATTGGTTCTGTCGGCAGTCGGCACGGATGTCCAGGTCCCGATGAATATTGATTTGTATGATGTTCACCGAGCCCGGGGAGCCAAGGATGCTGCGCTCTCCTCTCAATCACTCGATCGCTCTCGGGGGCCGAGTGCTTGAGAAGCCGGGCTGCTCGCGTGTCGAGTCGTTTGAGTTCAGCCCGCG
Organism: Vaccinium macrocarpon; assembly: GCA_022606695.1. NCBI lineage: Eukaryota > Viridiplantae > Streptophyta > Magnoliopsida > Ericales > Ericaceae > Vaccinium > Vaccinium macrocarpon. The sequence continues at coordinate 24,721,958 of CM040175.1, forward strand.
GGGATCGGATGCACTAGGTTCGGCAGTGGCGTATCAGGCACGCTGCACGTTCCATGATGGAGCATTAAATGCGGCAGCCACCTACTCTGCCACCATCGTCTGTAGGAGCGCGTGGGTGACCGGGAATATCTCGAGGTGATTTGACTACTCGAACCAATGTGCCGTGACGTCAGCCAAGAAATGGGTTCTGCGGCAGAGACAGAGGTCACATCAGTTGTCATTCTGAGTGCGAACGACAGGCACGTGGGACGCATGCCCCCACTGCCTATAAATACCCAACTACAACTACCTCAATGGGGATCCTCTCTCTCCTCATTTACTACCCCCTTAACTTTACTTCTCTCTCTAGATCTCCAGTGTATTTCTTCCCTCTGGTTTCTGATTTGACCATCGGAGTGCCTTCCCTGACAACCACCGCCCGGGCTAGGCACTGACGTGGTTGTGTACATGTGCAGGTCACCCCTACTGGCGTGCAGAGAAGACTCAGGCGTGTTTTGCCCTTTCTTCCACCACTCACTCCACTCCAGAAGGTTTAAAGAGCTCACGCCGGAGAAGAGACTCCCACATCTTGCAAGAAAATATTTATAGTTTCTAACTTATCTTTCATGACATTCTAATTGTATGGTGATAGGAAAAGATAAATTATGGACATAACAGGAAATGTCATAAGAAGTTGACAAATTTCACAAGGAAATAAAATTTCATTGTGTTCTTAGCTAAAACTCCGCCTGGGTCGTGCCTAAAGTCTTATTTATTTTCCATCCGGTCCCAAGTTTGGATAAAGGAGGAGGGTTATGCATTAGGTAATTGATAGCCAGCACGTAAAAAATTCTATTAGATCTTTATGACATGAATCTTAATAAAGTTATGAGAAATGCACCTGCCTTCGAGTGTTTCAAAAAATGGGCAATGGGTGCCACATCGGCGCCCGGTGTGGTGATAAGTGAGCAAGGGTTCCCGCGCTTATCTAGATGTGCGCATATAGGGTTCGGTTAGCAACTTGGAATATAGGGACATTATCGGGTAAGACTAGGGAGCTAGTTGATATTATGCTTAGGAGAAAGTTTAGTATAGCTTATCTTCAGGAGACTAAGTGGGTTAGGGAGAGAGCTCGAGAGATAGAGGACATGGGGTTTAAGCTTACTACACGGGTAAGGATACATTCCTATCTAGACTAAAGTTACTCGGGTCTTGCTACACACTTCATCGGACATAAGAACTCATTTACTTAATGAAATTGCTTCTTGGTTAATGACCATTTTATACCCAATTCAATCAAAATTTTACGACAATGATTTAACTAATAAGAACAACAAAATTAATAGTCTCGATCATCTTGTATCACGGTCGCATGGCTACTATACATTCGATTACAGAGCAAGACTTAGTTTGCTATCAATTACATTAATGTACAGATTTTAAAGGTCATCACCAAGTCAATATTTATAATAGTCAACCTGAATCATTAGAATTTTATTCCCAGTTGATTTTATCAGTGTCACCAAAATTGGAGATCATCGGATATCAGCGACTACGTGATTAGAACACATTTAATGCATTCTGAAGTCTTTAAGTTGTATAGTGGACAACCCAAGCTCCATCAAAGTTTTTTTGGCGGTTGGAACCGTCTATCTGGTACATATTACAGACACCATCAGTTATACAAAAAATTATGAAGATCGCGTATCGGTAGGCATTTAATCGAACGAAAAGAACCTTTACAAAAAACCTTTACTCGATGAGCTTTTTAACCTCAATCGAGTAAATCAGGCGATTGATTTTTCATCGACAAAAATAACAAAATCAATGGCTCGATTGTAAAATAATTGCTAAAATACCACCAAAAAAAAATTGTATTTGACAATGGGTTGGATCACGTGTGTGTGGAACGCCTATGGCTCATGTATCTTTCTTTTGCCACCTAAATATTTAGTCGGGAAATTCAAATATCCCCGCCCACATTTTCGCCAATTGGTGGAAAAGTCACAAAAATTACTTTTTAGTGACTAAATTTATCTAGTCAACAAAATATGATAATAGCTGACAAACCTTTTAGTCGGCAATTAAATTCCTAAAAAAAAAAAATGCTTGCATGCCATTTTTTTTTTCCTGACCAGCACGCATTTTAGTTCGCAAAATCTTACTTTAATTTCTCCGACTACATTTATTATTAGTCAGTTCTAAAAACTATCATTGGCCGACCAAAATATATTTACTCGGTAATTAAGGTATCGGGCCAGCCCAAGGGTTTTGAGTGCCCTAGGCCTAACCCAAAAATTGTGCCCTAAAATTTTTTTAAACAACAATCATAATACGAAAAAGCCAATACAATATAAAGTTCTACTAAAAAATTAGCCACTAAAAAGTGAGTCGATTATCAAAAAGTATTGTCGAACATGATACACAAACAGCTGCCGTTCAAAATTCTTAAGGCAAGCCACTCAACATTGCACTAAAAATGTTGGAAAAGAATTCTCATGACATATCGGATTGAGCCCTTAAAAAAATGAGCAATCAAAAAGAAAATGTTTTGCTACAAGAAACATAATCAGGAACACTAGAACTTGAATGAGTTAATCTTAGTTTTAGGGAAAGTTAGATACAACAAAATCACGTTCATGCAATGCATTTGATGGCTCCATACATGAGTTGCTATGTTGAAGCACTCAGCGCATAATTGCACATGTGAGGTTTAAGGCTCTAGCACTATTTAATAGAGTGAAATGCAATCCTTTTACAACTTCTTCCTTTGTGGGACTCTCAAAATAGTGTTTATTTGCTTTTCTTGTGTTTGTGTAGTCTCACATTGCCTAACTTGGAGAACTCACTACTAGAGGTTCCCATATAAATAGAGAACCCATCTCTCAATCCTTTGGGCCGGGCACTCTAGTTTTTTTTTTTTGTTGAGCTTAAAATACTCCTACTCAAGCCTAGTAGTGAAAATCATGGTTGTGCCCCTAATTTCTTAAGTTATTTGGGGTGCCTTAGGTCCAGGCCTTATGGGCCTTGGGCTTGGGCTGATCCTGGTAAGGTATAGGCATTGGCGACCCAAGCTATTTAGTCGGAAATTCTAGTTGGCAATGGTGTAATTTATGGTGTAATTTCTTGTAGTGTAAATATACTACATATCATGTTAGTGATAAATTAATAACTATAAATGTTCACTTCCAAGATTTTTATAGAATTTTTCATTTTTAACCACACACATAAAAGCAAATGTACTGTCTTTTCAATTTCTTTTCTTTCACGACACTCTCTCACCCTCAAAGTTTTCAGCGCAACTTGTTTCTAATCAGACGGTTGCTAAGGTTTGAATAATGATACAAACATACTCTTTCAATCACACTCCACCACACCCTTACTCACATGTGGGTGGTTCCCACATATGGTCTCCATACCTACATGTGAGTGAGGGTGTGAAAGAATGTAGCTGAGACAATGTGCCTGTATCATTTTTTCCTCCACTCAAGTCTCGCACTTCGTCATTGCGCCAAGCACCTAAAAGTCAAGTCTCCAACTTTTGGTACGCCATCATCTAAAGTCTGGCTGCGTGCAACAAGTCATGATTTTTACCAAGTGGCATCAAATATATAAATTGTACCTTGACCACGTCAAATAAAATAATTGTGTTTGAGAATTATTTGGTACTCCTATAAAAAGACCGACGCTTTAGTTTTAGGGCTACTTAGCAAAACATTCAAAATATTTGATATTTTTAAAAAGAATGACAATGAATTTTTGCAATCGAACATAAAGATAGAAAACATTTGACATTTATAAAATGAATGATAAAGAAACTTTTACAATCGAAGATAAAGACAAAAAACAATTATTGAAATGTTAGTAATTTTTAAAAATTCTAATTTCGTACAGAAAATTCAAAAAATTCAACTCCTGCCTCCTAGCAAATCACCACCTCACCTATGATAAATCACTTCCAGCGACCAAAAAATTAGTGACATTTCACTAATTTTAAAAAATTCTAATTTTGTACTAAAAATTTAAAAAAATCAACTCCTGCCTCCTAACTGACCACCACCACACCTCCGACCGACCACTCTTGACGACTCAAAAAATTAGTCACTAATTTTATTTAAAAGCTCTAATTTCGTACAGAAAATTCAAAAAATCAACTCTTGCCTCTCAGTCGACCACCAGCCCACCTCTGGCCAACCACTTCCGGCGACCCAAAAAATTAGTGACATTTTACTAATTTTTAAAAGTTCTAATTTCATACAGAAAATTCAAAAAAATCAACACCTACCTCAATTCGATCACCACTCAACCTCCGATCAATCACTTCTGGCGACCCAAAAAATTAGTGACATTTTACTAACTTTTAAAAGTTCTATTTTCAGTACAGAAAATTTTAAAAATCAACTACTACCACAAGTTGACCACCACTCCATCTCCGATCGATCACTTCTAGCAACCCAAAAAATTAGTGACATTTCACAAATTTTTAAAAATTCTAATTTTGTACAGTAAATTAAAAAAATCGACCAACTAGTCAACTAACAACTCCTCAAACTAGTGAAAAGCTTACTAATTGTCGTAAAAATGTATGATAATTGATCAAATTCAAAGTTAGTGAAACACTAACCATCATAAACCCGTAAGAAACTGTGCTCTTGGTGAAGAGACATTAGGGGTTCCAGCCGTTACTGCCGCCGTACAGGGCGGCCGAGGGGCGCATTTCCAGCTACCACAGCAGCTTCACATTCTTCATCGCTCAATCCTGTCTTTCTAATCGGTCTAGTGCGCATTCTTTTCGCTTGCTCTAACAGTAAACAAACGACCACGACTACATGCTTTTTTTTACAGACAGAACATACACAAAATGCTGATGCACTAATGGTCTGAAACGCACATAGGTTGCACAATCCAAACTCTCAATTGTCCCGAGAGTACAAGGCAAATTAACCACATTCGAAGCCATATCACCTCAATCTACATAGAATAGAAAGTAAACAAAATTCTGTAAATGCAAAGCACAATTAAGTTCACATTGTTTAGAGAATCAGAATAACTTCATTTAACAAATTTCAATTAGACCAAAGTACTCCTAACAACAATAAACTCAGCAATAGTGTAAAGACATCCTGAGAAAAAGAAAAGAGAGCAATGGTTGAATTGACACCACAAAATCACCGAGTTTATGCAAAGTCAAAATCAATTCTGTAAATTTACACCACATTAAGGTTGTATAGCACAGAAGAGCTTCATATTGGATTACTATTAGGAAACAGTCCAATATGGGTATATAATCCTAGCAAGGAGAAAATACATATTGGATTACTATTAGGAAACAGAGTCCTGCATGGAAAAGGATTTTGTGGAACAAAGAGATCTGGCTTGTAAAGAGCTGTGTTGCCTTATGGGACGAATCCCATAAAGAAAAGAACTCGTAACCCAATAAGGAAACTAGGACAACGAGGAGCCTTGGTGAGCAAGTAATGCACATCAATAAATAAAGCACACCCAAGAATTAAGGTACGCTGTAAATTGTCTTTACAAGCATTGAGTGATTTATAAGTTCTAGTATCCAAAAGGTTTGAGTGCTAAGTAATTTGGGGTAGAGTTGTACAACAGGGTGTATGGAACTTGAAACTAAAGAGATGAATAAGGTAAAAGATTAGCAAGATAAACAGAAGTAACAAGTGCTTCCAGCCAAAACTTAGATGGTAGACCAGATTGAATTAGTAAAGCAATTGTGGTTTCAATCAAATGTTGATGTTTTCTTTCCACAACTCCATTCTGTTCACGTGTGTGAGGACAAGAGGTTTGATGTACTACACCATAAGTAAGAAACAAATGAAGAAGATAATGGTTAATAAACTCCCCTCCATTATCACTCCTAACACATTAAATGGAAGTATGAAATTGTGTAAGAACATATGCCTTGAAACTGGCAATTTGATACTTAACTTCAGACTTATAGTGTAATGGAAACAACCAAGAAAATTTGGAAAAATCATCGACAATTAATAGGTAATAATGAAAACCTTTATTAGAAGGAACAGGGCTAGGCCCCCAAACATCCATATGAACCAATTGAAATGGAGTAGTAGTATGAGTAGATGACAATGAAAAGGGTAGTTTGTGGCTCTTGGCCAAACTACAATATAGCAAATTGAGATACAGACAAAAGATTGTGAGTGATCTGAGGAGTGTGTAGTACATGAGACAGTTAAAAGGAAGCAAGAGGAGTGGGTAACAAACCTTTGCCAGTGTGTGTCACCTGGAGATGAGATCCATTACCAACCAACACTCCTTCATTTGGCACAGCAGACTGAGGTAGAAAGCTGATTTGTGATGTGATTGGTGGCCCCACTATCAAAGTACCATGGCTGTGGTTGTGTCTATGATTGTTGATAAGTAAAGACAAATGCTGTAGGAGTAGATGAACCATTTAGAGTAGCAACATTGGCATGTGGAATAAAACCAGAAGAAGATCCAAGCATCTTTTTTTTTTTTTTTTGGTGCAACGAGATCCAAGCATCATGTATGAAGAATTATAAGCTTCAGCGAAATGAGCTTGAACAGGTGCTGCATTTCTAAAAACATTGTTACATATGGGTGGAGGAGGAGACATCTGAATAGAAGAAGGCATTTGAATTTGTGGTCCTGTGTTATACCCAAACTCCTGTGTAGACATCCATGGATTGAATGATAGACCACTAGAAAAACCAAACTGTGGAATTACAAACTGAGGTACAAATCTAGGATATGAGGCAAATTGTTCCCCAAACTGAGGTCCATATGGTAACTGAGAAGGCCCACCAACTTGTTGACCAATTTGCTGATTTTGCTGACTTTGCCCCTTATAATAACAAAACTGAGTCAAGTGATTATTTTTGCCACAAATAGAACAAGCTTCCTTGTATAACTTGGAGTTCCTACCTCCTCGACCTTGATCAAAGCCCCTATTAAACTGTTGCACTGACTGATTTTGAGGCATAAAGTTGTTATAAGACTCTGGAACTGTCTGTGAGATAAGTGTTATTTGTTGTGATGAACCAAATGATTGAGAACCAAACTGAGATGTGTAACTAACAGGTCTAGTTGAACTCTGAAACTGTTCTTGAGTAGTTTTCTATGTTGCAACCAACACTGAAGTATTATCTCCTTCAGAGTCTTGAAGACACTATATATCCTCTCCATTCAACATGGTGACCAAATCAGCAAAAGTTATGGTACTACCCCTGGTTCTTATTGCAGTTTTCAAGCCATTAAACACACTTGGTAGACCTCTAAGACTGTGAAAAATCAGGTCATCATCTTCTAAGGGTGAACCTGTAGCAGCCAATTTTTGAGCATACTCCTTGATTGTATCTAGGTAATTTTCCATGGTAGAGGTCTTGGTCAGGGTATACAATCTACATTTTAGTTCCTGAACATGATTCTTGGATAGAGAGTTATATCTATGAGATAGGGATTCCCAAACTTGATTGATGTGCGTGTGTTAGCCCTAACACATAAGGTAGTGTATTATGAGATAAAGATGTCGTAAGACATGAAAGCAACTGTGTATCAATCAACATCCACAATGTGTATGCAGGATTAATTGACGTAACACCACCAGTAGTGATTTCTGTAGATGGACATTTGATTGATCCATCGAGCTAACCATAAAATCCATTCGCATTTGTAACATTTTCAACCTGAACCCTCCATAACAAATAATTTGCTCCATCGAGCTTGATATTAACAAAGGAGTGAAAATTTGCTACCGAAATGCTAGCGAAGACGATAAAGTTACCTCGGTTGTTGTCATCTTCTCAAATCTAGGGTTTTAAATCCGTAAATCACAAATTCTTCAGGATCCTTCAACACTTTCGTCTTCAACACTCTGATACCATGATGAAATTAAGAATCTAGTCCTATCTTTACTGAAGAGAAATGCAGAAAAGCAAAGATGCAAAGTAATCGAGAAATTGTAGAGAGAGAAAATCAAATTGCTTTCGTTTCTATTTTCTGTTCTTGCTTGATTACAAGATATGAGAGAAAAACCCCTTTATATACTTTGGCTTAACCGACTTAACCAACTCCCTTTGGTTTAACCGCCTTAACTAACTAAGCCTAATTACACATTACATGATTATAACCTAGTCACATGACAGGCACGTGAGCAATACAAATAAAAGATGCAAATAGACTCTAATGTGTTTTCGTCAGAATCGTCACACTATTTACAGTGTTGAAAAGGTTGTTCGCATAAAAACTTATGTATATATAAAATTTTTGATGATCAAATATTAGGTTGATTTAGGGCACATGGATAGTCACCTGAATGGATCACTGATCCAAAAAATGGCTCTAGTTCAAGTACTAGTAGCCCATGCAACTAGCTTGGGGTCTCTTGCAATGTTGAAGGAAGCGTCACCTGGTTGAACCTCATGGATTCCGGCGTAAACGGTACACTTGAAACCTTTCCATTCTCGTTGTTTCCTAATCTTGCATATGTCCATCTAAGCACGAATCATTTGCCAGTGATGTACACATTATTGTGTATGTTATTTTCCCTAATCTATCATTTGTTAGCCCTCTTTAATAATTTATTAGGTCTCTTTTATTTATTTTTTGTGTATAACAGGTACTTGAAGAGTTTGATGGAAATAAAGAAAGAGGAGGAGGAAATTGGTTCAGCAATGAATAGCTGGAGCAACCAAGTCCAAGGTTTGCTACCACCAAGTCCTTGTTCTTTTTGCAAAACTGCTTTTCACATCCGCGAAGCATAGTATAATTTTTCTCCTCCCCTGCCAACTGCTTTGTATTTACTCCATTGCCTCCGTATTTCTTTCTACCAGTGAAGTGACACGTGCTTTGCACGTGGAGCTATTCCAATTGAAAAGATTCCTGCTGCTACATAAAATTGAATCATATGCTTTCTTATTTTTTTGCTTAGTAATCATATGCCGACTTCATTTGTGATATAGGGTGGAGTCCAAACATGCTGTATCATTTATGGCTTGAAAGTGAGACAACCCAGGAGCCATTTAAGCTGTCTCAGCCGTAATTTGATAATTTTTTTAACAGAAGAATAAACTTTTATCCATCGAATCCACTATGTTTTTTGCCAAATGTGACATCGAATTTCGCTTTTCCCATTTTCTATACCATCCACGCCAACTTATTTGCATTGGTAAAAGAAATGAGTTCAAATTAACGATTCAAATTTGAGATTGCGCCAAAATAACACTAAAACGGTTTAGTAGGGTTGCTATTTTTTGGCTTCTTGACGGTGAGAAGCCAAAAAAATATCTTGGACAGTCATTTTGACACTATATTAGTAGGTAATTGTGTAGCATCAACTTAACTAAGTGGAGACCTCCCCTACGAAATCATTTGCTTTGTGAGGAAATTATTTCAACAATTTTAATTATCATCATCCTCACTGCATAACAAAACATCACGAATTGTCAACGTATCGAAGGTCACTATGACACATTACAAACTGGTATCGCCTGACATTTCGATTAAGCATGGTGCTCCTCAAGTCCTTTCCTAATGGAACGTAATACTTGACTCAAAATCAAAGAATTAATGAAAAGGATCAAATGATAAATGGTGTGTTCAGAAAATAACGTTCCCCATTCCTTCATAAAACATCTCAATATTTACTATTGCAACTACTACATGTTTCGTTTAATGGACATTAGGCTGAGAAATTTGTGGAAAACTGAACATCATAATAAAGCCTTATTGAAAGAGTAAAATGAGTATTATACAAATTCGTATCCTCTTTAGGAACTTATGAATTTGAACCTTAATCTATGCCAAGAGATTAGACTGATTTACAAACAATGTGTTAATTTAACCACCTCACCCTAAGCATAACGTGTGAAACAACTGTGAGAGGGGTTGTAGGGATTAGTCTGATGAGATGAGCACAAGCTAGCTCGAGACACCCTGCATTACCTAAAAAAAAGCTAAACAAGTTGGGTTAGAGTTGAGAGAATTCTTACTCGAACACGTCCGTTTTGGCATTTGGGGGTTTCCATCAGATATTTGTGGTGGGGTTTGCTATTTTTGGCACTGGACATTGGCGTTTGATTGAGAGTCCAATTTAAGAGTTAGGTTGAGGGTTCGATTTGATTCCTCTTCCAGTATAATTTTGTATTTTTTTTCCTGGATTGGTGTTCTGTTCATTTTGGGTTTGAGGGTTTGCATCGGAGATGTGTGGTGGGGTTTGCTATTTTGGCGCTAGACATTGGGATTCGATTGAGGGCCCGACTTAAGGGTTCAATTGTACGTTCAACTTGAGTCGATGAAGCATTCGATTGAGGCTTCAGTTTGATATTTGGTATTCAGGATATTGGTGTTCAATTGAGGGGCTGTTGGGGTCTGCCATTTGAGGGTTTGATTGAGGATTGCCAGGTTTTGGGCGGCAATTTGGCGCATGATAAGTAATTTTTGGGGTTTTGATAGTTTTTGACGGAGCAATGCTAAGTACACAATAAAAATGAACAACAAGGTGGACAATACACTCACATGGTGTGTGGACTTCGCACACACTTCACACTCAATTGTGTGTGGAGCCCACACACTATGTGAGTGTGTTGCCCACCTTGTTGTCCATTTTTGTTTTGTATCTAGCATTTTTGTTTTCGACGAGGGATTTTGGGCCTAGTGCCGGAAATCATGGGATATTATTACGTAGAGTTTTTACACATGCCTTACAAAGCTATAGTCTTGTCTATTTATAGACAAGTTGGTCAAACAAGTACAAAACCTAACTTTCTTACAACTTTACAGATGTTAAGTATAAGGAGGGGCCATGCCTCTTCCCTTTACAAATGTACAAAAGATAAAAGGGGTCTTAGTAAAAGATGAAAGGGGTCCTACTACAATCACTATGAGTATTTCTCTACTACAATCCTTTACTTGTTTTGTGTTCTTTGTTTATTGTTACACTTTTAGCTGTTGCAAAACCCATATACTTAGAGCGTGTTAAAGCCCATATTACCCGTTTGTTCAAGACTTGTTTATATTAAAAGATTGGGTCAGTTAAACTTTAGGGAAGGATTTAGGCACTCAACACACCACTCTAAGAGGTTTTAGGTACCATCATCAGTCTAAAATGGCACTAAACAATTAGGAAGACACTACTTGTGTAGGTTCTGTAGAAGATAATATTAGAAATAATTATGAGCATCTAGTTCATATTCCTAAACAAGGAATTACTGTTAATTATATCGGTGCTAGCCTTAATAGTATTACTGATATTATGTGTACTTGGTTTTCAAAAATAGACAAAAATCAAAAAATAAATCAAAACTATGTAGAAGCAAAATTGGATTCTATAGAAACCAAAATAGACAATTTTGGTAGTATCCTTAATGTAGACTTGAAGTATGAAACAAAGACTACTATGGAGAGTTTACTAAACAAGTTAGACTCTTTTGAAATTAGTGAGACTAATGGAATGAATAGTCCAGGAGATCACCAAACTCCCAGATTATTTTATGGTACAGAGGATGTTATGGTCCTTAATACTCGAACCTATAACAGGACTGAGTATAATAATATAGTCAAAATACTAGACTATTGGAGGAACTTATACAAAGATCCCCACTTAAATGTCGAAGAAAGGAACCAAATTCTCAAACAAATTCAGGAGACTTATCTTCAAAACGAAGATTTATTAAGTCATTTCCACTATGAAATAGACATGTTAGAAAAAGAAGAAAGTAGTGATGATGACACTTCACATGACGAAGACATTTCAAATGAAGAAGACACTTCATTTTACTCTTTTGAAAAAATCTCTGTAGAAGAAAATTTAGTTGGAGAAACTTCTTCTTTGAAAAGAAAAGCAGAAGACCAGGATCCAGATGGGATACCTCCTATATATCCAAATGACCCTGATTATAGTTCAGACACAGACACGTCTGAATATTTGTATGCTAATGATATTAAAACTGAGGGTGACACTACTTCAACCTCAGAACCAGCACCATCTAGAAGAGATGATTTAAATAAATATGTTATAGCCCAAAACATGACATATTTAGATTTGACCAATGCTCCTTTTAACGATCAACTTCGAACTATAGATGATTAGTCACAGTGTCCATCATTATTACTAATTATAAAAATACATGGACCAAAGAAAAATTCCTTGATTATGTAGCAGCAACGTTACAGGGAGATGTTTTACAGTGGCTAAAACAATGGGAAGAATCAGATAAAGGCAAGCTAGAAAAAACAACTTTATTAGCTAATTTTAATTCCCATGATAAAATATTATCACAGTTTGTTGTCCTCATAAAAGAAAATTTATGTGGATATGTTAGGGAGCAGAATTTGCAAGAAGATACAAATTATATTTTTGTCTAAATTAGAATTATGCAATATATGTCTTTTTGAAGAATATTTACAAAATTTTCAAAAAATATTTTTATCAACTTAAACCCTCAGCTATTGGTTACTGGCTTGATCAGTTTTTTCATAAACTCCCAAGTCCATGGGATGAAATAAGTTTTAAAAATTACTGTGAGTTTCTTAAAAAACAGGGGAAGGATGATAATTTAGGTTTCAGAATTAATTTTGTTTTGAGACAAATAGCAAACCGATGTCTTGAAATGAAAGGTAAAAAGTAGGTAAAAAACAAAATTTCCAATACGAAAACTGGACAAAAATGTTGTGATTGCATTTTGCAGGAAAATTGGAAAATCTGTTGTAAACCTACTTTTCAGAAAAAACGATTTTCTAAAAAGAAGAAAATGTTTAAATGGAAGCTTTGGACAAAAAATAAGAGTTTTTCTAAAAAGAAAAAGTATATTCATAAAAAGAAAAATACCAAGGGGACTACTTCAAAAAAGAAGACTTGTCGTTGTTATATTTGTAATGAAGAAGGTCATTATGCACCTAAATGTCCCAACAAGGGAAAAAGTGCAAAGAAAATGGTCAAGATTCTTGAAGAACAAGAGCTTGAAATTTTATTTGGTGAAGAGTTTAGTGATATAGAAGAAATTCTATATGAGATAGATAGTGAATGTGAAAGCTCATCGATGATGAAGAATTAGTTTTTATGCTAAATGAGTCAAGTCAAACAGACAGAGACTCATCTTCTTATATTAACCCTAGTTCTGCAAAAGAATTAGGAACATTAAGATTAGAAGATGTAATGAGTGAAGAAACACTCTTTATTGATCAGGACATAGAAAATTTTGAAAAACTGCAAGAGGTTAAAAAAGAGGAAATTTATAAAATTTCTAGATTTAATATGTTCTCAGCCCGAGTCTTTGAGAAATATAGTGGAAACACCACTTCTCAGTTATCTAGTGACGGACATGTAGATATTGCTCTTTTTGACAAACAAAAGTAGCAAGATGGAAAAAGAAATATCCAGAAGTCCGCTATATACATATTGGATTAATCCAAGTTAGGATTAATGCTTTATTTAGACAAGGGATAGATAGTCCTGTTTTGTCTATTCTTTTTGATAAAAGATTTACTAACCCTATGAAGGCAGTCATTGGTGGAATTCAGTTCAATTTAGTGAATGGAGTGATTTGGTTTAACATAAAACCAAATTTCTTTATCTCCATTAATGATCCAAACTTAGAAGATACAGTTCGAATGAAAATTAAGGCCAGAGGAATTGATATGAAACCAAATTCCAATGACTTCGCAATCCAGTGGAGAACCATCCATGAATTAACAAAATTTCCAAAGACCTCTATGCAACCCATAGATAAACATATGGTTGAAATTTTTGAACCACGACCATTTGATTCTGTTATTCAACCTAGGTTAATGAACTGGACAGACCTAGAAATTCCTAGGAACTGGCTACTTACCGACTTGGTAGAACCTAGAGGGCAATCTTCTTCTAGTAACAGTGTTGAATTACAAGTTTCAGGAAGAAATTTGTATTTTCATAATAAATCAATACTCGGTAATGTTTGGCAAAGAGATTTTCCTAGTCCATCAAGAGCTATTGCCACAAAAACTGTGCAAGTTCCTATTATGCCTGGTAGTTCTCATAAGAATAAGCAGAAGGAAGAAATTCAAACTGCACAAATTTATCATTTTCAAACAAAAAATGATGAAATTATTTTTTCTCCCAGTCAAGGTAAGAAAAGATATATCTATGTTATGGGTACTTTTAATTTTTCGGGATATAAACCATATACCCTGAATATTTTAATAGATACAGGAGCTACTATATGTACCTATAAGTGGAACGCAATTCCAAAAGAAAAATGGGCATTAATGAAACATCCAATTTTAGTTACAGGAATTGATGGAGGTAATACAGAAATACAGTTTAAGGCAAAAAACATATCTATTTGGATGGGAAATACCAAATTTGTCATTCCAAAAATTATATGTTTTCCTTATATGCAAGGTGATATTTTATTAGGCAACAATTTTATCTATCAATATTTGCCTATGCATATTTATGAAAAAGAATTAGCATTAACTGTAAAAAGTGCATTAGTACATATTCCTTTGCTAGAACAGCATAAATATGTTTGTGATAGAGATTTTGCACCTGTACCTAGAGGAGAGGTGACTCCTATCATCAAAGCTATTGATGAATCGCATTGGATATATAAAGTTTTAGAAGAAAACTTTAGTGAAGACCCTTTGAAACTATTGTCACGAAGTCCTCGTTACTGTAGTTTAAAACTGTGAAACCCTAATGTAATAGTTAGAGTAAAACCTATGATCTATACCAGACAGGATATAGATGAGTTTGATACACAAATAAAAGAACTTCTAGATAAGAAGTTAATTGAGGAGACTACCAGTCCAAAATCTAGTCCAGCTTTTATGGTAAGAAATCATGTTGAGATTAAGAGAGGAAAAGCCCGAATGGTTGTTAGCTATAAAAGACTAAATGAGCAACTAGTCTTCAATGGTTATTTTATACCTCGTAAAGATATTTTGATTTCCTTAACCAAAGGATCAAAAAAATTTAGTAAATTTGATTGTAAAAGTGGGTTTTGGCAAATTCAGCTTACTGAAGAGTCAAAACCATTAACAACTTTTAGTACACCCAGAGGACATTATCTTTGAAATGTAATGCCTTTTGGATTAAATATAGCACCATAGGTTTATCAGAGATGGATGGATAGTATTTTCAAAGATCTAAAAGATTTTTGTGTGGTCTATATTGATGATATATTGATCTTTTCCAAAACCCGGGAGGATCATAAAAAACATTTAAAAATACTTTGTGAAAAATTCCAAAAGCATGGAATTATTTTATCTCCAAAAAAGATTCAGCTTGAAAAAGAATCAATTGAATTTTTGGGAATAGTTTTAGACCAGCAAGGTTTAAAATTACAGGAGCGTATTCTTTCAAAAGTTAGAGATTTCCCAGACATATTAGAAAACAAGACTCAATTACAAAGTCTTTTGGGAATTCTAAATTATGGAAGAAATTTTATCAAAAATCTTTCAAAAATCGAAACTCCTTTATTAGTCAAATTAAGGAAAAACTTCGATTTTACTTGGAAAAAAGAAGACATTGTCTTGATTAAACAACTCAAGCAAAGTCTTACTAAGTTACCTAATGTTTATTTACCTAAACAGGGTGATAAGCTTATTTTGGAAACAGATGCTTTTGATACATGTTGGGGTTGTGTGTTAAAAGCAATACCAGCTATTTTCTGGAAGAAAGAAACACTTCCACTAAGTGAAAATAAGATAAGAGCTAGAAAAGTTCCCATCTCAAAAACCCTTCAGAAAGAAGAGTTGATTTGTGGATATAATTCTGGTACTTTTAAGCCCAACCAGCAAAAATATATTATTTTTTAAAAAGAATTATTAGCTATAAAATTATCATTAGATAGGTTTAAGATTTATCTTGCACCAGAAGATTTTATTGTTAGAACAGACAATAAAGCTGTAAGAGATTTCTTGGTTAACAAAAAATCTATTGATCAAGGCCGACGATTAAGTTGGTACAATAAAATTTCAGAATATACTTTTGAGGTAGAGCACCTCATGGGAGCTAATAATTTTATTGCAGATTTTTTGAGTAGACCTTTTTATACTTGCAGGGAAATATAGCTTAAATAACTATGGCAGATAGAGGTAAACAGCCTGTACAAGGAAACTGGGTAACAGTTGCTAGAAGGGCACGTCCCAGAGAAGAAAAAACTTATGGAGTTTTTGCTGAATTCCAACCAGGGATCTACAAAACTTGGAAAGAATGTCATCCACAGGTGAATAATTTCCCTGGAGCTTGCTATAAGAGTTATGATAGTATGACAAAAGATAGAAGAGCTTGGTATAGTAGACCACCAATGGTCTCTGCTCAACAAATGGAATTTACACCACCTATGGTGATCCCTCCAGTTAGACCAATTGGAGTTCCCATGAATATTATGTTGGAACCAGAAATAAAAGATTTCTATAACCCAGGGATTCCAAGCCCTGTATATGAACATTTGAATGCAGTCTGGAAAGCACATGTTTCTGGAGTCAAAGCAAAATTTCGCCAAGGCATGGCAGGATTGACTGATGAATTAGCCAAGCAAGCTGTAGAACTGTCCAATATAAAAAGAAAGCAAAATGTTTTAGAAAACCTTTGCTTTCAAATCATTAAACAAATGGATTGGACAGTAGATTTCAATTTTGAGAAAATAAATAATTTTCTTCAAATATTGGACCTCATAGCCAATGAGTTTCCGGACCCTATTTTTGAAAAAATCAAAAGAATTTGTCTTTATGAAAAGGCAAGATCAATTTTGCCCCCTGAGATTTTTATGCAGATTCATGCAATGGTAGAAGACCATCAGAAGAAAATTAAGCATCTTTTGCTTAATGAGAAAGGCAGAGTTAATTTTAGGGAAGACACCCCTAAAACCATTATTTGTCTTAATCATGATGATTGGACAAATGATGAAATAACTTGGGGAGTAACAAATCAAATTATTTTTCAAATCTTGGATCCAATGTATTGGACCTCCTTTCCAATGATGATCAGAACAATGCTCTCATGTGTGGCAAACACCTACACATGGAACAAATATTTTACATTCTGGATTTCAAGTTCAGTGGGATGGCGAGAACGTGAATGTTTCTACCAACCATATCAGATTTGGTATTTTAAGCCAACTGAAGATTGGGAGTTTGAGCAGGAAACAAATCCACTACACTCCAAGTTCGTGATTCCTAATCTTGATCCAGAAGAATATTGGATAGAAAGTTTGTTGCGGCTAAGCCAGCATGTAGCACAAATTCAAGGGACAGTTCCAACTCCCTTTATGGTAACAGATGGAAGAATGATATTTGTTACAAATTTTCCAATATCCTACAAGAGAAGTGAAGAGCAGATACAAGAAGTAGAAGCTCTTTTGAACAATATCAAGAAAAAACAAAATCTTGATTTACCAATGGAATTAACTATTCAAGCTAATTCCGTAGAAGAAGACAGGAATATGCAATTCAATCAAGATCCATATTCTCCTGTGTCATCAGCACACTATGACGGTGTTGAATATCAAAACCTCATTAACCAGATGGAAGACTAGAAAGGTCGAAGCTGACGTAAGCAATGACGACAAAAAAAGAGGAGTCTAGAACCCGCACGAAAGATTCTCTACGTGGCAAGTTTTTGAAGACGGGAGACTAGGACCCCTTTTATCTTTTGGACATTTGTAAAGGGAAGAGGCATGGCCCCTCCTTATACTTAACATCTGTAAAGTTGTAAGAAAGTTAAGTTTTGTACTTGTTTGACCAACTTGTCTATAAATAGACAAGACTATAGCTTTGTAAGGTATGTGTAAAAACTCTACGTAATAATATCTTAAGCCTTCCAACCAACTTTCTGTCTTCCCACTTTCGCACTTCCTTTCCTTTTTCTTTTTGTTGTTATTGGTATCAGAGCTTATTGGTGAAGGAAACGGCTGTCTTCTTGGGTAGTTTCATTGGTGGATGCACCTATCTTCTTGGGAAGGGGCTAGTTTCTTTGGTGGATGCACCTTTTTTATCGAGTAGCACATAGACGTAAGGAGGACTTGCAATATTTTGTTTGTACCAATCCAAAATATATATATAGGGAAATTTTATTATCCACACCCCCGGAAATAAGAAAAAAAATGGGTTTTTTTGTGTTACAATTTTTTTTCGGAAAATCCGATCCGTCCAATGTGTTCAGAAGGTGTTTTCAAAGGTCCTCGCAACAAATCTTAAAAAAAAAATACCGGGAAGGGCTTGATCCAAGCAATTTTCGCAAAAATATATAAATACAGTTTTTGCGAAAACTGCTTGGATCAAGCCCTTCCCGGTATTTTGTTTTTAAGATTTTCCGCGACGACCCTTGAAAACACCTTCTGAACACATTGGACGGATCACCTTCTGAACACATTGGACGAATCAGATCGTCAAAAAAAAATTTGGATAAAAAGTCCGGATGTGAAGCTTATATATATATATTGTGTTTATAATTTTTTTGGCTGTTTTGTTTCCTTAAAAAATGGTGGCCACAAACTATTGAACTAAATGTAAACATGGCAAAACAACATCAATGCATGATTTAATACATTGATAGGCACATTCACTAGAAGAATGCCACATGCACTTTTAGTACATTAGTTAGTACTTTATTTAGTTCCTATGGACTTTTTCTTTTGGGAAACATAACCCACTTTTCCCCTTCCCCTCTTGGATATTTCACTCGTTCAAATTAATTCAACCACAGCTCAATGTAATGACCCAATTAATTTTTCAAAAGAAAGTGAGTATTTGTGGGGGTGTGATCTAGTTCCTCTTTTGGATCTCTGGT
Organism: Vaccinium macrocarpon; assembly: GCA_022606695.1. NCBI lineage: Eukaryota > Viridiplantae > Streptophyta > Magnoliopsida > Ericales > Ericaceae > Vaccinium > Vaccinium macrocarpon. The sequence goes on from CM040175.1 coordinate 24,740,709, forward strand.
GCGGATCTGATGAATCTAGACCTTCGTTCTAGAGACCAATCTAGCCTGCAACACGAACCAGCAGTTAGTGCCTAGCCAGCTTCATACAGCTGGAAGAAACTTCGAATTCAAATCTTATGTAGACATTCGTATGCTCGAAAATTTAGACAATGGACCACGTATTATGTTCAAGAAAAGAAAGAGGCCTAAATGAATCCCAGTTCTGCTTATTTTGTTCTTACATTGCATCTCAAGAAGTTAAATTTAGACTACATTTTCCCTCACATAGGAGATTACTGCATGTGATATCCAGTCTTGGCAACTACCCAAACAACCAGAAAGCGAACTACAAAACTACTGGGCCGTTCAAAATTTGAATGAAATTTCGCACATTATGTATGATATAACCTTCTTCTGGGTAAAATTCAAGTGATTCGGATGGGACTCATTGTGTTTGAGATACAAAATCTGGGTCAAGCCCACAAAAAAGCAGCACTAAAAACATTAAATTTGGCTAACAAACCACGGGCCATGCCCAAGAAATTTTTCTGAACCACCCTTGGAGATCAGCATCCAACAAAATTTCTGAGGTACGCCTATTTTTTAATCCAAAAGCAGTCCAGAATTAGCAGCAGGGCAGCACAACAGTGACAACAACCAGCAGCAGGGGATGGAAGGTTAAGACTGAGCAGGTGTTTGGACACGATTTAAACTCGAGGAAGTTGGTTTAGGCCTTGTTCCAATTCTTGTCTTAAACTCAAAACTAAATTACTTCGCTTTATGAGACAGGTTATTCTCTCACAAGTCATCAACTTAAAAATTGACTTAAGCCAATAACCCCTTAGTTAATATCCAATGCATGCACAAAATTAAACTCACAACTGCCTCATACTGCACCAGAAAAAATTTTGAGTGCCGGGAAGGCACCACGTGGCCGTGCCCAAGCATCTAATTTGACTGTTCCAAATTATTTTGGACAACCCAAATTTATTCCCTCTCTCTCCTCTCCTCTCCTCTCCTCTTCTCTTTTTCTCTTTTCAATCTGGGCCATCCAAAAGTGTTTTGGATGGTCGAGATGGGTGCTAAGGCACGGCCATGTGGTGCACGCCCGACACCCAAAAATTGCTCTACAGCACCATCCCAGCAGTTTCTGCGATGGAAACATCACTGACTTCCACTCGGTAGGATATTTCAATAACGCAACAAGAAGATGGACTACTGGCTGATTGAGAAAACAATATGACCAAGACCCAGTAAACGGTCCACATTCCAAGTCAAGCACTAAGTAAAAAATTCAAATTTTTGGCTGAAACACAACCCTTAATTTCAATTTTAATGGACTCTTTTACTAAGACACTTCGATGCGTGTCGGACACATCCCTAATGGGCCCTTGAATTTTCTTGATTTTACGGGATTTGAATAAAAATGTTATATTAGCTCGAAAATAAACATTTCTAGCCTTTCATAGACAAGAGATTGAAGTTCCGTATTTTTTCTATATCTCAAAAACGTGTCTAACATAGAATTAAAATAAGTGTCTAGGAAGCGCTCTCGTACTCATATACCAGTACCAATTTACTGATGTTTTAAGTTTAGGAAGATCTACAAAAATTTATACAAGCACCATCCTCACCTAATATTCACATCAGAGTCAACATGACGCACCCTCCATTTAACCAACTTAAAAACCAGAGAAGAATATTTTCATTCATAATAATTTTGTATCTTTACATGTACATATTTATAGAGATCGTAGAGATCCTACAAGGAAAGAATATCTCTAAACTAGGAAAGAATATAATAGGAAAGAATAACAATAGAGAATCTTTGACTCTTAATTCAATATCGCAACAAACCACACAATAGTTGTATTATGGACCACAACGACGAGATTATTTGGAAAAATATTAACTTGCATAGGAGTATTATCCAAATCAAATCCCTCACCGAGGAAGCCGCAAGTTGAATTTACCACTCAGCCTCACATCAGAAGGGGGAATGAGAACGCATATGGAAGTCGAGTCATTACATCCACTTACTAATTTCTTTCAAACCTCATGTAGCTGAAATTCTTTCGAAGTACACTTTTCAAAAGCATTACTGGTGCAAAATTTGACCAATCTTATTCATCAACCAATACAAAGTCCTTGACCTCAAGTCAAGTCTTTCTACCGGTGATCCTCATTTCTCCTCTCTTTTAAATGTGAAGTGACAAGAAAAGGGGCCCAAGACGACTTCTAAATTCCAAAGTTCATACGAAAGAAAGGACGCACTTGCACATACGTGCCTATAAATCAGAGACTTGATCATCATCAAATGCACAACAAAAGGGAAAGAAACAAAAAAACATGGGCCTTTTACAAAAACTACTCTGCCTAGTTTTTTTCGTCCTTTTTGTTGTGCTTTTTTCCTCACCAGATAATGCCTCTGCTTCTGTTGAAGAGGCCAATGCTTTCCTCAAGTGGAAAGGAACCCTTGCCAATAGTTCTATGTTAACCACATGGATACTTGATCTAAAAAAGGGCTCCAGTTCAACTGCTAGTAGCCCATGCAACTGGTTTGGGGTCTCTTGCAATGTCAAAGGAAGCGTCACCAGGTTGAACCTCACAGATTCGAGCATAAATGGTACACTCGAAACCTTTCCATTCTCGTCATTTCCTAGTCTTGCATATGTTGATCTAAGCATGAATCAACTCTCTGGTCCTATCCCTCCTCAAATAAGTTCACTCCCGCTTGTCTACCTCGATTTGTCAATTAATGAGATTTCTGGAAATATTCCGCCTGAAATCGGTCTCTTAACAAATCTTGAAACACTCCATTTGGTAGAAAATCGATTGAACGGCTCAATTCCTCGAGAGATAGGCAAGTTGAAGTCACTTTCTGAGCTTGCTTTATACAACAATTCTCTTAGTGGTCCTATTCCTGCTTCTTTGGGCAATTTGAGCAAATTGGTTTCTCTATACATATATGACAATCAACTTTCTGGCTCTATCCCTGAAGAAATAGGAAATCTCACCAATCTTGAGTTCGTTTACATGGACACCAATAGGCTAACTGGTCCCATTCCTTCCACTTTTGGAAACTTGAATCGGTTGATTGTTTTGCACCTGTTCGAAAACAAACTCTCTGGTTCCATTCCTAGTGAGATAGGGAAGTTGAAATCATTAAAAAGCCTGAGCTTCCAAACCAACAATCTTAGTGGTTCGATCCCACCATCCTTGGGTGGTCTGACCAACCTCACTCTCCTCCATCTATATGGGAATCAACTTTCGGGTTCCATTCCTAGCGAATTAGGAAACTTAAAGTCTCTCGTCGACTTACAGCTAAACAACAACAACCTCAGCGGTTCCATTCCCGCTTCCTTCGGAAACTTGCTCGAGTTAACAAACTTATTCTTGCGTGTAAACAACCTTTCTGGTCCTATTCCGCAAGAATTTCGCAAGTTGAAAAACTTGCTCGCCCTGCAAATAGATGGAAATCAATTATCCGGCCAACTCCCGGATATTTGCGAAGGCAGGAAGTTACAAAATTTCACAGCAGACAACAACCAGCTAACGGGTCGTATCCCAAAAAGCTTGAGAGACTGCTCAAGCCTATTCAGAGTCCGCCTCGAAGGGAACCAACTCACAGGAAGCATATCAGAAGATTTTGGGGTCTACCCAAATCTTGACTTCTTGGATTTAAGTCACAACAAATTCGATGGCGAAATCTCTGAAAAATGGAGTAGATTCCCGAAATTGCAATCCCTACGGATGGCAGGGAACAATATCACGGGCAGCATACCACCGGAGTTGGGAGATTCAGCTCAACTAAAAAGGCTTGATCTTTCATCGAATCAATTGACCGGGGAGATTCCAAAGGAATTAGGGAAGTTGAGCTCTCTATTGGAGTTGTATCTGAATGACAACCAGCTTTCTGGTGAGATACCAAGAGAAATTGGATTACTAACTGAATTGGAAAAGCTTGACCTTTCCGTAAACAGTTTAAGTGGGCCAATAGCAGTTGGAAATCTAGAGAATTGCATCAAACTGAATTACTTGAACTTGAGCAGCAACATTTTTAGCCAAGAAATCCCACGTCAATTGGGAAAGATATCTCACATGTCTAAAGTTGATCTCAGTCGAAATTCACTTACGGGGAAGATACCGTCAGAGATCACAGATTTAACGAGTTTGGAGTTGCTAAACCTCTCCCACAACAATCTGTCTGGCTCAATTCCCAAAGTTTTCGAAGACATGAGATGGTTGGTGCATGTTGACATATCCTTCAATGAGTTGGAGGGTCCAATTCCCATCAGCAAAGCCTTCATGAATGCTGGCATAGAGGGCCTCCAAGGGAACAAAGGCTTGTGTGGAAATGTCTCAGGATTGCAGCCATGCAAAATTTTTCCAGTGAACAGACATACTTCACAAAAAAAGGACCGCCAGATGCTTATTCTTGTAATCGTGCTCCCTCTTGGCGGAGCGCTTTTACTTCTCGGTGCATTCGTCGGATTTCTAATCATTTCTGATCGAAGAAAGAGAACGTCACAAGTAGAAGATCCCCGCAAATATGATGATATCTTCTCCATATCAATCTACGACGGAAGAGCAATGTATAATGATATCCTAAAAGCCACAAAGGATTTCGATGCTGCGTATTGCATTGGAAAAGGAGGATATGGAACCGTCTACAAAGCAAAACTTCCATCGGCCAATGAAGTAGCTGTGAAGAAACTTCATCCCTTGTCTGAGAAGGACGATCGTCGAGGTTTCTTGAATGAGGTAAGGGCACTAACTGAAATCAGGCATCGCAACATCGTGAAGCTTTTTGGGTTCTGTTCGCATGCTCAAAACTCTTTCCTAGTTTATGAGTACCTTGAAAGGGGAAGCTTGGCTTCGATTTTCAGCAGGGACGAAGAAGCTAAACAATTGGATTGGCCAAAGAGGGTGAATATTATCAACGGGGTGGCACATGCTTTGTCATACATGCACCATGATTGCACGCCACCAATTGTTCACCGTGACATATCCAGCAACAACGTTTTGATTGATGAGGAGTATGAGGCTCGTATTGCAGACTTTGGCACTGCTAAACTTCTAAAGTTGGATTCCTCCAACTGGAGTGCACTAGCAGGCACATACGGATATGTTGCACCCGGTAACGATTGGTTTATATATGTTCTTCTCAATTAAACTTTTTAAAGAATCTAATAAAGCATAACTTCTTGTTCCACATACAAGAACCGATATGTTGCTATAGTACAATTCCTTAGTTTTTCCGAAAGAGGTGTAACAAATTCTAATTCATCTATTTTTCTCCCTTTGCAGAGCTAGCTTACACAAGGAAGGTAACTGAAAAGTGTGATGTGTATAGCTTTGGAGTTTTAGCACTAGAAGTGATCAAGGGAAAGCATCCGGGAGATTTTGTTTCCTCTCTATCAACACCGCCTATTGAAACTGTACAGCTGAGAGACGTATTGGACCAACGCCTTCCACCTCCGTCTCCCGAAGTTGAGGAGGTAGTGATGCGCAATATAAAGTTGGCAATTGCATGCTTGCATTCTAATCCAGAATCTAGACCAGCCATGCGCATCGTTTCTCAATTGCTGGCTACAAGAACAATCCCATAGAGCCGCGAAGATTCATCATTGACAGGAGGAACCCGCTTTTTCATTGAGTATATGTGAGATACAAATACCAAATAAACTTAATGCTTTGTTTATCATAGTGCATTGAATAAGAGATCCTTCAGAATCTCTTTTACTTTTTCCGTTATTATGTATTATCAGCCAATACTATTGGCTTGTACTTTTAGTATTACGAGTCTTGAAATAGCAACGTGTCAACGTTGTGTATTCAACAAAACTTTGAAAACGCCCAGCTTCTCCATCTAAAACCCTCTCTAAAACGCAATCAACTGTATAGTCCTCAACAAAACATATTACCCCCAAAAAACTGTTCATTCAATCAACCCGAATTGATTAGTACACATGAACCCGTCAGTCATCACATTTGATATGCCTACCCACATGCCGTTACTCATCAGCATCAGCCTCCATATTTGAGCAGAATGGCTGAATAAAACCTAAAGCCTAAAGAGCCAGGAAATCAAACACCTGGGTAGCGGGTAGGCACCCAATTGCCAATATTTTGGCTTCCTTATATCCTCAATCGTATCTAAACTACAATTTCATTTATATGGCTCTTTGCTTGTGTGCTTTCAAATACTTGGGCCTGTGGTATACTCCAAAAGAAATTGGTGAGAGCAAAAAGTATGGTTATAAAAATATGAAACTAATATTCAAAGTTACGTAAAAAAAAATAATAATAATAATAATAAAAAACCATGAATAACTAACCCCCAAAACCCGTATCTATTTTGGGGTTTACCATACATTCCTATTCGTAACATGACTGCAGAAAATGTGTAACTAGCAACATAAAAAGGGAACATCCATTTTTTTATAGTTGCACACCTTTTCTTGCCTTTGAATGAAAAAATTGCACATAAAACTATAAAAGTGCACTACAAGACAAGAAAATGTGTGCAATTCTAAAAAATAGGGTGTGAAAATCATTTTCCCATAAAAATACGTAATTAGTTAGCCAAAAGATATGTCTAACATTTACCAAAAACATGAATACCAGGCACCAAAATATGAGTCAAGATCCTCTTATGTAATGATCCATCATGCAACACAAAACGAGACTCATTACATTCCTATTTCACGATCCTAGGTGTTTATGTTCTAGGTCATGATGTGCTTAATGTCCATGCCAAAAATCAAGTCTGTCAGAGACCAGTAAAATCTTGGTCGAATCATATTTTTCTGAAGATAAATAAACAGTTAAGAGTTTGACTGTCTATTTCTCTTGTGACAAATATGATTCGCTCCAAGGGATACCAATGTCCACTAAACTTGATCTTTTGCTTGCTCTATTAACACATCAGGACTTCTAAAATGAACTGTTCGAACTGTCAAATGAACTCTTAATCGGTCTCATTTTGCATACAAGAAGAACTACATTGGAGATATCATCATATGAGAGAATCTTGAAGCCAAAAATATGCATCCCATTATCAAAACTTGCAAGGTACACCTTCCGTAACTAAATAACATCCTGGCTCGGTAGAAATTCATCGATAACCCATTTCCGATTCAGAATTGGGGTTGCTGCTGTGTAGCCCCCTGCACAGCAACGTACTGTGCACCCCATGGTGCTGCCGTGCCGAAATTTTTTTGATGATCGGAGATGTTCACCGCGTAGATCTCGTCGAGTACTACAAGTATACTAAAAATCAACTCAGTCCGATATCGTTAAGTGTCTCATCGGAACACAAATACCTCAGAAAAAAATGGAACACAAATGAACACGAACGCTAGAACAAAACTGTTGAACCTATGTTTTTCAAGTTATTTTGTGTTCCCATGAGACAGTTAACCATATCCGATCGAGTTAATTTTTGGTACACTTGTAGTACTCGACGAGCTTTACGCGGTGAACGTCTCCGATTGTCGAAAAGATTCCGGCCCGGCCACACAATGGGGTGCACAGTACGCTGCCGTGCAGGGGGCTGCACAGCAACAAACCCAAGTCCTTCGGATTCATACATGCCATTCAGAATCTGAAATCTGTAATGCTAAAGTGAAGAATAAAATGTTAGCAACTCGGTTGCGGAAAATCTGGAAACAACAAAACAAAACAGAGAAATAAGTAAATGGAAACTTACTGGACCAAATTCAGTACACCGGAATTTGGTAAAAGACGACTCGAATCGAACCGGGGCAAGTATTAAGATACTCTGTCCTTAAAGCAAATTCGTCCTCCACTACGGTGCTGACGGAATGCGGGCATGTTTGCCTCCCAGGACTACCCGGTTTTCACTGCACGGAAGTAGCACTCCAATCTGTACAGTATGCGAACCAGAATACTACGCAGGAACTCTCAGATGTTTTATGCGGTATGATGTCGATTGTATGCAAAAAAAAACGTGAATGGAATGAGAAGAGGAGGGTTCTATTTATAGGAAACCAGACACCCGATCGGTAGAGACACGAAACGGAAAGGCGTGGCTGTTCAGAACCGAACAGTCACGAACGGTACTATTTCACGAACAGTGACAACGGGAAAGGGAAAAAACGCACTGGTTCGGAAGAAGAGAAGAGACACGGAATTAAGTATTATGGACCAGGTTTGACCTGACCCGGTCCAAAAATAAATTTCCAGTTAAAAGATAAGAACATGTTGAGCCAAGCCCAATCTTATCTAATGACCTAGCCCAGCCCGGGTTTAAAGCTCACTTTGTTCATGCCCTCTCCACCTATAAAACTTCCATGACCCTAAGAGTCCAATCACTTAAGTCAAACTAAGGGTAAATATACCCAATCAACTTGTTTTCCACGACCAATGTGGGACAAGAGAATTTTCCCCCTTCTACAAGTTCATGTAGGCACTTTTAAAGGTTAATTTCTCATTCACCTTGACTTGATTTTGGCCAACCGAGTGTTCGGTCTAAATCTCCTAACCTAGACGTACATAACGGTATGTGGGTCCATCCACGTGAACGTGGGGGGCCCACTTAAATAATTAAATAAAATTGACAAAAATCAAGTTTTTCCAACATAAAATACCTTGCAATTGGGTACCAAATCCATCAATGACGCCTCGATAGAGTAGCTCTGAATTGCTATTAGTTGGTTTTCAATTGTTCTTGAATCATAGCCCGTGTGCGCTCTAAATTATATTCCGACCTGAACAAATCGGCGAACAAAAAACAGCCTCAATTTTAAATACGATAAAGGGGGATAAAAAGATCATTAGTACGTGACAAAGGATGTCTTTGTAAGTGCGCCTGGAAAAATAGATATCCATATATTCTCACACTGCATTTTTATTTATTTAAGTAAAATAATTTTCATGAGGCTGAGTTTTCATAATGGTATTTTTGAAGTATAATTATCATATCAGAAAGTTATTATCACATATATTAACTGATTTGACAACTTGTGGTCCAAAGAATACCGAATATATTGGGGTGGAAACTCACTCCCACACTCTTTTTTCTATAAATGGCCTCTATTTTTTGTCGTTTAGGGGCAAAAAAGAGCGTGCATTTATAAGAAAATTAGGTGTGGAAATCATTAAATCTTTTTTTATTATGCTAACTATCTATTTCTTGTAGTTGTATTTTGTCTGACTAAGAGACTAACGATATCTGATCGATTTAAATTTTTTCCACAATGATTTACCCAGCATACTCAACAAACTGAATCGCTCAAATCACAATCTAGGATCAAAATTTTACCTAGATTCGTTTACTCAAGAATTTTACATAATAATAAAAAAGAAGAAGAAGACACGTATTCTCGATTGGCGCCACTCCGTTGATCAAAAAACAAAGTCAGTTAGTGCCTTTTTTATAAGCGTTTATCTAGGGATCGAACCAATATTTTACCTTTGTGGTAGCAAAAATATGTACTCAAAAATAAAAAGACAAACTAGGATGAAAGTGTTGGGGTTTTGCCAAGTCAAATGTTTTTGAAAAAATAAAAGATGAAGAATAGAAAAGGTGTGTGGTGGCAGTCAAAAGTTATTTGTGATTCTCCAAGGGTAAATGAGGAAAAGAGAAAAAGGTTTGGTGGATTCTCCAAGGGTAAATGATGCCGGCTGTGTATGAGGAGTTCCAAAGTTATTTGTTGCTGCCTCAAGGATCTCAAAGGTCACTTTTGTGCTCTATTTGTTTCAGTCATCTTTGTATTTATAGGTATGACTGTGTCTTGTGTTTTTTGCAATAAGAGAGAGGTAGAAAACAAGAGAAAAGTGTGAGAGAATATTGGTGAGTGTGTGGGAGATAAAAATACTAGTGAGCGTGGGTTTGGGTTGGGTATTTTTGTCTCATTGTAACTCATCCAATATGGTGAAAAGTGTTTTCTCTCCCGTGGACATACCCAATTTTGGGGAACCACGTAAAATTGTTTGTGTTCTTTGTTTTGGTTTATTTGTGCGTGTAGGTGTGTGTTTGTTGGATCGATCCATAACAGTGGTATAAGAGCTACGGTATGGTGGGAAAAAGCACCGGGTTTAGCCATAATGATTTCACTCTTTGGCAACAAAGGGTGAAGAACATGTTGACGAGAGAAGGTTTGGCAAAGACACTCAAGAAAAAATGGGAAAAGCCGGAAGACGTGACAGATGCTAAATGGGAGGAGACGAGAGAGTTTGCAAACAGCACGATCCAATTGTATCTCAAGAATAGCATGCTTCGGGAAGTTTTTAATAAGACTGATCTGGTGGAACTTTGGGCAAAGTTTGAGGGTAAGTACAAGTCCAAGTCTTTAAAGAATCGGTTGTTGTTAAAGAAACAATTGTATGGGTTAAACATGTCCAAAGGAGAAATTTTTAATGAGCACTTGGATGAATTAAATCGGCCAATTACATAGTTAGAAGCAATTAGAACAAAGATTGAGGACGAGGATAAAGCTATTCACTTGTTAGTCTCCCTACCGACATCTTATGAGCATCTTCGAACCACTTTGATGTATGGAAAGGACACTCTCAAGCTTGATGAGGTTATTGCTACTCTCCTATCCCACGAGTTGATGCGAAGGAAGGAGAAGGAGAGCGAAAGGTTTTCGGAGGGGCATGTTGTGGTTGTATCCAAGGGTGGTCAAGACCGGGGTAGGAAAATTGAGAGGCAAGGTGGATTGAATTGGAGGGCCCATTCACAATCAAGGGGGCTTTCATACTCGCGAGGTGGTGAATCTCGATGAGTTGACAATAGAAAATGTTACTTTTGTGAAGAAGAGGGACATATAATGAAGTTTTGCCCAAAACCCAAAGCAAAGATAGAGAAGGAGAAAGGAAAGGAAAATTCCAAAGCGGCTGTGGACGGCCCACGGAAAACGGTTCGATTTCGCGTTTGAAAAAGATTGTGTTTGTTAGAGTCGCCACCCGGATTTGAGGTCCGAACCCGAGAAACCGATAAAAAATGACTCGTTTGCCCATTTGAAAAAGATTTCACTGATCATGGCGGAACCAAAGATTTCTCGGATTCGGGGGTTTGGTTACGAGAGGGGAAGGGTTTTACGGCACCCCTATCGCCCGATCCATGAACCGGTCTCTACTCAACATTTTATGGGATTTTGGAAATATTTAAAATTTCATTCTAAACATAAAAACGGGAATTAGGAATGGGAATCACGTAAACAGTAAGGAAATACAAAAATGCAAGTTTAATGTGGATACTTGTTCGTATGAATTACATGAAAATGACAATAACAAGGGACTATTGTAACGAATATTTACAGAAGTGAACAAGAACAAAAATGAACATATAACTCAAGAAAACAGTGATCTGAAGCTTAACAAACTAACTTATAACCTGGATTCCAAAATGGGAGTTGAGCGCTCAAAGATGAGGGATTGAGCGCTCAAACCCTCTGAACCAGTTTGAGCGCTCAAGTATCAAGGATTGAGCGCTCAAACCAATTCCTGGCTTCTGAGATTTCTAGCCTCTACATCAATTTTTTGTTCATTCTTTGCAAGATCAACTACTCATAAACCTTTTTAATGAAGAAACAATTTAAGAAAACAAGGCATTAATCCTCCCAAGAATGATACAAAAGACAAAACCTTCTCAATTCAACAAAATGAACTCCATCAGTGTAGATATAACAACATACTCACACCAGAAATCGAATAGATAACAATTCATCATGATCCATCATCGAAACAACCAAAAAATCAGCAAACTGTGCAAGAACAGCTTGAGCGCTCAAAGATGAGACCTTGAGCGCTCAATCCGTAACATGGCTTTCTGATTTTTGACTTGAGAATAGGTTTTGAATGATTCTCAGGACCATAAATACATAAAATGAAGGTTTATGAAACTGGAAAATCACTGATTTGCATTCAAATACAAAGTTTTCGAAGGTTTTAAAGCTTGATCATCATAAAATGGTTAATCTATACTCATGCAAAAGGTTTTAAAGTAAAAACAAGTTGTTTTAAAGATTATACAAGCATAATTTAACTGTTAAATGATGATCAAAATCCCAGATAAAGCTCAAAGCTTCAAGAAAAGCAAACGCGCCTGAATCGGACTTGGCCAGGCTCGAGGCTTGAGCTTCAACCCCCGAGGCTTGAGCGCCAACCCCCCAAGGTAACCGCAGATTTTTACAGTGATTTTAAGCAACTTTCTGACCTCTGTGAGTTCAATGCAAGTATGAAGAACTTGAATAAACTCACTGGTCACCCTCGGATGAACCAAAACAGTTGGATTCACATATCAAACTACCTTTTTTACTTGATTTGATGCTTGAACTGGATTGTGGGTTTGAAAGTGAAAGATTGTTAGGATTTTGGTCAGTTTATGGACTGAATTGTGTAGAGTATGAGGTTGATTGTCAAATAAAGGCTGAATTTGGTCTTTTTCAGGTGGTTTTACAGATGGATTTTATGGAAGGAAAGTGGGTTTGTAGAGAGAGAGAGAGAGGACGATTACTGAGAGAATTAGGAGCTGTGGAGCAGAATTGGTGAACCCCCAAACTAGGGGGAGGTGAGTGGTTTAAATAGAGTGAGTGGAGGGAGAGAGAGAAGAGAGAGATAGTGGGTTTGTATGCTAGGTGTAGTTTAGGTGTAGTTTAGGACAATGTAGGGGGTATTATACGTGTATAATACGTATAGAAGTGGTTAGACGCTCCACCCTGCATGAAATCTCATGATGAGATACTCTGCAGATTCCTGACTGGTTCAGAGTTAAGCGCTCAAGGCTCCTCACAGATTGAGAGCTCAAGGCCTGAAGCTTGAGCGCTCAAGGCTCTTGGTGGCAGACTGCTGGTTTAACTTGGTTCAACAATGCTTGGGTTGGCTTAGGTTATTTGGTGATGTTTAGTTGATTTTGATCAAGTTCAAGTTGTTTTCACAAGTTTCGGGTAGCCATGATTGGTCCATTTCATCATTGGGCACGCTCGAGCGCATCCCAGGTTCAAAATCGGGGTGTCTACAGCGGCGGTGGTTGAGAGTCTTGTCAAAAATGACGGAGATTTGCTTTCGGTGACTTCTGAAGGTATGGATCATTTTGATTGGGTTATGGATTCTAGTTGTTCTTTTCATATGTGTTCGAATAGAAATTATTTTTACTCGTATGAGGCTTGTGATAAAAGTAATGTAAGGATGGCGAACAACACGGTGAATAAGGTTGTTGGCATGGGTATGGTACGATGCCGGATGGCTGATGGAAGATTTGTGAGATTGACCGAAGTTTGACATGTATCGGGATTGAGAAAGAGTTTGATTTCTTTGGGGATGTTAGATTCAAATAGTTGCAGTTTTGCGTCAAGGGATGGCTTTCTTAAAGTTTTCAAAAATGATAAAATAATGTTGCAAGGAAAATTGGTAGGCAATTTGTACAAGCTCCAAGGTTGCGTCGACGTGAGGCGTACAAATGTTGGGCACCGAGCAAGCAAATATTTTGGGCATCGGGTTACACAAGTGTGGCGTGCAAAGGCTCATGAAAATAATCTTTATGTGTGGAGAGCAACGTCAAAAGGAAGTGCATGAAGTCTTGTTTGAAAAAGTTGATGAAGAAAAATTGAGCGGAAGAAAAACGGTCACTTCGCACCAAATTTGGTCTCCGATGTTTTTGGATAGACACCTGGTTGAAGGGGCACTACAAGAAAAACTACCTTTGGCGACGAAATGTGGTGACGAAATTCAAATTTCCTCGCCAAATAGGTCTCTATGGCAAGGAAATTGATTTCGTCAGCAAAGAGTACTTTATGTCAACGAAATTATATTTCGTCCTCAAAAAGCAAAGATTTGGCGAGGAAATATTCATTTTCTCACCAAAGGGCACCCATTTGATGATGAAATTAACTTTCCTCCCCAAAAAGTTAAGATTGGTGACGAAATTACCTTTCCTCTTCAAAGGGCACCCATTTGACAACGAAATTATCTTTCCTCGCCAAAAAGCTAAGATTGGCGAGGAAATAAATATTTCCTTGCTAAATGGCACCCATTTGGTGAGTTTGGCGATAAAATTATATTTCCTCACCAAAAAACAAAGATTTGGCGAGGAAAAGGGCACCCATTTGGCGACGAAATTAACTTTCCTCGCTAAAAAGCTAAGATTGGCAACGAAATTATCTTTCCTTCCCGTGGTTTTTACCCGTATTGGGGTTTTCCACATATGTCTAGTGTTCATCTGTTTAATTACTTTATGTTTGTGGTTGGTTTATATATTGATTGATGTTTTTAATCAAGATAAAAATTCTAGCAAATTATTCTAGGAAATGATGAAGAGAAAAAGGTTTGGTGGCACATGCTTAGAATCCCAAGTAAGATCATGGTTACTGATTTCCTCCCTTTTATTGGGGAAGATTATTTGGAAAATGATGAAGAGGTTTTAAGTAAGATCATGGTTGCTAATTCTCTTGAAGGCTTTGGTCACTATCCAATGGATACTTATTTCGCTTCTTGAAGTCAAAATTTTCAGAAGGGTGGATACTCATACTCTCTTTCGCTATCAAAGTTTTAGCAGATGTCAAATTAGTAACAAATGAAGATCCTCACTTGGAACATTAGAGGTCTGGGAAAAAGGGAAAAAAGAGGAAAGCTTAAGAAGTTAATAGGGAGAAAAAGGTGGACATTCTACACATCCAAGAGTCTAAACAAAAGTCAATCAGCAAAACTTTCACAAATTTTATTTTTTGTCGTAGTGATTACAAATTTACAACTATTTGGAAGTTAATTCTTATGGTTCTGCTGGTGGATTACTAACTATATGGAACTCTGAAGTCTTCAATCTCATTGAGGCGTGTTGTAGCAGGAACTTTCTTTTAATTAGAGGTACTCTTAATCATGATTTCAACTGCACCATTGTTAATGTGTATGGACCTTGTAACGTAACTTAAAGGAGAGTACTCTGGGATAAAATTCTCAAGCTCAAAAATAAATTTTCTAACCCATGGTGTTTGGGGGGAGACTTGAATGAAATAAGAACAATCGAAGAAAGGTAGGGCTACTCAACCAGAAACAATGGAATGAGAGATCTCAACAAATTTATTGAGGATGTGGAATGTATGGATCTGCCACTACTGGGTAAAAGTCACACTTGGTCAAATGCGCAGGAGGAGGAGAAATGGAGCAGAATCGATAGATTTCTACTTCATCCAGAGTGGTTGGATAAATTCAAGCTCAAACAATGGGGTCTTCCTAGACTTCTGTCAGACCATATCCCAATTTTACTGATGGAGGATGATAGAGATTAGGGTCCAAAGCCATTCAAGTTCTTTAATGCTTGGCTGGAGAACAAGGAGTGTTTATTGGTCATGGAAAAGGCTTGGAAGGAATGTCAAGTGGCATCAAATTTAAGCAACAACCAAAAAGCGATGAAGGAAGCCAGTACTGTAAGCAAGAAACTAAATGTTGTGAAGGAGACTTTAAAGATTTAGGCAAAAGAAGTTTTTGGCAATGTTCATAGCAATTTGGAAATGGTTGAATCTGAATTACATTCCTTGGACTTGCAAGCGGAAGATGGCAGCATCACACTTGAGGGAAGGGCAAAAAGAAGAATTCCCAAGCCAGAAATGTGGAGATTAAGCAGACTTTTTGGAGAGAATGTGGCTGCAGAAATCTTGAGTAAATTGGCATCTTAAGGGTGACAAAAACACAAGATTCTTTCATGCAATGGCATCATCTCAGCAAAGAAGGAATAGCATCAACTCCATCTCAGTGGGTGAGGAAATTTTTGAGGAACCAGAGGATGCAAAAAGGGCAGTGCATAACCACTTCAAAAATTTGTACAAAGAGGATGTAGTGGTCAAACCTAGTTGCAGTGTAATGTTGGGAAAGACTCTTGATGCAAATAAAGGATCACATTTGATTGCAGATTTCTTAGAGGAAGAAGTGTGGAGCGTCATAAAGTCATGTGATGGTAACAAAGCTCCTAGACCAGACAGCTTCAACATGTTGAGCATTAAGAACGGTTGGGGATTCATGAAAGGTGACATTATGCTCTTTGTCTCTGAATTTCATAAAAATGGGAAATTACCAAAGTCCATCAACTCTTCTTTCATTACTTTGGTCCCTGAAGTTGAGAATCCTATTGGTCTATCAGATTATAGACCAATTAGTCTCATAGGAAGCATGTACAAAATCCTCTCTAAGGTATTAGCAGCGAGATTAAAAGTTACTATTCCTATAGTTGTGGGAGATGTCCAATCAGCCTTTTCGGGACAGAAGAATATACAAGATGGTATCTTAATTGCAAATGAAATTTTGGACTGGTGGAAAAAGGAGAGGAAGTAGGGGCTAATCATAAAACTTGACTTTGAAAAGGCTTTTGACAAATTAAATTGGAATTACATCTTGCATATGATGGATATCATGGGCTATCCAAGTAAGTGGGTTCTGTGGATGGAGTGCTTATCTTCCTCATGGATTTTTGTTCTTGTGAATGGCTCCCCATGCCTAGATTGCCAAATGCAAAAAGCGGTTAGACAAGGTGACCCCTTGTCTCCCTTTCTTTTTTATAATTGTTGCTAAGGGTCTAAACTGGATGTTCAAAGATTCAGTAAACAAAGGTCTTCTAAGTGGGTTAAGTATGGGGTTTGAAGGACCAATTTTAACTCATTTACAATTTGTTGACGACACTCTTGTCTTTTGTAAAGCAAAATCAAATAAGGTGCAAGCTGTAATGAATCTGTTAAGTGAGTTCAAATTGATTTCTAGTCTGAAAATAAACTACCACAAGACCATCCTTTGTGGTGTGGGCATTTCTGATCCTGATCTGCATCACTATGCTCAAATTTTCAGCTGTCAAGCTCATAAATTGCCAGTGAAGTATCTAGGCTTGCCACTTGGAGTACGTCCAAAACTAAGGTCAATCTAAAAGCCTATGATTGACAGATTCAGGAACAGATTAGCCTCCTGGAAAAGAAGATATCTCACCTTTGGTGGAAGAGTGGTCCTCACCAAATCGGTCCTCTGCAGCTTACCTATTTTTTATATGTCTCTCTTTAAGGTTCCAAATAGTGTGGCAAAGTGCATGGAATCAATTCAAGCAAAAATTTTATGGGGAGGGTCTAATTTGAAAAAGAAATTGCACATGGTGGCTTATGCCAAAATAACATAGAAAAAGGAATGTTGAGGGTTGGGCATAAGGAGTATAAAAGCCATGAATGAAGCTCTCTTGATTAAATGGTGATGGAGGTATGGTGTTGAAGAAGAAGCCCTCTGGAGGAATGTTATAGAGGCTAAATATAACATGGGGGAAGCAATTGGGTTCCAAAGCTTAAGATCAACAGAAAAGTATGTGCAGTCTAGAAGGATATTATGGCTATAGAAGATAGAAATCCCCACTTGCATGCAATTTACTTCGAAAACATAAGGATATAGGTGGGCAATGGTGATTCTACTATTTTTTGGAAAGACCCCTGGATTGGATCTCCTTCTCTAGCTGAAGCTTCCCCACTCTATTCAGGGTTGTTACTGACAAGGGTGCAATGTTAAGTCATGTTTTGGCTTGATGAGCAAATCAAAATTGATGGGATGTATAATTCAGAAGGAGATTGTATGATTGGGAAGAAGTTGTATTGGCAGATTTGCATCAACTCTTGGATGATTCTGGGATATACCTATTGACACAAAATTTCTCCAGGGAAAGGAGAAATGTCAGAGCCAACACCAAGTGGTGTCGTGAATGTGAGGGCATGCCAGGAGATACATATCTCCAACTGTAAAGATGAGAAATGCGCCTGATCTAAAAACCTCCTTCAAGCGTTGTGATACTTTATAAAGAGGAACTAAAGTAATATGGTTCGATTGCCTTGAACAAGGACTTCAAGGAGATATTGTTGCCACATGGCAAAAGATATCGATGATATCTCCTAGGAGATATCCGTATATGCCAGAAGATATCGATGATTTCTCCTTACTATTTGGACAGATCTCCTTGATAAGAGTGGTCCAAATGTGGTACAAACAATACCCAAACTCTGGAACCAAAGATGCTCTAATCTGGAAAGGTTGTAGCTCCAGCAAATTTTCAGTAAAATCAATTTACAAACAGGCTAGATCCCAAGCAATTATTACAAATGCAGCATGTGATCTTATCTGGAGGAACGTAGCGCCCTATAGAGTTCAATGCTTTGGATGGCTTGTCCACCTAGAAAGAGTTAAAACTTCTGAGTATTTGCTAAATATCGGAGTAATTCATGACATTCAAGATGCCGTTTGCAAATTTTGTGGTTTAGAGCAGGAATCCATGGATCATCTACTGCTACAATGTGAAAAAGTAAGGGTAGTCTGGGCAAATATCTTACATTGGTGGGGAGTTCAATGGGTTACTATTGCCACCAATTTCTCCAAGGACAAGAGAAACAGAGATGGTCAACACCTAGTGGTGTAGAAGATGCAAGGGCGTGCCAGGAGATATGAATCTCCAAGAAAATAAGGAAAAGCGCTTGAAACTACTAACTTCTTTCAAGCAAATGTGAAACTTGAATTAAAGAGAAACTAAAGTTACAACGGTTTGTGGGCCTTGAACAAGGACTTCCATAATTGAAGAAAACTAAGGTTTACATAGAAGAAAAAGAGAAAGAAGAAGAAGAAGAAGAAGAAGAAGAAGAAGAAATGGGATAGAGGTCAAAGATAGACATAGATAGAAGAAGAAGAGATCGATTGAGTAACTGAGAGTATGGAGATAAACTAAATTTACTTGTTGCAGTGAGCTTTCTTGGTGCTGGGACCTCCTCAATGTTGCACGAAGGTCTTCATTTATAGTCTCTGGGTCCAATTGCAACTTCCTAACATAACCGCCCATGAAACCAAACCATTATTCCCATGTCTTGCATCCACTACAACGTCTTCTTGAAAATGCATAAAGAAGTGACATGTGTCCCTAATTCAGCCGAAAATAACTACCCATGTTCTCAGCATAATTTGCACATGTTAATTTCAGCCTTTATCCTCTCGTTTTAGATAAAATCCCCTTTAATATAATTTAGGCAACAAACTTATCTCCTAAATCATAGATAATTCGGCCACTAAATTAAATTCGAATTAAATAAAAAAATAACTCCCGGTCAATCTATTCGCCACGTGTACAATTTTAAAAATTTATGGTACAAACATTACCCCCCATAAACTCTATTTTAAAAATAAAATGGAGTTTATTAAAAACAATGCTTTAGGCGATAAATGCAACAAGAGTCCTTAAATGTTAGGAGATAACAGTCAGAAAAAGATGAACTGAGGAGGACTCTTGTTACCGTTTACCCCCAGCACGTGGCATGACTGGACTGGTTTGGGAATTGAGACTCTGGAATACTCGAGATACTCCCTCAATACGTATCCATAAAAAGGGATTTAAGAGAGAGAGAGAGAGAGGAAAAATACGTTTCACAATAAAAGCACGTTGTCTCTCTACCTTTACCTTTTCACCACCATAGCCCAAAACTTGTTATTGTAGCAGAAAGAAATTTCACCATGGCCACCCTTCGAGCACAAGCTTCTGTCGAAGATGAGAACAATACAGGTACAGTGATGAAGAAGATGATTCTGGAACAAAAGCCTAACATTTACGAGGAAATTCTCTTCTAGGTACCCAACTAATACGAACATTCTTCTGGATTAAATAAATATGGACTAGGGCCTTGTTTTATGGACGCATTCCTAGAATTTTTGAACAAATACTACCCTCATGACATCCCCCTCCCCTTAGCTCGATCTTCAACGGATTGGGCCCCAGATTGGGAAAATTACTCAAAGTCAAGACCTTTTAAAGTGTGGGTTACCTCCACTTTGGAATATAATGATTGACTGGTTAAGGTTGAAAAGGCAAAAGGAGTTGTTTGGAAAAATGTTGGGATCTATAATGCCATTCTTCTGAGTTTTGACATGCCAAACCCCGACACCGCCCTTATTAGTGCCCTAGCCTTCTTTTGGTCTCCTAGCACAAATGCTTTTAACTTCCCTTGTGGGCCTATGACGCCTACACTCAAGGATGTGGCATTCATCACAAGCCTACGCCTCCACGGTATAGAAGCCAACGACGCCCTAGAACCCCCAAAAGTGAGCTTTTAATATCCTAAGAAAAAGGATATTACCTTTAACTACTTCCTAGAGCAGAATGCTGTGACAGATGACAAGGTTGAGGTCTCTGAGATGGAGCATATAGCTTTTCTGATCTACTGGTTGAACAAATTCATCTTCTGTAGCAGTCACTTGAAGATTACCCTGTACTACACAAATTTGGCCAAAGATCTCTCTGTTGGTCAGGAGATTGCTCTGGCCCCAATCTTTCTTGCCCACTTCTACAAATGCATGGAAGATTTGGTAGATCATACGATGTCAGGTTGTACTGGTCCACTATGGTTGCGGCAATTCTGGGCATGGTCTTACTTCTCAGACTTAGCTCCTGAGGAAATGCCAGAGCAGAAGCAAAGAAGAAAGTCAGGGGAGAAAGTCTTCTGTGGGTTGTACCTGAAGTCACTTGTCCCTATGTAGCATTCATTTGATGAGTGCTTTAGGTATCTCTACTGCCTTGTAGAAAATCCATGCCCGGACTTTTGAACACCATTTGAAAGAAATTCCACTTGTCCAGATTGGCTCCAAACTCCTACAGAAAAATTATCTCCAAAAGATCCGGTGCACAGAGCGGTATGGGCCAGCTTCTTGGTGGCACGGGACCTCCCTTATGGTATGGGCTCCAGTGGCCCTAATAACAAGTGTGGAGTGGAGTACTATAACCCTACTCAGTGTGCCAGACAATTTGGACTAGCCCAACTTATACCCATTCCTCCTTACCAAACTATAAATTCTTATCTGAGTGAGAGGATATTACTCACTCTAGACAACATGAAAAAGCTAATGGAGATGAATGCTGCTTTAATATCAAAACACTTCAAACTTGCCACGTTTCCTGACTTTCCTCTGACATCTTCGGCCTTCGAAATATGGTGGAAAAAGGCCAGCTTTAGACAATTCTCAGAATCTCTGGAGTTATTGCTGGGAAGGATTACTCCAACGACGGTGCCAGAAGAATTACCAAAAATCAAAGAGGCTAAGCAGGAGCGGCAAGTTAAGAAGACAAAGGCTGTAGAAAAAGCTAAGGCCAAACCTGCATTAAAGAAGAATGTAAATGGAACCCTCGTAATCCTAAAGCAATGGAAGAGGCTAGGAGAAATAGAATGACTGAAATTGAGACTAGGCAAAGAGACTTAGCCGCTGCAGCATGGTGGAAAATATTCAAATCTACTTCTTCGGGGCAACCTATGCCTTCTTTAGAAGTTTTAAAGAAACCATTTGGGAAACCTATTCCCCCAACACCCAACACTTCATTTGTTATTGCCGACACATTGGCGTATGAAGGCATGTACAAACTTTATCCAGAAAATAGAAGAGTCACAGTCGTTAAGACCGATGCCCCCCAATGGGAAATAGAAGATTTCTATAAGCGTGGGATAGTCAAGGTTATAAATTCTGTTGAAAATGGTCAGAAATTGATATAAAATCTTCTAGTACCTCTGTCTGTAATATCTGCGTGCAAACTAATGCCTCTTCTCTCAAAAGTTGCTCCTTTAGTAGAATTGTCTGAAGATGAGGAGGAGGAACAAGTTGAAGAATCTGAAGAAGAGGCACAAAAGACAGAGAAGACACTTCCCTAGAAGACAAAACGGAGACTGATAAAGGTAAGGCTTTTACTTCCTTTTGTCATACACTGCTTCTGGTTGGGTTTCTATTGATAACAGTTCTTCTTTCCAGGAGACACCTGTTGTAAACCCAAAAGAACCCGATCCAGTACTAGATCAAAAGATGCACCCATCTTTGCTTCATTAGAGGAGGTATTAAAATTTTCCAATCTCCTCCTTCCTCTACTTTGAGTATAACTGATCATGCTATTTTTTCAAGCTGCAGATAGCAAAGGATTGAAAAGGAAGAAGGCAAAACATCAAGAAAAATCTGGCGAGACAGGAGATCAAACCACCTCCAGCCCAGCGCCAAAAGTCCCAAAGACATCGACTGAACTAAAGAGTATTGAAGCAGCTTCTTCTGAAATTGGAGTTTCTTTGAAGGAAAATGTCCCAATTTTCGTCCTAGTTGGAGGCAAGACTGTCATTGACCTAACAGGAAACTTGTCGCAGAGCTCTGCCATCCCAGTAAGTAATCATGGCATTATAATACCAAGATATACACGAATTGCTTCTAAATTGTTAAAAAACTTTGTTTATAGGCCATTTCCAAAGGCTCTAGCATGGCCGCTCCCACACATTCTACTGTTGTAACCAGCAAGGCTAAATTAGAGTCTCAGGAGCTTCTCATTCGCCTGAAGGAAAAATTAAGGAAGGAAACAAACAGCAGCCTGGTGTCTTCCTCAGCCACATCTTCTGGAAGTATTCAAAAGAGTCCTTCGACAGAGGAAGTGTCCAAGGCAAAAGATGCTCTAAAGGCAGCTTTGAGCTTTAATTTCGAAACGACGATTCAGCCCGAGGTATTAGCCAAGTTGAAAGGTGCTCAAGAGGTTCGTACCTCTTCTGAAAGCATACCTGATGTGCCTTAAGACAAATTAAGGCAATTTAGAGTTGCTCTACCATCTCTCATCCAGGATTACAACAAAAGCATGACTGAAATTTAGGAGATGAAAAACAAACAAACTCGCTATGCGGACCTTGGGCAGGAGTTGATCATTGCCATGAATAAAATGGAGAACTTCTGACATTGGAAAGAACAATTGTCCATCTAGAGGAAAAATGGCCTCAAGAAGATCAAAGAGATTCAAGATAATATTGTCCTTCTACAGCAGCAAGTGGTCCAGCTTCAAACGGATGATGCTAGCCATGACGAAAGGATGCAGAAAATCATATAGGAGGAAGAAGAAATTACTACTGCTACCCAACCTTTGGTGGAAGAGCATGACGTTCTGAATGCTGAAATTCCTCATGTAGAAGCTCAGATTGAAGCACTGGTGAACAACTTGTCTACATCAACTGCTCCTTGGGACAGATTCAAGGCTGAAGTTCTAGAAAAGATGTTTTAAAATTCCTCTTTTCTTCTTGCTTGATTTCTGAACTTTCTTTTGTTGTTGAACTTTAAGACTTCTAATTTTTGAGGAAGCACTTTATGGTTTGTGAATGCAGTTATTGATATCCATCATCTCCCACATAGTACGATCCCACAATTCTAGAAACTTGTCGTTGATTGGATGTTTATGTATTTCATCATCTAAATCTTGTAGCATATACGTACCTCCTTTTAAAATTTGGGAGACTTGAAAAGGACCTTCCCAAGTAGGAGGCCATTTTCCAAACTTATGATCCTTTTTCTCGAATGGTAAGATTGCTTGCCAAACCAAAACTCCTTCAGCAAAAGATTTCTCTTGGACTCTTTTGTTGTATGCCCGAGCCACCTTCTGCTTTTGGGCCACCAAATGGTCTAAGACAGAAAGCCTCAGTTCATCTAAATCTTCCAATTCCATAAACATAGCCTGATTATAATCTCCATAATCTAGGCCATTTTGAAATGCAATTCTAGCCGACCTAAGGTTTACTTCCATTGGTAAAATAGCATCGTGACCATAGGTAAGAGCATAAGGAGTAATACCAGCAGTTTGCTTAGAAGTTCTGTAAGCCCACAATGCGTCTGACAATACCTCATGCCAAATCCTTGGTTGATTTTCCACCATTTTGCTTATAATCCCCTTCAAGATTTTGTTAGTAGACTCGGCTTGTCTATTGCCTTGGGCATAATAGGGAGTTGAATGCGACAACTCTATCCCAAACTGAGACATAACTGTGTGAATTCTATCTCCAAAGAAAACAAATCCTCTATCAACAACTATATGTTGAGGAATGCTGAAGCGATGGATGATCTTCTCCTTAATGATAGTGATGATGTCTTCTTAAGAAACAGAAGTCATTGGAATAGCCTCAGCCCATTTGGTGAAGAAGTCAGTGGCCATGACTATATAAGTGTGTCCTTTAGAAGAAGGAGGGAAAATTTTGCCAATCATATCCATGGCCCATCCTCTAAATGGCCAAGGCTTTATTACTGACCTCATTAAAGAAGCTAGAATTCTCTGAACAGGACCGTGGGCTTGATAGGCTTGACATCCTTTGGCAAACTGAATGCAATCATTAAGAATGGATGGCCAGTAATAACCGTATCTCCTTAAAAGCCATCTCATTTTTCTTCCAGATTGATGTGCTCCACAGATGCCCTCATGAACTTCTCCTATAACCCTTAGAGCTTCTTAAGGTCCGGCGCATTTGAGAAGAAGGTCGTCTTCCAAACTTTTCTTGTAAAGCGCATCCTCAATTAACACATACTGGATAGCTCTTTCTCTGATCTTCTTAGTTGACAAGAGATTTGGGTATTTCAGAAAGTTAGTAATTTCAGTTCTCCAATCATCCTCTTGCCCCCTAAGTCAATAGTAAAAATCTCCATAGAAGCACTTCTTCATTTTACAGAAGGTAAGCTCCTTCTTCGAATCGCGATTGTTCTATTGTACCAACCTTCGAGAATCTTGATTCCGGTGGCGATCTGTGCCAATTCATTTGCCTCTTGATTGAATCTTTTAGGGATATGAAGGAGACTCGCATCATCGAATTTGTCTAACAATTGTCTTGCCACCATATAATAAGGAGCTATTTCTTCACTGTTGCATCTGTAAATGCCCCCTAATTGGTTGATTACTAACTAAGAATCTCCAATGACTTCTATGGTGGCTGCTCCCATTTCTCGTAGAATCTCCAATCCAATAATTATCCCCTCATATTCAGCTTGATTATTTGTACATTATAAATCAAACTGAAATGACAATTGAGTTTTAACTCTGGCAGGAGATATTATGAGGATTCCACAACAAGAAGATGAGATTGTTTTGGAACCATCAACTAATAATTGCCAAGGAGCATATAAAATAGTAAAAACGTCTAAGCCGGTTGCTTCTTCATCAACATCCAAACATGGATGATCTGCAAGAAAATCGGCCAACGCTTGTCCCTTTACTGCTTTCTGGGGAATGTATTGGAAATAGAACTCCATTAATGCAAGTAACCATTTACTAATTTGCCCTCTAATGAAGGGTTGAGAAAGTAAATACTTAATTAAATCGGTCTTGCAAACCAAATAAACCAACACAGGCATCATATAGTGCCTAAATTTTATTGCTAAGAAGTACAAGGCTAAACACAATTTCTCCACAGGAGAATATCTGCTCTCTACAACAATTAACAATCTACTAAGATAATACACTGCTTGCTCTTTTCCTTGTTCATTATTTTGAGCTAATAAGCTCCCAATAGAAGTTTCTGATGCTGAAATATAAAGTCGAAGAGGTTTCTTCTTGATTAGAGGCATAAGAACAAGAGGTTGGGTCAGATACCTCTTGATTCAAATGCCTTTTGATGATGAGCTTCCCACTTGAAATCCTCTTCTTTCTTCAACTTCAAGAGCTCTGAAAAAACTTGAACTTTCCCAGCCATGTTTGAAATGAATCTTCTGATGAAATTAATAAGGCCAAGAAAACTCTGCAACTCCTGCTTGCAAGATGGAGGCTTAGCTTCAAGGATAGCTTTGGTCTTGTTTTGGGGTACTTCAATGCCTCTTCGGTGAACCAGAAATCTAAGGAAATTGCCTACAAAAACTCCGAAGGCACATTTCAGTGGATTCATCTTGAGACTGTATCTCCTTAGACACTCAAAACAGGATCGCAGGTGCTCCAAGTGCTCCTTGAACATATTAGACTTAATTACCACATCGTCTATGTAGATCTCCATAAAACGGCCCAGCATGTCATGGAACATAGAAATCATTGCCAGTTGGTAAGTCGCTCCTGCATTTTTAAGGCCGAATGACATAACAATCCATTCAAAGGCCCCCAAAGCTCTTGGGCATCAAAATGATGTCATGTGGACATCCTCTTCTGCAATATAGATTTGATTATACCTTGAATGACCATCCATAATGGATATCACCTTGTGTCTGGTTGCTCCATCGACTAAGACATCACCAATAGGCATAGGGTACTCGTCTTTGGGGGATGCCATGTTGAGGTTGCGGAAGTCAATACACACCCGCACCTTTCCATTCTTCTTAATGACTGGAACAATATTGGATAGCCATTCCACATATCTGGTTGGCCTTATGAATCCAACTTTCAGGAGATGCTCCAATTCTTCTTTAACCCGTAGGTTTAACTTTTCTGACATTTGCCTAGGTGCTTGCTTATACGGTTTGAATCCTTCTTTAATAGGAAGTCTGTGCTCCACAAAATCTCTTTGTAACCCAGTCATATCTTCATACTCCCAAGCAAAGCAATCTTTATACTCGTGGAGGAGATCAATGTAAGCGTTTTTAACTACTTCAGGAAGGCGTTGGCTTACATAGATAGGCTTTGGGTGATCTTTTGAGCCTAAATTTACCTCCTCCAAAGGATCCTGAACGTCAGCCTTTAAATCATCCAACTTTGCTGGTGGTGCTTCCAAATCTTCTAACCGGATAACATCGTCAAGAGGCGTATTGCTCCCTTCAAAGAATAACTAGGCCGTCAAGACCGAATTATCTTCTAAATCCAAAGAATGTAGGCTCTCCTCTGTAATATAGGCGATCAATCGAGCCAAGGCAGCCTACAAAGCTGTCATCTTCTCACTAACTGTTGCAGCTTGATCCATGGGAAAAAGCTTGAAGAAGTGGAGTGCTCGACCTATTAATCTTTGTAAGGAGAGGGCCGACCAACTGCTTGTAAATAGCTTTGAATTTGTCTATAGAAGTTTGAGTAGACAACGTAATAGCTGTAAGCTTGCAAAACTTATTAGTACCGGTGAACTTGATAGGACTAATCTCATTTTCATACAACTTAGCATCTGCATGGTTATAAAATGCCAAGAAAGGCCTCTTGTCTGCCCAAACCATTTCTATGTCATCCCCACGCTAGAAGATTAGGCATTGATGAAGAGTAGAAGCAACAACCATGCAAACATGAATCCAATCGTGGCCCAACAGTAGATTATAACTTGAACGTGAAATAACCACAAAGAATGGAGTTGTTAAAGTCTTTGTACCAACTTGCAAATTCATAATAATAATACCTTGAGCCAAGGTGATGCCTCTAGCAAAATCCGAAATGTTGGCGCTAGAAGGTAACAGATCTTGATCTCCTTTGCCCAACTTGACGAGCATGAAACATGGCATGAGGGTAGCAGCAAATCCATTATCCACCAGTATACAGCTGACAGGAATACCATCCAGATGACCTTGAATGTAGAGAGGATGAAGATGCTGAGTCATCAATGTGTCTGGCTTCTCAAATAAGACACTGACCATAGGAGATGGACGATATGTAGTAGGCTCATCTTTTAAAGCCACAATAGAAGGAATCTGGGAGTCAGAAGCTTCTAGAGCGGACGCCTTTAGCACAGGTATAGTAGGAACAGTCGTGATAGAACCAATCTCTAGGGTATCACCTAAAGTCTCTACATCGCCATCCATAGAAGATGGCTGTTCCTCTTTGGCCATGAAAGCAGTAGGAAGAACAAACACCATATTGCAGGGGAGATTAGTCAAAGAAGATGAAACTTTTGCGACAGGGGTTTCCTCTTGCACAACCAACATATCCTCTGAAGAACGAATGTTGATAGAACAGGGCTTTGCGAGGATATCCTTCCAGATAGGCTTTCGTGCGAACCTCAGCAGAAGATGATTCCACACATTGAGAAGTAGGTTTCTGCACCGGGTGATACTCCATACGAGATTTCTTCTGCACATGCTGAGGAGTAGAAGAACGCTTTGGGGGAATAGGTGGAGGAGTAGGGATCCCCTGAGCCAACCTTTCAGCTTGACAAATCCTCTATCAACGCCGTTTCTGAGATTTTGACAAAGGAATCTCTGGCTGTGGAAACTTAGGATGCTTCACTTTGAACCAATGATTGGGAGAAACAGACCCAGGTGGCTTAACCATCATAGGTCTACCTACTTGTGGAGCTGAAATGACTAAGGATGACATCTGCTTGTGAACTTCATAAGTGGTGGGCTGCAAGTGATTAAAAATAGAAACACACTTCTGAGGAAGATGACGTGGAGAAAGTGATGGAGTCTCTTCCTTTAGACGCTTGACAACCACACTTTGCAGACATTTTAGCTTCTCGGGTTTTCCACACTCTTACCAATAGTGGACAGAGGGCTTCTTTGGTATAGAAGAAAATCCTCTACAACTTCTAATAACTTCTTGATCCCACCATACAGGAGAAGGCTGATCATCAGGAGAATTATCAGAGTCATGAAGGATCTGCTTTCCTTTGGCAGCTTGTGCAGGAGCTCCTAGAGAAATCTTTTGTCTTGGAGCAATCCTGGGTGTTCCTCTCTTGTCCACATGAACCATATTAGCTCCAAAATCAGCAGGGAATGGATCCTGATCAACCGCCATTCCCTTCTTTGTAGCTTCAGGGAATTTAAAATCCCCTTTATCAATTCTATCCTGGATGACATTTCTGAAGATGATACAATTAACAGTGGTGTGGTTCCAGGAGTTATGATATTTATAGTACTCATTACCTTTGATCTCGACAGGAGATGGAATCTTGTGACCAACAGAAAAGCGTAGAAGCTTGTCTGCCATGAGTTGGTCAAAAATTTCTTCCGCTTTCGTAATGTCAAATGTATAAGCCTTGGTTGTCTTGGGCGAAGCCATGGATCCTTGGGATTTAGTGGGTTCAACTTTGACGAAAGCTTTACAGGCGTATGGCTTTTGGTTAACAATTTCTATAACCGCAACTTCTGGATTATCTTCTGTCTCCGCAATAGCCACTTGGTAATTTGGGTCCCTGTAATAGGTCCCTTTAGAAGCATTGCGTCAATCCTGATCTTCTGTCAGCAACTGTTCATGACGAGTGGCTCTTGCAGCCAACTCAAACAAGTCCCTGAAAGCCACATCGATAAACTTCTTCTGTAATTCTAGACACAAACCATTCTGAGCTAGACAAACATACTCGGTCTCAGGCAAAACCACTTTACACTTGAAGCGAGCAGTTTTAAAATCGAGTAATGTACATCTCGGCTGGTTCTCCAAGCAGTTGATAAAGCCTAGAGAGATCAGCCAGAGTGACCTCTTTTTAGTTCTGTAGAACAATTTATGAAACAACTCTTCTAATTGGGTCCATGACTGGACCGAATTAGCTGGAAGATTTATATACCATGTAAAGGCAGTGGCAGTGAGAGAATTAGGGAATAACCTCATTTTAAGGAACTTGTTACTCGTTGCCTCTCCACACTAAACGGAGAAGCGTGCCACATGCTCCATTGTTGACTTGGTATCTTCACCGGAGAATTAGGAGAAGTCAAGAACCTTATACCCCTTAGGAAATTTCACTCGATCAACTGCTTCATTATAAGGCTTCTTGTAAATAGACCTCCCAAACTTCTGCAAAGCAGGTCCGAACTGATCTTGGATGTACTCAATAACCTGCTCCTTACTCAGAAGCACTGAATTATGAGGTTTAGGAGATGGAAGTATCCCCTCAGCAGATGCAACGTTGGAAACACCAATAAAGAAACTGCTCCATGATGAGATGCTGCTCCCATCTTCAACTTACTACCGATTGGAACATCTTTCTGCTCTCCTAGATGATTGAATTGAGAAGAAGAAGAGGATGCCTGGTAATGAGGTAACACAAAACCCTGAGGACCAGGCATCTTGAGTTGGTCATTGTTGGCACCATTTCAAGTTGCCACAAAAGCGACTGGAGTTAGTTTTTCGTTAAAAAGAACTATCATGTCTTTTATGGACTTACTGAGATCCATCTGTGACTCGTTGATCTCTTTCAAAGGACCAACAATAGGGTCAGTGAGTCCTTGAGACAATTCAACATTTGTCTCTAGAATGATGTCTCTCATGCCAACAGCCATTTCCTACAAATCTTCTTGTGATGCCGTGAAGGACTGACCTTCTACAGCTTCACCTGTGTCATCACCAGTTCCTGTGCCTTTAGCTCCTCCTTTCTTGTCTTTTCCCGCCATGTGGAATGATCTTCAACTGTTTTCTGGGTCTCACCGGGCGTGCCAAAAAATGTTGCCACCAATTTCTCCAAGGACAGGAGAAACAGAGATGGTCAACACCTAGTGGTGTAGAAGATGCGAGAGCGTGCCAGGAGATATGAATCTCCAAGAAAATAAGGAAAAGCGCCTGAAACTACTAACTTCTTTTAAGAAAATGTGAAACTTGAATAAAAGAGAAACTAAAGTTACAACGGTTCGCGAGCCTTGAACAAGGACTTCCACAATTGAAGAAAACTAAGATTTACATAGAAGAAAAAGAGAAAGAAGAAAAAGAAGAAACGGGATAGAGGTCGAAGATAGACATAGATACAAGAAGAAGAGATCGATCGACTAACTGAGATTTAGGAGATAAACTAAATTTACTTGCTGCAGTGAGCTTTGTTGGTGCTGGGACCTCCTCAATATTGGACGAAGGTCTTCATTTATAGTCTCTGGGTCCAATTGCAACTTCCTAACGTAACCGCCCATGAAACCAAGCCATTATGCCCACGTCTTGCATCCACTACAGCGTCTGCTTGAAAATGCATAAGGAAGTGACATGTGTCCCTAATTCAGCCGAAAATAACTACTCATGTTCTCAGCATAATTTGCACATGTTAATTTCGGCTTTTATCCTCTCGTTTTAGATAAAATCCTCTTTCCTATAATTTAGGCAACAAACTTATCTCCTAAATCATAGATAATTCGGCCACTAAATTAAATCCGAATTAAATAAAAAAAATAACTCCTGGTCAATCTATTCGCCACGTGTACAATTTTAAAAACAGAAAATTGGTGTTAAGGCCTGATTTAGTAGCTAAATGGGCCAAAAGTCCAGCTTAGTTTTATTTAATGGGCCGAATCCATTGGTTTGGAAATAATACTGTCGGAGGTCCATATGTGGACTAAATTGCTCTGAGGATATCGGCTATAAAAATACGTTAATTTCAAAATCGATCAAAGCCACGTCGCTCGCCGTCTCTCTTCTGCCGTCTCTCTCTCACTCTCTCTCTCTCTCTCTCTCTCTCTCATTGCGATTTCCGGTGACCGCATCTTTACTCTGCGGCGATAATCTCCGGCGATCTCTGTTCGGTTTTCTTTTCTTGCGATATTCTCCGGCCATCTCTGTGCTCGCGTTCTATTTGTTAGCGTTTTTTGGTGTGTTCATATCTGTTTTGTCCTCGCGATCTCTGTCCTCCGGCGATCTCTGTCCATCTCTGTGGTTTGTGGTTGAAAACGATAGGTATTTCTCTCTCTCTCTCTCTCTCTCTCTTGTACTGTTGTTGTTTTTGGATCGTACTAGTGATCTTAGCATATTATTGTTTCTAGATTTTTAGGTTTAGATGCTGTTTTTATGCATTATGTACTGTCGTTTTTTTTTGGGAAGAAGATCATGTATGTTGAGGCAGATTACACAATCTACTGTTGTGCTATTTGGAATATAATGCAGATTAACATCGATTAGGTTTTTTTCTTGCTGTTACTGAGACAGATTATGCAATGTACTGTTGTTTTGTTTGGAATATAATGTAGATTATGTAATCTGTTGTTTTTTGTTTGGAATATAATGCGGATTAATGTAGATTATGTAATCTACTGTTGTTTTGTTGGAGAATTTACGCAATGGGACAGCGACGCTGCATTTGGTAAATAAAATCATCATGCAAAGATAATAGATTACATAATATGTTCATATTAGCACTCTGTATAATGGAAGATTTCAGACATATACTGTAGTCTGTTAAAATCTGGCTTCTGAGTCATCCCAAGAACACAAAAAGATTACATAATATGTTGGAGTCTAGGCTCTGATTCAATAAAACTGAACAAACAGATTACATTTTTAGCAACATTTTGTTGGAGAATTTACGCAGTGGGACAGAGACGCTGCATTTGGTAAAGGAAATCATCATGCAAAGATAATAGATTACATAATATGTTCATATCAGCACTCTGTATAATGCAAGATTTCAGACATATACTGTAGTCTGTTAAAATCTGGATTCTGAGTCATGTCAAGAACACAAAAAGATTACATAATATGTTGGAGACTAGGCTCTGATTCAATACAACTTAACAAATAGATTACATTTTAGCAACATTTTGTTTGAGAATTTACGCAATGGGAGTGTAGGAATGTGGTTTAACTTACTTTGGATCATCATTCTCGCAATCACACAGCTGATTCAATAACTCCTCATCTTCTGGCGACATCAATTTATGCAACTTTGACATATGAGGCCTCCATTCTTTCTTTTTGGTTGGTTTTTTCTTGTTTCCTTTTTTGTCATTAGGGTACACGTAATCCTCCAACCTCTTTTCTGTTCTTGTAGTTGTTTTCTTAACACCCTTGACAAGAGAAGACGGGTCACCTTGTACCTTCTTACCCTTTTCGGTCACCGAATTGTCATCACCTAGTATTTCTATGTATGCTCCAATGGTTGTCCTTTCCACTTCTTCATCTGGGACCATTTCGTCCTCGAGTCCACCTTGCTTTTTCTTTTCCTTATGCTCTCCAACATCTTCATTTTTCTGTTTTATAGAAACAATGCGAACTTGTAAGTCATCTATGTTGTTCCTATAGACAGACAACGAAAAGAAACAATCATTAGACAAGGAAGTATGTTCAGCGTACCTTGTATTCTTGCGTAACATTGTGTGTCTCCAAGTCATCAATATTGTCCAACAACTCACCGATTTTTTCTTCTTTCTGTTCCACTTGCTCTTTTAAAATGTCATTAATAACCAAGAAGGTTCCAATCTCTGATTCCTTGTTGATAATGTCACTCTGCAACACCTGTTTCTCACTCTGTAAGACTTCCTTCTCAACATGCATGGTTTCGATTTCAAATCCAAGGTCAGCAATCGCATCATTCTCAAATGCACGTTGATGAAAGCTATAATCCCTCTGCTGTTCAAGCATTGAAATTGTTTTCCGAAGCTGAAAATTCTCTTCTTTCAACCTATTTACTTCATTTCGGAGCGTTTGATTTTCTGCCTAAAGTTCTGAATTGGCATCCGTAGCATGCTCCTTGTTGTCCACCTCCTGCTCCTTGGTTTGCTCCTTGCCAGCCGGCTTTATCGGCTCCTCATCATCATCCGGCTCGGATTTCACAACCTCCACAAATTGCAACAATTTTTGCTCTTCATCAGTTGGCACCAATTCAGAGTCTATCACCTGTAATGAAAATAAGTCAAAGACCTTGATATTATTCATATTGAATAGAAGGTAGTAAGGTTCTTATGCACGAATAAGCCTACATTTTCCGGTTCAAGAGATTGCAATGGAGTGTTTGCCAGCAACTCAGTTACGTCACTTATCCTCCATTTGTTAAATCTTGGGAAGTCTGCCGGAGCGCCTCTCTTTACCAGAGTTGTATGCTCACACAGCCAATACTTTTTTTTTTTTTTTTTTGTGAGTACAAAGAGCAAAAGATATGGTAATCTTTTCAAAATTTCAAAACACAAATAGCAAAAGATATGGTAGTCTTTCAAAATTTCTAAGGACAAACAGCAAAAGATATGGTAGTCTTTCACAATTACTGAACACAAACAGAAAAAGATATGGTAGTCTTTTCAATATTTCTTAACAGAAACAGCAAAAGATATGGTAGTCTGTCAGACTTGCAGCAGATAGCAACAGTTGTCTAATTTAATCATCAAAACATCACAAATAATAATATCGAGACATGCTAAACTTGCAGGTTCCAGATTAGTAACACCGACAAACAGATAGCCAAAAATTATCTAATTTGTAGGTATGACATGAGAAAGCATAGAGATTATTACCAAAAGTCCCATAACACATCCGCCAACATTTTTTGGTTCCTTGGTGTCGAGCTCTTTAATCAAAAAATCGGTAATGTATGTCGACCTTGCGTACGATGTGCTCGTCTCCAAGTCTTCAACAAATTCCAAGTAATTCCAATTTAGTCTTGATGTGCTGAGTGGGCAAAAAAATGTAGCAAGGAGGTATATAATGAGCACGCGTGCCACATCCTTTGCATCTTCTGGACTGTTTTTCTTCACAACTTTCTCAAAGCATGCCCTCAGACTAGGAATGGTTACAATCCTATCATGCTTGGCGCAAATTCGATCAGCAAACTTTGTATCTGGTTTCTTTGATTTTGGAGGCAATCTAATCCTGTTGGGGCCAGATTGTAGTCCAAATATAAGGGTAATCTCTTTTTCTGTTAGCTTGACCGTTTTGCTCCCCAATTTGAACCTTCCTCTATGGCCTTGGTACTGATTCACCAATTTCAAAGTCTCGAAATCACTCTTCTTCACGTAGCTCTCATCCATCAACTTCTCAATAACACAAAGAAGAAGATTACCAAATGGTGATTTTCTAATCTCTTCTTTTTGCAATTTAGAGAATTTTATTCCCCTCACAAGTTTTACCAAACTAACGAGGTTGGACCTGCAAGAAGTTTGCATGGAAAAAGAATCAAAGGTTTGTAACACAAAGAAGTTTTTCATTTTAGGAATGAAATGGTATATGATTCCAAATGACTACCATATATGTCTGGGAATCTGATATGATTCAGAGTGCAGATGTGAACATACTATGTAATCTTTTGCATTTTTTGATTGAAACAGAAACCAAATTCCAACAAACTACCATATATGTCTGGAAATCTGACATGATTCACAGTGCAGATGTGAACATGAAACAGAAAGCAAATTCCAACAGACTACCATATATGTCTGGAAATCTGACATGATTCACAGTGCAGACGTGAACATGAAACAAAAAGCAAATTACAACAGACTACCATATATGTCTGGAAATCTGACATGATTCAGAGGGTAGATGTGAACATACTATGTAATCTCTTGATGTCATTGGGATGAAAATGAGGTAGATTGAAACGAACAACAACATATAGTTGTCTAAGTTGAATTATACAAGGTACGGAAACAATGCTAAGAGCTAACCTGTACTAAATACCACCTTCTTTGACGTCCACTTCTTGAACCTCCCCTTCTTCGACAACAGTTTTCGCTTTTCTTTCCTTCTTCACCTTCTTCTGCTTAACATCTTCTTCACTTTCATGCTTCCTCTTTTCGCCCTTCATTTTGCTTACACCCTCCATCGCCTCAGATTTTCTTTTCTCAACTGGCTTCTTCTTTTGAGTAGTAGTAGGGCTTTTTGCAATGGGAATAGACCTGCAAGGATTTGCAGATTCAGATTTTGAAAAGAGAAAGATTATCTAATTTGTAGATATTTTTTGAATGATACAAATTGACTTAAACAAACCTTTGCTTCGAACGGGTGGATTTTTTTGGCATAGCATATTGTTCTTCTTCTTCTTCTTCTTGTTCTTCTATTTCTTCTTCTTCTTCTGTTTCTTCCTCCTTCTCCTCCTCATCTTCTTCATCCGCAGTTTCCTTTTCCTTTGTCTTTTCTTTGCGCCTTGGCAATTGTTTTGCAGGTTTTTTGGCAGTTGGTGATGCCTGAGTCTTCCTCTCTGCCTTTTTTATTGGACTTTGCAAGAATTCCTTTTTGGTGGCAGATCTTGTTCTTTGGGATGGACTCAACTGTTCTTCTTGGTCTTTTGCGGCTCTCTTTCTTGGACTCTGGACAACATGGGTCGGCTTTTCCATTTTCTCTGTTCTCTCTCTCTTTCTTGGACTCTTTTTTTTTTGGTTCTTGAGTCCGCCTTCTTAGTCTTGATGTTAGCCTTTTTATCTCATTTGTTTTTTCCTAATGGTCCTCTTTTTTGTAGGACTTGGAGGAATTACTGCTATTGGCTCAGTTTGATAATCGACAGACACTAATTCCAGTCCAGTTTCTTAAGCCACACCTTGGCTAGTTGATTCACTTGATTAGTCTGCCATTTTCTGAAATTACAGAATAGATTTTGATATTGATATCCTAAATCCAAAGATTATAATATCTACCATAAAATGAAGGAACAACTTATAACAACCAGATTTGGTATTCTTTCACTATTACTGAACATAAATAGCACAAGATATGGTAGTCTTTCAATATTAATGAAACAAAAAAAGTCAAAGATATGGTAGTCTTTCAATATTAATGAAACAAAAACAGCCAATGATATGGTAGTCTTTCACAATTACTGAACACAAACAGCAAAAATATGCTAGTCTTTCACTATTAATGAACACAAACAGAAAAAGATATCATAGTCTTTCAATATTAATGAAACAAAAACTGAAAAAGATATGGTAGTCTTTCACTATTACTGAACACAAACAACAAAAGATATCATAGTCTTTCAATATTAATGAAACAAAAACTGAAAAAGATATGGTAGTCTTTCACTATTACTGAACACAAACAACAAAAGATATGGTAGTCTTTCACTATTAATGAACACAAACAGCAAAAGATATGGTAGTCTTTCACTATTACTGAACACAAACAGCAAAAGATATGGTAGTCCTCAGAAACAGCAAACAATATGTGGTAGTCTTTCAATATTTAAGAACACAAACAGCAATAGATATCATAGTCTTTCACCATATTGCTGGAAAAAATTTCTGAACCAGGAAAAAATTTCTAGATCAACCATAATCAGTAGAAACAGAGTAGAAATAACCAAAGACAAAGTAAGGAACAACAAAAACCAAAGGAAAACCGAAACAAAAACACTAATCAGTAATAGAATAGAGAGAAAAAACCAAAGGAACAGGAAATGAACAGTAATTTAGTGGTTAGAGATGAAAGAAAAACACTAATCAGTAATAGTAATCGGAAAATGAGTCGCAAAACGGAAGTACAACAGAAAATCATGTAGATCGTACTATTTTTCTTCCACTTTGTAGCATTAGAGTAAAGGAGAAACCCTAACTAATCGGAGATGGTCAAGACGACGACGGAAAGCGACGCGAGCGGCGATCCGCGGCGAAGGCGGCGACTTCGGCGAACGCGGGTGCGAAGAGCGATTACCGCGGCGATGGAAAACGGTTCGCGTGGTTCTCTCTCTCTCTCTCTCTCTCTCTCTCTCTCTCTCTCTCTCTCTCTCTCTCTCTCGCTTCTGGTTCAAAAATCGAAAAGGGCGCAGAAAAATGGCGGTTACAACTTGGCCCACGTTTTTATACACGACAGTTTTGGGGGTATTTTTGGAAGGTGGGTACAATTTGTCCTGTTGGAAGTACGGAAAAATCTTATGTCCTTATTACAGTAAAAGCACCTTTACTATGTCCTTCTAAAAAATGGACCCTTTTAAAAATTTATGGTCTAAACAGTTACCCCAAAATCTATTGTTAGTTTGTTGATCTGTAAGAACAACTGGAGTCTAAATAAGGAAAAAGAGATCAGTTGGGACTGCATTCCTCTTGCAGTGATGTGGTCTATCTGGAACAAAAGAAATGCTCTTGTTTTTTAGGGTTCTACTCCTGATTGGGACGACATTACCGAAGCCATAAAAATCAGGATTGCTCTTTGGGTAAAAACCAAGGAAGGAGGACGTGGTGCTAAGTACTCTATTGATGACTTCATTCATAGGATTCAAAGCAATCTGAATTCTATATAATCATTAATCGAAAAAGGGATTTAGACTTCAACAGAAAATTTCATGGGTAGTGCATTATCTTCGTACTGGTTAGAAAGATGGATATTGCTGCCGTCCAATTGTTGATCTCACTACATTACTGGATGCTACTGTGTGTTAGAGGATGCTATAGTTGATATCATCAGTTTGAATTACGGGAGTGGATGCTACTGGCTGTGTTTGGTTTAGAGTTTTAGTTTAGTTTTGATGATGTAAGCAGGTGTAATAAGTTGAGAGAGATAGAGAGAGAAATGATGATGTCATCAAAACCAAAACTGGCTCAAAAGTTATAAACAAACATGGCCACTGTGTTTTGGAGGATAATCTGATAGTACTTCGGAAGAGTATACTCTGGAGGAAGATTGAAAGGTGAACATTTGATTGATTTTTTATAGTTGTAACATTGGTTCTGATTTATTTCAGTTGACCACTTGTCAACATTTTGTTACTCTCCCTTTTGGTCCTTGGTGGCATATTATTGTGTGTGGGGTGCTAACCTAATTAGGATGCCTCCTTGCGTTTTGATGCCTCTTCCCTTCGCCCTTTTAATTTGTAATGTGTTTTCAAAGATTAATAAAATTTCCTCTTTTTGGCTATTCAAAAAAAATATTTTTGTTACGCCCTAACTTTTTTTTTCCTAATTATTATTATTATTATTATTATTATTATTATTATTATTATTATTATTATTATTATTACTACTATTATTATTATTATTATTATTACTATTATTATTGTTTTTGTTGTTGTTGTTGTTGTTGTTGTTGTTATTATTATTATTATTATTGAAATTTGCCTATTTGATTGAGATTCTCATTATTTATTTTTGACCATATTATTATAGTTTCAGAAGTGTCAGATTTATTTTGGTAATTTAATTGTATTAGATTACAATATTTTTTTTCCCTTAAATGTAATAGTGTGCGGAGTGATAGAATTAAAATTAGCTTTATTACTTACTTATTTGGTAATTATAATTATCTCTTGGCTAAAAACGTGGGTTGTGGTTAGTTTTCCACGCATGTTCATAGAATTATGAGATAGGGATTTGGGTTGTGGTGATAACGTGAGAGAGAGAGAGAGAGAGAGAGAGAGAGAGAGAGAGAAGTAACTCAGGAATCGGGCATCCTCAAGCGGCAAGTTCTTGACTGTTTTCACTAATCCTCTCATAAATCTAGTAAGTCATTCTTTGTCCTTCAACTTCTTATGGAATACTTTTGATAGAGGGGTTGAGGCGATGTGTTTGGCATTGAATTTTGGTGGCATATCATAGAATTAGATTTTATTTTTGGTCTGTGAGGTGGTCAATCAGTGGATTTGCGCTGAATGGAAGTGGGAATCCGTGTGCCATACTTGTGTGCATGTACTGTGTATTGTTGTGTGATCTAGTGTTGTGATGGTGGGTGCTTGTTTTGCTTATAGCATAATCTAGTTCATATTAATAAATGTAGGCTTATATGTTATGGGTATTTCGTAAAGAATAGGAGGCCGTCAAGGCATTTCGATGAGTGCCATGGTGATGCGCATGTGGAGAATTGAATCATGAATGGTGGGTATTGGTGGCTGATGGTGGTTCTAGTGATTTAGGTCTAGGATAGGTCTAGTTTAATTCTTAATCTAAATTTATATAATGTCATACTTGTTATAATCACAATAATCTTTATTTGTCATTCAGGTTAGACTCGTCTTTCGTAGTCCGATTGCATTACATTCAGATTCAGGTGAGTGGTTGAGTATGTTACGTACTTTCGAAACTTTTCGTGTCCCTTAAATTATTCTTTGAGAAATTTAGAATTGTTAATTGGAAAAGCGAATTATTTGTATTTGATTCTTTAAATTGGCACATGATAAAAAGTATTCTTTTTGGTAAGAACTTTATGGATATTATTGGGATCTTTTATTATTGGAGTCCATGGAAATTATTCCTTTGTGTAGGTGACGCTGGCCATTAGGGAAGAGACCCGGGTTAGGCCGGTAACCCTTTTGCTCAACGGCTGTCTTTTTGCCGAATCGACTTAGGGAAGAGTACCACGGGATGCCAACACCTGGTGACTCTAAGTTCGATATTTGATCCAATTTTGAGATTATTATTTTGTTGGCCATGGTACTATTTGGTTATGGTTCCCCATTATTGTTGGATATCATCTTGTGATCACCATTAAGATTCATTATTCTTTTATTGTACATCGTGTTTGCCAAATTATGTTTACTAGGAAATCTATTTTTTCTCAGCTTTAGAACTTTATTTAATATACATGTTTTGCCATTCACTGAGCTTGTTAGCTGACGGATTTATTCCAACATCATTTTCATGCAAATAAAGTTGATAGGTGAGGACTCTGGTGGCATCTTGTGTCGACCTCCATAGGATATTGCATTTAGTGTTAGAATTTTATTTATTCGCTTCCGCAAATTGCTAAATCTTTTTGGTAAAAATAATTATTGGATTCATTTTCTCAATGGTGCATAATTTTATTATTTGCTTCATGGGATGGTTGTTCCCCATGCTTTGGTTGGGACATATTGGTTTTTTTTAATAATAAAGAATGGTCATTTTGTGTTTGTTGACCTTATTACTTTATTTTTTTAAATTTTATTTTAGGGTTCGGTTCCATAGGTTGACCCTGTGGTTCACGGCCGGTCATTTCCCATTCTGGGATGTGACAATTGTGGTATCAGAGCTTATGTTTCGACAAAATATTTTTATTATTAAAAAAAAAATTCATCATATACATTTAGTGGAGGTTCGAGTCCCCAGAGTCCTTTAGGGATTTGAGAGAATATTGGTTACTTTATGTGTATCGATATCTATAATTTATTAAGGAGAGATTCAGTGTCATAATTTTTATAACATTTAATTTTCTTTGGTTTCCTTCTGGTATTGGTAGAGAATGTAGGAAAGAAATATTTTATTCGTTGTTGAAATCATCACACGTATTTTACGAGTGCTTTGGAGATGAAACATAGTTGGACTACTAGTTGCACTGTGATGTTATTGAATTTGAGGAATTAGGATCCAAGGTATGAATTTGGATGGTGATTTAAGAATGTCAATAGGATGAATGCTTTACTATGTTGCAGAGGTTGGGCCCAGTTTACTCAGTTAAGACTGTACTATTAGGGCTGGAAAAAAAAAAGTGTACTAATCGATTTTTGGTAAATCACAATTACTCTTTATTTCGTGCTATACTCATAGTAGTTTGCTACACTTATTGCGAGAGTTAATAAGGGTGCATCAGCTATGGACATACCGGGTTGCCGATGCTTATTGGGAGGATTAATAGTTGTGCGAATGGACA
Source organism: Vaccinium macrocarpon (assembly GCA_022606695.1). Lineage (NCBI taxonomy): Eukaryota > Viridiplantae > Streptophyta > Magnoliopsida > Ericales > Ericaceae > Vaccinium > Vaccinium macrocarpon. Next base: position 24,781,525 of record CM040175.1, read on the forward strand.
AGATTCTAATGTTTCACCGTGGGCAGATGATAGATATGAACTTTCAGATAATCTTGATTAGTATGATATGGGAGTGCTTCATTTTTTAAATTGTTGGATTGTTTTTGTGATGATTCTAGTTAGGATTTGAGGCTTGACGACAAATTGATAGATTTTAGTAATGGCAAGTTAGGATTTTTGGTACTGACCGTGCAAATGGCTATAGTAATATTAATTTGGAAGCGGTTACCTTGTTTGAGGTTTATGGAAGTGAACTTTTATGGTGTGATTTGGTTATTAGGCAGTGAAGGCGTGGAAGGTTGTTTACTTTGAAATCTTGCATGGTGCTTGTTGAAATTTTTGGAAATAGAAAATTGTGATACATTGATTGATAAGATGAGACTTGTTATTATGAGTTTCACGTGAATATTCATTATTATTCATTTGGATCATTGGTTAACTTCTTGCGATATTATAGACACAGTTGTGATGATAGAATTTGTAGCCTACAAGATTCAATGGAGTTAATTTTAATGGTTTAGTGCGTGAGTTAGGGCCCTAAGTTGTTGAGTGAATTAAAAGAAGTTGTTGAGTGAATTAAAAGTTTTGGAGGTTGTCTTTGAGTATTGCTATTTTATAGATTATCCTAGGGGCTAGTTTTGGATACATAAGTTTTCATGACCCTACTCAAGTCTAATAATTGATAAGGTTCTCCATGTGTAAAATTTTTTTAACTAGTGGTTTCTTTCATATGCCTAAAGCCCGGTAGTGACAGCTGAAGCTCGTTTAGGTCTTTGCCCAGCACCGACGTCTTTTCCTATGTACTGGCGATAACATAGTTAATAAATTTTTTTTGTCTATCTATTGTCAAAATATATATATATGATAGCAATATTTTGTTTTTTTTTTATTTCCTTCAGTGGCTAAGTGGAGTTAGATTTTTAGTTGGAATTTGACATATGTCTATTTGTCTTAATAGCATCATTGTTATATAAGGAACTAAGTCGAGGAGGACAGAGTAAAATTATTTGACTTCAAGAATTGTTTTCTTACTTCTATTTTTATATGGCTTTGTTAGGCGTCATTTGGATGCAGTCTTCAGAAGGAGGACTATTTAATCCGGGCGGATGAGCATTTAGCCCACCGTTTGGCAACAAAAACCAGCCCCGGACTAAATAGCCATGGGGAAGCCGGATTAAATAAAAGCAGGGGGGGTGCTTGTATTTAGTCTATCTCCTCATCCGGGACCAAAGGACGAGCATACCCCTCTGTTTCAGACAAAAAAATTGAACCACAAGCACAAACCACCATTGTTTCAAGCAAAAATTAGCAAAATTTTCACATCTGGTAATTTCAGAAAACACAAGTGATTAGGAAAAAAGAAAACATATCTGGGTGAGGAATTTGCCGGACCATCGCCATCGTTTTCGTTTTCGTTGGACCGTTGCCGTTGATTTGGTCGGATTCCCGCCGTCTGTCGTCTGATTCGTGGTGTTTTTGGAAGAAGAAGAAAACGAAAGAAGAAAACGAAAGAGAAGAAAGAAGAAGAAGTACTGGACCTTTTACCGAAAAAAAGAAGAAGTACTGGACCTACTGGTCACAATTGTACCCATATGGATTTAATTGTAAAAATTACACTACATCACCCTATATTTAATATAGTAATTCACTCAACCCCATATATATATATATATATATTCATTTTCATATATATAGGGTAATCAGTCAAATGGGTTCAAGGTATATATATATTATATGCTAGTAGCTATAATAAAACTAGTTTTGTATAATTAACTTCTTTAAAAAACTAATTACTTGAGAAAAAATTGTTAAACAGAATTAATTTTTATTTATTAGAAACAAAAAATATATATACTTTTAATATTTAATATTCTTCATTTATATAAAATAATTAAATTAAGTATTGTATAATTATTTTTTGGATTTATATAATTATTTAAATGTATAAGTTAATATGGGTATTTACAAGGACAAAATAGTCATTTGACTGATTCTTATATCATTCACCCTCCTTATCCCTCCTTTTTTATCCCGCATCCAAACCATGGACTATTTAATCTCTCATTCTTAACTATCACATCAACGTGGGTCCAGCCTTCTTATTTAATCACCCCTTACTATTTAATCCCTCTCAGACTAATACGTCATCCTAACGACCCGTTAGAGAATTAGATTTGAGAGGCTTACACTGTACCTAATTTAGAGTGATTATATGCTTGAGGTAAGGAGAAAAGTGGATTAGAGAGTTCACCTTAATTGGTTGATGTTAGCTTGTAAAGTACATGGATAGCAAGAAAGGGTCACAGGAGTGATATATTGAGTTATTAGACTCTTGGAGCTAAAAGAAATTTTAATAGCTTTGGAGTTAAAATGGGTTCAAGGTGCATGGAGTTCCTGTTTGCATACTGGAATGTACGATGATAATCTATTACTGTAGTCTACTAATTAGAGCTTGGTTTGCTTTGCGAGCTAGGTTTGTTTTGGACCAGTTTTGGGGATATGGATCTAGTTTATGATTTTGGCCACTCCTCTTCTTGGGGCTTCAGTGAGTTTCTTTTGGTGAAGCCTGCATATTTAGTGAAATTTGTGTTAGTGTACTTTTGAAGCTTGATCGTCGGAAGGGTAAAAATATTTTAGATGGAGTTTTAAGTTTGAGATAACCAGTTACTTTGGAGAGTTTAATATCATTTGATAAGGAAAGATTCATTACTTTGGATAGTACACTCTATTTGATAAAGATAGACTAATCGAAATATATGTAGTGTATGTATGATAAGTATATATTGTTAGGGGATTAGGTGCATGTTTTGTTGGCAATTTCTTTTAGACTACTAATTAAGTGTAGGAATTGGACAGGATGTAGCATAAGCGGTGGCATATTGAATGTCAACTCACTGTAAGGATGAGCAACGGGTTAGGGAGAAATATTGAAATTTTATATATATCAGAGTGATACCATTGGACTATGTCGACTCATTTCGCATTGGTGTTTAGTAGCAAAGTCGATATATAAGGTTTCTGTATATGCACGTTTGGAGTATATAAGGAGCAATTTGGTCACGACATGATAATTGAATGGTGAGAGAACTAATTTTATGGAGACTCAATTTGTTTTGAAACTCTACGGCGACTGTATAGGTTTGCGAGATTGCGATTTTGAGTGTGATGAATTTATTAGCAAAGGTGGAAATTCTTAGGATGGTTTTATGATTTATGTTTATACTCATTGACTAAGTTCAAAAAACAAAAAAAAAAAGCTTTATTTATTAGGGTTCACAGTGGATGGTATATATATTGACTTTCAATATATTTACTTCCAGCTACTCAAAATTTCGGGACAAACAAATGTACGTAATTTCATTTTCATGAAGACGGTGATTGTAATATTTTCTTTAATTTAATGGAAGGAGGATTCTAATACATATGAATCTAACTAGGTTTTGAACATTTTGAGCATGAAATTATTTTTAGTGAAGGATGTGATACCCAGACTATTTTCATTGGACACAATAAATTTTTATTTTTCTTCACAGGGTCTTATTAATGGGGGTAATTATATTTTCCTATAATCTGCTTTCTCTCATATTAAATCTTATTTAGAGAACAAATTTATTGGTTGGCAAGTACAAAGATAAATGGTATATAGTAATTTTTTTTTTTAACACAAGGTTTTGCACAGTAATTTGGATTGTCTTGGAGTACTGCTACACTATGGTGATTACTATGTTGAATTTCCTCATTTTTACCCTGGTACTTAATTCATGGTTTGATTGATAAGGTTGGTTGATTCACTTCTATAGTTTTGGCTTGAGTTTGTTTTGGGTAAAGCGACGATATTTGACGATAAATATACATATATATTGCACTTATACTGAAGGAGACATTTTTGTGGAAAGTCGTAGCATGGGGATTGAAGTTTAAATATGAGTTATGCCATTTCTTGAGGTCTAGATGAAGAGGTCCGAGAGGACTACAGATGTAGAGTTTTTTATGAGAGCATTTACCTTAGAGTGGAAAGGAAACTCTTGGGACTTGTTTAGGTAGAGCATGCGACCCAAAATATTGCCACTATTTGGTTGGGACTAGTAACCACTCAGATCGTAGAAAAAAAAAAAAAAGAAATGAAAAGAAGCTATATCTACTGATAATCATTGGAGGGATGTGGAGTTTTAAAATTGGAGATATGGTGTTTCTTAAGATGTCCCCATAGAAAGGTGTTGCTTGGTTTGGAAAAAAAAGGAAACGAAAAGAGGGAAGTTGAATCCTCGCTATTGTAGACCTTTTGAGGTTTTGGATATCTTATCGATGTTGAGTCACGAGCCACTACATGTTCGATTTGATAGGCTAAAGTTGTGCGGCGCAATCATGTAGTTGAGGAAGCCACTTGGGAGCATAACGAGGAGATACATGAGAAATATTAACATTTGTATGCATGAGGTTAGTGTGCAATTTCGAGAACGAAATTTAGTTAAGGGGGAAGGATGTTACGCCCTAAATTTTCTTTTCCTAATTATTATTATAAATTGTTGTTGTTGTTCTTGTTGTTATTATTCTTGAAATTTGCCTTTTTGATTGAGATTCTCATAATTTATTTTTGACCATATTATTATAGTTTCGGAAGTATCAAATTTATTTTGGTAATTTAATTGTATTAGATTACAATTTTCTTTTCCTTAAATGTAACAGTGTGCGGACTGCTAGCATTAAAATTAGCTTTATTACTTATTTGGTAATTATAATTATCCCTTGGCTAAAAACGTGGGTTGTGGTTAGTTTTCCACGCACGTTCATAGAATTATGAGATAGGGTTTTGGGTTGTGGTGATAACGTGAGAGAGAGAGAGAGAGAGAGAGAGAAAGAGATAGAGATAGAGAGAAGAAGCTCAGGAATCGGGCATCCTCAAGCGGCAAGTTCTTGACTGTTTTCACTAATCCTCTCATAAATCTAGTAAGTCATTCTTTGTCCTTCAATTTCTTATGGAATACTTTTGATAGAGGGGTTGAGGCGATGTGTTTGGCATTGAATTTTGGTGGCATATCATAGAATTAGATTTTATTTTTGGTCTGTGAGGTGGTCAATCGGTGGATTTGCGTTGAATGGAAGTGGGAATCAGTGTGCCATACTTGTGTGCATGTACTGTGTATTGTTGTGTGATCTAGTGTTGTGATGGTGCTTGTTTTGCTTATAGCATAATCTAGTTCATATTAATAAATGTAGGCTTATATGTTATGGGTATTTCGTAAAGAATAGGAGGCCGTCAAGGCATTTCGATGAGTGCCATGGTGATGCGCATGTGGAGAATTGAATCATGAATGGTGGGTATTGGTGGCTGATGGTGGTTCTAGTGATTTAGGTCTAGGATAGGTCTAGTTTAATTCCTAATCTAAATTTATATAATGTCATACTTGTTATAATCACAGTAATCTTTATTTGTCATTCAGGTTAGACTCGTCTTTTGTAGTCCGATTGCATTACCTTCAGATTCAGGTGAGTGGTTGAGTATGTTACGTACTTTCAAAACTTTTCGTGTCCCTTAAATTATTCTTTGAGAAATTTAGAATTGTTAATTGGAAAAGAGAATTATTTGTATTTGATTCTTTAAATTGGCACATGATAAAAAGTATTCTTTTTGGTGAGAACTTTATGGATATTATTGGGAACTTTTATTATTGGAAGTCTAGGGAAATTATTCCTTTGTGTAGGTGACCCTGGCCATTAGGGAAGAGACCCGGGTTAGGCCAGTAACCCTTTTGCTCAACGGCTGTCTTTTTGCCGAATCGACTTAGGGAAGAGTACCACAGGCTGCCAACACTTGGTGACTCTAAGTTCGATATTGGATTCAATTTTGAGAATATTATTTTGTTGGCCATGGTACTATTTGGTTATGGTTCCCCATTATTGTTGGATATCATCTTGTGATCACCATTAAGATTCATTATTGTTTTATTGTACATCGTGTTGGCCAAATTATGTTTACTAGGAAATCTATTTTTATCTCTGCTTTAGAACTTTATTTAATATACATGTTTTGCCATTCACAGAACTTGTCAGCTAACGCATTTATTCCAACATCATTTTCAAGCAAATAAAGTTGATAGGTGAGGATTCTGGTGACATCTTGGGGATTCTTGTGTCGACCTCCATAGGATATTGCATTTAGTGTTAGAATTTTATTTATTCGCTTCCACAAATTGCTAAACCTTTTTGGCAAAAATAATTATTGGATTCATTTTCTCAATGGTGCATAATTTTATTATTTGCTTCATGGGATGGTTGTTCCCCATGCTTTGGTTGGGACATATTGGTTTTGTTTAATAATAAAGAATGGTCATTTGGTGTTTGTCGACCTTATTACTTTATTTTTTTAATTTTATTTTAGGCTTCGGTTCCATAGGTTGACCCTGTGGTTCATGGCTGGTCATTTCCCATTCTAGGGTGTGACAATTTTGATTATCTTATGCGTCTGCAGAAGCTTCATCAGTGAGATTATAAGAGTTTATAAGAGTTAATTACGTACAACATTTATACCTCCACGGAAAAACAATCTTAAACCTCTTTAAAGTTTTGACCTTATCGACTTCTAATTATATTCGAAGTTTTTTTATTTTTGGTAAACAATTATCTTCATAATTAAAACTCCATATTTATCTAGTTAGTAAGTACGTATGAAGAAAGGAGACTGCAAGTACTACATATGCATATTTTTTAATAAAATTAAAAAATAATTAACTATTTATCAATTTTATTCCTTCGAAATCTTCTTCCTTGTTTATTGGAAGGTGAATTTGTGTTTTTGTCAGGGGAAGCGAAGTGTCAACCTGGCAGTCTGGCAGAAAATATTTTCTAATTACAAACAAAAGTCATCAGAAAAAACATATATGTAATAGAAAAAGTAGTATTCAAAGATGAATGGGGTATCCCTAAAAGATTAATAAAGAGTTGAGGATGTGCTTACTTCTGCTTGGATAAACTTGGGTAGCCATTGGGAATTGAAGGGAATCAAGTGAAATAAGGAGCACGATAAACAAAGCTACATACACCTTACGATCAAACATCTTCTCACCCTCCCAAAACACAGAAAGAAAATTGTTATGCTAAATGTATAAGCTTAATTGTAAGAATTTTGTTAAAATGTTTGCTCCAATTATGCTATTTGTATGCACAAAAAGAAGACACTGGAATCAAAGATGGGGATGCCACAGTTGCCACTAGTAAAAGTCCATCCTGTGAGTGGAATTGCTAGGAGTGGTAATTACCACGAAAGGTAAGAGACATCATGGTTTTTATCTGTGATGTGATCTTTGTGCTTTTATCTCAATTTTTAAAGTCTCCTATTTTCACCCGTACTAATACAAGAATTACACTTAGAGCCCTCGATTTAAAGTGAAATATTTAGGAAGGGTCGTCATAAAAGTGGCGGGTCCCTTTTTTTCTAGTTTGACGGACATAGGTGTCTAATCCTCTCTTAAGCTAGCCAACAGCATGTCATCCGTGCCAGGAGAATGAGATTCAAAAGAAATGACTTTCTAGCAATCTGACCCCTATGACTTCGAATTTTCATTAGCGTTATTGTGATTTTTTGTCTCAAAAACATTAGTAGTTAGTACTAATACTCTAGTTGATAAGTTTGCCTGCCCAACGTTGCTTTGAGCAATCCAACTTCCGGACCAAACAAAGAATTTTTGAAAATTCACCTTTTTTTTAATCAATAATTTATACTATGCTTTTTTAAAATGGATGAGAACGCACAAAATTGTATGCCAGTTAATTTGAACTGACCATATCGTCTCAAGTAAATAGTGACGGAAAATATACATGATAATCTTTCAGGTACAAAGTTTTACTGCAAGATGAAGCCTTTTAAGTTTTTAATTTTTCTTAAAGCTCACCTACCCTACCTTAAAATTCTGCGTAGGTTCCTATATCTCATTCTGTTTCCCTCCTACAAGAGAACTGTCATTTTGACCTCAAACACAGTAAATATAGATGGGCTCGGAGACCCACTTGTTGATTCCGCATGTTTTTTAATGAAATGGAGAGTTTTTTGGATCGATCATTTACGCACGTCAGATTGAGTTGATTTCTTGTGAGGCCACTCAAAAAAATATTTTAAGATTGAATCGGGGGGTTTTTAGATTGAACATTTACGTGCATCGGATTGAGTTGATTTCTCCCGGGGCTACTCAAAAAATTATTTTAAGATGAACGAACGGCACAGGGAGTTTTCAGATTGACCATTTATGCATGTTTGGTTGAGTTGATTTCCCCCAAGACTACTCAAAAATTATTTTAAGATGAATAAATGGTTCGGATCATTCATGCGCCACCCACTGTGCCCATCTGTTGTACACTGTCATCTGTACAATAGTGGGGCTGCCTCAAAAATAGTAGTTAGAATATTTTTTGAAACAGTTCAAAAAATTGTTCTTGAAAGCAATTATTTTTTCCGAGGCCAAAATGACAGCAAAATGGGAAAAGAGGGACTATAATTTACTATAGGAATGAATTCTTTTATTTATTTATTTATGATGATATTAGTGAGAGACATGCATGGATCTGTTAGAATACAGATTAAATGCAGATGGTATAACCTATAAGTACAGTATAATGTACTCCACTGCTAATAGCTAGAATGGATCGATCAATGCTTACCGGTTTCAGGGATTCTGGCCGCTATCAGGAATGGGATAGAATGAAGTAAAAGTAAGAGAACTGCGAAGACTACAAAGCACACTTTTGAACGAAACATCTTTATTACGTATTTATTTAAGCTGATAAGACAAATGGGCTTTGGATGTTAAGACAAATGGGCTTTGGATGTCTGTATATTTATACACGGGTGTGCTGGGACAGCGCTGCAGGGGTGGACGCAGGATTTATCATCAGCGGGGCAAAAAATCTACAAAATATGCTCCTTTGTTCAATTTTGATGGTCCCCTCCATAGTCCATAATTGTAATTTTTTTATCTAAAAAATTAAAGAATTTTCTTACATGATTTTTTGAGTTTCTTCGTACTAAATTAAAGATCTCGATTAGTTCTTTAATTTGGTGAGAAAATTCAAAAATTATGAACTGTATAAAATACTTTTTTTGTTTGAAAATTGCACGTCATTTTGTAGGAAACTATCAAAATAGGACGGAGGGAGTACATTAAAATACTGAAGCAAAAGGGATCTATTCATTATATACAAGTAAAAAGTGGTATGTCGTGTTATTTGGGGCGCAGAGAGAGAGAGAGAGAGAGAGAGAGAGAGGAGTTAAAGAATAGTGAAGAAAAAAAAATTGTTAAAGATCAGGTTTTTATTTTTTATTTTTATAAAAGAAAAAAAAAGATACTGTTCTTTTTAATATTTGTAGTGGGATATTTATTCCTTTTCGTAGTAGTGGAAGTCTTGTTATGTAATTAGTTTGTACTCTCATTTTTTGCAGTTCTTATCTCGCCCTGTAATTAGTTTTTTTTTTTTTTGATCGGCAAAAATATATTATAACTCGACAAAGGGTACATCGAGGAATAAGCCATACCCAAGCACAAAGCAAGGATAAAGCAAACCAAACCAAACCAGCGAAATGCTGACAGGAAAGCAAAAGAAGGGAAAAAGATAACAAAAAAAAATATAACCAATCCAATTCAGCGCTAACTACATCAGATAGCAAAACTCAGGAAAAACTACTAAATCCACCAAAGTAGCAGCAACAATGTAGAGCAACTAGCAACAATAACATCCGCTCTAGATACATCCACAAGAAACACCCAAAACATGCAGAAAGCCTCTGAAACAGCAACAATATTCACCAGCAGCAACAAACAGCAACCCTTGCTCTCAGCCCACCCAAGTATAGCAAATCACTTTAAATCTTCACCTTTCTAATTCCATCAAGGCATCTTTTAAAATCATCCACTGAATAGTCGCTTATATCATATTTCCCTTTGACCCAGATTGCCATTCTTGTCCTTGATAAGTCAATAACCTCCTCCACCTCCACTGCTTTGTTACTAAAGACCTTCTTATTTCTTGTTGTCCAAATGGTCCAGATGACAGTATAAAAGCAAGCTTGCCAGATTATTCTTTCCAAATTTTTAAACTTGAAACTATCCCAGAATTGTAGGAGAGCTAGCAGATTAGGTGGACAAATCCATTCCAGCTTCCACCAAGCTATGATTTCTGACCAAACCCTCCATGCAGACTGACATAATAGCAGTAAATGGTTAGGAGATTCACTAGAACTGTTGCATAGCGGACATACTTCAAACTCCGATGCCAACATACCCCTTCTGACTAGGACTGATTTTGAAGCAATGCAATCCTAAACTGCCAACCAGACAAATAGTTCAACTTTGGGGGGACAAATATTCTTCCAAATAGATCTCAACTCCTTGTTTTCCATAAAGCTTTGATCCTCCCATCTTGCATAAGCAGATTTAACTGAAAAGGAGAGATCCTTACTCCATCTCCATTGCATATAGTCCTCCCCCGAAACTTGCAAATGAACAACACTAAGTAGCTGCTTTAAATTATTTAATTGTTCCACTTCCCATACCCTCAAAGTTCTTCTAAACTGTAGATTCCATGATTCTTGACTGTGATTACTCCAGATTTCAGAAATCATTGCCTCTTTCTGGATTGAGATCCTATATAAAATAGGAAAAACAGCCAAAAGTGATTCCTCACCAAGCCATTTATAATGCCAGAATTTGATTGCTGAACCAGAATTTACTTTGAATCTGAAACCTTGGATGATACATTCACCCATGTCTGCCCCTATATCTCCAACTGAGCACAAGTCTTGCCACACAACTGATGCTTTTCCCCTATTAGGAGCTGTCGGTAGCCACACTTCATCTCCAAGATTGTATTTCCTTGAAATAACTTTGACCCACAGAGCTTCTTTTTCCTTACTAAACCTCCACCACCATTTGGCTAATAATGCAGAATTATGTTCCAATAATCTCTTCACCCCAAGACCACCGTACTTCTTGTTCCTTGTGATTTTCTCCCAACTTACTAAATGAATTTTCTTCTTTTCCTCTGTGTCACCCCACAGGAATTGTCTCTGAATTCTTTCAATGCTATTTGCCACTGTCACTGGTATCTTGAACAGAGACATATAGTAAATAGGCAGGTTGCTCATGGTTGACTTAATCAGGGACAATCTGCCCCCCATTGAAATATGTCTTCTCTTCCATGGTTTCAACTTCTTCCTAACATTTTCAATCACAGGCTTCCAGGTACTAATCCTTCTTGGGTTAGCTCCAAGAGGTAGACCAAGATATTTCATTGGTAGTTTTCCACTTTTACAACCAACAATAAGAGCCATCTCCTCCACCTCTTGCTCTTGAATTCCCACACCACAAAGCATACTCTTGGAGAAATTGACCTTCAATCCAGACATTTGTTGGAAACATCTCAAAATCCTCTTTAAGTGTAGTATTTCCTCCACTTCATTATTGCAGAAAAAGATTGTATCATCAGCAAACTGGAGGTGTGTAACAGAGATTCCATTTCTTCCTACTTGAACTCCAGTAAAAGAACCATCTTCTTTTGCCCTTTCCATAATAATGTTTAGAGCTTCAACCACAACATTAAAAAGGAAAGGAGATAACGGGTCTCCTTGTCTTAAACCTTTTTGTGGAAAAACCTCATCAGTGGGAGAGCCGTTAATGAGAATGGATAAGGACGTAGTAGAAACACATTCCTTAATCCATCTACACCATCTAGATCCACAACCTAACTTAGACAACATATCAATCAAAAAATTCCAATTTACACAATCATATGCCTTTTCAAAATCCACCTTCAATATCAAACCACCTTTGTTACTTTTTTTCCAAAAATCAATTACTTCATTTGCAACCAAAACCCCATCCAGAATTTGTTTACCCCCCACAAAGGCAGCTTGAGCCTCTCCAATTATACTAGGCAAAACCTTTTTGAACCTGTTAGCTAAAATTTTGTACAAACAGCCTACCATACTAATAGGTCTGAATTCATTAAAACTTGAAGCACCATCTATTTTTGGAATCAAAGCAATGAAAGTGCAGTTGATACCTCTTGCTAAGGTTGCATGCTCATGGAATTCAACTAGGAAAGTCATATAATCTTGCTTCATTATGCTCCAAGCTTTTTTCACAAAAGAGAAGTTGAACCAGTCTTTATGTCCATCATGAATCATCACAGGGCAATGATCTGAAATAGGTCTAGGAAGTCCCCACTGAATAACTTGAAAATTCTCCACCCATTCTAAGGATACTAAGAATCGATCCAATCTGCTGTGAATTGCATTATCCTGGAAGTTAGTCCAAGTAAATTGCCTTCCAATCATTGGCAGATCTAACAGCTCTGAATTGTCGATGAAATCTTGGAATTCTTTCATGCTTCTTTCCAATTTGACACAACCAACTCTTTCACTGATCTTTCTGATCTCGTTAAAATCACCCCCTATACACCAGGGGTCCTGATGAAAGGATTTTATTTGCAACAACTCAGCCCATAAAGTCCTTCTACTCACACCATCATTGGGAGCATAAATATTAACAATTACGCAGTTAAAATTTTGAAAAACACCTGATATTAAAATGAAGTTCCTATGGACTATGCTGCTGGTTGACTTGAACACATCCCTATTCCACATTGTTAAAATTCCACCTGAGGATCCTTCAGCCCCAGATTCAACATACTCCATATCAACATTCCCCCATAATCTTTGGATAACAGACCTCTCAAACTTCTCCACTTTTGTCTCCTGAATCAAGACCAAAATTGGATCCCTCTCTTTAATTAACTTTGATAAAAATCTCTTCTTAACCGCACTTCCCATTCCCCTTATGTTCCATGTTATTATCCTCATCTTGTTTATGGTTAGAGAGACCTACCAGTACTCAGCAATTGTTATTGTTCTTCCTCTGCAGCAATGTGAATTCCTTTGATTCTATCTCAATCATCTTCTTCATCATCCTTTCATCTCGTTCATTAAATTCCACTCCTAATCGTGTCCTAGTATCCTTAGTATTCAGCAACTCTTGAAGGATTAGATTTTGTCTTTGACTTGCGGGTTTATCTCTGAAGCCCACATGAATACTGTCTTGAGAGTTCATGCATTCTTTAAACGTTTGACACCTTATCAGTTTTCTAGCCTCTTTAGGTTTTAATTCCACGTGCAAATTAATGCCTTCAATTTGAGAAGCTCTAAGATTATTTTCTCCCCCAAAAGAAGTTGGGCCAAAAATAGCCATCTGTTCATTGTCAGATTCTGTATCCTTCACCACCAATTCTTCTTCCTCTGACTCTTGGTCTTCTACATTTTGAAAATTCCTGGTTGGATTCCCACTCTCCACTTCCCTATAATTCTGTCTCATTGATGTAATAGGGCCTTCAGAATCCTCCACCATTGATTCTAAGCCATGTGTTCCATTTGAATTTTCGTCATTAATTGTACCAATTGCATCTAGGGTCAGAGCCCCAGCCTGCTTAGGGACTATGGAAAGTTTTGCTTCTATCAACACACCATTATGATCTGCATTAACTGCTTGCTGCTTGTCTGTTACCATCAATTGTAACTGATTTCCCTCCATAATTAAAGTTGAATTCGCATTTACCTCTTTACCAGGCTCCACATCCCGTTGTGCAGATTTATCCACCTGTCCTTCCTTGTCTTTTCCGTCATTCCTTTCATCATTCCCATTGTCCAGTCACCATCTTCTACGGGCTTGTTGAGGAGCTTGCATGAACGATTGATTACTTGAATTCAAACTTCTAAAAGGTTCTTCTTCTTCAATTCTGACCTTGTAGAGTACTCCCCCAACTAATAATTGGACATGACCTTCTATTCGCCTACACTCCTCTGTTGCAATAAGAATTCTGCCTTTCTCGCAGGACGATTCCTTTAATGTGTTATCATCCACTCCCATAAACTGCCCCCAAAAACTTTCGATTTCTCTGAAAGTGGGTATATGCCAAGCATTCAGTGGCATTCCAAAACATGCAATCCACACTAATCTTTCTTCACTTGCCTGTTCATTCTTCCATGGCTTAACATCATCAAGCCAGAGTGAGAAGCACTGATCCTCAATTGCCTTGTTTCTTCTCTCTTCATCTAGAAAAGTTAAGATTACAGCCCTTCCCCCAATTGACTTGACCTTTGCATCCAAAATGTTTGCCTCCTTGAATCTGTTCTCCAGTTGTTGTATGGTCATCAACCTTTTCAATTTTCCAATAGCACTTCTATATAGCCAACCATTACCTACTGGTTGCACACAGATTCTTTTTACATCCTGAGGCCCTCTGTGGTTTTCAAATTGTATACCATCGGCTTTACCATTTCTTAATTCACCTTGCTTGCTCGATTCTGCTACACCCTTCTTCCTCCAGACCTCATTTCCCCTTTCTTCATTTCCCCTAATCTCAAACCCAAATCTTGCCCTTTTAACCAGTAATTTTTTATTTCCATTTTGGCCAACACTTAAGCCATTAGCTTTAACAATAGCCATCTCAGCTGCAACTGGACAATCATACTTTATAAAACCAAATCTGCTCCCTCTTTTGCTTTTCTTTTCTGGGATAACTGAATCTTTAACAATGCCAAATTTGGAAAATAACTTTCTTAAACCATCTTTATCTTCCGAGTCAGGTATGTTGTCAATGAATAATGAAATCCATCTCTGTCTAGACACATTTTTGGAGAAATTACCCCTAAATTGTGTTGCTTCATTTCTAGCATACCTTTGATTAACGCTATTTATCCTCCATCTTGCATTTTGGTTACTCCCCCCAAATCTATACTGCCCGTTATCCCGTCTCCATCTCCCATATCGTATTCTGTTGCTACCATTCCAATCTCTCCATTTTCTTGCAATTCTAACATTTTCTACTATATATTTTCATGCCAGATTATTTTCATGCTAATTGAATGCTAAAAAATATTGTCAATTTTACTCTTGCTTCCATTTTCACTCCAATCAAACGGAGCCCAAACGTTTATGTATTAGATTTTAGATTTCCTCTTATAAATTCTAAATTGCGCAAATTTTTGTAGAAAAATGGTGGTAACAAGTTAATGTGTCCCCATAGAGTTTCTCGGGGGTGATTTTAGAATTCTGCATTCCTTAAATTATTTTTCAAAAGAACAATGATAGGGTGAGCCCCACCACACATGTGAGAAAGGGTGTGGTTGGGAGTGGTTGAGAGTGTGTGTACCTATCATTTTTGTTTTCAAATTCCCTTTCGTAGAAGTTCCGGAAATTGCAAACAAACACCTCTCATAATGCCGAAAGATTATACATGGCCCCCATACACCACTTTATTCCATCTTTCCCACTTAAATCCCATTTTTTCCACTTGATCCTACGTGGTTCATAGATTTATGGAAGACCATTTTTTTTTTGAGCAAACACAAACATAAATATTATATAACACTAATTAAGTCATACAACGTTTGGCTAGGGCATGCGCTGCCCCAACCATCTGTCTCGGAACTTTAGAGATACAAACATGATCAAAACAATTAGTAACAAACAAGATATCAAAAAGTACAACTTTAACCAAAACATCAGCATTATTAATATCCCCCAAGCTTTTCACCACCAGGTAGCAATCTGTGCAGATTTCCACATACTTGAAGCCCCTGCCCCAAGCCAACTCGAGCGCTTTCAACACTGCTAAAGCTTTCGTCATCATCGCTGAGCTCGCTACCACCTTACATCTGCCCTTCTCCCACTCCTTTCCTACAACAATCCAACCCATAGCACCATCCCAAGATTCTCTTTTCCAATCTCCATCCACCAAAATTCTGACACAACCCACAACAGGCCCACCGCTCTCTTCCAATCTCGAAGCCACCCATTTATTCTCTGCAACAATATGCATTAAACCAGCTGGACTTCCATGAGGCTCCTGCACCACTACCTCCTGCTGTCTTATCCTGCAAATCGAATTGAACCAAGAATATGCATTCTTCAAATCCAGCAAAACATCCCACCGCAATTGTTGGAAAACAAACTTATTTCTTCCACACCAAATAGCCCATAGAATAGCAATAGACTCTAACAAAACAAACACGTCAGGAACCTCATCTAACCACTTTAAAAACCACACCTCAAACACTACCGGATTCCCAACTGAAAAATCCAAACCCAATCTAGACCCACGCCAAATCCTCCTAGCCCTATCACACTAAAAGAACAAAGGATCTATATTCTCATCACCAACTCCACAAATCGGGCACCTTACATCATCAACCAGACATCTCCTAGTTAACGTTTCCTTCACTAGCAGTATCCTATGCACCACCTTCCAAAGGAACAAAGCAAACTTAGGTGGAAGCTTTAAGCCCCAAATTTTCTTCCATAACCTATCCCTACAATCATCACCAAACTCACTAAACACACCTGCCACTGCCACAAAATATCCCGATTTAACCGAATATTTACCGTCACCAGAAAACTTCCAATAAAATTCATCTTTCAACCTCTCCCGAGTAATGTGAATAGACGAGTGCCGTTTTTCTCAATTGTAGTTGACGTGAGATTATTCTGTGCTCATGGAGTAATTAGGGTCCACATAGTAGGAATCGAAGCCCACACATATAACACCGTTCACCGACTGTTTTAAGCCTCTCGGTATCGATACAAGGAAATACCTGTATCAATACCCAGACATTCTGTTCGCCTATTGTTGCCTCGGTATTGATACAGGGAAACTCCTATATCGATACCGACACCTCCAAAAAGCTTCCCAGCTTGCTTATCGATACCGGAAACTTCTCAGTGCCTCTCATACACACCATATGAGCCACAAGTTCCAACAATCTCCACCTAGGCGAATATCCTCGCCCATTCAGAAGATAACCATATCGATCCAACAAGTTTTAGGAGGATGCCTCCTTTCTAGCATCTGGAGACATTAACCAAGTCCAAGCAATGCTTGAACTTGTCCACGGTCACAGTCTTTGTCAACATGTCAACTGCATTCTCAGAAGTGTGTACCTTTTCCAACACCACATTACCCATAGCAATTAACTCTCTCATCTTGTGAAATCTCACATCAATATGCTTGGTCCGTGCATGATACACTTGATGCTTTGCCAAATAAATGGCACTCTGACTATCACAATACAGCTGCACTCCACCTTGATCTATGCCCAACTCTCTCACAAAACCCTTTAACCACATCGCTTCTTTCCTAGCCTCTCCACCACGCCATGTACTTTCATTTGATTAGTAGATAGAGCCACTAGAGGTTGTACCATGGATCTCCAACAAATTGGTCCACCCACCAACGTAAACACATACCCTGTCGTAGACCTCCTGTCATCCAACCCTCCAGCATAATCCACATCTACATACCCCACAACTGAAATCTGATCCTGTTGCCTAGCAAACATAATCCCATGATCTGCAGTACCTCTCAAGTATCTGAATATCCACTTGACCGCTTTACAGTGCTCTCTGAAATCGGGTTTTGTACATACCATTGCATACATCAAGCAACCAACTACACTCACATAAGGCACGCTTGACATATCCTGAATCTCATCAACTGATTCCGGACACTGCACTGCATACAACCTAAAATGACCCGCCAATGGAGTGCTGACCTATTTAGCATTTGCCATACTAAGCCTCTCCAACACTTTTCTCACGTAATCCTTCTGGGACAACCACAGCTTACCAACTGACCTATCCCTGTGAATCTCCATCCCAAGTATTTTCCTAGCAGCACCCAAATCTTTCATGTCAAACTCCTTTCCCAACAAGGCCTTCAACCTGTAGACTTCAACCATACTTTTTGCAGCAATAAGCATATCATCCACATAAAGTAACAGAAAAATAGAGGAACCATCATCAAAACTCTTAACATAAACGCAACAATCATACTCACAGCGTATGAACCCAATCTGGATCATGAACAAATCAAACCTCTTATATCATTGTCTCGGAGACTGCTTCAGCCCATATAGCGACTTCTTTAACCTCTCGCACCGTGTGCTTTCCTCCTCGGGTCGCTTGAACCCTCAGTCGCTCCATGAATATAATTTCCTCCAAATCACCATGGAGAAAAGCTTTTTTCATATCCAGCTATTCTAACACCATATCATAACTAGCCACCAATGCCAAGATAATCCTGATTGAAGTATGCCTCACCACTGGAGAAAATACCTCATCATAATCAATCCCCTTCCTTTGTGAGTACCCTTTTGCAACTAATCAAGCCTTGAACCTCTCCCTTTCCTTTTCTAACACAGCCTCTTTCTTCCTGTATACCCATTTGCAACCCACTGTCTTCTTTCCCTCGAGTAATCCTATCAACTCCTAACTTTTATTCTTTTTCAATGATTCCATCTCCTCCACCATGGCTTCCATCCATCTTTCCCTTTCAGGGCTAATGACAGCATCCTGAAAAGTAGACGGATCCCCACTAGTGGTTGACAGTGCATATGAAACCATATCCTCAAACCCATACCTCTCTGGTGGTTTGATAGTGCGTCTGGATCTCCCTGTAGCTATGCTTTCCTATTGCTGCTGCTGCTCAACCTGTCTCACTGGCGGTGGATTGCCAATGTCACAACTTTCCACCTTAATCTGTACATCCTGTTGCTGTTTGCCAGTGTCCTCTCCAGCCTCAATTTTCTGAACCCCTCGACCATAGAAGCTTCATCAAATACCACATCCCTACTGATTACCTCTTTCTTTGATTCTGGATCGCACAGCTTGTACCCATTCACACCTTTCTCATACCCAAGAAAGATGCACTATTTGGACTTTGCATCAAGCTTTGACCTCTCATCACCTGGAACATGAACATAGGCTGGACAACCAAAGATCTTCATACCTGAATAATATACCTCTTTCTCTGTCCACACCTCATGCGCTAACTTACTATCCAGAGCAATACTCGGCAACCTGTTTATAATAAAAACTGCCATACTCACTACTTTAGCCCAGAAATTTCTCGGAAGCCCTGCATTCAACCTGATACATTGTGCCTTCTCTCTACCACCCCATTCTGATGTGGTGTCTTTCTAACAGTCCAGTGCCGCTGAATCCCATGCTCCTCACAAAACTTCAGAAAAGGCCTATACCTGTACTATTTCCCATTGTCTGTTCTGAGGCATTTAATTCGTCTCCCTGTTTGATTTTTCACTTCAGCTTTCCACACTCTGAATTTTTTAAAAACCTCAGACTTGTGCCGTATGAAGTACACCCAAACTTTCCTCGAAAAATCATCGATAAAGGTCACGAAATATAGAGATCCCGCTTTCGATGCTACCATCACTGGCCCCCAAACATCAGAATGCATGTAGTCAAGTATTCCCTTAGTTTTGTTCACTGCACGCCTAAATTGCACCTTACACTGTTTTCCTAGAACACAGAACTTGCAGCAATCAAGTTTGCATAATTTCACCCCTTTTAACAGCTTCCTTTTATGTAATTCCAGCATCCCACGTTCCCCCATATGCCCCAACCGCATATGCCACAACAAGGTATCATCAGTATCCTCAACTGTAGTGGCAACAGCTCCACCTACAACTGTACTCCCTATCAAACGATAGATATTCCCACCAACCTTAAAAGCTTCCATAATAACCAGAGCATCCTTCGCTACCATCATGACTCCACCACCTGTTTTATACTCACAGCCATTAGAGTCTAAGGTTCCCAACGAAATCAAATTCTTCCTTAAACCTGGAACATGCCTAACATCACCAAGAGTTCTCACAACACCATCAAACATTCTAATCTTCATTGTGCCTATTCCAATGACATTACAAGTTGCATCATTACCCATTAGAACAGTACCACAATTCATTGACCCGTACATGTCGAACCACTCCCTGTTAGGCGACATGTGAAAAGAACATGCCGAGTCCAGAATCCATGAGTCTGCCCTGTGCTCTGCGTCTGTTGAAACCGACAACATATCACCATCACAATCATCCGATGACTCTTCCACAACGTTTGCAGATTTCGATGGTCCAACTTTCTTCCAGGTTCCTTTTCCCCCATTCTTTTTCCTATACGGACAGTCTTTCTTGAAGTGTCCTATTTCGTGACACTTGTAACACTTTAACTCCTTTGGCTCGAGAGTCCTACCCCTTGACTTCGACTTCCCATGCACCCCTATTCTTCCCCTTTCTAATTTTTTGCCACGTTTCTCTCCCCCTTTTGCCACCAGCCCTTCACCCGAAATACCCTCGGTCTGTTGCCTGCGTTGATTGTACACAAGCAGGGCTGCCATGACTTCCTCCAATTCTAGGGTTTCTTTCCCCTAAAGTAGGATTGTAACGAGAGTCTCCATAGAACCCGGTAAAGAACATAACAACATCAGCGCCTGGTCTTCCTCATCGAAATTCACTTCAATCCTTAGCAGATCGCTAATAATGAACGTATTAATATGTTGAATAAGGTCGGAACCCTCGATCATCTTTAACCCAAACAGTTTCTGCTTCAAAAATAGTTTATTTGTCAACAACTTAGACATATACCTAGTCTCCAGTTTCGACCAAACTCTAGCCGGCAATTCATCACCAATCACGTGATACATAACATCATCTGCAAGACACAGATGAATCATACTCACTCCCTTCATCTGGAGTTCATCCCAGTCGTCACTCGACATGGCCTCTGGTTTCTTCTTCAACGCCTTCACCAATCCCTGCTGCACCAACAAATCCTTTACCCTCTGTTGCCAAAGTCCAAAATTCCCAGTCCCGTTGAACTTCATCACATCAAACTTCGTAACAGACGAATTCGGAGCCATCGTTCTTCGCGTGTTCAATAAGACCCGAGCTCTAATACCACTTTGTTTGGATCGAATCACACACGCACACGATATACGAGTATAAACAGTAAAAGAATTGACACAGAGATATAGGTGGTTCCCCAAAACTGGGTACGTCCACGGGAGCACACAGAATAGTCGTTTATTGATGATCTCCATTCATAGGGTTTTACAATAGAGAGTTTATATATGGCTGCCACTTTTATACCAACCCTAATTCGCATTATAGCCTGAATACCTATAATGCCCTTATAACACCATTCACCGACTATTTTAAGCCTCTCGGTATCGATATAGGGAAATACCTATATCGATACCCAGACATTCTGTTCGCCCATTGTTGCCTCGGTATCAGGGAAACTCCTGTATTGATACCGACACCTCCAAAATGCTTCCCAGCTTGCTTATTGATACCGGGAACTTCTCAGTGCCTCTCATACACACCATATGAGCCACAAGTTCCAACAACTCATAAGCTAGCAATCTGTAGTATGTTTCGTTTAAATCCTCAAGAATTGATCTTCCTCGTCAGTATTTTTTTTCCCCCGGAAAAATATGATGATTTATTGAATAAGTAGACAGTCTAAAGACTGAACATCATCAAGAGTAAGGTTAGTAAGCCAATGGGAGCCCTTGAGGTAGTAAGCCAATGACCAATGAACCCCCAAACTCCAACCTAGCGCTAGATAGGAATTTCTTAGCCAACGAATGGGCTACCCTATTGCATGGACATTTGACATACACAAAGCAACAAGAAGAAAATAAAGGTAAAAGCTCTAAACAATCAGAGAGATTAGAGCTACAATCTGAAAATGATTTTCCATCTTTGTTGAGAGCCTAAATGACTTCCAATGCATCTCCTTCTATAATGATATCCAAGATTCCATTGTCCGCAATGAATACTAGAGTTTTACGAACTGCAAGAACATCGGTGGTTCTGGGTGAAAAAAGACCAGTGACAGAAGTAGATATTATTCATATAATCTGTCCACAAAAAACACAAGCTATAACACCAATCCCCACTTTTCCATTAGCCTTACTAACAGCTGAGCTTAATAATGTTGGGAGGTGGAGGCTATCATAACAAAATTAAAGGGGGAGCAGATGGTGTATGTGGGTTTAGACTGGCCTTGTTAGCTTCTTTAAATTCTGAGCATAATAATGTTGCCTTTTCCAAAATTGTACGGGTGGCCCAAATGAGACCATCAAAGTGTGTTTTATTCCAGGCTTTCCAAATGAACAAACAAATAGCAATTATGAGAGCTTGCAACTCCTCAGCCTCATCCTGACTAGGGAGTAACGAAGCCATGGAATCCCACCATTCGCGAAAAGAAGAGGCAAACTGGGAATAATAAACTACAGAAGTAAAAGGAGAGTGTTGCCATACAGCTTTGGAAAATTTGCATTGAAATAGTATATGCACCAGAGATTCATATCCGGATCTGCAATGTAGACATAACGAGCAGACATCCACATTCCTTTTGCTCAAATTCAATATAACAGCAATGGCATTATGAGAACAACGCCAAAAAAACATCTTAACATTGTTGGGAATTGGCCGACAATGACCAAATAGATTTCCAAAACTTATCCGATGAGGTATTTGTGCTAGTTTCTCTAGATTCTCTTGACTGCCTGGGCTGAGTATCAAATTTAGCCAATTGGTATGCGGAACTTAACAGAAAATATCCCATTATTAGTATAATGCCAAATACCTCTGTCCTGGATGCCTTGAGAGCTGATGGAAATAGAAAGAAT
Source organism: Vaccinium macrocarpon (assembly GCA_022606695.1). Lineage (NCBI taxonomy): Eukaryota > Viridiplantae > Streptophyta > Magnoliopsida > Ericales > Ericaceae > Vaccinium > Vaccinium macrocarpon. Next base: position 24,804,058 of record CM040175.1, read on the forward strand.
CGCCTCACAATCAATGTCCAAGAAAAGATTCTAGAGTAAGGGACCATTCCAACTGTGAGTGTTATCATCAATAAGGTCAGAAACCTTGCGAATGTTTGAATGAATAGAATCTGGAGCCGGACTTGGGTTTATAACACGAAAGGAGAGGAAACGTGGAAGCTATGGGTCTCGCCAAATATCAATAGAATCCCCGTTTCCCACATTCCATCTCCACCCCTTTTTAAAAGTAGCTCGCCCTGCAAAAATGCTACGCCATGCCCAACAAGCAGAGGTTGGACAACCAGCATCCCAAAAAGAACTATTATGAAAATATTTGCCTTGGAATACTCGTTGAAAAAAGAGATTGAGGACCATGAATAAGCTTTCATCCTTGCTTGGCCAATAAAGATCAGCAAGATTAAATGCATGTATATCACGAAAGCCTAGACCACCATTAACTTTGTTGTCACAAAGTTTATTCCACCCAACCAAACTAGTAATTTTATTCTCCCCATCTTTAGCTCCCCCCCCAGAATTTCCGAATTGCTCCACACAGCTCATTAGTATTTGGAAACTATCAAAATTTATCCCACTCTTAAAAATTAAGCGAAAGTAACCCCATAAATCACTTCATTTAACTCTCTCTCTCTCTCTCTCTATCAAAAATTAATATTTGTGTGTTGATTAATTTATCATGGGCCAATCGTTTAAATGCTCAAGTTTATACAACATCAATCTATTGACAATCTAAGATTTAGAGCTTGGATTCCTAATTTCATTGCCACACATTTCAATGTACTTTTTTATTACTTTAAATTTATTTGTACATATCAAGTGAAACTAGTGCTTTTCATTTCAATAAGGAAATTCATCTCTAAAGCATATAAAACTTAATTAAGACTTAACAAAAAATTGTCGAGATAATATTTTGAAATTCATGTCTAAAGGTTGCCATACCTATATTGAATTTCTGGATCCATCACTGGTTCTGGTTCACAGCAATGAAGGTAATTGAGTCAAAAACGATATTCATAAATAAAATACTTGTAGAACCAATTATATTTGTTGCTTTCTAGTGATCTCATGTCACTTAATGGTATCCAAAGCTATGGAAACTTACATATATGAACCTCCACAACACAATTCAACAACAATGTCACGGTGACAAAATTCATAAATTAGCTTGAGGCACGACCTTATATGTTTTCGTGGAGTTCATCGAATGACTCAATACATAGGCATTCCATCTTTGAACTCTTTCCATGGTTCTCCGTAATTGGCTCAATCAAATTTCTCATCACTTGCTCTAAGTTAATTGATAAGCACAAACTGCGTGACCACAGATCAGAATCCCGATCAACTCGGAATGCACCTTGTCGATACCAAATTTTGCCCCACCCATGATAATCAAAGATAAATGGAGACATTGGCATTCTCTAGATCGAACCAGTCAAGTCCATACATGTTGAAGTAAATCCTACATCAAAGGAGTGTATAATTATTCATTCATCAAGCACATTGTTCCCACGGTGAGCCACACAGGAATTCATTCATGATGCATTGTAAAACATCTCCATGGGCATAGCCTAGAAATTAGGCCTGGCATATTATGACAAGCGTAGTCCTCTTTTCATTTGATGATGAAATCAGGCTCCGGAAACCTGATACTTGGCCGGTTGGCCAATGTCTCCCTCGACAAGTCTGGTCTATCTTCGGTATTGACAATTTCATTCCTTTTAGCAATGATGAGAGATCTATCCAAGTCGAGCCAAAATCAGAAGATTTTGGATGGATGGCTGGATCCAATGTTTTAAATCCAGACCGGACTGGGCAGTTTGAGCGGTTGAACCGTTGACCGGCCCTTGCTCCAGTCCGGTTCACTGACAAAACCATTGCATTACTAAAACTGGTCTATTTTTCGAAAACTGCTCATAATAAACGCTCCGACCAGAAACCCACCATTCATGGGTTAGTCGACCTGAACCGGATAAATTTTACTCCGCTATTACCAGGCTTCTAAATGCAAACCACCAGGCAACCTAAATGCAACGGAATATAAAGCAAGTTAAAGAAGTACTGCACTCAACTTTAAGCACTCTCTCTCTTTTACCTCAAATGATGAGGGATTTAGGTTAAAAAATGTACCCAGTCATTTTTCATAATAAAAAATTCAAAATATTAGTTAGTTTTTCTTTTCTTTTTTCTTCTGTTTATAATCAAATTTGGCTCAAAATCTTGTCGAGGCAGAGAAGATTGATTTCGGACTTAATCGAGCTAATTAGGCTGGTGAAATTAAAAGGCCTATATTGGTTCCATTTTTTCTTCACAGGGCTCATAATCTAAGTTCATATACATTGTCTATCATTCAACTAAAGCTATGGTCTGCATTGGCTTATTTATTTATTTATTTTTATTTAATTTGTTAAATTTTCATTATTTATTAATCAGTTTAAAAGGATTTTGTTCAACTGATTATATGTTCCTTATATTGATTTATAAATTTGTTTGATGTTTTTTTTTTTTATAAAAAAAATTCACACTGTCAACCCAAATATAAGTTTTTTTTTTTTTTTTGGCATCTCCTAGAGCATATTTGTGATTGAATTGGTGGTTAACAGTGGTTTTACGTAAAGGCACAATAGCTATGTTGCATTCATTCTATTTATCTATCCATGTGGAGTGTTGTGATATTTGTTGTAGCATGGTCTTGCCATTGTGTCTTACACTTACTCACGACAAAGATGTTGTGCCCCCATATCACTAATTTTCATTTCTCATAAAACTAGAGTAGGTCTTTATTTTTCCCCATGAGATTGACCGTTAAGCATCTGTGATATTGTCTTGGGAGTTCAGTTGAAAAGTGTGATGAGATTTTGTTTCTATATTCTACATTTTCGGGCTTTTCCCTTAGTAACCGGGCCTCTTGCCTCAGTAAGTAGTGAGTGTTCGCGTCAAACAGTGGAGAGTTTCGGGATTTTATTATGTGGTTTGCTTGAGTTTGTAGCCTTTTGACTCGAGCAATTAAGTCTGTTGGGGTATTCTCTATACCTAGTGCTTAGGCCATCTGGTTTGGGTGTCACTGGCCTAAAGCTCGCTACATGGGTCAATTATAAAGCTTACGGAACCTAAGCATTGCACAACCACATTATGAGAATTGGACTTTGCTAAGAAAAAATGCAAAATAAAAAATAAAAATAGAGGAGGTGGAATAAATTAAAGGGGAGTGTGTTTTTTTGTTGGTGAAATATTATGAATTATTGACTATCAAAACAAATGGCTTGGTTTGACTTCTTGAGGGGGAGATTTTAGACTTCTTGTGCTTCATGAGAAATCTAGTATTTGTGATTTCTAGTTGAGCTTAATGTCATTTGTCGTGACTCACACACACACTTTTGTCACTATGTCTTGACCTATGCTATATCTTTTATTTTCATACCATTGTGATAGGTTATAGCATAAGTGCTAGCACATATTTTATTTGTGTGTTTATTTATTACTGCTCTTCACCGTCATCTGTTTTATTAGGTATGCTTTTTGGATGTCTTAAATGTACCAAATTTTTGTATCTCTAGATATCCATGAAAGCAACAAAAAAAAAAATTTAAAAAGGAAAAACAATTTTCTTTTTATCGTTTTTAGTATGACATCAATTATTTTGGTTCTATGTCTTCACTCTCATCTCATTGCCATAACGATTTTTCATATTCTTTAAGGAATACATTTTATTTTTTTTTGGAGATTGAGTTCACCGATTCTTTTCCTTGGTTAGTAATTCCTTTAGCCGATTCTTTTCCTTGATTAGTTTTCGAAGCGCAATATTAGTACATTGATTATCTCTTTGCTATTATTTCGGTCGTAGATTAGTAATACATTTATTACAGGAGACTTTTATTAATTATGGGTATTGTTAGATCAATGTTTTATTATTTATTTTGATTACTTCTCCTATACTAGTTTCATTTGCATTATAGTACTTGCCTAGCATATAACCGTTAAATGCTTTCATTCTTTTGACTGATTCCTTATTCAATATTTATTCATATCCAATGTCCCTTTGTCCTTCCGCAACAAAAAGGGGGAGAAGCTTAACACTAAAAGTTTGTGTGAAGTGTTTGTCTGTGGTGTAGCTTGCAGGGATACAGTTTTTAGTGTTTAATATGTTTTGTCATGGAAGTGCCAAAGGGGGAGATTGTAAGCCCAATAGGCCGAGCTTCTTTTGGTTTGACAAATCCATGCCCAAAACATATACATTTTGGTGTACCGTATTTTTTTATGGCACTGTAATCTTCAATATTTATTTTTAGAGTGTCTGTTCTAGATGTGGAAAGAAATCATGTAAATTGTAATTTTAATCTTCCTACATGAGTGTGCTAGTTTTTAGTCAAGTGGTTATGTGGTTTAGAAAAGAAATATGAGAAGATTGGATCTCTACAAGAAATAGTTCTAGTCTCAGTATGGAAACACTGGATTCGTGGAAATGGATTTGGAGAATGTGGAAGTAATACGGAAGTAATTTGATTGAGAATATGGAAGTAATTTGATTGAGATACGCTGGGTTTGAGATACGCTAGGATTTGGTGATACGCTGGGATTTGGCAACTATATCATTTGAAATATGCACAAGGAAAGAGTGGGATGCTACACGATTTGCTCCGGCATTTCAAGACCCTTTAATTAGAAAAACATTCTGTTTATTTTTGCTGGATATTTTGCTCAAGCAAAACAGCCAGCAAAAATGCCCGAATTCAGCAAATATAAAATCTCAGCCATTGGGTCGAATATCAAGAGAGCTGCAGTGATAAGAACCGTAATACAAATATTTCCATCTCTCATCACTTTTGGCGGCTAGGGTTTGTGAACCTTGAAGAATTGTGAAGGCTTATGAATGCCGTGAGTTTCAAGATCATCTTCAAGGGGTTTGTTCTTCATTGAAAACAATCAATCTCTGAGTAAAGTCCTTTCGTGGAGTTCGAGAGGCGCTTCAAAGTCCTTCGGTGGATTCCGGGAGGCAAACGGAAGGCTTGTGGATTCAAGGCGACAACAATCAAAAGCACTGGGTGTGGTGAACATTGATTCAGCAAGTAGTTCTTAGGTTCGATTGGTGAGGATTCACGATCCTTGGTAAAATTACTTGCAACTACACATTGAGTATAGTGTTTTGATTCCTTCGTGTGGTTTTTACCCGTATTGGGATTTTCCACGTATATCGTTGTGTTCATCTGTTTGCTTTCTGTTGTGTGATTGATTGACTTTTTTATTAGTGGGCTAATTTTTTTTCAAAAGATTAAAACATAGCAAATCTATAAACATAGGCAAATTTGGATTTTTCACTATTTATATAATTATAATCTGATTCTAGTTCAACCGCGGTTAAACCGATGACCTGTCCACCCAGTCCCTTTCAAGTTCATTCAACGGTCCGAGTTTTAAAAACATTGGTTGGATCATTACCAATCTTGCCAGAACTCGGTAAAATCAAGAAATTTGGGCACAAAAACCTCTGATTAGATGATTTTTATCTCGAACATCATATATAGCAGCTATATGATGTTCCTGAGCCACAAAAATCTCAGATTATATGATTTCTATCCCGAACATCATATATAGCTGCTATATGATGTTCCTGAGCCACAAGTCAAGTTTCATTCGAGACGGATCTTGTTTGCTATTTTACCAAAATATCGGACACAAACGTTCCCACTTTGCCCTCTCTCATTCTTTTTCCTCCGAACCAAAGCAAACACATTTCAATGATTTCATCAAATGCTTTCTTCTTCTTCCTTGTTATCTTAAATGAGAAAACTATGCCCCTCGTTCTCCCTGAATTTCATTTACTCTCCCTCAATATTTTGTTTATTTTATGAATTGAGGATGGGGTATATCAGCTCAATCCAATCCAGTTTTTTTTTTTTTTTTGGTGAATAAGTCCTCCAGCTTGAGTTTTACTTCGAGATTGAATTGTACGTAGTTACGTACCATATCAGTTGAGTCCAATCCAGTTACTTTTTTGTGTCTCAATAATAATTTACTGCAGAAGAAGAAGAAAATAATATTTGAGTGTTACATAAACTGACTTGTTGGAAAAAAGTCAATGAAACTCGCTTAAATGAATGTTGATGTGATGTGAGATAGTAATTTATCTTGTAAAACGCAATAAGTCAGTTTTGTAAAACAACTCATTATAAAAGGAAATTTATAATATGCAATTTTCACTAGCATTTTTTCTCAAATTTTGTTTAATCTTCTTGTTTTGGTATTAGATATTATTTGCTTATTTATTCTTGGGGAATGCTATGGTATCCCTTTCTTGTCTCCGGCCATCCAGCGGTACCGTATCCCCTTTGACTTTGACTATAAAAATGGGTAAAACCGCATGAATAGGCGTTAAGTATAGTTGGCATATCATTTTCAAAAAAATTTTTTATAGCTTTCTAAATCATAATACTTACCACAAATGGTACAACATGTATGCATCGGTTACACACAGCAGAGAGGACAGGGGGATACAATATTTTCCCTTTCTTTTTATTCTTGCACATTGTCATATCATATACGTAGTATAAAATAAGCAAATCAAACAAGGAAACTTACCAAACCATCTCCTTTACCTAAATTAGTGTTTTGGTATTTTTTTCTGAATTTTTGTTAGGGGAGTGATTTCCACACTTCCAAATTGATCTCAATTCCCCATTTTTGTTTTTAGTGAAATTTCCATGTGTAAAAGCTTCACTAACAAACAAAAAAATAAGTGTGAATAGCAATGTGGGGGTGTGAAGATCAATTATTTTTTTGTAAATTCTTGTCAAATTTTCACAGAAATCATTTATCTCAACGAGAGAAGTTTTGAAAATAGAAAATTACGATCAAATATAATAAATGACCACGAAAGACAGAAAAGAAAAAAAATTGAAATGCATGTCTGATATTGTCCTTAGTCTCGTCTTATCCCCAACTTAATTTTTTCAATTTCGGTCCAAATCCAAATTATTTACTGATAGGCGCGTAATGTCGTAGATATAAGCGACTAAGTAGGGCGAATTAGCGCGTTAGAGGCGCGGTTTTATTCCATTTTCCACTTGATGCAGTGTGTTTTTGGTTTTCGTGTGTTTGGTTGTTTTGTAGGGAAACAGGTCGTAAAGTGCTCGTGAAATGGACACATGGCGGTCAAGAACGTACGGGACCAGCGGGGCCCAAGTGGGGACAGCCAAACAAGCTTGGGTGGCATTTTAAAGGAGCCGTTATCGATACAGGACTTCTCCTGTATCGATACAGATTGCATCACTTGAGAACAGAAGGCACGGGTATCAATACAGGACTTTCTCTGTATCGATACCGAGGGTCACATGGCTGATTGTTGACCTTGTTTCCGGCTTTGACTTCATTAGGGATTATAAATACCCTGTTTTCGGATTAATTAGGGTTCCACGAATTTTACTTAGGTTTTAGTTTTTCAAGCTTTCGGCTATGGATCTCGGCTATTCATTCAACTTGCGTTTCCAGTTTAATTTTCAGTTTTTCAGTACTTGGATTGTTATCGCAGATTGGTAATTTAATTAAGTTCTTTCCTTTTGCAATTTATAGTTTGATTTCTTTATCGTTCGTATACTTAATTCATCAAGCATGCATAGTTCTAGGTTGTTATTGATCATTGCAAGCTTAACGAACATGAGTGAGTAGTCGCATTGAGTGCGGCTGCGAGGCGAAGGCGCCCGCATCTAGGCTAGTCGATATTCCACCTCGGGGCCAAATTAAATCATTTTTTTAAGCAGTTTTGGGAACTGGAAACTTCCTAACGAACAAACCCAGGCATTACCAGAATTCGAATGCGCACGGAATCTGGTGACAGGCGGTGCACATTCGTTAGAAAAATCTTCCTCAGATTCTAAAATCAGTAAAAGGATCCATTGTGGCCCGAGTGATTATTGGCTAGGTTAGGTGTGGACGCTGGGTCCCCACAGCTACGCTCTCTTAATTATTACACATTTAATAGATTAAATTAGACCAGTAGTTAATTAATTAATTCCATAAATCAGAAGGGTGGCTACCTAAGAGCCCGTTCAAACTACACTCCGCACTTTTAAATTAAGCACTCCATCGTCTCTGTGGTTTGACTCCGGTACTTTCGGAATTATTGTGCTGCACTGGTCAAGAGTCCTACGCTTGGGACGCGTCTTCATTAGTCTATTTGTTAGTCACCTGGTCGGTCAAGCATTTTTGGCACCTTTGCCGGGGACGGTGACCAGTGTTCAGAAGTGTTGAGTCGTAGTTTAGTTTAGCCTTTTTGTCTAGCCATCATAGGTAAAGGTAAGAAGGGTTCTCCTAGGAAGGACCCTCTCAGATATTCTGAGAGACCACACACATCGTTTAGTTCAAGAGAACTAGAGTCGGGTCGATCCGCATCTCCTAGTGTTTTATCTTCTAGTTCGATTAGACCTAGCTCGAAGTGTAGTCTATTCCCATTAGTGATCTTTTTATCGAATTACCCTTTGGAGTCGGTCGGTGTTAGTAATCCACTTTTGAGTCGAAGTCGAGTCCGAGGTTAGTGATATGGTGACGAAGAACTTCGGCATAATAGACCATCTTTGAGGCAACACCTGTACCCTGAGAGGTCCACCCCTGAAGGACCCATTGTGTTTCCTCGAGAGACATAAGAGGCACGTAATGCTTTTACTGTTAAACCAGGTGTCCTGAACAGCCTCCCAACTTTCTATGGGAGGGAGTGCGATGACCCATACGAACACGTGCGAACCTTCGAAGGATTGGTTCGCAACCTCGCGTCCAATACCCAATACGAGAATGCATGCCTCAAGTTGTTTGAGGCAACACTTAAGATGGCGACTCGATGTGGTTTTAGGATCACGGAAGCCTCGCCTCTTTACCACACGGGCGCAAGTGCGCAACGCTTTCTATAGGAAGTACTTCTCTGAGGCTAAGTCTGTGAGTTTTAGGCGTCAGATACAAGGGTTTAGACAGGAGAGAGGCGAGTCTTTTCTTAAGACATGGGAGCGCTTTAAAGAATTGATCCTCAGATTGCCACACCATGGCTTTGAGAGGATCCAATTAGTTGAGTTTTTCCACCTAGGTCTCAACGCTGAGACCATCTAGCACATAGAGTACTCTTGCAAAGGGGACGATTTCTTGTCCAAAACAGCTGATGAAGGGTGGGATTTCTTAGATGATCTAGCTGATAAGCAGAGAGCCTTAGAACCATCTGATTATGACCGAAGTCGGACCTTCAGGTCCACTATTGTCCCCGCCACCCATTCGTGGATCGGGCGACTCTGAGTGCTCAAGTTGAGAAAATGGCTCAGAGGTTAGAAGAATTAAAAGTGAGACAGGCGCGACCAGTCCATGAGGTGAGTGTAGAAGAGGTATGTGTTTGGTGTGAGTGCAAGGGGCACATCGCAACCGCTTGCCCTGGGTTCCTAGCAGCCAAAGGGGCAAGTCAGTTTAATCAGGAGGAGGTGAACGCAGTTAGGACTTGGGATCCCTATTCTAACACATACAATCCAGGATGGAGGGATCACCCTAACTTTGGGTGGTCCGATACCAGACCCACAGGTGGAGGCGAAGCTCAACCTCATGCGCTGCCTCCGCCGCAGCAATTTTCCCAGTCCCAGTCTTTCAGGCCTTCACAGGGCCAAGTTATTCCATACCACTACCAACAACAGCCTGGTAGGGGGCAGGTCCATCCACTTGTGGTCCTCCCCCCGGTTATTCCCAGATGGTAGGTCGTGATCATAAATTGGAGCAGAATGTCAACTCCATGATGCAGTCTCAGATGACATTCCAGACTGAGACAAGGCAGCAAATAGGGGCCCTTACCACACAAATGTCCCAACTCACTGCAATAATTAGTCAAATGCAGCAAGAGAAGGGCAAGTTTCCAGCCCAGGGTAGTACAGCAGGAGCCCATTACTTAGGAAGTTCTTCAGGTCAGAATAACCAGGGTCAGAATCACGAAGAGGCCAAGTCGGTCACCATTCTCAGAAGTGGGAAGGAGATCGACAAGCCCATCCCGCCAAAGCGAACACCAGTTTCACCCCCGGAATTGGTGGATGCGCCGAGGGCTAATCCTGAGAATAGTGAGAGATCACCTGAGGTGGTGGAGCCTGCTGACGCGGCCCACACGACTCAAACACCGCCAGCAAAACCATTAGCTCCATTTTCCCAAAGGCTGGCGGTAAAGCCTAAGCAGAGCATGAACCATAAGATGCTCGAACTTTTTAAGAGGGTGCAATTCCCTATTACTCTGATGGAGGCTATAGAGTCATTTCCCCAGTGTGCGAAGGTGCTGAAGGACCTTTGCACGACTAAGCGCAAGAGTCAGAACAACTTGGTTCTGACAGAGCAAGTGAGCTCCATCCTTCAGACTGAGATCCCTGCCAAGTGCAATGATCCAGGATGTCCCACCATACCCATAGCCATTGAAGGGCAGACTTTCGATAAAGCCTTGTTGGATTTGGGAGCAAGTGTCAATTTGCTCCCTTATTCAGCATTTCTAAGATTAGGCCTTAGGAATCTGAGAGAGACTCCTGTCACACTCCAGTTGGCAGACCGGAGTGTTAGGGTTCCGAAAGGGGTGGTGGAAGATGTTTTGATTCGGGTGGGCGAGTTCCAATTTCCTGTGGACTTTATTGTCCTTGATATTAGCCCAGGACCCGATGTTTTAGAAAAGACTCCCATCATTCTAGGTCGCCCTTTCTTAGCAACCTCCAATGCCATCATGAACTGCAAAACTGGCAAGGTCCAATTATCTGTTGGCGAGGATAGGATGGAGGTAGATGTTTACAGTGTTAGCACCTTGGGCGAGGATGACGAGGAGACAGAAGAGTTATGTTTGATAGAGACACTCACGCAGGAGCACATAGATACAGTCCTCTATAAGGACCCTCTCGAGGTGGCTCTTACCACTGAGGAGGTCTCATTTTTAGAATCTGCAGAGGTAGGCACGTTCCGTGAGATGTTAGTAATCGAGGATGAGTATGAGGATGTATGCGGGGTCGCTCATGACCTATGTTTGAGCCTTTGGGCAACCCTCCACCCAAGGTTTTTCCATCATTAGTGCAGCCACCCAAACCAAAGTTGAAACCTCTCCGGACACACTTAAATATGCTTTCCTAAAAGGCAATGATACTTATCCAGTAGTGATCTCCTCGACCCTTGAGGAAGATCAAGAGAGGAAGTTGCTTGAATTACTGAGGGAGCACATAGGCGCGCTAGGGTGGACCATAGCAGATCTTCATGGTATAAGCCCTACGGTGTGTACACACCGAATCATTCTTGAGGAGAGTGTTAAGCCGTCTAGACAGCCTCAGCGGAGATTGAACCCTAACATGAAAGTGGTAGTACGGGCTGAGGTGCTTAAACTTTTAGATGCGGGTATTATATACCCGATTGCCCATAGTGAGTGGGTTAGCCCAGTACAGGTTGTGCCTAAGAAGGCTGGGGTCACAGTGGTGACTAATGAGCAAGGAGAGTTGGTACCGACCCGCATCCCTACAGGTTGGAGAGTATGCATCGACTACCAGAAGCTCAATGCGAGCACCCGGAAAGACCATTTCCCTCTCCCCTTCATTGATCAAATTCTAGAGAGGGTGGCTAGTCGAGCCTTTTATTGTTTCTTAGATGGGTACTCAGGGTACAACCAGATAGAGGTCGCTTTAGAGGACCAGGATAAGACCACGTTCACCTGTCCATATGGGACATATGCATACCGTCGCATGCCCTTTGGGTTGTGCAATGCGCCTGGTACTTTTTCCAGATGCATGATGGGGATTTTGAGTGATATGGTGGAGCGAATAGTAGAGGTGTTTATGGATGATTTCTCGGTCTTCGGGGACTCATTCGATGGATGTCTCGAGAATTTAGGGAAGGTCTTACAGCGGGTCGAGGAGAAGCACTTAGTGCTGAATTGGGAAAAGTGCCACTTTATGGTTACCCGAGGGATTGTCTTAGGGCACATTGTGTCTGCCAAGGGCATTGAAGTGGACAAAGCTAAGATAGACCTGATCCGTAATCTTCCAACTCCTAGGTCTGTCAAAGATGTGCGTTCATTTTTGGGACACGCTGGTTTTTACCAGCTGTTCATTAAGGATTTTAGTGCTATCTCCCATCCATTGTGCCAACTTTTGGCAAAGGACGCACCTTTTGTGTGGTCTGAGGCATGTGAGAAGGCGTTTCTTCAGTTAAACCAGAGTCTTACGACTCCGCCAATTGTGCAGTCCCCCGATTGGAGTCTTCCCTTCGAATTGATGTGTGATGCTTCTGACTATGCGGTCCGGACGTGTTAGGGACGAGGAGAGGGGAAAGACCGGTGTGTGATTTACTACGCTAGCAAGACACTAAACGAGGCTCAAATGAATTATACAACCACTGAGAAAGAGTTGCTAGCTGTGGTGTTTGCCTTAGACAAGTTTCGGTCCTATCTGGTGGGCTCACAGATCACGGTGTTTACCGATCATGCGGCCCTTAAGTACTTGATGACCAAACAGGATGCAAAAGCTCGCCTTATCCGGTGGATTCTGCTACTGCAAGAATTCCACCTCATTATTAAGGATAAGAAGGGGGTAGAGAATGTGCTCGCTGACCATCTGTCTCATCTGGCGTTTAAGGACCCCACCTTAGATATACCCATTAGAGATTCCTTTCCAGACGAACAGTTGTTTACGATTAATGATTGCCCATGGTATGCTGATATTGCTAATTATTTAGTGACTGGGCAGATTCCCTCTCATTGGTCTACCCAGGAGAAACAACGGTTTTTGAGGAGTGTCCGCCAGTGCATATTTGATGATCCTTATTTGTTCAAATACTGTGCGGACGGTTACAGCGTAGGGTCGTCCCCCTCGAGTCCGACCAAAGTAGGGAGTTATTGAGTTCTGTCATAGTGAGGCATGTGGGGGTCACTTCTCTGCGAAGAAGACCACCGCCAAGATTTTGCAATGTGGGTTCTGATGGCCCGATATGTTTAAGGGTGTGCACTTGTTTTGTAGGTCATGTGACCGCTGCCAAAAGCTTGGCAAGTTGTCTGCACGTCATGAGATGCCCCTCAAGCCCATTCTTGTGCTAGAGGTATTCGACTGTTGGGGCATCGATTTTATGGGTCCATTTCCTGTTTCTCACGGTTATGAGTACATCCTGTTGGCGGTGGACTATGTGTCGAAGTGGGTGGAAGCGATTCCCACTAAGTCTATGGAGTCGAGGGTCGTGCTAGAGTTTCTTAAGGCCAACATTCTATCTAGGTTTGGTGTTCCACGCGCCATTATCTCAGATCAGGGCACGCATTTCACGAGTAGGTCTTTTGAAAAGTTAATGGGGGAGTTTCACGTCACTCATAAGGTATCCACCTCATACCACCCCCAAACTAATGGGCAAGCTGAATTAGCAAATAGAGAGATTAAGAGAATTCTAGAGAAAACCGTAGGTGTGACTAGGAAGGATTGGTCCACTAGGTTGACTAATGCGTTGTGGGCCTACCGCACTACTTACAAGACCGTGTTGGGTGCCTTACCCTATCGGCTCGTTTACGGTAAGGCCTGCCATCTGCCTGTTGAATTAGAAAAAAAGGCCTATTGGGCCATTGATCGATCAACTCCAGTTTGACCGGTGGCGGTGAAAGCATAGGAAACCGCAGCTTGAGCTTAACCGAGGAGCTTAGGAATGACGCGTATGAGAATGCGAGTATATATAAGGCTAAGGTTAAGGCGTATCATGATAGGAACATTCAGCGCAAAACCTTTAGGGCTGGTCAGAAAGTATTACTCTATAATTCGCGTCTGCATATTTTTCCAGGGAAGTTGAGGTCCCGTTGGGATGGTCCCTCCATAGTCGTTCATGTGTATCCAAATGGTTCGGTCGATGTCCGTGATCCTAAAGATGATCATGTGTTCAAAGTCAACGGACAGCGTCTTAAACCGTATTTGGAATTTTTAGAGGTAGGCGAACCTGATGAGGAGTTGGTCGATCCTGTTTATTCGGATGACTGAGTTGTGTAGGCCTTTACGGCCTTGTTCTGACGGGTAGCTCACGCGTACGATGCTCTTCATTGAGTGTGGACCCAGTCCCTAGCATTGGGGATACCCATCATTGACTTGGGTTATCATAGCTTCGCACGCCGCTATTAAAATAAGAATCGTGTGCCCAGCTCCGGTTAGTAAGGGCATGTTATGCATTTTAGTATCTGTTTTTTCATTTATAGAATCAAAAAAAATAAATAAATAATAAATAAAAAATAAAAATAAAAAAAACTAGAAAAAAAAAAATTACATTGTGGTCTGGTATAGCCACCTAATTTCTAGCCTTGAATTTGTGTATCTGGGTTTCTAACAATCTTATTGCTTTGTCTCGGATAGTCATAAAAGATGATTAGCTCTGATTTCTTTAAGGAGAAACCTTGAGAAATTTAACCTGTTGAGTCATGACTTACCCGGGATTGTTATGATGACCTTCTCTACACAAATTTAAGTGAGAATATTAGGGAGAAAAGTAGTACTCGTACCTTTCACGTGACGAAAGTGGTGGTGTTTTGGCCTTTTCGCTTGTTTGTGATTTTCTTTTATGCTTGTTATTTCTTGTTGTGGCCCGGCTTCTACTAGCGGGCGGTTCTAATGTCATTTGCTGCCTAGTAGGTAGTTGGTTCTTAGGTCTTTTGCAGGACGAGCATGCTACCACACCAGCCTTGGTAGTTTGGGCCTCACTGCCGGAGTGAGTGCGGCATTCAGGAGCCTCAAGCAGGGGTGCCACAAAATGTGGCGGTTCTAAGTCCTAAAAAGCTTCGGCGCGGCTCTGTGTGACTAGCTGTGGACCTCGTTAGGTCCGAAGGAGCGGATCCTGGAAGCAGTTCCAATGACGAACCGCAACAGTGACAGGAAATTCCCCATACATCGGCCGGGGTCTTGATGGTTGGCTACCATCCAACGGTCCATTTTCTTTCCCTTGTTCTTTCTTTTATCTGTCTCCATGCTCTGGGGACATAGCATGTTTCCAGTTGGGGGGAGGGTTGATATTTTTATTTTTGTTTGGTATTTTTGTTTTTATAGCATTGCTAGGTAGTTTTTGGGGGTACTGTTGTTATGCATCTTATGGATACTCTTCGAGCATATGAGATTAAGCTGATTAGTATGCCTGATTAACTTGAATGCATGCATATATTTGGCTACTTAGTTGAGCATGGTGCATTGTTGAAACGTGTGAACAAGTATCCCCCACATTGGTAATAGCGTATTCTGAATAGCATTCCCATGTTCTTTGTATTCATTTCCGCAATCGCATAAAATAGTAGGCTATTGTTCTGCAATTGAGAATTCAGATTTGTCTATTATGCATTTGTGAGAGTGAATAACGTGCATAGGGGATGATACAAGGCATTCTTTGCATGATTAAACCATATATGAGTCCCCTTGACCAATCTCAAACCAGTCTGAGTCAGTGCCCGTGTCTACCTTAGGAAACTGGTGTTTGGTTGGATTTAAGTTGGGGGGGAAGTCAAACTCCGTGCATCATAAGTGCCGTGTTGTTGTGGGAAATTTGGTAAAGCAATGGGTATTTGAAATATTAGTGCCTTAGGAAGTCAGTTTAGGTGTCATGTTTGGAAATCAAAACCCCAAAACCCAAAACCTTCAACCTTTTTATCCCTTCCCTTGCCAAAAACAAATACCTTATCCTTTTGCCAAAAAAAAAAAAAATGTGGAGTTCGGTATCGATACGGGAAAACAGCCGTATCGATACCGGTAGGCCCAATTCGGAACAGAACCCACGGGTATCGATACAAGGTTTACCTGTATCGATTCTGAAGCCCTTAAACGTAAATTTAAAAGGGTTTGACCGGTCATCCTCACCTTTCATCTTTTTCTTCAACCTCTCTCTCTCTCTCTCTTTCCCAAACCCTAACCCACGAAAAACTCCATGACCACCACCTTCAAACCTCCAAAAATCCCACCAAATCTCACCCAAATTTCACCAAAATACTCCTTTCGTCCTTCTCTACCACATATATCTCTCAAAACCGTTCCAAAACCCTTATATTTCCAGATCTAAAACCCTAGTTTCCTAACCTTGATCCAAAGCATGGCACCTAGGAAGGCTTCCACTAGCGCTAAAGGAAAGGGGGCAGCATCCTCTAGTGCCCCTCCAGAGCAAGCAACCGGGGGAAGGAGGACAAAGGATCAGATTGCCCGGGATGAGCGGGATAAATGGGAGGCTTCTATTGATCAGAGGGGGGTTAAAAATGAGCGCCACATTATCCGGGATGGGTTTCCCCCGAACAACGACACCATACGAGCCATTGTGAGGCAAGGTATGTCGTTTTGGTTCGAACCAAACCCCGGGTATAATTTAGAACTTGTAAGGGAATTTTATAGAAATATGCATGTTTCTGCATCCGGGACTACTTTCAGTGCCGAGTCCTAGATAACCTCACGGGTGGCAAGGGTTCCCATTACGGTTACCCCCGACATTATTGCTGCATCTTTGCGATATACGCGACCTACTGAGACTAATTACCGATGTGATGTTACGGATTTCGTTCCACGTAGAGTGGCGGGTATGTTATATGAAAATGCAAAGATGCTAGTATCCTTCACCGTCCGAGAAAGTTCAGGCAGGCTTTTAAATTTCTGAACCAAGTGGTGTGCTATAACATAGACCCTAGGGCAACCAAGAACAAACCATCTGAGCATACGGGGAACTTACTGACTGTTTTTATGGAGGGGGGCACTGTTTGTGATTGGGCTTTATTCATCTACACAAAGATTATCGACTTCCGAGATGCCCCGACACAGACCCGCATGCCGTTCCCTTGCCTGATCACTGCCATTGCCAGAGACTCTGGGTTGACGGGGGCCAAATGGTTCAACAATGATCCATTAATTCCTGGGCCGATTGACAGTACTATCCTTACTAAGAGCATAGCCCAAACTCGTGGCACCAGAGGTGGAGCCTTTTTGACTACCGAACCACCTCCCCACGCATCCAGCACCTCTTGGCTACAGAAGATCTTTTGCCAAGGTGTTGCCACTATTCGGAGTCAGCAGAAACTTAAGAGAAAGGTGCGACAAAATGCAAGGGTTCTGCAGAAGATGAGTCACAGGGAGGAGTGGATGGTGAGGCGTATTGAGGGGACGACCTCGGAGCCATATGTGCCGCTGGAGTTGCCTGAGTTGGAGGTCAGTGATGATTTTGCAGATGATGATGCTGCAGAGGAGAGTGAGGATAGTGGGGATGATGAGGAGTGATTGGGATACTTGTGATGCATGGAGTTGATTGTAGGGTAGGTAGTATGTTAAGGAGGTGTTATTTTATGTTGAGAACTCTGTTATTTCATGTTAGGTACTTATTATTTCATATGGAGTTATTTTTGTTTTGATTTGGGGTCTGTAATATAATTTTCATGAATTATGTTCTTATGTTGTGGATTTGGTTTGGATAGCGTCGATGGGCATTTGACAGGTAGTAGACATGACAGGTGCGGCCAGTGGGTAGTTAACCTTGAGCCTCGATAGGCCGGCACTTGTCTTTTGCAGTTCCTTTCTTTTGTTCAACCATGGTCATTACAATCCAAAAAGTCTTTAGTAGATTTTGTGCACGTGTTTATACTCTCACTTATGCATGATTGATGATGATGATGTCTCTTATTTTGCGGATTCATATTCAGATATGCGTGTATTCTTACTAAGTGTTCATCTTGATTGGCATGTGGCAACCAGTTGTTTGGTTCCACATAGTTCGCCAAGCTCTTCCATGGGATGTTGAGTGTTCTAGTGAGTGAGTGTAACGCGATTATGGTGTGGGGGTGTTCATTGTCATGTGTGAAGTAATGTTATGTGTGTTCACTTTTCTGTCAAAGCATGCATGCATGTGAGTTACAGGCTTATTGAAGGTGAATATCTTTTGTTGTGATTAACTGCTTCTATAGATTGCATAACCACCGTACCCCCCATTGATGTTTTTCTAGTTTTTCTTTCTTAGTTTTATTTCGTTCGTTCCTAGGGACTAGCAATGCTCAAGTTGGGGGGTGTGATACGCGTGTAATGTTGTAGATATAAGCGCCTAAGTAGGGCGAGTTAGCGCGTTAGAGGCGCAGTTTTATTCCATTTTCCACTTGATGCGGTGTGTTTTTGGTTTTTCGTGTGTTTGGTTGTTTTGTAGGGAAACAGGTCGTAAAGTGCTCGTGAAATGGACACATGGCGGTCAGGAACGTACGGGATCAGCGGGGCCCAAGTGGGGACGGCCAAACAAGCCTGGGTGGCGTTTTAAAGGAGCCGGTATCGATACAGGACTTCTCCTGTATCGATACAGATTGCATCACTTGAGAACAGAAGGCACGGATATCGATACAGGACTTTCCCTGTATCGATACCGAGGGTCACATGGCTGATTGTTGACCTTGTTTCCGGCTTTGACTTCATTAGGGATTATAAATACCCTGTTTTCGGATTAATTAGGGTTCCACGAATTTTACTTAGGTTTTATTGTTTCAAGCTTTCGGCTATGGATCTCGGCTATTCATTCAATTTGCGTTTCCAGTTTAATTTCCAGTTTTCCAGTACTTGGATTGTTATCGCAGATTGGTAATTTAATTAAGTTCTTTCCTTTTGCAATTTATAGTTTTATTTCTTTATCATTCGTATACTTAATTCATCAAGCATGCATAGTTCTAGGTTGTTATTGATCATTGCAAGCTTAACGAACATGAGTGACCAGTCGCATTGAGTGCGGCTGCGAGGCGAAGGCGCCCGCATCTAGGCTAGTCGATATTCCACCTCGGGGCCGAATTAAATCATTTTTTTAAGCAATTTTGGGAACTAGAAACTTTCTAACGAACAAACCCAGGCATTACCGGAATTCGAATGCGCACGGAATCTGGTGACAGGCGGTGCACATTCGTTAAAAAAATCTTCCTCATATTCTAAAATCAGTAAAAGGATCCATTGTGGCCCGAGTGATTATTGGCTAGGTTAGGTGTGGACGCTGGGTCCCCACAGCTGCGCTCTCTTAATTATTACACATTTAATAGATTAAATTAGACCAGTAGTTAATTAATTAATTCCATAAACCAAAAGGGTGGCTACCTAAGAGCCCGTTCAAACTACACTCCGCACTTTTAAATTAAGCACTCCATCGTCTCTGTGGTTCGACTCCGGTACTTCCGGAATTATTGTGCTGCACTGGTCAAGAGTCCTACGCTTGGGACGCGTCTTCATTAGTCTATTTGTTAGTCACCTGGTCGGTCAAGCATTTACTTTTCTTATTGTTCATGTAAAGAGGAATGATTGATTCCAAAATGTATTACGAAAACCTAAAAGTAGATAATTTGACTGTCTTTAATGAGAAATGAATAACAATTAAAACATATTAAAGTCTAAACATATATTTGAAGTTACTTTTCTTTGCATTATTCGGGTCACTGCTCGTAGTAGGAAGTAGCTCTTGAAATCTGAAATTAAGCTGCTAATTGATTACGGATAATCACACTTCACTTGGGTACTCTCTTGTGGTCGTCGTTGACCCAGCTGGGGAATCACCTGGCTCTAATCCAATTAACCATGTCGGAATGAAATCGGGGACCTACTTGGATCTATTCCAATTAATCTTGACCTGCGTCCTGCCACTTCAACAACCCACACCAAACTGACTTATGGAACTGGCACGATGAACCTAACGAGGCAAATAATAATAATAATAACAATAATAACAATTAGGAAAATGCCCAATAGGCACACGTTAATGTTGAAAAAGTATATTGAAAGGTGTGAAATGTGTATAGGGATGTGAAAGTGTACTGAAAATTTTAAAATGTATATTGGAGTGTGTGTTTTATTTGTTTATTTGTGTGCTTATTGTGTGCCGATCGGGCGCACGTTACCAAAACCCATCGTAGAATTTTTAAAATTTTTTGTAACTTTTCAGCAATATGATTCGTAACATTCTGATGTGTCTCGTAACTTTTATAAAAAAAAAAATTAGTAACTTTAATAATAATTAAAAATCCTCACTGTTATAGGGTTTTGTATTGTATCTTTTTCCTAATAATAATAATAATAATAATAATAATAACGACCAAATGACAAAAAAAAGTTCATTAATGATGAAAAAATTTGAAAGTGGGCTTTATTATCCTTGGCACCATGTTATATATCCTAACTCTAGCTTTCTTCTTCTTCTTCTTCTTCTTCTTTTTAACTTAGGTCCATATTTTAGTATTTTTTATTATTCTAGTCAAAACGAATGATAAACCAAAAAAATTGAGAAAAATCTTAACAAAAGATTACTACTAATAGGAAATGATACCGACTTTAATTAATTTAGGCCAAGTTCAGCCAAACTAATATGCTTGATATAAAGTGAAATATATAGGCAGGGTCATCATCAAAGTGTTGGACATATACATTAGTACATTAGGTAATGTATTTAAAAATTGTCACTCTTTACGAGACAAGTCATTTTCATACAATACATCAACTCAAATAGCCAACTTAAGTTTGCTCCTAAAACAATCTCTAAGTGTCCTTGGTATTTTTTCTTGTTACTTTACAGGATTTGAAATCATTTTTCTGGCTGCTTTTGAAGAACAAAATTCCAGTGTTTAGTTTTTTTCGTCTTTAGTTGTTTTCCATCTTTTTTTTTTTTTTTACTTTTTTAACAGGTAGAACAGTAACAATGAAAATTGCTCCTTCTTTAGTGAGATTATATGAGCAAATGCCTAAAACAAAATATGTTATTGCTATGGGAGCATGTATAATTACAAGAGGAATGTTCAGTACCGATTCTTATAGTACTATTTGGGGAGTTGATAAGCTAATTCCTGTGGATGTTTATTTGCTAGGATTTATTTTTTGTCCCATACACCCCCACTACTATCCATATCATAGTATATCCTATTTGTATCCTTTTTTTTCCCTGATGTAAAAAGTTTACCTCTATTCAAAAAGTAAAAATGTTCGTCAAAATTTTAGAAAACAATTGACTAAAGATGAAAACAATATGCTATAACTTTTTTATCTTAAAACTAACAAGCATATATTAGGTGAATACATTTCTCCAAATTTCAAATCCAACCCCAAGGTCTGGCTGTCAAGGGGTTTGCTTAGTGTTTTTTTCAAGGGAAATCTGGTGGTTGAGGCCTAGAATTTAGGAATTTTCTACATTCTAGTCTCATGTCCGAAACAGCTAAGTTCAACTTTTTCGGACCAATCTATAGACTTTGTCCCAATTTTAAATAGGTTCCTATTAGCAGATTATGGGGTATTTAATCCCTCATAAATTAGTACTTGCCGTACATGTAAGCTGAAGGATGGATTGAGAGACAGGTAAGCTTGGGCGACCATCTTATCCAAATTTCAAATTTTCGTTGGACTTAAAGCAATTTCCGATCCCTCAAAAACTTTAATATTCCAAGTTATAATAAGTTTGCCCGCCCAACGTTGTTTTGAACAATTAAACACCAGCCAACCAAGAGTTTTGAAACATTAATGTTGTTCTTATCAATAATTTTTTTAACAATACTTTTTTAAAAAGGATAAGAATGCACAAAAGTGTACATAATTAGAATTTTAGATGACCATATATATTCTATTAAGTAAATAGCGATGGAAAATATACACAATAATCTTATTGGTTGCTACCTGTTGTACGGAAAAATTATTATTGCCCATTTTTTAAGTTTTTAATTATTGTGAAAGCCCATCAAAACTTAAAATTCTATCTATAACCCTAACGTAAGCTAGCCTAGACATCATGATTTAACAAAAATTCAAAACACAGCTCATGTACACAACAACATACTCCGTATGTCTCTTTATGTTTGCTTTCATGGCCGTGTCATTTTGGCCGTGTCATTTTGACCTTAAAAAAAAAAACTACTTTCAACTTATCCTTTGAATTCTTTTTGCATTTTTCAGAAGATCTATAGCAGTACATTTGAATGATGCAAACAATTTCAAAAATTATTCTTAAAAATGCCTCTCTTTTTTTCGAGGTCAAAATGACCAGAATTATCGAGTGAAAAGTCATGCTAAGAGATAATAGAGTTTATGATGATGCTTACTGGTTCCAGGGCGTCTGGCCGCTACCAGGAATGGAATGGAATGAAGTAGAAGTAAAAGCACGGCAAAGACTACATAGCAGACCTTCGAGCGAAACATTTTAGGTAACTTTATTGAATATGCTGATAACACAAATGGACTTTGGTAGTCCATCTATTTATACAGGCTAGGGCAGACCAAGGGGTGCATGCAGGATCCCGGTACACTTCCCAATTATTCCACAATTTCTTCTATATTGGGGCAGACTATGTTGGGGTGCAAACAACCTTCAACAGTGGTTTATTCGGGAGTGTAAGGGGCAGAGCCCCCACGGAACATATGGCTTGACCCATTTATTTAGTAGTTAAATTTTAGGGTTATCAGTTTTCAGAGAAAAACAGAGAAAAGCAAGAGAAAATGCAGATTTTAGAGAAATTACGAGAGGACTTGTACTCTTTTTTTTATTTCACAGTGGATTGGTGTGGCTTCCATGGTTTTTCCTCACGTTGAGGTTTTCTATTTTTTTTTTCTGTTTTTCATTTCCGTTTTTTATTACGCACATCTGTTTGTGTACCGATTTCCTAACAAACCAAGGGGACATGTAGGATCCCGGTACACTTCCCAATTATTCCACGATTTCTACTACATTTTAGATTTTGTTGTTAATTCATGAATAATTAAGAATTCTGTGTCTGCCATTGTGTATATTGGAACAATTAATACCTTAAATCAGTGGTGTGCAAGGACACGGTTGTACATGTCTCCAGTCTTCCAAGGCTCTTGCTGTCTTGCATCCGGTCATTGCACGGGAAAGACTTTAGATGCATCTCAGAGTGCAAATCAAAGACTTCAAATGCCATGGTCTATACGGCTTCCGAAGCGTATTAATTTCATGCGGAAACCAAAGATTTCCGGTTTGTTTGGAACATGTGGAAGAGAAAGAAAAAGAAAAAAAAATGAAAGGAAAGTGAGAGAAAAGCTGAGGGGAAAATTTCACTATTCACAATACTTAATTTTTTTTATTTTCTCTCTTCTTTCTTTCCAAACTAAACAAGAGGGAAAAATTTTAACTTTTATTTCTTTTCCCTCACTTTCCTCAAGTTCCAAACACACCCAAATTTGGGATCTTTGATTTCCATCTTGTGACTAGTCGAGATGCTACAAGTGGATGTCAAATCCAGTAAAAGAACGCATTCAAAGCAGGGCAAGCTTATACCTCAGATTGAAAGCCGGAGCCCACTCGCGTTCAAATGGGGAGATAACCATGTGGAAGTATCGACGTAATTTCAAAGAGTCAAGTCAACCTTTTTTCATGGAGAGAAACAAAAGATTTTAGATGCCATGGTCTAGTCCAACGGCTTGCTGTAAATCTTCTCATTTGCATTACCAATAAAACTAGCATCAAACCTGTGTTATGCACGGAGTCGCAATACACGAAAGAAATTTAACTATTGCCGAATACTTTTAACATTAAAATGGCCTTGTTTGTTTGTTAGTTTAGTTTTCCACAAAAATTTAGCGTCATAATATGCTACATGATTATATGCTTGGAACACTTTGATTCCACAATTTAGCAGAAAACCCGTGCTAGATATGTACGGGATGAATTAATGTGTGGGTTAATTACCTAGACACCCCCTGTACGTATACATTTTCCCCCAAACACCCCCTGCACCCAAAAAATCTATGACGACACCCCCTCTATCTTCCAAACTTTACCTAAACACCCCTTCCGTCACCCTTTCGTCTAAAATCGTCTAGAACCATCAGTTTCTTTTATGATCCAAACAATTCAATTTGTTTAAAACATTGTTTTAAGTGTATTAGTGAAGAAATCGGCTCAAAATATGATCGGGAAGTGCTTGATCCAAACAATATTTCACGTATGAAAATTGTTTGGATCAAGCACTTCCCCTGATCAAATTTTGGGCCGATTTCTCGTGAGTACCCTTAACAACATGTTTTAAACAATTTGAATGGGTTGGATCATCAAAACATGACCCAGAACTTTGAGATTTGAGACGATTTTAGACGAAAGGGTGACAGGAATGGGTGTTTAGGTGAAGTTTGGAAGATAGAGGGGGTGTCGTCGTAGATTTTTTGGGTACAAGGAGTGTTTGGGGGAAAACGTATACATACAGAGGGTGTCCAGGCCATTAACCCTTAATGTTTTCAGATACCAATAATTTAAATTTGTATGGCAAAAACAGTTTTATTCTTCAAAACGCGTGGTATTAAACATATTGATGAGTGATTAATCGATGAAAGTGTGTAATTTTTTGGTATTAATCATGTTGATGATGATTAACCTTTGAAAATATGTATTCTTTTGGGTATTATAAATAATTAATCTTAGAACACTTGTACCATTTTTTATACTAATAATCCCTCTGTTCGTAAAAGATAATCCACTGCCAAAAAACTTTTAATTTCTGGATAGCAAAATAAAGCACCTCTGTACATGATTTATACATTTCTTCATACAAAATTAACGAACTAATTGAGATTTTTATCCAAAAATTGCATGTCGCTTTATAATTAATAGACTATCTTTTGTGGAATGGAGGTGGAAGAATATTAATCTTAGGTGCTACCTCCGAGTCAAAATTCTGGCTCCGTCCCTAGATATTAATCTCTGATATAAATTGTCAACAAAATCTTATAACTTGTTTAAGTACCTCACATAATCAAACTTAATTAAATCTTAAAATACCTCACGACCTTCATATTTTGCTTTGGGGTTTAACTCCTTTGTTTATGGAGCTGGACATTGTAGTAGTGCAATCGTTGTGCTTAATGTATGGTTGGTTGAAAATATTAATTCACTGATATGGATATATAGTTTCTCATATTTGGATGTTAGTTTTGCGATAATTATGTATATCATATGTGTAAGGCATATATTTGTTTTTTGAATTTTTTTTCCACAATACAATTCAATTGTATTCTACGACTTCTTACTTTGTTCATATATTAATTGTTTAAGTTAAATAGATATTCATCATTCTATCTTAAAGTAGAATATAATACTAAATCTCACTTTATCACAAAAAAAAGAAGAAGAAGAAGAAGAAGAAGGGAACAAATTCTATCCCCCAAAACTCAAGAAAGTTGGGCTAATTAAAGAATTGTTAAGATCTTATTTGTCATTTGATAGTCATATAGTAATTTAGTATTGTACCTTTCAAGATCTTAGCAATAACAACTATTAACTTAACACTTATTGCTAAATTGAGAATAATAGTATTCCAATTATGTAACCCTTTGACCATTTTTGCGTTCAAAATGTTGTTTTGACAATCAATCGATTGATTTTCTCACCAAGGTTCTCACATCGATCCTATAAAAGCAGAGTCATTTTTTAACCAACATAAATTTCGACATCAAAGGCCATTATAGATTTTTTTTTAAAAAATGAATACCAATTAATAGAAATTGGAAAAAAAATTACAAACTAACTCATTGTTACCAAAACATGGGTTATTTGTTAATTTGCACCAAGCCAACCATGGCCCTAGCCAAAGTATAAGAACGGCAATAAGGTTTGCACAAAAATATAATTGGTTGGATTAAGAGACTTAAGAGTTTTTTAGACTGATGGTTGAGAAAATGGGGGATGGACATTTTCATTTTTATAAATTTTTGATGTATTTGGAATTTAAAACTAATTGATTATTGTTTTTATTTGCAAATGTTGAGGGGGTTTTTTAATTATTTTGAAAATTTTAATTAGCTAATTAATCTTTTCATTTTGTAGAATTTATTGATGGATGAGTATTTGAAATTTAAAATTATTTGACATATTATTTTCTTTACAAATCTTGAGTGCTGATTCCTTAAATCATGGAACTTGCTTGAAATTTGCCTACTTATGGTAATTGAATTATTGTCACATGCGTCACTCAAAATCCTATACGACAAACCAACTATTTTATGCCACTTGTCGCGATGAGAGCCTTCCTCACAAAAAGTCATTTTAGCATCGCATGGAGCGAATCCAAGTGCATGTGCTTAATTAAAATTCAAACGAAACAAACTTCGACATATTTTAAATTATCGCAATTCGTAAAAAATTCATGACATCTACTCACAATCCAAAAGAAGTAGCTAAACAAATGTCTCTGAAACTTAACCCAATATCTAAAACTGTCATAATGATTCCCAACGACTTTCTAAAGTTTTCATCACGATGATTCCAATGCTTCTTTGTCATTCCTCAATAGTCCTACATGTATAAGATTAAAAAATTATTAAAATCAAGACATATTAGACAACATCAATTTATATTTATTATCATCTAGCAATAAAGGCAGTTGTGTCTATTACCTTTGAATAGATACAAACATTTTTCGGACCAATCAATTGTTAACATGTATGTCACCACAGGCGTACATTTTTCATCACATAAAGGTTTTGGAGCTGGTATAATGAATGCATATGCACGATCATGGTACTGAGAAATGTACTCTTGTAACATGTTGAGTCCATTATTCTGTTAAAACAATACAAAGTAAGGTGTTGGCGTAGTTATACACTGAATTTATATTTAATTGTTTAGTTTTTTACCTTTGACATAATTTTTTTCAAATAGGACGGTATGCATTGCAAGATAAATTTTGCCTTTGTGTCCTTCACCAAAATCTTCATTGATCCAGTGGAGTCTTTTACCATCATCTTGACATTATACCTAAAGATTCATGCAATCAATTCAAACCATCTGAATATGATACCTTATGCATGAGGATGTTTTTAAAAAAAATGTTTAATACCTAATTATTGTATGGGCATCCTCTAGTCCGCATCGATGACAAATATAATGACCATATTGATCATCCACTCTTTGGAAACAAGTCTTGCACAAATTAACCCACAAGTGTTCAATGTCTATTTTCTCGATGCGTCCAGTAATGCGAAAATGTTGAACCTACACAAATATTTTAATAATTGAGGCATAGGTATAAAATGGAACAAAATTATTAACCACAAAATCAAACACGAAGAAATCTTTCGTTCGGCATTGACGCAAACTCCTTTATGTGGATCCTCTTTGCATTTGATATTAATACTGACTGGTAAATTGAAAATCCATTCATCCAATTCCACACTACCAACTTCTTTATGCATTTGTCATTGGCAAGCCTAGATTAGCAAGTCGAATTATTAGTCATGTTGATAATAATTGCAAGAAAAATAATATTCATCTTAATTCTATGATCTAGATTGAGGGTTAACACATTGTAATGATATAGCTTGGATGATTAATACATATTTAACTTCATTACCAAGAAAAATATATCTATATATGTTAAACTTTCCATTCGTGGAGGCCTGCTGTATGAAATTGGTGGTTAACATATAATTTGCTAGTCATTGATGATGTGATGAGTTGTGGGCCTAGAAGATAAAATAACAATTAATTTCTGAAAAATTATTTTTAAAAATGTTTAAAAACAGTAGATATCATAATCACATACCGTGAAAGTATTCAACCTTCAACCCCGTAGCAAATAAAACATTATTACTGAGCAGACTACTAAGAAGATGCATCCCATCTTGTGTTGGGAATTCATCTCATAACGTAAGTCGAACAAATGTAATACTGTTTACCAATTTTGTCATAGAGAATAAAGGTTAAATGCAAATCTTACGAATTTATTTAACAAACATATAAATTTCCTTCGATCGACCATGTCTTACTAAAATTCATCGTCAAGGAAACAAATAAAACCTACACAAGTCCGTGCTCGTGCCTGAAGCCACGCCTCGAACAATCTGTACACGCAAGTCAAATCTTGATTAACTGTTCCAATTACAGAAAAAATAGTGCGTGTACACAATTACGAAAAATACAGTAAATAGTGGGTACACGCATTGAAGATGGAAAAAATGTTAGTTACGAATTATTGTGATAAATCAAGCGTGTAGGCTGTTCAAAAACAAAAAAAAAAAAATTACGAGCACAATTAGTTAGAAATCAATGTACACACCTTGAAATTGAAAAAATCGATTTGTCTTTCTCTACATGATTTACATGTGCAGCATGACAAAATTAAAAAATAGTAGTAACCAACACATAAAAGTACAAAAAGTTTAAAAAAGAGGCATACCTTGAAATTGAAAAAATTGGTTGGTCTTCCCTTACACGATTTCGTTAACAAACAAATAAAAGAACATAAATGAGGCTATAAGGTCATGACACAATTGAGAATGGAGGACTTTTACAGCTTGGGGGAGATGGGGAGAATGATTGACAGCATGACCGGATAAAAAAAAGAAGAAGGTAAGATTTTTATTTTAGGAGGAAAATTAAAAGGGAATATTAATGTTAGCACTTGAATAGAATCGGTAGTGAAATAATTCCTTTTTCGATAAGTCTTAAATAATTCCTTTTAAGATAAAAAATAAAAAAAAAAAAGAAGAAGAAGGTAGGATTTTTATTTTAGGGGAAAAATTAAGAGAGAATATTAATGTTAGCACTCGAATAGAATCGGTAGGGAAATAATTCCTTTTTCGATAAGTCTTAAATAATTCCTTTTAAGACAAGTCTTGAATAATTCTCAGTTGTAGGGTTTATAGGAAAGTCTAGGGATGGAAAGTTTATAACGTGAATTGGGGTATCCTTGATTCGGTAAAAAAACATAGAAAATTAAGAAGTTTTTTCCTTTGTCAATGACATGTTTTAGGGTGAGTTCTTGAATGGATTTTATCAAAATCTGATAAAATCAAGCCTTTGATTTTATCCATTCGTGGAGAGAGTTGATAAAATCTTGATTTTATCAAATCTTGATAACATCCGTTCAAGAACTCACCCTTATTAGGAAAGGAGAAGTACTTGTTTCATTTCTCAACTAATAAAATCATTCCTTTTGTCGTCAAAAAATATGTATGTGTAAGTATAGAATCATTTCGGTTATTGTATTGGAGAAGAATCATTACGACAACAAAGCTTAACTCGGTAAGGAATTAAATAATACCATTTACGACTTTGCCAATTGCTTAAAAAGGGCAAAGGATTGGGGGACACGTAGCAAGCTCAAGAAGCTCCATTCACTAAAGTCATCCTGCAATACTAATATAGATGCTTGGATTTTAGTTCAAGCTTTCTCGGATAAATTATCAAATGCATTGTGTGCGTTTCCAGCCAGTAGGATTACAACATCCGATTCCTATCCACTAAGGTTGAGTTTGGCTTAAGTTTTGGTACAGTTTTAACTTTGTTCTCCTTTTCTTTTTCTTTTTCTTTTTCTTTTTCTTTTTCTTTTTCTTTTTCTTTTTCTTTTTCTTATTAGAATCGTGTCAAACTTTGTGGATTATTCATTTATCTTCACAAGAACAATTTATGTTTGCTTTGTTATTCTGGTTAGATTTGTGGCAAATTTTGTGGATTAATAATTTATCTTGACAAGAGCAATATGTGTTACCTTTTGGCCTTGATACGTGTCAACTTTTGTGGATTAATAATTGATCTTACAAGAAGAATTTAAAGAGTAAAAAACTATGACCAAAATCATTTAAAAAGTTTTAAAAAATGAATTTTTAAAATGATAAATAGCATTTTCCGGTTTTTTTTTTTCAACTTTGATTCCTAGAGACAAATAATTTGAGAAGGGGGAGTGCTGGTGTGGACTCTCTGATGTCTAGCATTAGGGCCGTCAAATATGTTTTTAATACCTCAGATTTTATCTTGATACTTTATAGATCCGAGCCGTCCATTACCAAGATTGATGGTTGCGCAGCCTACGCACACCAAGGGTCGGAAAAATAAACAATGGATCACTAAAAACAATTAATTTCAATTGTCGTTTATGGAAAATTAATTTTGGCCAACCTCAGCCAAACTAAAGGTGGATATGTACATCTCCTCTTTGCCCAAAATCCTCAATCCAAACAACACTTTTTGAGTTTAAGCCTTGTTTGTTTTTATATATTTCTTGTTTTTTTGTATTCTATTTAAGGAGTTTTGGAACATGAGAGTGGGTAACCTTCTAATCAAACTCGCCCTCCAAAAGGCTTATGATAGAATGGAATGGGGTATTGTTAGGAAAGTTTTTCCTTGGTTTAACTTTCCCCAGTTGTGGATCGAGCTCATCCTTTCTTGCCATCGTTTCTATGTCCATACTGATCAACAGTCCCACCACGGAATTTTTCTCTCCTCTGGTGACATTCGTCAAGGCGATCCTTTATCCCCTTTTTCATTTCTTTTGATGTTATGGAATATTAAACCACGTAATAAATGAGAAATGTAGGTTCGGATTCTGAAACCCATCCATATTAATAGTCGGCGGCTCAGGCCCCTTCCTTGTCCCATTTGTTCTTTGCCGACGATCTTATCTTTTTGGGTCGAGCTGACAGGCAAACTTGTAACTCTATTTCGAGCGTTCTCGAGAATTTCTGTGCTATGTCTGATTTTCCCAGTCTAGAATCTTCCTCTAATAATGTGGACGCGAAGATCGACTTAGATTAACTTTGCTCCATTCGATCTCAACTTTCACCCTGTCACTCTTTGGTGGGTCGAGTTACGGTTATTAAAGCGGTTAACTCAACCATCCCCAGTTATACCATGCAATGTAACTTTCTTCCTCTGTTTCTCCATTTTCAGACAAACTAATGGTGCCGGCCGTGTGCGCGGACGTGCCAGAACTTGTCGACATTCAACGTGTAAAAAAATGTGAGCACCTCAATTTTGACTTTGTACATAATGATTGTGTTCGGCCCAAAGGACAGGGCCGAATGTTGGTTCGTGGTTTGCCTTGATGAAAAGACTTAATAATTTCCCAACCATGTGGAAAAAAGAAGAACTAAACAGAAGCTAATCAAACTCCATTAAATTGGATTAAAAGAGTTGTTGTATAAGGAAATTGAAAGGGATAAACTAGGCTAGGCTAGATAAAACTCAATAGGTAGAGTGAAAGGTAAAGACATTTGCTGGAAATGTGAAAAATAAAATTGGTAGGACATGTAAAAATAAAATTGGCCAAAGCCGATAGAAAGATAAATTGATAAGGAAGCGCTGTGTTTTGTGGTATTGGAACCCTTTTCTAGTCTTCAAAGGAGGTATTTTTAGACTAGAAAGTCTAAGTGCCCAGAAAGCGCACCCAAAATTTAACAAGAATGTAAAAATCAATTGCTAAGTGAATCTGGGCAATTGAAAAGTTAATCTGGGCCATTGATTTTCAAATTTTGGATAAATTCTGGGTGTATTTTCGAGGTATGTAGTAGTTAAACCAAGGTCTCTTGAACATAGCCTTTGGAGCCACCTTCTATCTAGGGGCGTTTTTATAAAAGACGAGCGTATTTTGGTCGTTTTGACATGGTAAGATTTATTTTTGATAAAATATTATGTCTTTGAGTATTTGTATACATTTCCTAATTTATGATCTTATCTTTTTATAATTTAATACCGCGATCTAATTCTTAATAACCCTCATAAGGTAAAATAGTAATTTATCCAGAAGGAGGGCGTTTTGGTAATCTTTATAATTTAATGTTCATAATGAAATAAGTTCCTTGGTATATTAGGAAAAATATAATTAAGATAATTTCCTTGATTTATATAACTTTTTCCTTTTAATAATAAGTTATAAAATTAAATAAAGCCCTTAACAATTAATAAATAATTCCTAAAATTACATAATAAATAAAATGGCAGACATTTAATTCAATTTTAACTAAATACACAAGTCCAGGGTCACATGTGCAATAAAAACACAATTTGGGGTCAAAATTGCAATAATAGAATAGTACAGGGGGCAAACTGTAATTACTGTAGAGAGTATGCCGTGCGATGTTGCTGGAGAAGCTTTGGTGACGGACAGTATGCCGTGCGATGTCTCAAATGGAAGTGGTGAACTTGGGGTTGGAATTTTTATCTTCAATGAATGAATGAATTTAGATAGTTAGAAGTGGTGCATTTGTAGCTGGAAAGATGGGGGGTGTTATTCCCAATTTTGTCAAGCAATTATAGAGATCTTATACCCTTTTTGGCTCACAAGTATGGAGCTTTTATTCCTATCTTGTGTCTAGCAATTATAGAGCTCTCTTCTGGTGTTATATAAGTTGCACATTGCAAATAGGAAAAACACACACTTCTCTACACATTGCACTAGCACATAGAGAGTTCTAATTTGTGGAAGAGAAACCGGCAAATTTCAGTTCGCCAAGGCGCTCCTCGAAGGTGTTCTAAGGGTCGTGGTCCAACTGTTTTATCCTGGGAGACAAACGCCGGTTTCAAACTACAACCCCACGGTAGGTGGCGAATCTATTTTAAGGAGACCGTGGTTACACGGGAGTCGGTTCTCGAATACTCCAATACTGTTTGTATTCCTCACTGATTTGTATTTACATTTTTGTAATTTGTATTTCGTTAATGGAAATTATTCTTCGGAATTCTATATATTTGCCACAATTTTTTCCAACACTTGGCTGTTGCAAGCTTTGGGCAGAAGGGAAACATTAGGTTACTCCACGAATTTGATAAGCCATTCACGTACTGGGTAGGCTGGGATCAAGCTCTCTATTTTTGCTACCACTACACATGTACTCACACTCAACTCATAAGATGTCTAAATTACTTGGAATCAAAACAAATAAGCAAAATACATTGATTATTTTTGCTTGTTGGTCTTCCTTTTTTTTTCCCAATATCGCCAAAAATAAAAATAAAAAATGTTCTTCTCACCAGGAAAAGGATGAAATTTGACCAAAAATGTGAAAAAATCCACTAGCAACGACAAAAAAATAAGCAAAGCAAGCCAAACAGGCGTTAGTATGCTGAGAAGGATTCCTTGTTCAGTGCGTTTAGATTGTCCTGTCCCTCCGTAAAAAGAAATTAATGACCACTTTTTCTTTGAATCTGATATTTGACTAACTTGTACAGATGATCTCAAGCTTGACATTTAGTCAAGAGAATACCATATCAGATGAAACGGTGGTTGATCTCTTGAAGCATGTGAACAACATGCTGGATGTTGCAGTTGCTAATGCACGACTCCCTTCAGGGCAGAATCCTCTACAGCAGCTTGTTCTGATAATAGCTGATGGTCGGTTGCATGAAAAGGTAACCTCTTTCTCTCACATTGCCAGCAGCAATTATGCTCATCTCCTGCACCTACATGGTTTGAACTTGTTTGTACATTTCACCGATTCATGTTTATACCCAAATCAAATGCAGGAAAATTTGACTTGAGTAGAAAACGAATGGTGGCATTTCTGCTTCTTGATGGCCATCAAGAGTACACATAATGGATCTCGTGGTATCTCCTTATTTGCCATGGTTTTCACATTCCCTCTCTGCTCTACGAAGTATGAATACACCCAATTTTACACTTCGTTTGTAGAAGTTTGCAAAGTTGCCCTTTTATTTGTGATAATGTGTCCCCAAACGGAACGAGTTAAAGGGCAGTTTATACTTTGACTTAATAAGAAAAAGAAGAAAAAAAACGACCTTTTTTTAACAAAAGGTGTGGAAATAATTTATTTACTTTGTGTACTTTCTGAACGACAATAGCTCCTCCACCATGAACTTAATTATGCATTTTTTGGGCCTCCAGGAATATTCATTTCATGGTGCAAACAAGGCATACAGTAACAAACCAGTTGTGGTGTGTATAAGTTGTGCTATTCTCTTGTAGATCATGGTGTTTTTGCTGTATAAACTGATTTATTCTTCTTGATCTTCCGATTTTTTTGCTGCAGTGGTCTGAGCTAATGCAATACTCCAGACACTAATCAATTGGAGTAGATGACACAGCTTTATGGTTTCAGCGTTACCAAATGGAGCAGAGGCACTTGCTCTAAGGGATGCATGCTTCTTCATCTAGGCTTCTATTTTACAGAATTGGATTGTTGATGGTGATAATGCTAGTTTGATTTATGTAAGCGTTTTGGAGTTGGAAAACCCTTGGGAAGTTGCTGCGGTTCTCTTGGATATCATGTCGTTTATATATCCGACATGGCTCCATTGAACCTTGCTTGTTTTACAGATTTCTTGGCCATAATGATCAACGGTCGCACGACGTAATTTTTCTCTCCTCCTTTTTCCCTTTTCCCATTTTTTTTCATGTTATGGAATATTAAACCACATCATAAATGAGAAATGTAGGTTGGGATTCTGAAACCTATCCGTATTAGGGGCCCTGTAGTGAGCTCACTACATGCGTGTAGTGAGCTCTCTCGGCCGTCCGATCCGAAATCAACAGTCTAGATAAATTAGAGTTAAAGTAAATGTAAAAGTACTTTTTAAAGCGTAAGACGATCCAAACCGTTAATCTTAGATCAGACAGCCGAGAGAGATCACTACACACATATAATGAGCTCACTCACTACAGGGCCCGGATCCTCCGTATTAATAGTCAGCTCGGGCCCCTTGTCCCATTTGTTCTTTGCCGACTGTCTAATCCTTTTAACTCTTCTTGTAGTGTTCTCAAGGATTTCAGTGCTACGTCTATGAGTTTTCCCAAGTCCAGAATTCTTTTCTATAATAATTTTTGTTTAAAATATATAATATTTTAGGTTTTATTTTAGTTTATCCCTTTCTTGAACACCCAACCTCAAAATATTTGAACACCTTATGCACAAATATTTGAACACCTAACCCAAGAAAGTTTGAACAACTAGCCCCAAAAAATCAACCCACAAACCAATCCATGTAAGCAACCCAATTAAAAGCCATGCGTGGCACCATAGTTTCCCATAAATGATCATTTATAACCTAAGCTGTAGTATTTTCTAATACATGTAATAATCTATAATTATCTTGGGTTTGTTTGAGCACTTAATCATTTACTAAGACCATTAATTAATCTATGAAATTCATAATCAAAGAAGTAATACAATAGCTCAAAAAAACACACACACACACACACACACTCTAATGATAAAAAATTTAAAATATAAATAGAGAAAAAAGTGTCTATTGATGTTGATTTCGTACTCTTAAATTTTCTCCAAACAACAATCAACTCTATGTCTACAAAATAAGGGCATACCTCAAAAAAAAAAAAAATCAGTGTAAACCTATTCCCCACAATTTCCTACACCAAAAACTAATGTTTATATGCCCATTTAATTTTGTTTGGCCTAAATATAGATTTCGCCCAAAAAATGCAATTGTGACATCTTATGTATTTTTGCATTATTTGTTTTTATTATTCACATTAATATATAAAATTTTGTATATACATGGCTAATTAATAGAGCTAGTAAAGTTAAGGAAATTTTTGAACACCCTATTCAAAATTTCTGGAGCATCCACAGCCCAAAAGGAAAGAGTTAAAAGGCAGTTTACACAATTAATAAGATGGGGGAAAAAAAAAAAAAAAAACCAACCTTTTTTCGAACAAAAGGTGAAGAAAAAATTTATTTACTTTGTGTACTTTCTGTAATCTGTGTACTTTCCGAATGAACGACAACAGCTCCTTCACCATGAACTTATTAAATGCAGAATGCACATTCTGGGCCTTCAGGAATATTCGTTAGGGTGCAAACAGGGCCGGCTCAGGGGTAAGTCCAGCAAACCACCGGACTTGGGCAACCCCGGTCCACAATGTTACAAGAATCACATGTTACAAGAATATTCATTTCTGGTCCACAATGTTACAAGAATCACACTACTAAATTACTTAAAGTTTGCATCTACAAACACAACATTAAATTTGATTAAAAAAAATTATCCCAACGGTGGGAATTGGAAAATAAATAATAATAAAAAATCAATCAGGTTTATTATTTACTTAAAAAAATCTAAAGTTAGTGGAACAGGCTCTGAGAGTTCTTGGATAAGTAAAGTATGATGACTCAATTGATGAACAGGCTCTGAGAGTTCTTGGATGAGTAAAGTATGATGACTCAATTGATGAATTTTCTTCAAAAAAATGCAAGGACAAGTTGCTTTCTTTGAATCGGATCATGTTAATTCACAAAGAATTATAACCGGAGTTACATTTTGTTGTATTCAGGCTAAAAACACAATGTAATCTTGGATTTTATTTTTTTTTTGACTTATATATCATAATATTTTGCATGACTTTATAGTAAGTGGGCAACTAAGCCTAAGATCGGGCTTAGGCAACCCAATTATCGGGCCGGCCTTGGGTGCAAACATGAAGGTCACGAAGTACCTCAACTCATTCCGGTTTCCATACTGTACAGTCCTCAGGAACATAGAAGCACTTCCAAGTTCCAAGACTCCTTGCTGATTTAAAGAGACAAGTTTGTAAAGTTACAAAGCAGTTGCACTGTGTATAAGTTGTGCGATTCTCTTGTAGGTCATGGTGTTTTTACTGTATAAACTGATTTGTTCTTCCTGATCTTCAGATTTTCTTGCTTGCAGTGGTTTGAGCTAATGCAATACTCCAGACACTAATAAATTAGATGCCGCAGCTTTATGGTTTCAGTGTTACCAAATGGAGCAGAGGCTCTTGCTCTAAGGGATGCATGTCTCTTCATCTTGGCTTCTATTTTACAGAATTGGATTGTTGGTGATGATAATGCTAGTTTGATTTATGTAAGCGTTTCGGAGTTGGAAAACCCCTTGGGAAGTTGCTGCGGTTCTCTGGATATCATTTCCTTTATATATCAGACATGGCTCCGTTGTGCAATGGATGCGTAGACAACGTAACGAGGCTGCACACTGGCTTCATCCGGGAAAGCAAAAGGTTTCATGCGCACGGATGGGTGGTTTTTCCAGCCCCTGTAATCTTCTTCGCATTCCTCGCTTGTTCTTTACATTACCTGATGACATGAGCAAATTACCTGATGCTGCTAGAAAGAAATCAGATCGAAGTTCATGGACACGAGCAAACTACCTGATGCTAGAAACAAAGAACAATGTGAAGAATCTAGTATTTGGACAAAACAAGTCACCAGCCATTATTAGCAAAACAAATACTCCAGCCAATCTCTGGATGTATGTAAGCAATCGACGATAACCCCTTCTAGATGAACACAACAGCAAACAGCCCATGATGTTAACTTCCGAAGGATAAAAGGTTGATGAGGAATCAAAATAATCAACTTCAATCAAAGAGAGCCGAATACGAAAGAATAATGATATCACACCGTGATCTGAGAGATTAAAATTTCTACTAAATTCAACATGACGAGAAGATGGCAATTCCTTCAAATAAAAAGGGGAAAATTCCTGCGAAACTACAACTAGGTCTACAGTGAAAAGTGAGATCCCCTAAACCAGAAAAAGGTCTGCATTCACAAGTTTTGCCAAATATAGCACTCAAAGGAGGGAAAAAAAAAAAACTGACGGCATCAAGAGTAAAAAGCTAAAAAGAACCCATACTTTTTGAGCTCTATCAAGGATGGGCTCTCTTGTTGCTGCTGCTGGAGGATGGACACTCGTACTGCTTAATATGCTCAGCTCTTGCAGGGGTAATCTTCACACACTTACCGGATGTGATAATATGGTCAGAATGGTCTCTGTGATAAGGATGGAAATTTCCAAGTTGGCTACTCCTAAAACGCATTCCATACTGTTGGGCAAATAAATTATGAACCGGATGCTATAATTTGTACAGATCAAGGTCCCAAAGTAAGGAAATTTCAAAAAGCACAAACCAAAAGTAAAAAAATATATATATATATATAAAGGAGAAGGGGCAATTGGAAACGATTAGAAATGGGTTGCACTAATTTGGACAGATCAGGGTCCCAAAAGCATGGAAATTTCAAAAAGCACAAACCAAAAGGGGGGGCAAAAGAAGAAGAAGAAGAAGAAGAAGAAGAAGGGGCAATTGGAAACGATTAGAAGAGCCTGTTTGGGCGCTTACTTATCCCATTTTCCAATTTTCGTTTTCACTTCTTGCTGTTTGGCCGCCTAGTTCTGCAAATGAGTTCTCAAAAACTCATTCTTCATTTTGGACGTTAGAAGCAAAAACCCAGAAACACCTCTAGCCTTCCTTTTCCCATTCTCGCTTTCCATTCTCCTTTTTTCATTTTCCCGTGATCTTATCTCTGTCTTATAGTGACCCCTCCTCTTCCACACACAGGAACCAGAGAGAGAAGAGAAGCAGAAGACAATTTCTAAACTCAGAATCAATACATTTCTTCTTTAGAGCTTTTGAACAGTCATGCACATAATTTTGATTTAAAAAAATCAATAAATCTATCTAATTTAATTTTGACTAAAAAAAACTCAAGAAATTTATCT
The DNA here is from genome assembly GCA_022606695.1 of Vaccinium macrocarpon. Classification (NCBI taxonomy): domain Eukaryota; kingdom Viridiplantae; phylum Streptophyta; class Magnoliopsida; order Ericales; family Ericaceae; genus Vaccinium; species Vaccinium macrocarpon. Next base: position 24,842,218 of record CM040175.1, read on the forward strand.
AATTTGGATTTTCAACGTACCAGTAAGGATCAACTTATGGACTCTCCATAAACGCATCTGATGTTTCTATGGGATCTTCCGTGGGATTTTCCATGGGCATGTTTGAGCCTCTGTTGTTTGAGTGGGTTAATTCGTAGATTGAGAGAGAGAGAGAGAGAGAGAGAGAAGGAGAAGATAGCTGCGATTGCAATTTCCTGTGTGGTGGAGAATAGAGATATGCCCCTGTAGCACAATACTTTCTTTGGGAACATCGAAATAGAAAATTAAAGTAGTAATTTATCAACAGCAAAAAAAAAAAAAAGAAATGAAAAGTGGTATTTATAAACAAAAAAATGTGGGACGGTATAAGATGAAAAGTTTACAAAAATATTTTGCAAAATAATTTAATAAACATGCTAAAAAAAAATTCACACTTTTTTAATAACATAATAAATAAATAAGGATAAAATGGTAAACAACCAATCCATAACTCATTTTCATAATTTTTCTTCCAAACACTACTACTTTTGCAAAATACATTCTGCACATTTCTCCTAAACACTTATTCCAGATTCAAAACTCATTCTGGCCATAATCCAAAAAGTCAAAATTAAGGTTAAACCAAACAAGGACATTATAAAGAGTACATAAGTCAGTTGCAACAATATCTGAACTCTTCAAATCTCAAAAAGTGCAACCAAAATCCTAGGTAGCCTTTATAATTCTTACATTTAAGGCTAAACCAAACAAGGAAATGATTAAGAGTACATAAGTCTGTCCTACAATGCTCTAAGAAGTTCAAATCTTCGAAACTCTAAAAAGTTCAAGTCTTTGAATCTTTGCTCAACAAATATTTTTTAAGAACATCCATAACAGACCCAAAATCTGCGCTCACTTGCACCGGTGGATTAGCGTACCGGCAAGCCATGTCTCTTATATCCTTTGAATGGTAATCGATCTTAGATTGTGTAAACTTCAGTCCATGAGCTGTGCTCACCACCACAGTCCGGTCTGTGGGGCCAATAACCCCACTATTCCTGAGCTTGACTAATGCTGTCAATGCAACCCCAGTATGGGGGCATATAAACATTCCAGTTGAATCCGCTTGAGCCATGGCATCCATCAATTCTTCCTCTGTAGCTTCCTCAACGATTCCATTCGAATTCTTTAGAGCAAAAACAGCTCTATCTATAGAAACCGGATCACCAATTTGTATGGCAGATGCAAAAGTAGTATTAGCCTTGACGGCTTTGAAGTCCTTCCAACCCGACTTGTAATGGAGATAAAGTGGATTGGCATTTGCAGCTTGGGCACAAACAAGGCGCGGAATCCTATCAACCAGACCCAATTCCCTACACATGTGAAAACCCTTGTAGAAAGCATATATATTCCCTAGGTTTCCACCTGGAACAATCACCCAATCCGGAACTTCCCAATCAAACTGCTGCAAAATCTCAATTGCAGCCGTCTTCTGACCTTCAAGCCTCAAACTGTTTAAAGAATTTGCCAAGTAAATTGGCAATTCAGCTGTAACTTCCCTAATCAACTGCATACACCCATCAAAGTCGGTATCTATACTCAAAACAAAAGCCCCATTGGCAATCGGTTGCACCAACTGCGCAAGTGAGATCCTATTCGCAGGAAGAAAAACAATCGAGGGGATCCCAGCGGAAGCACAATACGCAGAAAGTGCCGCTGAGGTGTCTCCAGTGGATGCACAGCCAACTCCAACAACAGGACGATTCATTTTCCGTAAACGATTCACCTGCAACAATAGAAATCCCATTTCAGTGTGTCGTTATGGGAAGCATGGGAATGAAAACAATTTAGAAACAATGCAAAAGATGCAAAAAGAAAATGAAAGCCGCTATAAATGCTTAGAAACGTGAACTAGAACATTGCCAAGGGTACAAATACCTACTACCTAATGATCCCACATACACAAATATACAAATTATTCACTAATTCCCAAAAAATGAACAACTACAAGATCAAAACATGAATGTTATCATGAAATGAAAATGGTCTTTGCAGTGTATACAGTTCAAATCCTTGTTTGGTACAACTTTTGGGATAAAAAACAAAACCTTTGCTATTCCATACTAGTCACGCAGTTGAAATTTTTCATTCATCAGCCTAACTGAGAATACCAATACAGTCATGCCCAAATCGTTGAAGCTACCGGCGCGGCTGATGCTGCAGTGCTTGATCCACAAATAACTATCACCACACATAATCAAGCTTAGAGATTGATACACTAATCTATGACCAAAAGAACAAGAAATGTTAAGAGTTTCGCACAAAAATTGTGCGTACAGTTTCACTACAATATGTTTTATTTTTTATGAAAGGACAAAGCTTTCAATATAACGGTAAATGTTGTAACATTCTAGTGCTAAAAGCTGGAAATTTTATTTGTTTTATTTAAGATAACAATAAAATAAGAAAAAGTAGTCCTGCCCGGATCTCTAAATCTACGGTGTGGCTAATGCCAAAAGAAACAAAATAAAATGAACAACTACAAATGCTAAGACCGTGAACTAGAACTTATCTAAGAGCACAAATACCTACTAACCAATGTCTATCATACAGATACATACGAATTACTCCCTAATTCCTAAAAAAGAACATCTGTAAGATCTAAACGAAAATGTAATCAAGGAAGGGATAAATTGTATTTTTTTTGCAACCTATGTCCAGATTAGCTTACACACGTCTCAACTAATCATGGTAACCACTCCCACCGTCCACTATCAAAGCCTCAATTAAAGCCGGGATGGGCACATGGACATGCGCAAGTGTGGTTTAGGGACAACCTTTGGAATAAATAGTGGGAAAAAAAAAAATTAGCTACTCCATACAAGTGATAAAAGTTGGAAATTTTGGTTCTTTATTCACCTGAGAAACCGACGCAATCATGCACAGATCAAAACTCCCAATGTGGCTAATCCCCACCGCTAAACCCACAAATCATTCATCACCCAAAACTGTTCCCCAACCGCTAAGCCCAAAAAAGTTAGAATTCCGTTTGACGTCATCAGTATCATACTCGGGCAAAACGGATTCAGGGGCACTGCTGTCCCTCAAAAGGGACAGCACCAGCTGTCCCCCGCAATTACGGGCCGCTCCGGTCACTTTCCGACAATCGGAAACGTTAATTTCGTAGAGCTTGGTGAGTACAACAAGTGTACCAAAAATGAGCTCAATCGGATATCATTAAGTGTCTGATCGGAACATTTTTATCAGGAAACGTATGCATCCGAAACACTAGATTAAACCAACTCGAACCCATAATTTCCGAGTTATATGTGTACCGATCAGGCACTCAATGATATCCGATTGAGATGATTTTTGGTACACTTGTTGTACTCACCGAGCTCTACGAAGTGAACGTTTTCGATCGTCGGAAAGTGACCGGAGCAGCCCATAATAGCGGGGGACAGCAGTGCCCCTGAATCCGGGCAAAACCCACCCCTTCTTAGACCAAAACCCCGACTCATAAGGCCACGTCATCTTCCCCACGGGGTGATTAAACTATAAGTGCACAAATACCGGCTAAATAATTATCAAACATGCATAGATTTGCAAATTAATCACTAATTCCCAAAAATGAAAAACTACAACATCAAAAGCTAAATCTAATTATGGAATGAAAATGGTATTTGCATTACATATATTGTGTATCTTTGTTCACCTGAGAAACCAACACAGTCATGCCCAGATCTTTAAAACTCCCGGTATGGCTAATCCCACAGTGCTTGACCCACAAATCATTCATCCCCAAAAACTGTTTCCCAAACCTCTCGGCCCAAAACAAGTTGGAATTCCCCTCGAACGCGCTGACGATATCATCACTAGCAATCTCAGGCAAAACCCACTCCTTTTTCGACCAAACCCCAGACCCGTACGGCCACGTGGTCTTCCCAACACGTGAATCAAACAGGTTCTTCCAGTATTCCCCGTCGTACCGCTTTAATGCGTCCATATCGTGCTGGACGTCTAGGAGGCCGCCGGATCGGCTGCGGTAGACGATCTCGTCGAGGGAGTAGGATTCGGTGGGGGAAATTGTAGGGGAGAAGGGGACGTATTTGGCGGAGAAGCCTTGGTGGTTGTGAGTGGAGGAGTGGCGGCGGGCTTCGTCACGGATGTTGACGTCAGCTGGGCGGCGGTGTTTGAGGTGAATGGGGGAGGGATCGAGTGAGGTGGATGACTTGATGGGGTCGGGTGAGGTGGAGGAGGCGGCTGAGGCTTTGATGGGGAGGAATGATGGGGTGGGTTTGGATGGTTGGAGGAGAGGTAAGGGGGAGGAGTGGAAGAGGGAGGAGGAAGCCGCCATTAGAGAGAGAGAGAGAGAGATGGAACGGCGACGGTGGATGATAGCCTGATACAACTGGGCCGTTCGGTTTGTTATGTTTGTGATGAAGTAGTAGGGTTTTCATTTTTGGGAAGCGGGTTTAAATTTATCTACTCAGGGTCAGGTGGTTTGGCCGAAGTTGGCGCTTGGCATTGGCATAGTACCAAAAAATTACTACTAGTAGTACATTGGTACTTTTTCGGACTCCATAGATCGAAAGGGCACAACACATGATTAAAAAAATTGTGGATTTGTTCGGTTTTGGTCTCAATATTTGATTTTTAAATTATTACTTAATTATTATTTATATTTCTTTTTCAACATTATCTCTATTTTTAATTATTATCCACGTTTTTTTTATCTCTGTCTAATCATTACTCTTAATTTTCAATTATTACTTCAATTTCTTTCTCTACTCAAAATCGAAACCTCAAACCCAAACCGAACAAGATGGGTTGTTTTGTAAAAAAAAATAAATGTAGTTTTCCTTGTTCTCCTGCCCTGTGGCATTAAAACCAATGGGGGGAAAACTCATTGTCAAGTCTCATCAATACTCTTTTCTTTTCTCATCAATACCAATGGGGAAAAACTCTCGTGCCTCTCCCTCTCACCCCTCCCCCACTTTCTACTATGGACAAGGAGGGGTGTTATTTGCATGGCCGATAATCTTTGTGCTTGAAAATGAGGTACAAAGATCGCTCCTCGTTCAATCGAAAATGTCCATAGCGTAGAGCTCCTCAAGTACTACAACTCCACCAAAAATCAATTCAATGGGATATCGTTAAGTGCATTATCGGAACGCATATAACTTGAAAAAAAATGGGTTCAATGGTTTTTATCCAATGTTTCAAGTGACAGAGGTTGTGCATCGGCTTTAGGCTTTGTGCCAGCATCGTTCTGACGATCAAAAATGTCCACCGCATATAGCTCGTCAAGTATTACAACTCCACCAAAAATCAATTCGATCGGATATCGTTAAGTGCATTATCAAAATGCATATAACTTGAAAAAATCAAAACATATAAAACTTGAAACACTGGATGAAAACCATTGAACCCATTTTTTCAAGTTATATGCGTTACGATAATGCACTTAACGATATCCGATCGAATTAATTTTTGGTGGAGTGGTAGTACTAGACGAAGCTCTCACGCAGCCTGGGACATTCCATTGTCAAAACAATGTCGAAGACGGGCTTTAAAGCAACCACACAACACTATTTGAGATAAGTCTCTCAGAAGATTCCCCCAAATCCTCATCCGACCTTTTGCTATAGTGCTACAGGATTTGAGATTTGGAGAGTGGGAGGGTGAACTACACTGCTATAGTATATTGAAATTGAACTGATAATTGTTTTGGGGGAAATGTTAATGGGTCCCATAGTGCACCCATACAAGTGTTCTTTTTTATACAAGTGGGACCCACAAAAATATGTTTTTTCTACCCTTAACGGGTGTAATATGGCACCCATTAACATGACCCTTGTTTTAGAATTTATTTTGGGAAGTCATTCCCACGCTCCTCGTTGATATCCATGCGCTATAAAAATTTCACTAAAATTATATGCCCCTTCTTATACGATGTGGATGTCAATTTGGGGTATGAAAATCAATTACCTTTATTTTTGGAACTACCTCCTGTCAAGTTTTCCTCTCTCTGGTCCCTCCCTAGATTGCATTTTTTGTGGGTTCATCACAAGCCCACAATAATGAGCGGAACCGTTCATATTGTAAATTTCGATGAAAAACTTTAATCACGTAAAAAATCATGATAATTAGATACTGATTGATACTTGATCAGGTATCTTATTATGTGGAATCTTCTTACATTCTAACAATCCATGTTGAAATCCGTTTATGTTTTTTTTTTCACTTATTACTAACACTTAAAAGTGACAATTTCTAACCCAACTCATGAACCCACTCAAGCTTGCACACCTATAACCCAACCCAACTGGCACATACTGTAATAGTGATTTTATATGGGTCAACCCAAATTTCCTATGCACACATGGGTTTAAAAAAGGTACAAATGGATTGGACTAAAAATTAAACAAATCAATATGTTTTATTGCTTGGGTTCGGTGCTTTCTCCCCTATTCACAGGAATTGTGACAAGAAGTGCATAATTTTGCAACACTCACTTCTCTTAAAAAATAGTAAATATTAAAATAATGCGAGTGCGGATCCTGTTAAGTGGTGCTAATGTTACGGTAAATATGAACCACCATAGTTCTATTGTTGACACCAGATTTTACTCCACTCCTATTTATCAAAATAAATTGATGACATCAATGCTCACAGAAAAGAGATGTCGAATCATCAAGAAGCAGAAATAGTTTTACCATGTAGAACACGCGATTCCAGGTAAAGGTAAATTGGCACAGTACACACAATACTGATGCCGCAGTAAGTCAAAAATCAATTTTAAAATATCATATATCATTTAACAGAAATCAATTCTCAGAAGTTCGCGTCTGGGTTAATCGGCCAACTTTATCTCCAAACACCCAATCAAACATCAAAACTGTTGGATGCGCTCGTTTTGTTATTTTTAAATGATCAATTCAAGTGTCGTCAAATTCGGAGGACATATGACCATCGAACTATCACCCCAATTTTACCCTTACTTGGTAAAAATAGGCGAACAAGGTCAAAAGACCCAAGTTTTGTTTGTACAACTCCAAATCATACCAAACTTCATATTTAAGCTTCACATGATGAAATTAAGTAACATGTCAAGTTTCGGGCGATTTCGAACCCGTTTGCTATTTCAAGGACACTGCGTTTTCCTAGACAACTGATTCCATGATCATAAACATTGAGACCCAATTTTTAAAATCTAAACTATTTATAAATTCATTCTAACCATCCTGAAGTTTCCAGTAAAATTTCAGGTCGATTAAACTTCGTTTGGTCATCAAATCGCTTATAGCGCTCCAATTCAACCAAGAATTGGATGGTAATGTTTCTTTATCTAAGGAGCATAATATGGAAAAACGGATGCCGCCACGATGTCTAAAACATCTTAAAACCCTAAGGAGGCCTTTTTAGATGTTCCTGATCAAATCACCCTACCCTAAGCACGGCCAAGTACGGACTACATCGCATAAAGCGAGGAAAATCCCATAGAAGCCCATCAAATGGGCACCTATTTTGAGGCAGCCCATGGGAGGCTGTCATGCGTCCCAGGCGCTTATCCCTCATATAAATAGGAAGGCACCCCTCTTTCATTTTAACCCCTCCACACACCCACCCACCTAAGTCTTAGTCCGTCGGGCCCTAGTTTTTGCTTTTATATGGATTAGGACTCAGAGTTTCCACACTGCGCGGTAGCCTTGCCAGATTTCTCTCAAAAGAAATCTCAGTATCTAAGGTTGCGCAAAGCTCTACCAGATTTCTCTCAAAAGAAATTTGAGATTCTTTATACTACGCAAGAGCTCTGCTGGATTTCTCCCATAATAAAAAACCGATGCCCAGGGCTACGTGGAAGCACAGCCAAACCCATCTCTCAAAAGAAATCCTAAATCATAAATCCTGTCATTACTCTATCTGAGTATTGAGATAAAATCATCCAATCCTACCATTACTTTGCCCGAGTACCGAGAAAAAATCATCCATTTTCTGTTGAAGGCTATAGCTGATTCCGGTCAATTTTCCAGATACCTAGTAGAAGTGCTTGACCGTTCGGGTGATTAAAAATTAACTAAGATTTCGTCCCAAGCGTAGGACTATCGACCGGTGCAGCACAATAAATCCGGAAGTACCGGAGTCGAACCATAGAGACGGTCTACGGTGTTTCACTCAAACTATGTCAGTTCTATGTTTGTAATTGGCTCTCAGGTAGCCACCCCTTGATCAATTGGTTTAATTAATTAACTAATTTGACCTAATTAAATTACTGAACTCTGAATTAAACAGGAGAGCACAGCCGTGGCACTATGGTGCCCGCAACTAGTCTGATTCACATTCACTCAGGCCACAATGATTTAATTAATTGGTTTAAAAATATGGAAATAGTTCCTAACAAGTGCACACCACTCGTCACCAATTCCTGCGCAATTTAGAATGGGCGATGCCCAGGTTTTGTTTGCTAGAAAAATTCCGTATTTAAAAATTGCGCATTAACTAAAGTAATTCAGCACCGAGGTGGAATGTAAATCAACTTAGCCACGGGACACCTTCGTCCCGCGGTCGCACTCAATGCGACTACTCACTCATTATCGAAAACGCAACAAAAATAACACAAACCCTAGATCTAAACATAATTAAACAGTAAAAATGATAATGGAAAATAGTTCGAATATTGCACATTGGAAGTACTCTTGATTAATGGAAGCAAAACATCAAACCATGCTAAGAATCTTGAAAATCAATGTTGAATCAGAGAATATGAGATCTGTAGCCGAAAACTTGAAAGACTAAAAACTCTAGGTAAAAGTGTGGAACCCTAAAAATTGTGGAACCCTAAACTAGGTTAAAACTTAAGTATTTATACTAAAACCTAATAATCCTAATGAAAATCGGAATTAATTCACGCGGATAGGCCATACGACCGTTTAAGGGGGTCCTATAAGCTTTAGGTAGCGCTACACACAAAAAGTGGTGTAAGCCACCGCTTCAATATCTCCTCTTTTGACTGCTGACTCTTCCCGCTGACCATTGACTTTTTAACAATCCAAGAGAGCCTTACACCAAAAGTGGTGTAGCCCCCTAATCCTTCTTCACTCACTTTTTGGACCTCTTTGTGCCAATCTTGAGCGCTCCAAATAATTAGTGTAGCGCTCCCGGACATATTTTCTTGAAATCTTGCTCCAACACTTAGTCTCCACAGTGCTCCTTCTCAATCCACGTACACGAGCCATCCGGACACTTTCCATTAGCACCAAATCACCTCAATTCCCTGCAAATTAAGCATAAACACCCAATGCAACCACGTGCACATATTAAATAGAAAATGAGGATTAAATCCATGATAATTAGGCCAATTCTACCCTACTCAGGCGCTCAAATGCAACCATTTCACACGCCAATCAAGAAGCTCTATCCGATTCTCAACTTGAGGGTTCAAGCCGAGAGTTTGTAAGTGAATCTATTTCAAATACAAACCTGTCAGCTCATTTACAATATGTAAACAACGTATTTAGAATTGTGTCTTCCCGGCTACTACCCATGGGTTGGGCTGTGTCTAATTTTGAACATCATATTACTTCATATTCATTTTGAATCAGTTCGTAAGTCAAGAGAATTCATGACAAATTAAACGGGTGCTTTTATCGCTATGCACCGCGATAGTTTCGTTGAGGTTTGAGGCAAGAAATATCAGAAAGACTATCAAACACAACACACGCTAGTCCAATGGGGGTCCTTTTTGCCCTACCATTTCTACTTAGTCTTTTCCGATATTTTTTGAGATGCTTACTTCGCTTGTTATTTGTCATTTGGATAAAGTCACAATACTCCAAAACAAAAAATATCAAGATTATTTGAAATGAAGTTATATTTTCATACACCAGACCGAGGTCTAAACTATAGAGTGAGCTGATACCCCTTATGCACAGGGGATACACTGGCAGCCAAATGAGGGTTCGGTCACAACATTTTAAAAATCTTTTCTCCCACAATCATATTATCTCTAAATTTTGAAATACTTTTCAAAATAGCCTATGGGCATCATTTAATGTTGCCCGATTTCCTGCACAAAATCCAACAACAAATTCTATTATATTTACGGTATCGCTAATAAAGTTCTCTATTCATTTTCAAATTATGTCATGCATACCCAGAAGTTGTAGGGCCCGTCCTGAATAATTTTCGATCACGAAATAAGATTCACCCCAAAATTAATAAAACACATATTTTTGCCTCTTTGGCGTACCTCCTCAAACAAAGTTAGTTAGAAGTGTCCTAGGGTCCATTTTGAATCATTTCTAGTCTCAAAGTCTGCTCCATGTTAAAAATATCAAAATAAGCCTATGTCACATTCAAATTCATTCAGCCGAAGGAGTCGATCAGGAAGCTTCATGGGGCCTACTGACAGTAGTTTGCAGCCCCAAACTAAATTTTCTAACTTTTTACCAAAATATCCTTCGAGTCTCAAACTCCTATTTTCAACCTATAAACCCTACTGGGGATGGCCCCAGATCCCGTCATAGACCATTTTTTGGCTATGGGAGGCTAAATTTAACTTTTCACTAAAAAATCTTTTGAGTCTTCTGCACTCATTTTTAATTTCTGTAACTGTATCGTATATATCTCGGGGCCTGCTGACTTCTAGTTTTCAGTTCCGATTGGCATTTTTCCACTTTTTACTAAAAATTCTCCTAAGTTTTTGTACTCACTTTTACTATCCAAAACTATACTGGATATATCCCGGGGTTTGGATTTTTCAACTTTTTTCTATAGAGTTGTATACAGTCTTTTAAACCCATTTTTGGTATTGTAGCCACCAAAAAATAACCCGGGACCACTCATCAACCATTGATAGGCGCGTAATGTCGTAGATATAAGCGCCTAAGTAGGGAAAATTAGCGCATTAGAGGCGCGGTTTTATTCCATTTTCCACTTGATGCGGTGTGTTTTTGGTTTTTCGTGTGTTTGGTTGTTTTGTAGGGAAACAGGTCGTAAAGTGCTCGTGAAATGGACACATGGCGGTCAAGAATGTACGGGACCAGCGGGGCCCAAGTGGGGACGGCCAAACAAGCCTGGGTGGCATTTTAAAGGAGCCGGTATCGATATATAAGACTTCTCCTCAGATCGATACTGGGACTTCTCCCAGATCGATACTGTTGCATCACTTGAGAACGAAGGCCGCGGGCATCGATACGTGACTTTCCCCCTCAGATATATACCGAGGGTCACATGGCTGATTGTTGACTTTGTTTCCAGCGTTGACTTCATTAGGGATTATAAATACCCTGTTTTCGGATTAATTAGGGTGGACGAATTTTACTTAGGGTTTAGTGTTTCAAGCTTTCGACTACGGATCTCGGCTATTCATTCGACTTGCGTTTCTAGTTTAATTCCCAGATTTTCAGTACTTGGATTGTTATCACAGATTGGTAATTTAATTAAGTTCTTCCTTTTGCAATTTATAGTTTGATTTCTTTATCGTTCGTATACTTAATTCATCAAGCATGCATAGTTCTAGGTTGTTATTGATCATTGCAAGCTTAACGAACATGAGTGAGTAGTCGCATTGAGTGCAGCTGCGAGGCGAAGGCGCCCGCATCTAGGCTAGTCGATATTCCACCTCGGGGCCGAATTAAATCATTTTTCAAGCAGTTTTGGAACTGGAAACTTTCTAACAAACAAACCTAGGCATTATTTTAATTGAATGCGCGGAATCGGAATGACAAAGCAAGTGCGCATTCGTTAGAAAATCTTTCTCAGATTCTAAAATCAGTAAAAGGATCCATTGAGGCCCGAGTGATTATTGGCTAGGTTAGGTGTGGACGTTGGGTCCCCACAGCTGCGCTCTCTTAATTATTACACATTTAATAGATTAAATTAGACCAGTAGTTAATTAATTGATTTCATAAACCAAAAGGGTGGCTACCTAAGAGCCCGTTCAAACTACACTCCGCACTTTTAAATTAAGCACTCCATCGTCTCTGTGGTTCGACTCCGGTACTTCCGGAATTACTGTGCTGCACTGGTCAAGAGTCCTACGCTTGGGACGCGTCTTCATTAGTCTTCTTGTTAGTCACCTGGTCGGTCAAGCAGCCATCGGTGGCCTCAAATGACTATTTTTTACTCTTTCCCCACTAAGTCGTGATGACTTCTCAAACCCATTTTCAATCTCGAAACCTTTCCCGAAGATGTGCTAGAGCTTCTCAAATATTTTAAATCCCCAGTTGTGTCCTGCCAGAGTGTAGACTTTGTCCTCTGTGTACATTAGAAATGCTTATGTGGCTCGCTGGCCAAATTTCCCAGTGAGATTAATATATATAAACCTTTAGCTTCTTCCTCGAACCACGTGAGATCTGATTCTCTTAAGGCCGGAAATATGTAGGCAACCCTAATATTGGGCTCGGTCCCATCTTCCCAATTTCTTTTTGTCTTCTTGAATTATGTGATGACCTAATTCTGATAAGACTAGAGATACGTAGGTAACCCCAAGACCGAGCTCTGTCCAAATCCTTCTTTTGTATATACCCCCCTTTATTTTAATTGTCTCTGCAATAAATATATTGTCAAACAAAATAATAGTTTTCTTCTTCTCATTGTATATATGTCATCATTTGTCATTCTCACAAGTCTTCAATCATTTATTTGTTTTTGAATAGTTTTGTTCTAAATACCGCAAGGGCAAGGTAGGGGTGTTCCACTTCTCTATGTGTAACAATGAATTACTTAACCCTTTCTTCTTTAAAATCACAAACCAAATAAAAAATTGAGTCATTTTTACCAAACAAAATCGGGTCTTTTCAAAATGCCTATTAAAAGGGTGACTTGACACAACTAAATCTTGTCAAGTGGCGACTCTGAGTTATTTTAAATTAAATATGTTTTTCAAAAGTCTAGCTCATTCACAACTATAAAACATGTTTTTATAAAACCACTTTGGTTTAAATATCACTTGGATCACTTGATCATAAATCCTCTTTTCCCACCTTGGTTGAAATCCCGGATGCGACATCTACTTGAGGATCCAAATAATTCATTTTGTAGATTATAATTTGGTCATCAATCATGATAAAAATTGGAGTGATTAGACCTTTGTTCATGGATGCTTTCGAATTAGAAGGCCCTTAGTAATTTATATTTATTACTTTTAAATGTTTCTAGTTCAAGAAGTTAATAGTGAAGAGATTCATGATCTTAATCAACATGCACTTCTAAATTTCTAATAGATTAGCAGTAATTGAGACAATTTTTAGCACTTTTATGAAAAATTAACTTTTAGCAACTTGGCTTTTAGTACTTTTATGGAAAGTAAATTGACTTTAACAAGTTAGTTTTTAGAACTTTTATAGAAAATTGACTTTTAGCGATTGGTGCTAAAAAACGGGAAACTCGGCCAGAAGAGGTAGAAGTGATTTGGGTGTCTTACCTCCAGGGCGGATTTAGACCGGGGCACGTTCCCCCACTCACTTTCACAATTTTTTTTTAAACAGAGCATTTACCAATAACACCGTACGGTGTCAAACTGTACACCGTGCGGTATCAAAAAGTTGTCGTACGGTGCCTCTATGCAGTGTATTTTTCAAAAAAATTATTTTTGTCCCATTGAAACCGACTTTGTTTTCAGGCAGAAAACCATACTTTTTTGTTGATCAAAACAAGGTTAGAGAATGGTTTTGGGTAGGTGAATGTACCTCATTTTCAGAGACGGCATCCTGTAACCATGGAGGGTATCGCGTGATACCTTCCCAAGAGGCTCGAGTGTTACTGAACTATCCCCATTTGGACTCAAGGAAGAGCTATGGAGCCCTCCTTGAGCCCGATGGAGACTCCCCTCAATAGATTGTTTATTTGAATGTGACTGTGTACCTCTGGATTTGCTTGATTGAAACTATGGACTTCGAGAGGGATCGACTTGAGGATCGGGAATTGTAGTTGTAGGTTTATAAAGACAAGAGTGGTGTGATTTGAAGTTGGAAAAAGATTTTGGCAAAGTAACGAAGAAGATGTCAGTTTGTTTTGAGAGCAATTTTCGCTGAGGGTTGATCAATCTCTCTCGGCCTCCCCTTCTCATGCCTTTTATAGAGGGGATTTTGGGACGAACTCATCATTTCGACATTTCCCGTAGGCCAACGAATGTCATGATTTGCGAATATCATCATCGCTCTGAGCTGCTGGAGCTTCTCGGGAATCCTGTTGATGGGACATGGGTGCCGTACGGCGTCAAGGGTATGCCATACGGTGTGCAAAGAAACACCGCACGGTGCAAATGGAATTCCAAGCCGTATGGTTTAGGGTTTTGGGCCATACGGTTCAGGTGGTTAGGGTTTTTGGTTTGTTTGATCCATCTGATTCAAGTAACCGTCCCAAGGTACACTTCGTGACTTTGGGCTTTCTCTTCATCATTGGGGATGCATGAGTCATTAAAATTGGGGTGTCTACACTATCTTCTATAAAAATCTATTTAGAATATATTCCTATTAATTTGAATAGTGCTATACTATCACAATATTATTTTAAAAGAGAGAGAAATCAGGGAGAATGTACAAAGGAGTCTCACTTGACTTACATTTTATGGTAATTTAATAATTATAATTCCACAAAAACATAATAAGTTTCGAAGCAAAAATTAACTGAATTGAGGCTTGCTCGTTAGTAATTATTTATATAGTGGTCCTGAGGTATCACCGCGTGGTGCCCTAACACCCTTTTTCATCACTATTTTTTTTATCGAACTTCATCGTCACATATTTAGGAGAAACTCATATATTTAGCATTGAATCTATACATAAATGTGTAGGAGAATGACATTCTAACACCATATGGTCGCGCCTAAAAAGCACTTGATAAATTTTTCTCTGAAAAAGGTGATATACTGATAAAACTTATACTATATCTTTCTTCAAATGCAAAAAAAAAAAATAATAATAAAACCCAAAAATCCAGTGAGGGCATGTGTTTGTATCAGTCAACGTCTTCTTTGGAGTATTTGTTTGGCAAGTCTTGATTGCTTTAGTTTTCTCATTTCTTAGATCTATTTGATGTGTAGGCTCTGGCTCTGTTGCCAGTTATGTTTCTTTGTTTGTTCTCCTCTTTCCTTTTAAGTCTTTATGTTCAATACTATTTTGTGCCTGGTTTTTGTTTTCTTTTCCTCGATGTACCATTCGTCGAGTTATTGTAAAATTTTGTTCCCGGTAAATAAAAAAAATTTGTGCCCCCACTGTAGCAAATTCCAGGATCCACCACAGCTTACCTCGAAGGGCAACCTCATTTCTTACTTTCTAGTGTTAATCAGAATGCTACCTAGTTGATTATTGTGTACATGTGTTTCCTATTACTGAAATAGTACCATTTTGAAAAGAAAAAATATTTACAGTACTTGCAGTTTAGAATTCGTTCCCAAGAAACATTATAGGGGTATTAAATGGCATTATGAGAAACCTTAAGAAGCCTTCTTTAATGTACACATTTTATGGGACTTCCTAGTATTATTGGTGGAAATTGGAGTTCTGTAGTTCACCTTGTCAAAATATCTCAAGCCGGAAAAAAGAGCGCAAACCATCAGAAGAGGGTTTTTAGGGTTTAAGGTGGAGTTTGCTTATTGCTTCTCAAACAGAAGGCTCTCTCTCTCTCTCTCTCTCTCTCTCTCTCTCTCTCTCTCTCATCAAGTTAGGGTTACTGGTTTTCTCCAACATCACCATGTGGGCACTTCGTCGAGCCTCTAATCCTCTCAAGTAACGCCTTCTCTCTCTCTCTCTCTCTCTCTCTCTACACACACACACACACCCACTAACACACGCACACAGAAATCTCTATATCTACATAGTTAAACCTTATTGACGCTTAGGGCTAGCTTTGTGAGTATGTAATGGTTGACTCGATTTCAACAAAACGTTTCTATATCTCTCAATCGACAAAAGTTAGTGGGCAGTACGAAAGGTAGATTTTTTTGAGTTTTGAAGATCTTTTTTTGTAGCTCTGACATGCCATTTCCATTTAATTTTAGGTTCTCGTGGGTAAAT
The DNA here is from genome assembly GCA_022606695.1 of Vaccinium macrocarpon. Lineage (NCBI taxonomy): Eukaryota > Viridiplantae > Streptophyta > Magnoliopsida > Ericales > Ericaceae > Vaccinium > Vaccinium macrocarpon. The sequence continues at coordinate 24,858,198 of CM040175.1, forward strand.
TTAAGAGGGTTATCTGTGTTATCATCTTTCTCTGGTATATTGTTGATTGCAATTTAATTTCGGCCTGTTTGGGATACCAAAAATTAACCAGCTTTAGCAAAGAGTTTTAGGTTGCTACTTAATGGAGACCTATCAATTGTCGGTATTGATACTCTTATTGTCTTGGCAAACCATTTATCAGTGGCAATTATAAAAATGGGTAAAAATCAAAGACACCCCTACATCTATGGACCGTTATCGCTTAATACCCTCTACGGCTCTATCTAAAAAACCGATCGAAGAGACTTTCATGCATGAATCAGTATATCACTCAACTCCCATCCATCAAACTTCCGTCTACTATTTGGAGGGAAAATGATCAAAGGCACCAGTAAGATTTCATAAAATGAACCCCTGAATGTATACTGCTATACATATGTATGTATATACTCCCATGAACCATTCCCTTCTCCCTGCAAACCGTAACAGCCTCTTTTCCCCTTCATATGCTTCCATCTTGCTCTTTAAGCACAAAAAATGATTACCAGATTTGCTGTTGGGGACCACCAATCACTATTCTAATCTCACATTCAGCAAAATTAACTAAGAAACGATAAAAATAGAAAATCCTCAAATTTGATTTCACAGATGAAAAGGATATCATAGAAACCGAACATGCATTAAAACCCACAATCCAAAAGATAATTGAATTCTGAAAGTACGATTGAAAACGTGTGAACCAGTAATAATCTTCAACATTTTAGGATTAGATATTGCATGATAAACTTCAAGCCGAATCCTTTCATTTCAGATTTTGCCACTTGGGATGAACCAGTAATAATCTTCAACATTTTAGGTCTTAAAAAATGCTAGATGAGGAGCTAATCCAGCCGTCAAAGGGTGTCCCTTTGTCTCCACCCTCATTACAATGATGTCTCCCTCCTTCCCCTGCATTAAAACTCTCGAAATTCAGAAAAAAGGGTAACCACCAATGAGAGACGCTAATCCCTCTCTCTGTCTCTCTCTCTCTCACACACACACACACGCACACATGAGAGGATTAATTTGGTTTGCTAAGTTGTCAAGGAAAACTTACCCTCATTTATGGAAGGGCATCTCAATCATTTTACACACTCCATTGACGGAGTAAATTTTGGTAGTTATTCATACATGGAGGGGTCTCCTCGATCGGTTTTTTAGATGAAGTGTATTAAGTGATACCGGTCCATAGATTAGGGGGTGTCTTGGATTTTTACCATATAAAATTTGGGTGCTCAGTTATTGGAAATGGCTATAAGAATTAGATTGTCAGGTATTCTAATGTTTTATGTTAATTCTAGGTCCTCTTTGGAATACAGAAACAGGACAGCTTTTTCTCTGTCCTGTTTGTTGCACCTTTTCTTTCATTTCCACAGTTTGAACAAGTACATTTCCTTTTTTTTTTAATTTATCTCATGTCTGAGCATGACACATTTACTTTGCAAAATAAAGCTTGTAATGGTAGAATTAAATCTAGGAGCAACAACGTAGCTCTCAGTGTTCACTGTTCAGATGCAAACAGCACTGTTTTATTCTTCGCATGTTTAGAATTTGAGCAAATAGAGGAATATTATTTGTTGATTATTAGGTCGATGGCTATCAAGCCCTTTAAAATCCTTGCCAGGATCAACATGGGAAAGCAAGGTTTGGTGTATTTAAACAATTAGGGACAGAGTGCGAATAGGGCATTGAAATGCTGAGAAACAGATTTTCTTTGATGTTTAGTGCGTACGTAATTATTGAAATGATGGGTACTTTATTCTTTGGGCTTCTGTTATGTTTTTACACTTTGGTGGCAGAAGTGGTTTTTGTCTTGATCTCCTGGTTCTTGTTGTTGACATTACTAGCGGACAAGGGTGGTTATATTTGATTGTATAATAGTTCAAAGCCAAGGACAGGATTGCTTTTATTTGCCTCTTTTTTACGAGAGCGATGTTCTATAATATTATTCATGACTAGTACTATTCGTTTTAAACCTCATTTTGAAATATCACCAATGTTGTTTCTATGTTTTTATTTTTTAGTATGAATATGAAGCAGTCATAGAAGATTATTTGGAATATTAATCTGAATTGGTAGCTGAGGAAGAATAATGCTAAGCCATCTTATAATTTTGATTTCTCTAATACGGCTTTGTAATGTGCGAAGAAGACATAGACATTTGTCTCTTACTACTAGATTTTCTATATCTGCATCTGTATATGATGGTAGATGTACCAGAGCTTGAACCTATATTTAAGATTTGTCATTTGTTTTTCCTGCTTTTATTTGCCAAAGTATACTTTTTGGTTAATTTGGTCTGCATTCAGGAACCGAGGACTCAGCATCAGGACTTCTAGAGCTTACTGTGATAAATCAGAAATGCCAAGTGTTCATTTGGATGACAAAGCTGGTAATGGTGATTCTTGCTTGGTGATATCTGAGGGACATACGTTTCTGAAGAGACTTTATAGAGCTAGTCATGGTTCTCCTAAACCCTTTGTGGGACGGTGCAGTTTTTCTTCACAGGTGGATTCAGAAAGCAGTACACAAGAAGATGACGATTTGGAGGATGGTTTTTCTGAGCTTGAAACTCCAGCTAATGCTGAGGTGGTTCAAGACAGCCATGCGGATGAAGGAAATGAAGATGAATTGATTTCTGATATAGAGCTCTCTGAAGATGAAGATGATGATGTTGAGGCTGATATTACTGAGAAAAAATCACAGAAGAAAGCTTCTTCAGCATTGTTCGATGCTATCATGGGTGCTCCAGGTTTATCTGTCCAAAGTGCTTTGGATAATTGGGTTGAGGGGGGAAATGAGTTGACTCGGCCAGAAATATCCTTGGCCATGGTTAATCTTCGAAAGCGTAGGATGTACGGGAGGGCTTTGCAGGTAATTTAACTCAATTATTATTATTATTTCCGTATATGCCTACTAAGTGAGCTATAATTACAAGTATCCTGGCTTTTATAGTTAGTTTTAGAATCAATTGATGTCGATCACCTGGCACCTGTAGGCTGTAAGTACATATTTGTAATTTGTATGCATGTGATTGTCTGCCTTTAGACTGGTTTTCAGTTATTCTGAAAAATACTGTCCCTCAATCATCTAGTTGGAAAATCCCTTGGACAAAGGCCAGTAACAACCTTTGATACTTTAGTTGGATTTGGTTCCATTGGATTGGACTAGAAGTTAAAGTTTACTACGGTGCTAAAGATAGCTCTCTTGATGGTTTTCCGTGTAGAACAGAGATCAACAAAGTTTTAATTCCTATTTCTCATGTTGAAGGGATATGTGTTCTGTTTCCTATTCCCCGCGGTGCCCATAGATTATTACTTAGTGGCGGTTTCATGAAGCTGAAGTTGAATGTTGTTTTTTTCTTTTCCCATCCTTATAGCCACTACCTCATGAAGTTTGGCTCCTCACATCATCTTGATGTATAATCTTGCAGTATGATCTTGTATCTCCTTAAAGAGGTGGAAGATATGCATTCTGTACATCTGTCTTCATTTTATCATGTTTTGTGTCCATTTTATTGACTATTTGTTCTAATTGTCCCTATATTTTTTGTTTCTCTTGTTAACATTAAATTAGATCAGTATCCTTGTCAATAGTCTCTTGTTGCAGTCTTGGGCTTCACGCTGGCGTAGTGATTCAGTTGTTGTCATCTTTAGCTTCTGCGTTACCAACTGTTCTATTTTAAAAAATTAACTTGATGATTAGTTAACTGTGTTCCCACTTTCCCTGTGAGAGATGCTAACATTGATGATTAAGCCATGTCAATTGCTTAATGTTGGATCACTGCAAAAGTGAATTCAGTTCTATAGCTAGATATCACATTAAGGACATGTTTAGCCATTATTAGTTGGTATCCTTGTTGATCCCTTATAAAAGTTATGTCAAAGCATAAGAGATGTTATTCAGCATATATTTGTCATGAAATAATACCTTTCACAATGTTGGGCTTCGCTATTTATTTTGTCTACATTCAGTCTCAGGGTGGTTGAGCTCTATTCTTTGCATTTCTTGGCATAGGTGGTTTTCAAATTTGTCTTGTTACAGTATATTACTACAAGTTATCTTTATTCTTGTTAAGGTTGATGTTCATCTTCCATATTCTCTGTAGATGCTCTTTATATGCTATAATCTCTTTTGGACCGGTAGGTAAGGATGTGTATTTAGCACGTTGGATAAAGATAAAGACTTAGTGATGTTGGTCTTCCGAGAGAAGTGTAGATTATGCTAATCTTAATATGGTTTTTCAAATGTGCCCAAGTCCTGAAACTTTGACTCTGAGAAACATGAGAACCCATGTCTCACTGAGAGACCAAGGGAGTTGACCATCCTTTGTGTTACAGTTTTGGCATTGTAGAAAATTCGGCATCGTGAGAGATGTACTGGGAATTCAACTATAATCCTATTGCCTGTTAAGGGGATGCGAGGATTAGCCATGCTTCTCAGATTCTGTGCCCGTAGACAGAACTAGGCGTCCCCATTGCAGGCTATGAATAGAGTTTTTTTGGGTCTTTGTGCCCCATGGGTACAAGTGTCTTAGGTCAATCCAACTAAGGGCTAGCCCGTGTCACTGATTCAGTTATGCCTTATGGAGCCTGAAGATCAAGATTGTTACAAGCTGAGTGTTCCAACTGAATCTAATGGGCTTGGAACTATCGTTAGGACTCAAAAGTCCGTTAGGACGCTTGACACCTTTTATGAGTAGAACTTGTGTTCCTATTGTCTCCCCTTTCCATCATGGAGAGATCTCTGGATATCATGATCTTGTAGAGACTACCTATGGTTTGCGTAGAGACTACGTATTTAGAGCACTGAATACTGCGTATTATTAAACAATTGCCTCATATGTATGACACGTGATTTGCGTAGTGGATGCATGTTCTGAAACATGATACGTGCATTCGAAAGCTGTATAATCTAAAACATTTTCTTTTGTTTCTTTAAAGATTCCTTTAGTAGACAAAAACAAGTAATTCTAAAGAACCAAAAAAGTAGGAAGGGACGAGTGGAGTAGAGCTTTGGCGACTCAAAGAAAAGTAAAAGAAAGGAATGATAATGTCCTGCAGATGTGTATTTCTGTTGGATCCTTAGTCATGAGAGCTAGTGAAGCTGTATTATTATTATAGACCTGAAAAGGTGTATTACAGATGAGGTCTATATGTTAGAAGAAAATCAAGGTAGAAAATTAAGTTCCTTGAACTCCAACTAAGGACACCCACCCGTCTTAGCTTATGCAATCCTAGGACACCCGTCTTAACTCGTGCACCCCTCATTTGATGCTGCTTATCTTTAATTTTCTCCCTATTGTCCTCTCTTGTTGAATTACTACTGATATGGTCATCTTGTACACCTCCTCTGTTTGAATGCTTCAACATCTCTTCTTGCACTTAACTAGAAAATTTTTGAGACTTAATACTCTGGTGGGGTTTTTTTTTTTTTTTTTGGAACATCAAAATTTAGATACAGAGACAGCAAGCTTGCAGAAAATTGGATACACGTGGAAAAAATAAAAGCCTTCACTCCCATATTTTTGCAAACATCTTTCCAATTTCCAGTCTCATTCCCCTTACTAGTAGTCTCCTGCCCTTCATTAAGAGTCCCTTCAATCCTTTTCTCCTCCTCCCTCCAAACTTGAATGAAAATTTTAAAGGAGGATTAAAGTGGGCATTTGGTGGAAGAATGGCCAAAGGTATTTCATTTAGTACATGCTTGGGGTTTCCATGGGACCTCTTTATTGATCTCATAAGAAGTTCCATGCACTTTGATCTTCAAAGATAGTTTGTCATGAATGTTACTGTTGCCATTTCCCATTTGATCCACATTTACTTCTGTCTTGCAGCTCTCTGAGTGGCTTGAGTCAACGAAGCGGCTCGACTTCAGTGAGAGAGATTATGCTTCTCGACTTGATTTGATTGCCAAGGTACGCGGTCTCCTCAAGGCTGAGAGCTACATTGACAAGATCCCGAAATCCTTGAGGGGTGAAGTAATCTACCGAACCCTTTTGGCCAATTATGTTGTTACCAACAACGTGAAGAAAGCAGAGGAAGTGTTCAACAAAATGAAAGACCTAGAATTCCCAATCACATGCTTTGCTTGCAATCAATTGCTTCTCCTTTATAAGAGACTCGACAAGAAGAAAATAGCCGATGTTTTGTTACTTATGGAGAAAGGGAATGTGAAACCTTCTCGCTTCACTTTTAGACTCCTTATCGACACAAAAGGCCAATCCAATGACATAAATGGGATGGAACAGATTGTGGAGACAATGAAAGCTGAAGGTATTGAACTTGACCTCCATACACAATCCATATTGGCTAAGCACTATGTCTCCGGAGGGCTCAAAGAAAAGGCAGAGTCTATTTTGAAAGAGATGGAAGGAGGCAACATAAAAGGGAACCGCCTGGCTTGTCGGACTTTGCTTCCTCTTTATGCTGCACTGGGGAAGGGCGATGAAGTGGAGCGGATTTGGAAAGCTTGTGAGTCTAACCCCAGAATCGACGAGTGCTTAGCTGCCATTGAAGCTTGGGGGAAACTAAACAGAGTTGTTGAAGCAGAGGCAGTGTTTGGCCGGATGAAAAATACATGGAAAAAGCTAAATGCGAAGCATTATTCTACACTATTGAAAGTTTACGTGGATCATAAGATGTTAACTCAGGGAAAGGATCTAGTGAAGCAGATGGCAGATAGTGGGTGTCGGATTGGCCCTCTCACCTGGGATGGAGTTGTGAAGTTATATGTAGGGGCTGGAGAGGTGGAAAAGGCGGACTCAATTCTTCAGAAGGCTGCACAACTGAACCGTATGAAACCAATGTTCATTTCTTACATGGCTATTATGGACCAATATGCGAGGAGAGGAGATATACATAACTCTGAGAAGATGTTTCATCGGATGAGGCAAGACGGGTACATGGGTCGTATGCGGCAGTTCCAGTCTTTGATCCAGGCGTATATCGTTGCCAAGGCTCCAGCGTATGGGATGAGGGAAAGGATGAAGGCGGATAATTTGTTCCCGAATAAAGTGGTGGCAGGGCAGTTGGCTTCTGTTGATGCGTTTCGGAAGACTGCAGCATCTGATTTGTTTGATTGAGGGTTTTCATTTTGGGATGTTTTGGGGGTTTTAGAGCAGCACACAACGACTTTTAATGTTTAAGTTGTTGGGGTACTTATTGTTTAAATCAAACTCTTTTTATTTAGGTTGAACAGTTGGGATCATCTGGTGCTGTTTCTGCTATTGAAGTTTTTTTCATTTCAGCCCTTATGCTCGAGAATATTTCCCTCTCTCTCAAAATTTCAAATTCAGAGTAGACACATTCAATCTGTGAAGATTTTATGACCAATAATGCTATGCACCCAGAAACGAAGTACCAGAAACGGCCCAGAATCCGACTTGGACCTCCACCTCACCCGTCTTTTGGGTACTGCGCTCATGTTTTTGTTTTCTTCAATTGGTTTTGCTTTTAGTTTTTGGCTTTCTTTCGTTTCTCTGCCCTACGTCTAAAACTGCATCCAAAGGGAACTGGGGATCGAAGCAGTCATGCCTTGCCTTCCTGTCGACGCAGGCATTTATGTCTGCCACTTCTTTCTGCCGGCAAATTCGATTCACTCGATTGCAATGGACACTTGCAGTAGCGAAGCATTGTTAAACCCTATATTCGCTCTTCTGAGTGCATCTCTCTCGACATTTGTCATCTCCGGTCATCTGTAGGACCTCTAAATGGTTGCCGGAGTGATCTTTCATGGCCAATATCTGAAGGAAGTGGAGTTTGGAAAGATAGGTTCCATTTGATCCAAGTCGTTCATTTGTTTGTCTTGTTGTGTCCATCATCCATGCAATCGGATAGATAGGGTATTGGCAAAAGCTTGGCCCCATCATATTTATTTTACAGAAGAATGAAAGGTCAAATTTTGGCCATCCATTTCTCTTGGAAAAATATATTCTTCGATCATATGGATACTGACATTTAAGGGGGTGTTCCATTAACAAAAAAACGGGTTTTTTTTTCTTTCAAAAATCAAGACAGATCATTCTCTTACAATACACCACATAAAAAATTGTGAAAAACTAGTTTTATTCTAAAAACTACATTAGCGGAACACCCCCTTAATGGACTTTTTTTTGGCGACCGAAGGTAAATATGTTGAGAGGTGCAAAATAAACGGTTCGAATTGTTAAAAGAGACCACTTTGAGTTCCATATTTAATGTATCACATGAAAGGATCTTGATTAGCTAAGTTCAGTATGTTGGTACAAAATGTTTGTGCCTCTATCTTTTCTGTTACTCCTATTACTTTGCCCCTTTGAAAAATTAATGGGTAAAAGTGGAGGATAATTTTTACAAGTTGATATGAAATGAGTATATTGAAGGTAAAATTTGAAGTGAAATGTGTAATGATGATATTTTTTTAATACAGTAAATTAGATACGAAGCAACACACTTAAAAAAGGAGTATTACTTACAGACTGAAGACTGGCATTGCTGGTGATCTTCTCGTTTAGGAACAACTGTGATATTGTGTCATAGAGATAATTTCGTTAATTTGTACAGAAGATATATCCGCAACTGTAAAGCTTGCCATTTGCATTGCTGGTTAAATGAAAACAATTTCAATTTTTACATCTTCTATACCCAAAAATCCTCCTCTAACAATTACCTCGTGCACCATGTCACCACGTGCGGGGAACGCACGATTTCAAGATCGGGAGGACGAATATTAAAAACAAATTTGTTTTTGATGGAAAGCAATATTAAGTTAGCCAACAAAAATAATGAAAAACCCTACCGAAAAATTACGCCAACCTGCTTATTTACTAAGAGAAACGAACACATTAGTGATTACATAAGATTTCACACCCTACACGTTTTGAAAAGCAAAATATTTATTCCAAAACTCTTGGTTGGATCAATTTATAACGATAAGATGTTGGGTAGGCTAATTTATATACTTGCATTTTTGAGAAAAACCATTCTTCTAATAAAGACTTGAAATTGGATGGAAAATGCTTAGTACCCATAATAGTTACCCAACTCATAATGAAAGTCTAATGCACTGCATTTAATTGCATTTGTGAGAATTTGTAAACAGAAATCACCATATTTGTGGTTGCAGTTGTGGTAAAGCCTCAAAGAATTGTATGACCACAAATCTACAATTCAAACCATGCATCATCCTTTGCACAACACACGTAGGTGCACAAATTACATTCTTCATTGCTCTTGTGCTGAACTTGGAGACATTAAATTATGTAAACTGCTTGGTGTGAACCCTAAAATCCTGAACGGAATGCGCAAGAATGAGGCAGTTGATCCAACCATGTAGACAGAAATTTCAGACTAGAAAAAACTTGGAGCCAAATGATTGATTAAATTACTTGAAATATCTATCCGGTATGACTATTAAGTTCCCATTACAAAACTTTTGCATCAAGGTGAGTGTAACCTCCAGCATTAACAATGAAGCATCCAGCTCCTGTTGGCATTCCACATAATCAGTCATCATCGGATGAACTATCTGATGACAACCTTCCAACTTCATTTTCCAAAGTCGTATCCTGCTTGCAAGTTGCACATGGAATTTATTAGGAAGAAAATGCATTGCAGACCTCAGCCAATGATGAGAGAAATAGCTGCTAATAGTTAGAATGTGTAACCCCCAAATGCCAAATTTATACCTGCATCTTATCCCAGTCCTTCAACTTAGGATTTGTTAGCATGTAACCATCCCGTAAGGGAGCCCAGGCAGGACCTTCACCAACAACTGTGCCTCTGGATGTACCAGCCTGCACGTCATAAGAAAATCAAGTAGTTGGCATCTGTTCGAATCAACAGAACACTAGCGAAAGGGAAATAAACCCCATGATCCCAGCTCCCAATATGGTTAATTGCAACATTTCATTCGTAATTTATCAAAAGAATAACATGAAGAGTTCCAGCAGAGAGAGAGAGAGAGAGAGAGCCAACCTTGGTGAGAGTTTCAGCTGTTTGTGATGATGTCTTGCCCAACTCCGAAAAGAAAGCTTCTTTCCTCCGCTTTCTTATTACTGGCAAATCCAAGACAAGTAAGAATCAATGAAAGAACTAAGCCATGGCAGAGACTCCAGGGTAGATCATTTGAAAAGTGGAAAATGGAGTCAGAAGTAAATCTCAGTAGATAATGTCAAGGGTATCATGATCATGTTTAATTTTTTTCGATTTCTTTATGTAGAGGATGGGCCAAGAAGCATACCAACTGCCTTCCTTAACACCAGCGATGACGAGGAAGATTAATCTTCTAAAGCATAGGGCAATCTCAGAGCAAAGGATGCAAATGGGTCTAGATTGGTTTCCAGGCCAAATTAAGAAATTATAGTGACTAATGGTTTTCTTCTCCAAAAGGTGGTAGAGCTATCGTCTGCCTTTGACCAATAAAAACTCAACTAACCATACAAGCTGGGAAGTGGGAACAAGTTTACGTTTCTCAGAACTAAATTGTCAGCTGACAGGTGCTTTAGACAGTGAGCACTGATGTGTACTAGTATTTTCTCTAACAAATTACCTACTTTACAACACTTGTTTTGGGACCCACTCACTTTAGAGTATGTATCCATTAATCAGCACGGGCAACGAAATGACAGTCATTTTCCACAATAGTACTCAATTACTCATATTTATGGATTGATAAAGTTATCAAAAACCTTCTGTGTTCTTCTCTTACTAGTTTACTCCAGCTATATCTTAGAATTATTACTACATAACGAGGTTTAGAGAAGTCGTGTTACGTGTTTGACGTATAAAATAGATCACAAAGACAAATGAACCCCAGTTCCCACACCAACTTCTCCTGCATACCTTTTGCATCTTTCGACCTTGATGGATTCAATCCCTTCTGAGCATTTTGAGCTTTGTTGACCTGTATGAGATGCCCAACAACATCAGTTAAATATCAAGCACAAGTCAAATGAGGCAGCAAAAGCAAAACCTTTTATGAAACAAAGACCCAAATAAGACGTTGATTTTAAAAGGAATGCAAGCAACTTACAGCATTAAATAGCTTGACCACTGAAACTCCAGCAATGCATGTGGAAAGCAAGGACTTCATTAGTTTCAACATTGAAATTAATATAACACAGATTTTTTTTTCCAGATAAAGTAAATCCTTTAGACATAAACATGTCTCAGTACCTCCTTTTGTAGCAACTCCAATAAGAAACTTTTCATGGGAATCCAAGAAATTAGCAGGCTTCACGTGCCCCTTCTCCCCTATCTATGTGATTAAGCAATAAAAAGTTATCTCTAGGAAACATAATTGAATGGAAAAGAAAATAAATATGTCGCATAAAACAGAAAGCACATAGAAAGGACAGGTGAAAAAAGGGGCGTCGAATGAAATACCAAATGTTTCTCCTTTTTTGCCTCCCCCCTGACTTTCCTTTCAGTTTCTTCTTCAGCAAGCTTCTCTGCCAGTAACTTCTGGTGTGCTGATAATACAGGGCCCTGCAAAGATAATGAACTTTACAAAAGTCCTTGAATTAAATGTAAGAACATAAACAAGCAGGTTAATTACCAGAAGATCATCCGAAATATTCGTCTTTGTAATTTTCTTGAATGCCATCCGGAAAGCATTACAGCCTTCTATGAACTTTGTAATTCCTGGCTGAATTTCACCATCTTCATCTTCAGACATTTCATTCTCCATATCATCATTTAGGGGTTCCTCTTCTTCCTCATCCGAAGATTTTACATCGCGCACCTCATTTCTGCTATATGATTGTTCATTTCTATTTCTACCAACGGGGGAAGGTTCATCATCATCATCCGAATTGTAGTCCCTCGCCCTTTTGCTATAAAGTTTTTGCATTCTCTTGTCTATTTTAACCTTCTTCTCCCCCGAGCCCTGAAACACTCTTTGCTTCTTCTTTGTCTTGCCACCCTTCTTGTGCCCTATTCTCCTCTTCTTCGGGCCATTTCCAGTTTCTTGTGTATGCACCTCTTCAGCCATTGAGAAGCCCCAATTTCTGAAGGAAATACAGTCTGATCATTTCCAAAAAATGAAATATGGTATAGTTCAGTGCATTCAAATCTCAATGACATCAAATAGTGGCTAGGAAAATTGTTTGAATACGACTACATTTCTAGGTGTTCTTTTAAAGTCGAAACATGCTGGCAGTCAAAGTGGCAATACAACAAAATACACAAAAAGCCAGGGAAAAAAAAAAAAACAAAAACAAAACACAACAAAACAAAGGAGGAAGAGGGAGAGGGAGAGAGAAAGAACATAAACATAGTTTGTTTGTTCCATTGAACACTTTGAAGCACGGGTACGCCGGAAAAGTCACCGTAGGTGCACCAGGTATCGGTACTCTTACGGCTATGGCCCGGTACAACAAATTACGAACCGGGTACGGAGAAAAGTTACTCGGTACGGTGCAGTATTTAGGTCCGGTGTCGGGAAACCATGGGTACGTCAGAATCAAGGTGCTGTTCATGTGTTTACCTGAATCGAAGATGGGTCTGCGAAAATGGTGATAGATTGATGATGATAGCTGAAGAAGCTGAATTGAGGCTTCGATCGAGAGACGAACCACCTGTCTTCTTCGCAATCTTCGTTCTCCCTCCCCCCCTGCGAATCACCGTTCCTGTCCCAGTATGTGTATCGACGATTCAGACGTGCGGCTGGGGTTTAGGGTTTACCTCAATGTATCTTTGCTGGGGTACGTAGGGCTTCGTTAACGAAAAGGATAGGAAAATTTCAAATTCATCAGATACAACAAACAAATATCAATTACACAGATGTTTTGCCAAAAAAATCACACTAACACGTGAGGATGTTTTTTGTTTTTAAAGAAATTGTCAAATAAATAAACTTTTTTTTGAAACAATATCAAAAACATGGGATTATAATTTATATGGATAAAATAAGTTTTTTGCTTTTACATACAATGAAATAATTCTTAAAACAAACATTAAAAAATCTAGTCATACACATCCGAACCCGCATATTTTTTGGAAGGGGGGTGCTGGAGAGCACTCTCTGGAGATCGGCTCTGGTGTGCATAGGCACCCGAGACCCTTTCGGGAGAAACCTTGAAAGTACTAGAACACGTGTTCTTTAGAGTCATCACTTGATTTTAAGGTTAACCAAGCAACCAAATTTAACATACAAAATTCGAGACTACGATTCCATCGTAACCAGAGTGATTTTTGTTCGAGAGCTAAGTTACAAGATGGGAAGATTTTATTTAAAAAATGCACACATCCTGCCGAATCAAAATTATTAGCCTCTACTCATAATTATGGGATTTTAAAAGAGTCTTTAAAATGATTTAGACAATTTCGAGAAAGAGAACCAGGAAAAATAAATAAAATCAGCAATGCATAAGGCTAGTTTAAAAGAAAGAATAGTTGCCGAAAATGATAAAATAGGTGAAAACTGAACTTCTTGGATCAACGTTCGGATGCTCCCCTCAAAATCACGAATTCGGCAAATATAGCTCTGTTCGCCGCGAAAAGTAATTTACTTAACTAATGCTTCGAAAAATTTGGATTAAGGACAAAGCTTTGGATAATTTTGGAGATTGAGCTTAGGACTAATATTTTTGTAATTTTGGTGGCTGATTTTTTATGAGACTTTTCTTAGTTTTTTAGAAGAGAAACACTAGAGGAAAGCTTTTTTTTTTTGGTACACAAGAGGGCCTAGGCCCTATGAAACATAAACACTTGACGATGTAGCTCTAAGAACTCCAAGACCATCGGGGTCATTGCGCAAATCATCCAACTCATCTGGTAGTGCTTGATCAAACACTTGCTCACCTTGTTCCAACTGAAGACCCAATCTAGCAAGATTATGTGCACAACTATTTGCCTCTCTCCACCCAAAAGTTAAGTCACAAATCCATCCCATTTTAAGTTGCTCATGGATCATCTGGATCATATTGTAGTTAGGATCAAAAGGAAGCTGGTTTGAAATCGCCCTGAAAGCCACCTGTGAATCTGTTTCCAACACAACATGGCGCAGCCCCAAATCCCACACAAATTTAAGACCTCTCCAAATACCCCAAAGCTCAGTCCTTAAAGCATCCACATTCCCAATTCTACAAGCAAAACCTCTAATCCAACTAGAGGAAAATTTTGGATGCAAGGAATAGGCTAGAATAAGTTTTTAGGCTAGGATTTCTTGAGGTTTCTTGTCGTGTGTTAAACTTTAGGCTTAGGCATCCTTTCATAGGCACCATAGAAGCTTCCACCTTCAATTTTTCACCAGAAATCGGTTGAGAGGTGACTAAATGGAGCATGGACAGCCATATTGATGCTGCAGAGTTCTGTCTATTCGAAATCTGGGATCAACCTTGTGTTCGCAAGGTCAACCTTTTGTCCATAAGGTCAAACATTTAGTCCGCAAGGTTGAATATATATAGATTTTTTTAACGTCCATTGTCAGTGGAACTTTTACTCTTGCAGCCATATGGTGTATTTTGGGCCATGAAACTAGGTTTTTTTTAGTGAGTTTTGGGCTTGGAACGGTGTTTTTATTGATTGGGTTGATAAATGGATTCGGAATGGGCTAAAGGTGGGTTTATTGGACTTATAAAGGTTGAGTGAGCTTTTCTTGGTTTGGTGGATCTTGGAAATGATAAATCCGAATTAATCGAAGCATTAATTAAACACAATAAATTTCACGACGTAATTAATAATTTTCATCATTGGGGACACATCCAGACTCCTGCTTAGGAATTAAGAATAATCAAATTTGGGTGTCTACAGTGTGCGGCATCAGAGCCATCAGATGTATTTCAACAGCTCGGATTTCATCTCAGCAATATGTTAAGTGGAGTCGTCCATTGCCGTGGTGAAATTTGAGCCGTTGAAAATACATCTGACAAACTTGATGCCACACACCAAGGCCGATCTCCAAGGGTGCTCTCCAGCACCCTTGGGTACCAAAATTTTTGGGTTTTTGTCGTATCTCGTACTAGTACCCATACCACACATGTAAATAGATTGTACATATGCGTGATTGCATTCGCAAAATATGAAGTCTCAATAAAAGAACTCTGGTACATAGTACTTCCTTTCTCCGGATTTGTTGGTCCATTTTGGAAGTTAGTGCCACTTTTTAAAATTATATTTAATAATTTATAATGTTTTATATAATTTTAAAAACATTGTCTTATAGAACTAATCGAGATCTATCAAACAAGATCGATATTGAACGTATAATTGCTTACCAATTAAAAGGTATCACTAATTCGAAATCTATCAAACAAGATCATATTGGACATATAATTAATTACTTACCAAGTAAAATATAACACTAATTTTTTATCTAGTTGAAATAGAACGAAGGACAAACAAATCCGGACAGAGGGGTATAAGATATCACTAATTTTTCATCATTAAACTTTACCCACTTACTTTTCAAAAAGAAATTTACTTTTAACGGAAAAATAGGAAATGTACTAACTTTTATTCACTAACTTTTCAACATCATACTTATTTGGAAACAGTCCAAAATGAAATACAATACTCTTTTTAAAGAACGGATGAAGCATAGCCTTTTTGTGTATTGGTTCAAGAAATTTCCAAGAGACCACAATGAGTTACATATTTACTTTGTATCAATGAAAATATCTTGATTAGCTAAAAGTTCAGTATGTTCATATTGACAAGAGATTAGCTAAGTTCGTTGAGGGTGTTTGAAAGTCTCATTTTTAAATTTTCATTTTCAACTTTTTGGCTTTTTAGCTTTTTAGATTACAGTCATAATGTATTTTGAATTTAGAGGAGTGTTTGGGAGGAATGTACATAATACATTTGGCAATAGAAATAGTGTTTGGGAGATATGTGCATAATACATTTTGTAGGTATTTTTGTTAATCAAAATGAAAGAAATAGAAAATGAGAAGTCAAAAAGCTCCTTCCAATCTACTTTTGGCTTCTGCTTCCTAAACCTGTAATCGGAGAACTTACTTTCGGAGAACATGTTTTATATGGAGGCTCCCAAACAGCCAAAACATGAAATTGGAAAAATGAGAAGCCAAGAAAGAGCTCCCAAACAGCCCCTAGTTTTTTTTTTAGCATATAAGATACTCCCTCCATCCCAAATTCTTGTACCATGTCACTATTTGGGACCTCTACAAAAATCATCCATATCTTTTGATCTATAATGATTTTTATTTGCAATATGGATCTTGTTTGATAGATCTCAATTAACTTTATTAAACATATTTTTCAGAATTATAAAAAACATTATAGATTGTAAAATATAGATAATTGTTCGAAAAAATCAAAAAATAAAAATGGCAAACAATGTGGGACAGAGGGAGTATTAAAATGTGAGACTCACAAAAGTAATCGAAATGGGACTGCGTGAAGCCCCACTGACCACTGTTTCCATAACAGTCGAACGGTGTTCCATTATGCCTCAACTTTTGTATCCTTTACACAGGGAAAGCTAGAAATTCCAACATGGGGTCTCTGCCCCATTTTGCCTCCACCAATAAATCAATAATACACGCACCCTTAAGTAAGGAAGCCCGCCCTTGTCACATACCAAAAATTATTGACTGGTTATGAAGTATCGTCACGTGAGACTTTAGAAATTAGAATCCTAATTTTATTACACCCATTTTGCCTCCAATAATGCACGCACCCTTCTTTCTTAAGTAAGGAAGCCCGCTCTTGTCACATACCAAAAATTATTAACTGGTTATGAAGTATCGTCACGTGAGGCTTTAGAAATTAGAACCTCAATTTTATTACACATTAGTATGAGTTTTGCCATAAAATACAAAGCTTCCGTGTCAATTTATGGTGGGGTTGGGTCCAAGTGCTCTAGGAGCACTGAATAATCACTTTTCACATAAAAAATTAATTATTTAAAGCGTGTAAGAAAATCATCAAAGTGAATCTTTTAAAATTTTTAACATTTTTTACAGGTGATATTTTGCTCCCATTGTAACCACAAAAAAGTCTGTCAATCAAAAAGTACAAAATTTCTTAGAGAGAGAGAGAGAGAGAGAGAGACCAATATGAAGAATGACTAGATGCCTGAAAGCTTAAGAAACCCTTATATGCTCGTTCAGAGCTTTCCCATCCTCTAAGTAAGTATGTCTAGCTTTATAAATACCATGCATGCATTTGATGAAACCAATATATATGCATATTATGTAACACTTGCAATTTCCTTCAAATTGCAAAGGCCTCATCCCAACTGAATTCTTGTTTTCTACCACACCCAAAAAATGGCAGATTGGTCCCAACTCCCTTATGATCTTATATCCATGATTGCAAACAGAATACCCACCATTGAAGACTTTCTTGCACTTTCTTCAGTTTGTCATTCATGGAGATCTGTCTACACAAACAAGAATTGGTCACCTTGCCCTCATTTTCCATGGCTAATGCTTTCTGAAAGCAAACACAATCAACCCACTAGGGCTTTCTTTAGTTTCTATAAGAACAAGAGGCATTTAGTGCCACTCCCTGAATCTCAGGGGAGAAGATGTTGGGGGTCTTCTTGTGGTTGGATCTTCACCATTGGTCTTGATCTCCAAATGCACCTCTTGAATCCCGTTACCCGAATTCGCATCGATCTTCCACCACACTCAACATTCAGCCAAGAATTCACCTTAGAATTGGCTGCGACTCTTGATTGGTATCGCACCCATTTCGTTCACAAGGCCTTTGTGTTCAAGATGAGTAAAAGAAAGGGTGATATTCTTGTTATGGTGATTCACGGCAAGAATTGTTGTTTGGCATTTGCTAGACCCGGATTCAGTTCATGGGTAACTGTTGAAAGTTCAACCCCTTGTGTTTTCAAAGATGTCACAGTGTTTGATGGTCGGATTTTCGCACTTTGTGATTCGGGTGCACTTCTTGTTGTGGAGGATATTGCTGATGGCCCTAGTTCAGCAGCAAGTGTCCGACAAGTTGCCTCACCGCCAAATGGGGCAATGGATTGGGAGAAAATGTACTTGGTGGAATCATTTGGGGAACTTTTGCTTCTATGCAGACGCCTAGCTCGGTCTATTATTGATTTTTCACTTCAGACAGTAAGTTTTGAGGTCTACAAGTATGATTTCAATGGTCAAGAGTGGATTGAATTGGAGGAATTGGGTGATCGAGCTTTGTTCATCGGTGATAATCATTCGATGTCTCTTTCTTCCTCGGAAGATGTCAGCTGCAAAGCCAATTCCATCTACTTCGCTGACGATAACCCGGGAAGGTGGCCAGCAAGTGAAGAGGACCATGGAAAATGTGATACTGGAGTCTATAAAATGGCAGACAGGTCCATCCAATCACTAGATTTCGATGAGGATTTCACTCTTAATTATCCTTGTCCAATATGGGTGATGCCTGCTCTATCTTAGGTATTGTTTGGTGTATATTTATCTTATTTAAGGTCCTGTTAAGATCTGCCTTGTGCAGTTTTCATATCAGGACCATGATTTGCTAGAGTAAGAGCTCCAATGGTACTTCCTATAGTAGAGGGTTATGATCTGTTTTGGTCTGCTAATGGTTCTACTAATCTTGCTTGCCCAATTCTATGGTCATTCAATATGAGACATGAAAGGACCCAGAAGAAACCTATTTTTCAGTTCTTTAGATCTTGAATTCTGAATTCGACCTTCTTAATTGTGTACCTTCAGGGATCAGCAAAAACTGGTTCCCAAGAAGGGGAATAGTGCAACCCCAAGGCCCAAGGGATAGCTCTAGTGTCAAACAGGAATGGGCTGTAAACCCAGACATTCTGAGTACAAAACTTGGCAACCTCTTGGGAGAGAAATCCCTTGTGAATCTCCTAGTTTTGGCGTGGATTAGTCGAAGTGCGTATAAGCTAGCCTGGGCACCTTAACTATCCGAAGGAAAAAAAAAAGAGGAAGGGAATAGAGTAGTCAATATTGGACTGTTCGCCATCGGTAATAGATGCAGTACTAAGTTTTTATTGGAGAGCTGGATAGTTGAGAAAACATTGAATGAACAAACTTCAGAGGCAAGTACCCAAAAAAAAAAAAAAAACCTTCAGAGGCATTTTCTAGGTATCTTGCTTGAGGGATTGTTGTTTTCTGGGTTTGTCATGTTTGCCTTTGAAGAAAGGGACTGTGTAGGAAGAAATAGGGGTAGTTCTTTTTGTGAAATCCTTCATCATCATCATTTTGAGGTAGCTATTTTTTAGCCATATCACTCACTTTGATAGAAGAAAATAAATTAGACAAGCCTTGAATATTTATTGGTATTCTGAGAACTCCAGAAAAACTTGGGTATGTTTCCAGAGTTTTACGGCCATGGGAATGATCTCCTAGTAGAAATCTAATTATTTGGCACGATCCCACCAGCATCAGGCACTACAACTATTCAGATAATTCATCAGGCAAGGAAAAGGAAGACAATAAATAGGTCGATTCACCAAAGAAGGCTCTAATTCATAAATTCACACTGTCAACAATCGAACATTTCAAGGTTGGCGTCTCGTACAATGTACCGTACAAAAGATTTCTACCTTCTGCAAAACAATGACTCCTGTTACATATATCCAGCCTGTCAAGTTTGATCATGAATGCAGAGTTTTGTACAAGTTCCTTTCCGAAACTCCACCTAAAACATAGAGCAAGATGCTCAGGTGAAAATGTCAAAATCGTTTACACGTCAGCTACCAGAAATTACAAAGAAAAAAAAAGGAACCAATTATGTTTATAGGCATGATCTCCTTACCCAGGAACCCATCAGAGAGGAGAAAACAACATTTTCTTCTGCTGCATCCCCCACCACTCACTGCTTTAGCCTTCTAGTCTCTGGATCTAACATTGCTTCCCATAATTGCGAAGGCAGCATCTCCCCCAATCCTGCATTCCGTTTGTAAAAGCAAATATGAAAAAGCATGGAAGCTGAACTAGTTTAGTAATGGTCTCATAAAATGTCTCCCGTTGGATTCACGCAACACAAGGACGAACGGAAGATCTAATGATACATGAACCACAAAATTCTTTGCTATTTGAAAATATCCATTTGCATGAACATTAGAATGACAGGTGCAACAGAGTAGTTTTCATCAGTGAAACTCGAACTAGGTGAATGTTAAAAGGCATACATTTAACCCAGTTAGTCCAAATAGACTAAATTCTTAGGATCTGCAGCTGACAATGAATTTGAGTTCACAGCACAACAAGAGTGAAAATCAGCAGATCCACAGTTTCTTCAAATGAATCAAAACTATGAAGGACAGAAAATGTCTTCTTGATTTTCATTTTCAACTTAGCCTGACTAGTAAAATATTGTCCCCTTTGCTTGTCACGTGGGACATGGCAAGTGCACAGCGTTGTGCTAAGAGAGTTCTCAAGTCTTCACATTCATTTAATTTTTTTCCTTTTTTTTTTCCCCGAGTCTAATGCTGTTTATGAGATGTAATAGAATATTCAACTTATTATAAAAAGTTATTCTTGGCATATAAATTTGTATACTTCACTGGATGCACATGAATTGCATATATATATATATATATATATATATATATATATATCAGAGCCAAGTAGGTAATTGTTGAGTTAGAACCAATTTAATCTGTAAATTATTTTTGAAACTTAGAAAATTCAATTAGTATTTTGTCCTTGTTTATCTGCGTTTGAGCATCCTGTCTCTGGCCACCCAAGTTTGAAGCCCTGTTAGATGTGTAAGTCCTAAGAGTGAGGCAGTCATTAGGATAGGGTCACCAATTGGGTATGAGTGTATACAGGCTAGGTCTCAAAAAAGATAACTCCGGGAAAAATATTAAGAGAAATTTTTAAGTGAAAAAGATAATGAATAGATTATTTAGGTGCAGCTCTTCAACTAGCTCAATGGCTTCGATGTCGTCCCATACCGCATATAGTAAAAACGAAGAAGAACATGAATATCAAGATTGTACTACGACTTAGGAAATTGAATATACCAAAATTTCCAAAGAAAAGAAATTTATAAAACTAGTTTTTTAGAAGATACTTTTAAGACTGATCAAGTAGCAAAAACTGTAAAACAAGTTTATGCAATTACAAAACAACAAGAAAGATGTGCTCTCTTAAGTAAAGAATCAGTTAAAAAACATATAGAAAGAGGTTATAATTTTATTCATGTAGGATTAGTACAAGTTGCAGTTAAACCCCTAACACGAAAGAGGACTTAATTCTTCAATCTCGTTAGCTTTAAGAGATAGTAGATTCACAAAGATATAGTGATAGTTTGTTAGGCTTAATGGAATCTAGTCTACACAATGGTCCAGTATATTTTAATTGTTTTCCTGATTTACCACTTAGTTTAAGAGATAAAAATATTCTAAAAACATTAACTCTAAATATTCAAACTCACGGAGCAATTACCAATATGCTCAAGGAAGTCACTCAATTGCTTTTAGTTTATATCATTATTTATTATAAGTGTATGAAAACTAATTTAAATATTCATGCCTTTAGTCAAAAGTCCAAAAGACAAAACTCTGTACTCATACAAAAGTAGCACTCAGCGATGCTAATGTCCATGTACCAAAAAACAATCCAATGGAATAATATCCAAGTTACCAACCAGGTTGGCTTAGTGAAAATGAAAGTTTCCCACAAAGAATACAAAATGATACAGTAGATTTAGATTATATCCAACAATACTTAGATGACACAGTTAGAATTAGTTTTGATCAACAGCGAGTTAACACTCCCCTTAAAATTAGAGAACTTAGTAGGTTAGAAAGTTTTAACAGTGTACCTAGGCAAGATAGAAATTTGCTAGATCCAAAAGTTAGGTTAAAAGGAATTGAAACAACTTCACAGGTTAGTAAACCATGTTACTCAACACAGTCAAAATTTGAGGATGAAGAAACATCCCAAGGATCACCAACCCAAACTGATTTTGAAGAAATAGCCCCTCATCCTATAGACAAAAGTTTACTGACTATACATAGAGATTTTACTATAGATATAGAAAAATTGTTTCGAGAATTTAAATCAAGAAATAATGCAGTAAAAAGAAAAGAATATCGTAGTAAATATAATCCTAGTCAAACATCTGAAATAGTAAAAAATTGGAAACAATTCATGAAAGATATGAGAACAGAAGTTCCATTTTTTGATTATCTAGAAAATTATTATCAAAAAGTTAACACTAGTATACAGATTGTTGGGAAAAAATCAGATAGCACAGTAAAAAATCACGGTCAAAATATTGATAAAATTGATGCATTAATTTCTAAAATAAATACTAAAAATAAAAATATAAATGTTCTTAATAAAGATACACGGGAAGAAGACTTTTTATTGATTTAATTAATAAAATAGAAGATCCCGAAGTTAAAAACAAAGAATATATTAACAAATTTAAACAACTTCAGATACAGAAAAGTAAAAAATCCCAATATACTAAACCAGTAGCAAATCTCACTACCATAGCTAAGTTTAATAAAAAACAAAAGGAAGTTACCCTACAAGACTTGCAACAAGAAGTGAACATTATCAAACAGGATATTATTGGATTAAAAAATAATGATATAAAATTAAGTACCCAGACAATAGAGAAAAATAATCAATCTTCTGATGAATCCTTAGAAACAAATAGTCTAACTACTTTCGAAAAGTAATAATAAAAGAAAACAATCACCAAGATAATGGTTTAGGAAATGATAGGATAAATATAATAAGTAATATGGATCTCATCCAAAAATGGCATGCTAAAGTAAAACTAGTAATAAATGATTATGAAATTAAAGTCACTGCTCTCATTGACACTGGAGCAGATTTAAATTGTATCCAAGACGGTCTAATACCTACAAAGTATTATCACAAGACAACCGAATGCTTAAGTTCTCAAAATGGGTAGTAAAATGCGTATCAAATACAAATTACCAAAAGTTCATGTTTGCCAAGATAAAGTTTGTTTCAAAACTTCATTTGTCTTAGTCCAAAATCTAACTGATACAGTAATTTTAGGTGTACCTTTTATTGGCTTACTTTACCCATTCACAACCAATAGTAACGGAATCACTACTAAACCTTTCGGTCAACAAGTAACCTTTAGATTTTTAACAAAACCTGAACGTAGAGAATTAAAACAATTAAAAGGTTGTCCTGAGTCCCAATCTATTTGTAGGATAAATAAAAAAAGTAAACATCTAAAATTCCTAAAAGATGAAATTAGATATAAAAGAATTGAAGAACAACTCACTGATAAATTTCTAAATCAAAAGATAGAAAATTTCAAAAATAGGTTAGAGAAGGAAGTTTGTTCTAATCTTCCCAAAGGCATTTTGGCATAGGAAAAAACACATTGTAACTTTACCTTATATAAAAGGATTTAGTGAACAACAAATACCTACAAAATCTAGACCTATTCAAATGAACCCTGAAGTTATGGAAACTTGTAAAAAAGAAGTCAATAATTTTCTTGATAATAACATTATTCGGAAAAGTAAATCACCTTGGTCATGTCCTGCCTTTTATGTTAATAAAAGTGCAGAAATTGAAAGAGTAGTTCCTCGATTAGTAATTAATTACAAACCATTAAATACAGTATTAGAATGGATAAGATACCCAATTCCTAATAAAAAAGATTTAATTAATAGACTAAGTGAAGTAGTAATATTTTCAAAATTTGATTTAAAAAGCGGATTTTGGCAAATCCAACTACATCCCAATGATAGATATAAAACTGCTTTTACCACACCATTTGGACATTATGAATGGAATGTGATGCCCTTTGGATTAAAAAATGCTCCTAGTGAATTTCAAAATATAATGAATGAAATATTCAGCCCATTTAGTCATTTTATTATAATTTATATAGATGATGTTCTCATCTTCTCAAAATCAATTGATGAACATTGGAAACATTTATATTCATTTTTTGATATTATTAAACATAATGGCTTAGTCATCTCTGCTCCAAAAATTAAATTATTTCAGACTAAAATTAGATTCTTAGGATATGATATTTACCAAGCAACTATAGTACCAATTAGTAGAGCAATCCAATTTGCAGATAAATTCCCCGATGAAATTACAGGATAAAAATCAAGTTACAAAAGATTTTTAGGATCTTTAAATTATATAGCGTAATTTTATAAAGACCTTAGAAAGACATGTCAACCCTCGCTTGAAAGGTTAAGAGACAATCCTCCCCCCTGGTCACCTATACATACTTACATTGTTAGGGAAGTCAAAAAATATGTCAGGACATTGCCTTGTCTTGGTATTCCTACAGTCAACTCCTTCAAAATTATTCAAACAGATGCCTCTGATGTTGGATACGGTGGCATTCTCCTCCAAAGAGTCAGTTCCACATCTCCAGAGCAAATTGTTTGTTTCCATTCTGGTCTCTGGAATAAAGCACAAAGTAATTATAGTACTATTAAAAAAGAAATTTTAGCAATTGTTTTATGCATTTCAAAATTTCAAGATGATATACTTAATCAGAAATTTTTAGTCAGAGTCGATTGTAAGAGTGCTAAATATGTTTTAGAAAAAGATGTTAAAAATATTGCTAGTAAACAAATATTTGCTAGATGGCAATCAATTTTAAGTATTTTTTATTTTGATATTGAATATATTAAAAGAGATCAAAACTCTATTCCTGATTTTCTTACTAGAGAATTTTTATTTGGTAAACAATAATAATTAAATTATCTACATTTCAGTCATGGCAGAAAAAAGTAAGAAACAAGGAAAACAGGTTAGCACTACAAGTAATCAGCCAGCCCCAACGAGCAGTCAGAGTAAACAACTTGTCCCTACAAGTAATCAGCTTGCTATCTCTCCAGTCAATTTAGTAAACAGGTACCAAGTCCTTGGGCAACACCCAAAAACTGTGTACAACTTCGAATTTTATATCCTCAAATCACCAAAACTATACCCCAGTAAATCAAAATGTGGTATCTGACCCATTTTGTCCAGCCCAGCCAATTCAAGCTAGTAAACCCAGAAGTTCTTCCATTTATATCCCTAAATCTCAGTCAGTCAATCTGTTCTATATTGAACCACCTTTTAAACATATCCAAAACCCCATAGAATTAGCAACATCCTTTTTCCCTCCTGGATGGCATTTCACCCCTCATCATCCGGAAAAGTCAATTTCTTTTTACAAAGATATCCTTCTACAACACCAGTCAATAGTCATCAAATCAATTCAGGATCAGAATAATCCCAGTGTTACTATTTACCATTCTCTCTACATCCATGATATTGTGGCAATGGAAGAATGGGGACACCCTTCAAACCTCAGGAATCTCCCTGGTTATTCTATCCCATACAATTATTATGATTACATTGAAGCATGGTCCAAAGTTATCCTTCATGAAAATGAAAACAATAATCATTCTTGGTTCTTTCAATTTGACCAAAAATTCAAGTCAGTTTTGCCAACTTGGTTCCTCCGATGGTGGTCCCATTATGGTGCCATCCCAGAAATAATACCCAATGATCTTATGGACCAAGTCATGTATTTTTCCTCTCAAAATAAAAAAGACAGTCATCTTAGCCAGTTTCCCCCTCTTCTTTTATTCATGGCTAAATATAAAGTACCTTGGATTTTCAAGTGGAGATACAATATCTCCGAAAACATAGTCACCCGCCAGTTCTTAGTTAAATGGTGGGATAAGTTCAACCAACAACGGATTATTGATCAAGTCAAAATAGAATTTCCAGTCAAAGTTCCAACTCCAGTCAATATTCCAGCTTAAGGCAAGTTCAACAAAGTCAAGCCTCTGTTCCCACAAAATTTCTACAATCGCTTGGAAGCCCAAATACCCCAGCCTTCCTCGCCCTTCAAAAGTAAAAGGTAAATCAAAACCAAGCTGCTCTGAGTTATTAAAATTGGCTCAGCAAGTTTTAGCTCAGGCAAGTCAAACAGAAGATGATGGGTCTTCAGAAGAATCAGCCACGGCAACTTCCCGAAGAGACCCATACAGCTCATTGTTCCAAGATGCTCAAGACCCATTTGCTTAGAAATTTGCATAATGAGTTTTGAAGTATTTCTGGTAACAACAAAGTCATCAAGTCAGCAAAAGTAAGCAAAGTCATCATCAAGGTCAGGAAAATTATTCGAAAGGATAATTTCTAGTCACCATGTTATCATCAGCAAGTCAGAGAAGACCAAGTTAAAAAAAAATTAGAGGAATCGCCAAAAGCGTAGCGCGTTTTGACCTTCATGAAAAAGAGCATCTCGCTTTTAGTCACTACCCTCCAAAGCCGAGAGCAAGTCACATGCAAGATTCTCCCTCCACCGGCGTAGAGATGACATCATGCACGCACCGAAAGCTGGAGAAAAGTTACCCCTTTAGTCAAAAGTAAAATAATTATAGCTCACATGGCTGAGTCACCCCGCACTTGTAAAATAATTGTAGTCTCAGGACCTTTGGTTATAAAAGGATCCTTTTAGTTTTGTAATAGGCAGAGTTAGTTTCAGAGTGAGTTTGAGAGTTCAATTGTTTTTCGTTCTCTCCTTTCTCCCAACCAGTAAAAGCTCTTTTGAGCATAGTCATCTCCGACTGATAGCTCCTCTGAGCGTAGTAATTTCCTTCCACCACTTGTAATCACGTACTCCATTTGAAGTTCTGAATCAAGTCATCAAATTTCCGTAAGCATTTGCTTTCAATTACTTGTCAATTCTCAATACTATTCAAATACTATTTGAGTACTATTTAGCACTATTTGAGTACTATTTAACACTATTTAGCACTATTCACGTCACTATTCATGTCACTATTCATTACTATTCACATCACTTTCGTTCTTTTCCTTTAGGACTTTCGTTACATAAATTTCAATTCCTTTGATTCAATCTGTATGTTCTGTCTGCTCTGTCATGCTCTTCTACTGTGTCTGTGCTTCCGCCTATATATATATATATATATATATAGGTGGATTTTCTAGTCCACACTCCCGGATTTAAGGAAAAAAATAGGGTTTTTTTGTGTTGCAAATTTTTTTTGGAAAATCTAATCCGTCCAATGTGTTCAGAAGGTGTTTTCCAGGGTCTACGCGAGAAATCTTCAAAAAAAATACCGGGAATGGCTTGATCCAAACAGTTTTCGCAAAAACTGTATTTATATATTTTTGCGAAAACTGCTTGAATCAAGCCCTTCCTGGTTTTTTTTTTTTAAATTTTCTGCGAGGGCCCTTGAAAACACCTTCTGAACACATTGGACGGATCGGATCGTCAAAAAAAAAATTGTATAAAAAGTCCGGAAATTAAAAGTCCGGATTAGAAGTTTACCCACCTATATATATATATCAGATACATATCAATAGCCTTACTTGGTGTAGCATCCAACATGAATATAGATTGCTTTCTAAAACAATTATGACATAAAGCATGCACCATTTGGGAATTGTTCCATCAATTCTATGCTCTAGATTGCACACATCTTCTGACACAACACTTAAAATCCTGAAGGACAAGAGATCAATACATATATTACTGAAATGCTCCCCACTTGTCATTGCAACAAAATTATTTTCTCTCAATATATGCTTCATCATACCTTCAAACCTCTGTATAAGATACATTTGGAGGAAAGGAACTCTGCATCATTTTTTGTTCCTCGTCATCATAGCAATAATATGCTTGATTCCACCATTAAAACCTGATTATTTCGGCAATGAACAAGCCCAAAAAACTTTAGCAGTTTTTGTTTTCCCCCCATAATAACTTATAGAGTTAACGGTAATATTCTACAATTGCGCCAATCAAAATCGAAAGCACACCTTGAATAATGGAGGCACACCTATATATATGCAGCCTTCATCAAATAATGCCCTCTGCAAGGAAAAAAAAAAACTCAATAAAAGAAACTGCTTTTTCGCCTCTATGCAATTCAAGGAACACTATCTTTCTTTGCTCTCTCTTGACTACCTACGGGATATCTATATATAAATGTCAATAGCAAAGTTCGGATATGAGCACCATCTACATCAGCATTTGTGAAAATTATGACTACATGATAGCGGAGAGCTTCCTTTTCAAAATCTTCTCTCTGAAACCAGGAAATTCATGCAAACAATAGTTGAAAAGTCTGAAAAGAACAAATTTGGATTATTGGTATGGAGAAGTTGCAATAAAGCAAACAGCATATAATAACATAAACTTTGCACCAAGTCCCAGACAAAGAATGAGGTTTTGAATCTCCTCATTCTGGTACATTGCTGCTTTTAATGTTCAAAAACTTTACCCCATAAAGGGAGAATAGCCTGCATCAGTCAGAAATATGGACCTTTCTGTAGTCAGTGCTACCTTAGTTTTCCTGAAGAATAATGCTTTTAGGTAGTTACAGCAGCAGGAAAATTCCATATTCCCATGCATGCATTCTTGGTACTGCAACATATGTGACAAGGAATGGGAGCGGAGTTCTAATCTACAGAAATTACTCCCGATCAACATAATACAAGTAGACAACCCCATTAACATGCCCACAAATGATCTGAAGACGAATATTGGACGTTTGACAAACCAGAGTAGAACGAAAGCATCGTCCCTCTTTTTGTAACCAGATCCTCTAACAAGCTGCCCCCCTGATTTTCTAACTAACATTGTTCTTTACTCGATCCAAGAAAAACTGTCTCCAAAGCTGGAGAAGTAATTACAATTTGTGCAAGCCAACACCAGATGTGGTAATTCTATGATGTGCTTAGATATATGAAGACATGGTCATTGGGGCTTAGTCGAAATAATAGCCCTAAATGCAGAGAGATTATAAAATTGGGTTGAAATAGGCAAACCCAAATAACCAGGACAATTTCTTATTGGAGCAATGCTACACACACAACACTGTCACAGAACACCCACACAACATACTCACATAGGGTTGGGTCCCACATGTGGGGCCCGCGTGTGGGACCCACCCCTATGTGAGTGTGTTGTGTGAAAAGTTTTGTGTGAGTAGCTCTTTTGTTCTTATTCAGTGGGCATGTGATAAAACAAGGATCTTGAAAAGCTGAAAGTTCATTGCCTAGGTATACACATGATCACATCAAGTTTTTATAACAGTAAGTCAAAGTCTTCTTTCCACATTTTTTATTTTTCATCTCAGCATATCAATGCGATTTTTTGCCCTCCTGCTATATCCATTTTTCCTGGGATGTCAGAGTTCCATATTTGATTTGATTCAATTCACACTTAATGAAATTAAGACTTGGAAATGAATTGAAACTTAATGTAGCAACAAAGCTGGGTGGGTATTCTTTTGCCACAACACTGAAAAGGGGGCAACCATTTTATCTTGGGGAGGAGCCACTCTCTATCCAGGGGGAAGAGATAAAGAAACAATAAACAAAAATAACATAAATAACTTTGTCTGGTACTGGATATTAGAAATCAGATATCATTAATCAATACTCCTCATGAACTGATTATTGAACTGAGCCTGACAAATTCATATCATTTGCAGCCCTAATTGCAAAAGAGGCATACTGCATGATTCACAAAGCACCTAAGTTATGATGAGTTAATTCCATATAATTTCGTAGATAAGTACTAAGTCACCAACCTATGATATAGATGTTAAGTTATCAGGAGTTCCAAAAGCTTAAGTTATTAGGAAATGGACCAAACAATGTATATCAAGCTATCTAACACCCTCTCTCACGTGCAACCCTCTCTTGCCCGTGCAACTTTTCATAGATGGAGAGAAACAAAATACGAAGGGGAGTATCAAAATGCAAAGGGGAACAAATGCTAACAGAGAGACTTGAAGTGAGGGTGCCCTTATGCTTATATACTTTATATTACTTTGGTACCCAGGCGATGTGAGACTTCACACCCTCCCTCACGAGTACCATGCTAATCGGGAGCACTTGCTGCATGCACACCAGAGACACACACCCTACTCATCTGTGGCACGTAGCTCTGATACTATAGCAAGTTACCAGTAGAGTCCCAAAAGCATAATCTATTAGGAAATAGGCCCAACAATGCATATCAAACTATCTAACAAAACTTTCACCAGCATTAATCAATCAAATGTTCCCAAAAACCTTGTGTTTTTGTTGCATAAAGAGCATCTTTCAGAATACTTCAGGATACTTTCTTTGGTTTTTAATGAAAAGGTTAATTACCACAACAACAATAACATAACCCATTTGGTCCCCAATAATTGGGGGTATGGGCGAGGGATGGATAGGAGACAGACCTAATGTTTGGCAATAAATGCACAAAGTGGCTGCTCCCAGAAAGAATACCACTGAAACAGATGGATTGGAGATAGACCTAACCTTTGGCAATAAATGCACAAAGTGGCTGCTCACAGAATACCACTGAAACAATAGTCCCCCTATACAAAACGGTTAATTACCACACACACAAAAAACCCGGAAATCTATCCATCATAAGCACACATACAGGGATAAAACATGACAGAAAAGTATGTATGACAAGATACAAGATGAAAATACCTCCATGGACATCCAAATAACCAGAGACCTGTGAAATATGCATATAGGATGAATTTTAAAATGTCATCCTGGCCACAGACCAGTGAAGTCTACAGAGAAACTTAAAGTGGGATTAGTACAACAGGCAACAATACCATCAAGATAGTCTCCAGAGCGGGTTTCTTTGTCGGGGGAGGCAAGTCAGTTGCAATCTGTAGTGCATAAGGGACACAGAAGTGAGCAAAAATTTGCAATATTAACACGAAAATTAGCACCAAAATAATATAAAAAATGTAAAGTAGAATGTAAGAACAGGTAGTGCCAAGTACAAAAATATGGAAACATCCATTAACTTGCCTACTTGCATGGATTGAGGTAAAGTTGAGAGGAATTATACAGCAGGCAGTGAAAAAAATACCTCTTTCTTCATAACCAATGATTATCAATTGCCTCAATGCTCTCAAAATGTTAGTTCTCTTTTGTTTTACAACTCTGAACTCCAGAACAGGTATATGATGTTTCCCTTTCAGCTCTTCACCAGCAACTTGCCAGAGATGGTATGGTAACCTCAATGTTCAACTTGTCCAGATAAGGGTGAGTCTTCGGTTTGAAACTGGAAGACCAAAATGCACCAAGTATGAATGCAACAGCTGAACATAGCAAATTTACGCGCATACTAGAAGTTGTGGCCCTTCAACTGTATCAGTTTGAAATGGGATTTAAACATCCACTAAACCAGTTCCCTCAAAACTACAATTTAGCTTAGACACTATAAGTAACGCTTCCCATGCTCTAATTCCAGGAGCGAAATTCTTGCCAACTGTTTCTTTTAAAAGCTTCAGTGCCTCAACAACAAAACCTCTTTGGCACAACCCACATATGACTTCATCAAATGTTGAAGATGGAAGAGGTAAACCCTTGCCCAAGATTACCTTAAACAGACGACAAGCTTCATCAATTTCACCTACCTTAACCAACCCTCCAATCAAAATTCCATTCATGTGAGAGTCAAGCTGCACACCCTTCACCCCCATCTCTTTGACTATTTCCATCGCCCTACTCAATTTTCCAACCTTACAAAACCACTGCAACAGCACATTATAAGTAATGACATTAGGCTTGCACCCCATCTCTTCCATACAAGCAACCATATCAATTCCCTCTTCTACCTTGTTCTGTTTACACAGCCCACGTATGTACACATTGTAAGTATGGATATCCGGAACCAAGCCCAACACAAGCATTTCATCAAACAGTTGGTCCGCTTTTTTGAATTTTCCTTCTTCAATAACCCCATCTAGAACCAAAGTATAAGCGACTACATTCGGCTTAATCCCACCAAATTTCATCTGCTCGAGAGCATCCAAAGCATCCATACCCTTCCCTTTCTTCACCAAAAACCTTATCACATTGCACCAATCCACCACCTTAGGGAAAAACCCTAATTTCCTCATATCATCCAAAAAACCCATAACCTGAACACTAGACAAAGACAAACCGTTTTCTTCACACAAAGACGCCAATATTAAAGAACACAATGTTCCATCAAAGCTATACCCATCACATATCATGAAATTCAACAACTTAATGGCGTAATCAACCTTCCCAATCCTACAAAGACCCTCTATCAATACACAAAAGCAAGATTCTTCCATCATTATATTCATCAACTGACTTTTCAACAAAATCTGGGGCACAATCCTAATACCCTCTCTGTTTCTACAAAGTACAGATAACAAACAATTCAGACAATCAACTGAAGGAACACATCTAAATTTGGGTATTCTAAAAAACAGATCAATGGCGGGTCGTATCATATTTGCATCACCGTAGATTTTAATCAAATCGACGAAAATAAACTCGGGTGTTTCAAAATTTTCGACATGTTCCATCCGATGGAGAACTGGGGTGATTTGGTCCAATTTGGAGGTTTGAGCTAGGGTTTTGATGATGAAGTGGTAGGCATTGGGAGTTGGGTTACAGTCATAGATGGAGAAGGATTCAATGAGAGTGGAGAGGAGGTTGGGCGAGGATTTTGAAGATTGTTTTAGGATTTCGATGGCTTGTTGATGGTTGAAGGTTTCTTGCCATTTAGCTCTGTATGGGGAGAGTGGCCATTTTCTTGTTTTTCTGAGATGGTAATTGCGACCAGCAGTTCTTGAAGAAGAAGAAGAAGAAGAAGAATATGAAGATCTCAAGAAGAAAAACAGGTTCAGAGAAGAAGGAGGACATGGATTGGTCTGTTTCGAATTGGTATGCTGGAGTTGAAATAGCAGTAGCAGCGGTCTTTTGCACTGAGATACAGACCTCCACATTTTCTCCACAAACGGATCTCTTCAGTTTTTCATCCAAATCCGAGGTATTTAAAGGTTTGAGTAATTTACCTAGGCACTTCCTCAACTATAGCTTTTACTTACTTAGACATTTCATCAATTATGCATTTTTTACTCAGACAATTCGTAAACTAATTTAACTAACGAAGAGACCCCATCAACTATTTAAATTTGTCCCACACACCCATTCTGTTAGCAATCCGTCCACTTTCGTTAATTTATTAAAGCCAATTTAGCGAAATGAATCTTTTTTTCCCAATATTGTCCTACCCTTCACTCTCTCTCTTCTTCTTTTCTGTCCCACGTATTATTCTCTTTCTAACCTCAAGCACAACCCACTAGCTTTCCCTTTTCCTCCTCCGGCGACCCATTGCCAGCGACTCAAACTTCGACAACCCAAATTTTGGCTCCAAACTCCAACGATATTATTTCTCCTTTTAAAATATTACAATATACAGTATATATTTATATCAAATGTATGGTTACAACAATCAAGTTTGGGGCTTTTGTTTCATGAGTTCAATCAGAAAAAAAATCCAGTGCATAAGGTCAATTGTGACTTGAATAATGCACAAAAATTACCCAAATAATACACAAATATATGTACATATAGACGAACCAGTCGCCATCCATCACCGATTGGAACTCGTCAGTCGCTGTCCATTGGAATCAATCATTTTTTTCGTCGATCGTTGACAGATCGTTGTGGGCGTTCAGTGTTCTTTGCACGAGAGGAGGGGAGAGAGAGTATCGGGTTGCCTGTCAACAATACTTGGGCAAATATAGCCAAATATATAGCCAAAGTATTGATGATCAACTGATTTAGGGTTTCTACAAAGATGGAAAGGAAGAGATCGATCATCAAAGAGACAGAAGAGGGAGATAGACTATTGTTGGGGGGATGAGGAAATGTTAAGTGTGGAGTCTATATATACGCCTGGCCCAAATGGTTATTTTATTGGTTCTGTTTCCCCCGTTAGGGCTTTTTAAGTTTAGATAATTTAGGGGTCTCTTCATAGATTAAATTAGTTTAGGAGGTATCTAGGTAAAAGAGGTGTATAGTTGAGAGGGTGTCTAGGTAAATTACTCTAAAAGTTTCATATTCCTTTTATTACAATAATGCTACACAACCAAAAGCAAAGAACCAATATATAACCACAAGCAAAACGACATTGTTTTGCTTTTAAAAAAAAACCCTCAAAACTTCGATAAGCTTTCCCTTTATTTCACTTTCATTTTACTTGATACACATAAGAATTAAATGAATTGAGTCATTCGTGAACTATTCGAGACTCAACTAGGTAAAGGCTCATTCGGGTTCGATTCGGGTAGTAAACAAACTAAATATAAACCTCAATTTTAGGCTTGTTTAATAAACAAGCCGAGCCTAAACTTGACACTGTTCGGTTCTCGATTAAGCTTGCGAACTTGGAATATATGTACATCTTGTAATAATTGCATATATAACCTTGAACATGTATAAATTTTCACACCCACATAATGAAAATTTTATAACTTGCACATGTATAAACTTATAAAAGTATTATAAACAACTTATGTTGATTTGCATAAAGTGGACCGCAGAAGCCTCGTAGAATAATGTATCCAAGCCCACTCAATCTACGTTGTCCGTATTCCTGCTTAGAAGCCTAATTTGGCCTCATCAAGGGTAATAGCAAAACAAGATGAAAGGAATCACTTTGTGTATCAAAGGGATTGGTAGAAGAAACTAAAGAAGTTTCAAAAAAGAGCAAATGGTTACTCGTTGAGGGCTTTCGATACGCATTTATATTCCAAACTCTTGTTATGCATTGCACAAATGCCTCACCATATGGGGATTATAACAACTCAATGTGGCATAAAAAGGGGTAACAAGCAAGTCGTTTGACCACATAGGAGGACTTGTTCATACGGGAAGTATAAAATCTATGGATTTCCTTGTTCCCACATGCTTGTTGCTACTGCAGAACTCGTGATTGAATCCATTCGATTTTGTGCATGATTTGTACAAGCTAGAGATCTACAAAAGAGTTTGGGGGTTAAATTTCACTAGATGCTGCATGAGGACTATTAGGTGACTCTTACTGGTCAGACATTGTTGCCTAACCCGGGCCATATGTGGGAGCTAAAATACAATTCATAAGAAACTAAATCGTATCCATAATGAGATGGATATCTAAAGGCAAAAAATGACCTACCATTGTAGTTTGTGTCAACAAGCTAGGCACGATAAGCGAAGATGTCCTCAATGGCTTGACTGTGTTATAACTTATATTGATGTACCTTCTTGTTATTGTCCGATGGCTCTTAACTCCCATGTATCAACTTTAGTATTCGTATGCATGGACTTTTGGACTTTGAAAGTTGTCCCTTAACTCTCATTTATCAACTTTGGATGTATTGTATGTTGAAAACTCTTTATTTTGTTATGCATGTTTAGATTTCATGTTTCCTCTTGGGTACACTACTTTGTTCATTTAATGTTATGTGTATCTTTATCTATGACATTCCAAAAGCATTTATAGTGTCAAATAACAAATAATAATTGTTTCATTTGTGTATGTCAATCACCAATGGAGATAATGGATCACATACAGATGGGGCCTAAAGAAGTACATTTGTTGACGTTAGGGCATGTATCAAAGCGGCTATGGGAGAAGCATGTATGTTAGAATGGCAAGTCACAAATTATGATTGTTAAACAATGTAAATAAAAGGTGATGACATGTAAGACATTAAATAGTGTTATCTAGTTATGTGTATAAAAGGGAGAAAGAAGTATGATTTGTTACTTCATCATTTCATTGTATAGCATATAGCCAAGTATGAGGTGTATAGTTCGTGACATTCAAAGCAACGGAGCGTCATTGACACCTTGATGACAAATTTGAATACCCTGTAAACCCAAACATGCGCTGCATACCTACGGTTATTATAGATGTGCGACATGAGTATCAATATCGAATTAAACTATTTGAAGATCTAATATTTGATTGTTGATCATTGAACATCTCAATTCCACGTTGCCGCACAATTGGCATGGCAACTAATACTCCATAGTTGCTGCAAAGAGTCTGGCATCATTTTCGTAAAGAAATCAATTGCATGCAGATGCATTTCTTGATACGTTTAGCAAATGAACGGAGAGGAGAGGTTAATGGCTAAAACTCGATTTCATGTGGAGGCCAGTATGAATGAAGACATTCAATCCAACATTGAGATGTCTAACGACGTGATCGACTGTGAAAGTTGTGCAAGCATTGAAAGATCAAGAACCATGGAAGTTATGCAACCATTGGAACTCTATGTTTTTTTAATTCTGTCATCCATATCCTTTTGTATTTTTGTATAATTGTTGGATGTAACTTTTATTTTCTTGTACTAGCAATCTGTCTATATCAATTCTTGTCTCATGTTGTCCCTATATTTTGGATATTCATTGCAATTTCTTATTGTTATTCATTAGTTTTGTCAATGACAATACAAAAACATGAAGAACAAAATTATAGTTAATTAGAAAACACAACAAACGTAATGTACTTAACTATATAATGAATACATCACTTAACTTATTTGACTTAAAACTGACACACCGCTTAACAAACTTAACAGATTACAAATACATAACTTGAAGTACTTAACATAGAAACAATACATTGCATAGCATAGCAGAAGTTTTACATGTCCTCAC
Source organism: Vaccinium macrocarpon (assembly GCA_022606695.1). NCBI lineage: Eukaryota > Viridiplantae > Streptophyta > Magnoliopsida > Ericales > Ericaceae > Vaccinium > Vaccinium macrocarpon. The sequence goes on from CM040175.1 coordinate 24,894,589, forward strand.
CAACATAGCATAGTCAAATAGATACTTCTCGTCATTCAACGCGTTATTATGCTCGTTTTTCATTAATTCTCGATCATTTGCCTCTGCTACTCAGTTGCTAGTTGAAGCAGGAACTCCTACACATCAGCATCGTATTATTCTCCTCTTTGATTTAGGACACAGTGGCTTCATACTCATGCCTATTTGTTGTTGACATATCCAACGACCAACGATGAGAAATTTGTATTCCCATATTACACAAATCATTAACCAATCCTTCCTACTATTGGACCCTAAACTTCCATTCTTCTCAAAGACCAACATAATAAACTTTAGGGCTGCTTTTTTCTTTCCAGTTTGGGTCCTTGAACCTGGGAAGTATCCACACCCTAGAACTTGATCATCTGTTTTCCATTATGATACAAGTAGCTTACTGTGAACAAATAAGGCTGCTGCCCTATTATTGTTAAGGGTAGTTTAGTATTTACGTTTTCTTTATGATAATTAGGGTTAGGTAGGCTTTTCTCTATATAAAGACGTTTATCTTCTCATTGTAATAATCACTTCTAATGGAATAATATAGAACGTGATTTTTCGTCTCTCACCTTTGTATATCTATCATGGTATCAGAGCCCTTTCCTTGGGCTAATAGCAACTATCGATCCCTCCTACTATTGTCTTCTTCCCTCTATTGAAACCCACCTTCGAAAATCACCCTCTTTGCAACCGTAGACCACCACCGAATTTAACACCACCCGACCACCAACGACCACCCGCACGCGGTCTCTAACCACCAACGAAGCACCACAAAGCGGTTTACGACCAACCGAACACCACCCGCCCACCGACGACCACCATAAAAGCGGTCTCGACCACCGAGCGATCACCAGCGACCACTTTCCGATACACGATGATCTCCCGCGAAGCTTTCTCGACCATCGATTAACAAAGCTAAGCGTCGTTAGTGCTTCCCCTTGAGCAATTAAGTACCTCGACATCGGCGAGCATCTCTTTTTTGCTCTTACGATCACCGAAAAGACTTTTTTCTCTTGTAACTTATTTCAAACCCGTATTGCGTTACGGTGGAGTATTGAAATCGTTTTGCAATTCTGATCTTGGGATTGCAATTCTGGTGGAGTTCTTTGACCGAAGATTCTCTTCTCTTATGCACAGTTGAGTATTGGTGCCTCCTGTTGGATTTCTGAACCCCGTTTGTTGAAGCAAGTCACTCTGTGTTACTTCTCTCTATCTTTCTCCTTACTGTTATTGAGTGGGTGATACTTCTCATATTTGATCAGCATGTCGGATGATAAATTGTTTACTGCCATTAGTGTTCGATTAAATGGTGTTAACTACTCATATTGGTCAAAGGTCATGAAAAATTTTATTGTTGGAAGAGGTATGTGGGGCTATGTAACAGAGTCTATTGGCCAACCTACTGTGGTGAAGGCAGATGAACCCAACCATGCAGAGTATGTCACGGCCCTTGAAAAATGGGAACTGGAGAATGCAAGGGTTCTTACGTGGTTTCATAATTCTGTGGAACCCACCATTGGTATGAATTTTTCTAAGTATGATACGGCAAAGGAAGTTTGGGATTATTTGCGGGGTATGTATCTCCATTCAGATTTTGCGAAGGAGTATGAACTTGAGAGCTCCATTCGCGATGCCAAACAACATGGTAAATCTATTCAGGACTTTTACGATGAGATGACACAGTATTGGGATCAGTTAACTTTAATGGAACCCGAAGAATTACACTCCCCAACCCTTAAAGAGTATTGGGAAAGGCGTCGTCTGGTTTAGTTCCTTATGGCTCTTCGTGACCAATTTGAGCCTCTGCGTGGGGCTATGCTTCATCGCTCTCCCCACCCCACTGTTGACGGTGCAATTCGTGAGCTTATTGCTGAGGAAACTAGGCTCAAGGTGGCCTCTAATGCATCTTCTTCTCCGACAGTATTTGTTGCCTCACAGTCTAATAGCCCTCTGTTGCCTACTCCTGCTGCTCACTTGATACAGGTTACAGGCAAGCCTAAGCCTCGTGTTGCTACGGATGAATGCAGTTTCTGTCGTCAGAAAGGGCATTGGAAGCATTCTTGTCCCAAATTATTAAAGATGACGGGTCACAGTTTTCGATCTAAGCCACTCTCCTCCTCTCAGCCACCCCGGCAGTCTTAGCAATCCTCTCAGCCATCACAGCAGTATCAGCAGGTCTCCCGTCCGCCAGCGGCCTTTGCTACCCCTAATGGGGTCCCTCTTTCTCCCCTGTTTGATCAGTTTCAGCAATTTCAGCAGTATCAGGCATCTTTGGCTACCCGGTCATATCATTCACAAGCTTCTGCTATGACCACCGCCCAGTCAAGTTTGCTTGGTTCCTTTCACACAAGTATCTCACCCATCACATGGATTTTTTATTCTGGATGTTCCCATCAAATGACCCCTGTTTTGTCCTTACTCAGTCATTGTGTCTCTCCCACTTCCCCTATTAGTATTTCCACTGCAAATAGATCCCCTATGCATGTTGTCTCTATTGGTTCTATTCTCCCCACCACCTTTTCGTTTCTCTCTATATCTAATGTGTTTTATGTTCCCCAGTTATCCCTTAGTCTTCTTTCCATAAGTCAATTATCTGATTCTAGGTTTGATGTTGTGTTCTCCTCTTCTGGTTGTATTGTGCAAGATCGGATGTCCAAGAAGCAGATTGGGACCGGGCGTAGGGTTGGTGATCTCTATGTGTTGGAGGAGCTCCATGTTCCTATTGAGTCTACAACCACTGTCATGTCCTCTTTTAGATTAGATCAGCAGTCCTTTCCTTTTTATCTTTGGCATTCTAGACTCGGGCACTTATCTAGTGATCGTTTAAAAGTTTTAGTTAAATCTGGTTATTTAGGGAACACTTCTATTAGTGATATTTCTGAATGTAGTGGTTGTAAATTTGCAAAAATGTCTGCGTTACCTTTTAATAAAAGCATTTCTGTTTCTACTTCTCCATTTGAGCTTGTTCATACTGACTTGTGGGGACCTTCCCCTATAGCAACCAAAGGTGGTTCACGGTACTATGTGTCATTTGTTGATGATTTTACTAGATTCACATGGGTTTACTTATTGACACATAAATCTGATTTTTACCAAGCTTATCGCACTTTTCATTCCATGGTTCACACCCAGTTTTCTACAAAAATCAAAATTCTTCGCTCTGATCTTGGTGGTGAATACTCTCTCGGTGAATTCACTGATTTTTTAGCCACAAACGGGACCATTCACCAAAGCTGCTTTGTCTTGACACCATGCATCTCGAGCGGTTAGTCTTTGGCAACGCAAGCATCGCCATCTCCTTAACACTGCACGGTCTCTTCTTCTATCTTCTTACGTACGTAGTATTTTGGGGGAAAGCCATCGCTACAAATGCCTATCTCTCATGTCGGATGCCTACCCCTCTGTTATGCGGTTCCCCTCCCTATGAAAGACTTTATGGCACAATTCCCAACTACTCCCTTCTTCGTGTATTTGACTCCACTTGTTTCGTTCTTCTTCCTAAGAAGGACCGGACAAAGCTAAGTACTCGGTGTGTCTTATGCGTATTCTTAGGTTATGGCATTCAGCAAAAGGGATACCGTTGTTATGATCCTGTCACTCAAAAATTGCATGTGTCTCGCCACGTTACTTTTCTTGAGCGATTACCATACTTCTCTCTTCCACCTCGTCAAGCCCTGTTGCCCAAAGAGGATCTTGTGCATATTGATCCCTTCCCCTTGGAAGTCCCTATAGAGGAGTGTGTTCGTACTCTCGACCTGTCAGATGTTTCCAATGTTCCTCCAGTGTCTTCTCACCCTATTCCTCCTTTTCCCCACCACTATGTTCGTCGTGCTCATCCAACTCCTCACCCTCCATCTGCTTCAGAAGACTCTGATCCACCTGAACGCCGGTACCCTTCACGTGATCGTCGTCCTCCGGTAAGACTTGGTTTTACTAACACTTGTTTCTCTTCTTCTTATTGCTCTTTCTTATCTCGTCTCCATACCTATTTTGAACCCCAGTCCTACAAAGAAGTTTGTAATGATCCAAATTGGGTAACTGCGATGCATGATGAGCTCACTGCCCTTGATAGTACTCACACTTGGGATTTGGTTCCTCTTCCCGATGGTAAGAATGTTATTGGCTGCAAATGGGTCTTCAAAGTTAAGACTCATTCTGATGGTTCTTTGGAACGCTACAAAGCCCGTTTGGTTGCCAAGGGCTTTTCACAGGAATATGGTATTGATTATGAGGGAACCTTTACACCTGTTGCCAAAATGACATCGGTTTGCATGTTGATCTCTGTTGCCACTGTCTCTCAATGGCCTCTCTTTCAGTTGGATGTTAAAAATGCATTCCTCAATGGTTATCTCTCTGAGGAAGTATATATGCGTTCCCCTCCAGGATTCTCTCACGCTCCTGGTCTTGTTTGTCGTCTCCGCCGCGCTTTGTATGGTCTTAAACAGTCCCCTCGGGCTTGGTATTCTCGCTTTCATGATGTGGTTTTACAAATTGGTTTTCAACCTAGCGCTCATGAATCTGCTCTCTTTATTCGTCGCACCTCTCAAGGGTTGGTTCTTCTCTTGCTCTATGTCGACGATATGATTATTACAGGGTCTAATTCCACTGCTATTGATGAGGTCAAGAGGCATTTATTTCACAAGTTCGAAATGAAAGACTTAGGTCCTCTTCGCTATTTTCTTGGCATCGAGGTTGCTTCTTCTCCTGATGGTTATCTCTTAACTCAGACTAAGTATGTCACCGATATTCTTCATCGTGCTCAACTTACCGATGATAAAAGGGTTGATACTCCTATTGAGTTACATGCTAAGTTCTCTGCTTCGATGGGGGTACCTCTTGATGATCCTACCACATATCGTGAGCTAGTTGGTTGTTTAGTTTATCTTACTGTTACTCGGCCTGATATTTCTTACGCTGTGCATGTTATCAGTCAGTTTGTTTGAGCTCCCCGTTCTACGCATTGGGCTGCTTTTGCCGGATCCTACGCTATATTAGGTAATGCGATGTTTTGATGTTTTGCATCTCTCCCTCTTCATCCGTCGACCCTTGAGCTTATGCTATCTTGATTGGGCGATGATCCTTCCGATCGTAAGTCTACCTCTGGCTATTGTGTGTTTTTGGGTGATTCTCTTGTTTCCTGGAAAAGCAAGAAGCAATCTGTCATTGCCCGTTCTACTGCGGAGGCTGAATACCGTGCCATGGCCCATGCTACCTCCGAGGTTGTTTGGCTCCGCTGGCTTTTATCTGACATGGGTGTTTCTCTCTCTTCTTCTACGCCTCTTTATTGTGATAATAAAAGTGCCATTCAGATTGCTCATAACTCAGTGTTTCATGAACGTACGAAGCACATCGAAATTGATTGTCAATTTGTCTGGCATCATCTTCAGTCTAGTACCATCTCTCTCCCGTTTGTCTCCTCCACTCTTCAGTTGGCCAACTTCTTCACCAAGACGCACACCACTGCTCGTTTTCGGTTTCTTCTTGGCAAACTCTCGATGCTATCTGGGCTCGCATCGTGAGTTTGAGGGGGGCTGTGAATAAATATAGGCAGCAGCCTTATTTGTTATTTTCTATTCTTGTTAAGGGTAGTTTAGTATTTACATTTTCTTTATGATAATTAGGGTTAGGTAGGCTTTTCTCTATATAAAGACGTTTATCTTCTCATTGTAATAATCACTTCTAATGGAATAATATAGAACATGATTTTTCGTCTCTCACCTTTGTATATCTATCACTTACGACCATGAAGTGTTATAAAGAAATATCATAAGTTCAAAATTAGCCATCTTGGAATCCAATTAAACAAATTTGGTAGGAGATTAATCTTACATATAGAAAAAAGAAAAAAAAAAGTTGTATAAAGACTTAATATGACATCATATATGAATAAAGTGGTATAAAAGTTAATACCAATAAATAAAGATGATGAATAAGATTGTACCAATACAAAAGTATATGTTGACTTGACCATCCATTGGTTGACATTGAATGATTGATTACATACTCTCATTAAATTAATATCACTGTGTGGTCACGTGAACATGCCACGTTTTTGAAGAAGTATTGGATTCCTTTTATTTTCGTAGGGAACCAAAAGGGTAAATAAAAGGTGAATAAGGCTATATATATAAGTAAGGTTGTATAAAGATGTATAAGGCTAACAAGTCATTGAGTCAAGGGTGAACATTTAATGGTAGTCTCGCATTAGGGTCAAGTGAATAATATAATTTTAAATTGTCTAGTTAAAGTCACGGGCCAACCAAATATTAATGTCATTATGTGATGACGTGCCTATGCGTTTTTGCATAGCACTGGATTCCCAAAATTTTTGTACTATAATGGTTGACAGATCAATGAAGAAAACAGATGCAAAGTATCAATTGCTATCATTAATATTGATTGGACCCTCCATGAATTCAACAACAACATCGTGAAAAAATTGCATAAGATTGTGTATATGAAAAAAAAGGAGACAGCTGGGATAGTAGCTGCATTAAAGGTGTATCCATGAAAAAGACTGAATAAAGCAATGTCACACATTAAATCAATGTCGTTGTGTGGTCAATTGTCTTGCCATGTTTTGCAGGATCAAGATTTTGACAATACCCATATACTTTGTTAAGTGTAGGTTCATAAAAACCTTCCACATTTTGCTATTCTACTACATTATTAATACTTTCCCATTGAATGTCTAGTCAAAAGTACGATAAATAGATGTCATTGTGTGGTCACACATCGTGACATGCTTTGTAAGAGTTTTGGATGCCAATCAAAGCTGAATAAGGGTGAAAAAGTTTGTATTAATTATAGTGTCGATGGAACTACACAATGGCATACACGACCCTATGGGCTGATCCCCCCTCCACAATAATTATCTTCACATGGTTTGTAAGAGCTTTGGATTATAATCAAAGATGAATAAAGCTGAAAAAGTCTGTGTCAATTATAGTACCGACGGAACTACACAATAATGTACACAACCATGTGAGCGGGTTCCCCCCAATAATTATCTTGGCATGCTTTATAACAGGGCAGCTCAAGGGTTTGGAGTGCCTTAGGCCTAGTCCAAAAATTGTGTCTTACAAGTACAACACTTAAATAATTCTTTGAGTAACAATCACAATACGAGAAAGCCAAAACAATATAAAGTTCTACAAAGCATTACATAATAATAGAAAAATAAAAACACAAAGTCTCCAAATACATATAACGCGTGACTATCACTTGAATATTACATGTGTTACATTTTTAGAAGCAAAAGTATCAATTAAACTTATATAATCTACCTCTTCTACCAAGTCATTTTCAATCGATATCATGGATAACCCATTTAGTCTTTCTTGTGACATGGTTGATTGAAGGTAAGATTTGATCAATTTCAACTTTGAAAAGCTTTTTTCTCCCGTGGCTATGGTAACGGGTATAGTCAAAAGCACTCTATATGCATTCCCTGCATTTAGGAAACAATATTGCAATCATAAAATTGAGCACTTCAATTGGTTTCCTCTCTCCTATGGCCAATACAACTCCCCAAATAATTTTATCCCATCAATATCGGAAACCCCACCATCGTTTAAAACTTCTTTAAGGTCAGTACAATGATTTTTGAATCCTTCATCATTCAAACTCACCTTTTCCAAATCAAACAAGAAACCAAATTTTTTTTCATACACTTCGAATTGTTGAAACCTACCATTGATTGAAGAAAGAACTTGATCTAGAATTACTAAGAAGTAATTCACTCTAAAAGATTCTTTAGCTGTGTGTGTCACCTCTTCCATAACATCCTCATCAAATTGTTTCTTTCTCGGAATGATACACTTTTCAACAAACTTAGGTTCGATCCCCATTTTGGTAGCATCAACCATTGACTCCGCAAAACCAACTCTTCTGTAGTTCTTGAGAGCAATAAGATATTTTAACTTTTCTAGAGCAACACAATGTCTATGTCTTCACTTTGAAGAAAATTGCTCATGGTGTTAGCAACAAACAAGAAGTTGTACCAAATACCCATGGCAAACAATAACTCAAAATTCTCAAGTTCATATTTTACAAGGGATTTAGCTTCACTTTGCGCCATTGCATCTTTTGTGGCATTCGCCAAGTCTATCAAAGCATCTATTATTTTTTTAGCCATGGTATCTTATCGGTTTGATGCTTTCAATGCAAGTTTCTCAACCTGTTTGTGACAATGGCTTATACGTGAAACCCTTCACCTCCTTCAAATTCTCTTTTAAAATTGTCTATCATGAGGTTGAAGAGTAAAACAACACATAAATATGTTGTACCACTCCGAAAAAAGTTTTTACTTTATTACAAGAGTTGACCATATCACAAAGGAAAATTTTCAAAATGACACCTGAACTTTACACTCAATGTCCCAAAAATACCTGAACTTTAGTTAGCATCAATTAAACACCTGAACTTTCAAAACGCCCTTTCTATGGCACCTAGCCCCATTTTTCGCCCATACTAAACGGAAATTGCTGATGTGGCAATTTTTTTCCGTTAAAAACCCCATCACCACCACCAACAGCCATCACCACCGCCTACAGCCTCTGTCGCCGCGATTTTTGAGCCACCACCACTTACGACCATCATCTCCACCACCACCAGGTTGTCACCAACTACTTCCGACACCGTTTGAACATCAGATTTGCTCAAGGCAACCCCTCCCGCTATCATTTGGACCATAATTTTCTCCAACTATCTCAACAATTTCGAGTAGATGGCGACGAGAATGGACGACGAAGCCTAGTTAGCGGTGGAGATGATGGTTGTAAGTGGTGGTGACTCAAAAATTGTGGCGACAGAGGCTGTAGGTGGTGGTGATGGGGTTTTTAACAGAAAAAAAATTACCATATCAGCAATTTCCGTCCAAAATGGATGGAAAATGGGGCCAAGTGCCTTAAAAAGGGCGTTTTGAAAGTTCAGGTGTTTAATTGATGCTAACTAAAGTTCAGGTGTTTTGGGGACATTGAGTGTAAAGTTCAGGTGCCATTTTGAAATTTTCCCTATCACAAAGAACAAGATTGAGACTATGACAACCACATGGCATATAGAATGCTCTTGGATTTACTTCAAGTACCCTTTATTGCACACCCTTATCTTTTTTCTTTTCATGTTAGAGCCATTATCATATCCTTGCCCTCTTAAGTCACCAATATCAAGTTGAAGGCTAAGTAATGCCTTTTGAAGTCTACCAAATAGTCCCATCCCCGACGTGTCATCCACCTTAAAAAATTCTAAGAAGAATTCTTTCACCTCTACTAGGGATGTTGAAATATCCACACATCATGCAACAAAGGACATTTGTTCTTCGTGACTTAAATCCGGAGTACAATCAAGTATAATTGAATAAAATTTTGCTTTTTTTTTTTATTGTTGTAACAATCTTACTCTTCACTTTAGCCACTAGCATCTGTATCAACTCGTTCTGGATTTTGTGACTAAGATAATGGTTATGAATCTCACCCTTATAATTCGCCTCAAGTGCTCTTGCATTACTAGAACAAATTTTCCGATCATTTGGAGAAAGCATAAAAAATTCTCATTATTCCTTTGGTAAATCTTCTCATTTTCTCCACAAAATGGTAGATTATTCTAAGCAAGTGTTTGCACAAGAGCAATTTCCCTTAGTAATACTCCTCTCCAATGTTCTCTCTCTCTCTCTTTATTGATTCATTCTTGAACACTTTTGTCAAATGTTTGATTCTTCTGAAATCTTCTCTTCAACTCAATCCATTTGCTTATGCAAGTAAGGGTCATCATCGAGCTGGGCCAGGCTAGCCTAGCCGGTGAACTTTCTGCCCAAGCCCGCCTGCGGGCAGGCTTTTTCTTTTTTGTGGGCCAAGCTATCTGTAAAAAATTGAAGACCAAGCCCAACCCATGGGCTTATCTTAGTTGGGCGGGAGGGTGGGCCAATCTTCGGGCAAGTTGGGCTGGGCTATTTGGGCAGGCCAAATGCTTTCTTTTTTTTTGTTACAATTGAACCTTTTGGAGCAATTTTTTTTATTACAGTTGAACCTTGGGCAGTGAGTAATAAAAAAAACGTTGGGCAAACTCATGAGCAAGCATTGACTAATTACATTAATAATTAGGTAAATGGCTGCTCCATTGTGTAGCTTTTTATTAGGATATGAAAATAGTTCTTTAAGGCAAACTTATGAGCAAGCCTATTATGAGGGCAAGCTGCCAATCACATGGCTCGTCTGGCCTCTTCATGTTATCGGTCCAACAAATCCATACTTCCTTCCTCTAAAACATAAAGTTATTCGGTCCGTAAAACCGCGAACCTAGAAGGAAAATTTTTGTTAAAAAAATGTATAAACTTTTGTTACAAATTAAAAGAACTCATTGATTCTATAAAAAAAAAATGTTGAATTTTCTTCATTCAATGATGTATAGTTATGAGGGAATAAAAGTAAAAAAAACCCATGCCATGCGTGTATCATTGTACCGGGCTACGGGCGGGCTAGCATCTCGGGCTACCAGGCCGGGCTAGTGGGTGGCCAACAAGCGGGCGAGCAGGTTAGAGCTAAAATTTTTAGGCCCAAGCCTGGCCCATGAAAAAGTCGGGCTAGGCTATGGCGGGCTCGGGCTCGGGCTCGAGCAAAGCTGACAAGCCTAGCGGGCTTCGGACGGGTCACGGGCCAATGGGCAAAATAATGAGGTTTATATGCAAGTGAGGTGCTCATAAGTAGTTTCACGACTTTTAAGCCTATCACTAATATTTTTCCCGTCTTGAAATCCATCACTAGCTGTTAAGACCTGTAAATATTAATTTAGAGAATATTAGTACTCCTATAAATTATTTATTTATCGTTAAGGATAAATTAGAGTAATTAGTTAGACAATTATATAGCAGAGGTAATTATATATATATATATATATATATATATATATATATATATATATATATATAGTCCCGGATCTAATCCGAGAGTCCACCTTCTCGATATTTTTTTGAAAATCCGAGCCGTCCAATGTGTTCAAAAGGTGTTTTCAAGGGTTCACGCTGGAAATCTTCAAAAAAAAAAATACTAGGAAGGGCTTGATCCAAGCAGTTTTTCGCAAAATTGTAAATATACAGTTTTTGCGAAAAATTGCTTGAATCAAGCCCTTCCCTATATTTTTTTTTTGAAAATTTCCCCATTTGAACCCTCAAAACACCTTTTTGACACATTAATATTTCAATTTTCCAAAAAAATTTTAAAAAGCATCAAAACACCAAAAGCCCCAATCCGGGATCCCGGATTGGATAATTAGCGTGTACATATATATATATATATATATATATATATATATATATATATATATATATATATATATATATATATATATATATAAATCTCTCTAATGTTTATCCTAAGTCTCACTTATCACTTCATCTTTCCTTATAAGTCTCATTATGAACTCATCTTCCATTAAAAGACATCACTTTGACTACCATAAGAGTCCAAGTTTTGTATCCAACATGATTTTTCTTTTCCTATCAACCATAACACGCCCTCTCTCTCCTCCTAAAAACTCTTTTTCTCACTCTCATATTGGTTGACAACTACATGACTTTGTTTCTTCTTTTATATAAATCATTCTTTTCCTCAAAAGTCAAGGAAAGAAAAGTATGACACTTTTTTTGTCTCTTGTTTCTTTTCATCAGCTTCTTCATCTCCCTCTTGTCATCTTTCCCTTTTTCGATTATTATACTTTGTTGACTATTCAAACACCATTTCACTTATTTATTTTTCTCTCCTTTGAACTAATTGATTTCTCTCCTTTCACCCACACGGCTACAAATCTTTCTCACCATAATTTTTCTATTTTCAAAATAATATTTGAGGTCATTGAAGTTCTTGACTTTTTTTCCGTTCCGCGCACTAAATTGTTGGAAGGAAGGTAGGGTTTTCGAAACTTAACTTTTACTTAGGAATATTATTTATGTGATTCGTGTGTATATCATATACTCTAGGGTGGTTAGAGAAGTTAGAGTTTAGTTTAATCTTTGTGGAGATTGAATCGCTAATGAATCATGTGGTTGGAGTTGTGTGAAAAGTAAAAAATATGTGAAGTATGTCCACAGTTTCTGTTTCTAAAATATTCGGACCATTTCGGGTCAGAACGAAGGAAAACTCATAATTGTAAAGTTGTAGATCTCAAAAACTAAACAACTTTCATATAGAACTCATCTAAATTCGACATTCGTAGAATTAGTTATGATTTTTCAAAGTTGGCTAAACTGCACAGTTTCGAGACAGATTCACTGTTTGATTTAAAACACTATTTTGCTCCGTTTAGGATTGGATTTAGGTTTTGCTCAAAACAGTGAACTTGTGTTAAATTTGATGAACTATTTCACATTAAAATTTCGTGATTTTTGGAACCCGGTGCTATTTTTAGTGATTGGAAAGATAACTGACATGTTTGGCATGTGTTATTTGATTTCATTATTAAACTTTTAGTTACAGGCTATAATTAGACACATGTGACGATTTGGTTTACTGGTATTATTAAACCCTTTAGCATGTGTTAATTAATTATTGTGATTAATTAAATGAATGGTTAAAAAATGTGCAGTTGTTTATCGAATGTGGGAATGGGACGTTGTATTTGATATGGGTCTTAAGCCAAGTATCGCAATATACTCCCAGGGGTATTGAGCTATGCCATGGGCTTGGAGAGATAGGCATGGTGGATGGGAGGTCAACAGATTGTTTATATTGTGGATGAGAAGCAATATCAGATAGCCTTATGAATTGATATGAGATACCGAATTCATGAGGTGCATGAGGTTTTGGGTTGTGAAACTTTGAGATTGGCGATGATAATTTTGAATCTACTAAATCCACTATTTTTAAGACAGATTGTGATAATCGGGTTGTCCTATGTTTTAAATTTAATGTTTTATATATTTGAATGTTGCATGAGTAATCTTTTGTAAAGGGGTAGTTTTGGTACCCTATTGAGTGTAATTTTATCACTCACAGTGTTATTTTTGTAGCCCTGACATCCCCACCGCCAGGTACAGAAGGAGAGGAAGAGCTGCATGTTGATTTCGAGGCGATGAAACAACTAGGTAGGGATCAAGTAGAGGATCAGTGGCTTTATCAATAGGAATTTAACTAGATGACTCTGTCCTTTATTTCAGTTGAATTTTTAGTAAATGTAGAAGTTTTTCAGACTGTTAAAACTTAATTCGTTTCAGTTGTAATAAGGTGGTTCACTTTTAGTTTTTCGTCAAAAATTTTAAGTACTCGTTGAAACTTCCAATAAAGTTGGCTTTTCTATTTAAGTAACTTATTATATTAATTTATTAATGTACCCAATTTTGGGGGTGTTACATTAGCCAATTGAGTCTTGTTTCCTTCATTCTTGATCAATTTGCAACAACAACAATCTACCATATTCAAAGCCTCCAAGTATACTAGCCATTTTCTATCATATTTCTCTCCATTGGGTAAACGAGAGATATAGTGCGCACAAGAGAAATATCTATTTCTTCTCATTGTCAACCTTAGGAAAGGTAGCATCACCATTTCTTCTTACGGGACCTCTTTTAACTAATTGATCCCTTAATGTTTGATCCATCTTATCCCAATTACACAGATCTTCAATGTTCAGAATTGGGCATTCTACTTCTACTTCTTCTTGATTGACCAAGTTTTCACCCCCCAAATCCCCACATTCTTCTTCTAGTTCTTCTTGATTGACCAAATTTTCACCCACTAAATCTCCACACATTCTTCTTCTACTTCTTCTTGATTGACCAAGTTTTCATTTTCTTTAACCTAGTTTTCTATATTTTTTTATACTTGAAAAGAACTTATTAGTGGCCCCTTTTCGAGAATTTATTAATGCTTAGTCTTTTGCTTATTTTGTCTTTTCTGATAACCAAACAATTGACGTTTAGGAAACATGATGCACCTAAATAAGAATTAAAAATAAGAGCATTATAACATTATTACTCATGATGCACTAACAGGTAATCAAATAATCAATATGAGGGAATGATGCAGGGGTGTCCCTCTTGCACCCTTATCGGGGGGCTTGCATCACACTTTCACCCTAGTTACTCAATACGAAAAAATCAAAGGGGGAGCCCTTGGATCACACTTTCACCCTTCGTAAGCTCCACAACAAATAAAAATCACTCATGATGCACAGGTGTCCCTCTTGCACCCTCAACGACTATTTAAAAAAGGGAGTACAAATTTTTTAAAAGGGACTATTTTATGCATGCAAATTATGCAGTAACTTTCATAGAATAGTTAATAGCCCGGTGTTTTGATTCGTCCACAAACTAAATGTAAAATTGGCAACTCATGTGCCAGAGCACATTATAATGCTAGAAAAATTGTGAAAAAAGCTATATATGGTGGATATATACTAAGTTGAGAGGAGAATGAAAAATAACCAATGGAATCTCTAATTTCGCCCTTGTTTTTCTAATTTGTATTAATTAGCAGTGCGTAATTTCCATCTATTCATGCAATTTATTTTATTATTCATTCATCTGTTCATTATAACTTCCTACATAATAATCAATTTTTGCTAGAAATCTTAGAGCAAAAAAGTTTCATAAATGTATGCTATATATCATAAAGAGAGAATTAGTGACAATTAAAATTAATAAAAAAGAGAAATCTCATTTGAGTGGGGTAGATCCATCAAATAAGAATCTCAAGTTTTGAAATTAAACAATTGGAACGGAGAAGAGATATAAAAAAATAAGAGACATGAGTACACCCTTAGGAATGAAACTTGATTCGGAATGGTATCATCTAACTACGGAAAAGGATGAATTTAATGGTTGGATATCATAATTTTTGCTTAATAGCTAAACTCATGGGGATAGGCATACATAGTTCTGATATGTGGCATTTTATTGATATGGAACCCATAAATCTTGCTATCCATAACAAAACATGGAATCTTTTATTTTAACAATTTAAACTAAAACTCAACAATATAATTTTCATGGGTATACAATTATCATACGTTGTTATCCTAAGGAAATGTTACGGGTTTTTTTAATTAGTTATCGTAACTAAGGAAATTTATTACGGATGCAAAGGAATTACAAATTCCACTTGTATTTTTAGTCGACAACATAAAGTATCCCTTTCATATTTTAAGAACCCTATTTACCATTTAAGAGAAAACATATCCATAGATTCTTCTTTTTCAAAATTAAAACCATAGTGATCATTGTCCACGATACCTATAGAGTTCTAAGTTTTCCATTAAAAAAACCATCTTTCACATCTCTCTCCCTCCCTCTTCGATTTGGTGAGGTTTTTCCTTCTTCTTAGTTGACGTACAAATGCCAACACATTTGTTTGATTTGTATTATTATGATTGTTCTTTCTCTTTGTGGTTCCTTACTTTCTCCTCTCTTTTAGATACATGAACATGTGCGATAATGGTTGGTTTTTTTAATTTTATTTTAGTGAATGCTCTAAACTATGAATGAAGGAAGCATGGTAATGAACACATAAAATGATATGGGTCTCTAGACCAGATCTCTCTGATGTCTTTTGGCTTTGATTTGGAGACATGGTTCTGCAACAAAATATCCATGTAACTCCTCAGTCTTTTGGAGGTCTACGGGGCCACTGCTTTAGTGTTATTCTAAGAGCTACCACTTTGTGTGCATATTGCCAAAGGTCTGTCTTCAATCATCTCCCGCCCATAATCCCCAATTATTAGGGACAAAATGGGTTTTACTATTGTTGTTGTTACCGCGAGTTTGGTCCAAAAACATTAAGCAAGATTTTGAAGAGATCTAAGGTAACACATTTGCTTGACCCTTAAAAATAACAATGAAGGGAAGAGATAACCCAATATAGAGAAAGAACGTTTATCACATATTTTATGGAACAAGCAACAAAAACCTAAGTTTTAGACACAAGATTAAACTAAGTTTGTTCTATTTATTATACTCGCTTTGAAACCTCTGCGTCATGAACAATGTATTCCTATGGTGACAATCATGTTAAAAGAGACTAGTCAGAAGAATGTTTGCACATTTAAAAACGTAATATATACATCTGTCTTCATTGTTATATGATTATTATATATATAAACTAAAATAAAATTAGAGGATCAATGGGGGTGTCGTGAATTTAATTATTATTTTTTATCTAATAGATTGAGGAATGTCAGGGAATGACTGAGGATTAATGAAGTCTTCGTAACTAATCTTTCACTGTATTTGTTGATTAAGGTTTGGATCTCATATAGAAAATTTTATTTGCTTGAATAATTTTTTTTAGATGTTTGTTTTTTAATGTTTACAATTTAAATAAACACAAATTTGTTTGAAAAAATTTGCATTAATTGTGTGCACTTGAAATTGCCCCGTTCATAGCACGGGTTCATGCTAGTAATAAATAAGATAGCATGAACCCGTGCTATGCACAAGACGATTTTAAGTGCACACAATTGATGTTAGTTTTTGTTAAACAAATTCATGGCTGGCCATCCTTGTCAATCAAATTCATGGTTGCACTGATCCTCCCTTCAAGTGGCAAATTTTGTAACTTCTTAAAGTTCAAACATCACAAAAAAAATCCAATTACTGGATACATATTTGTGTTATTTTTGCTCACTTGACGTCAAAATTGATTCATGTAAAAGATGAGTCAGAGTGATGAGTCATGCTCTTCATACCACAGGTTGTCACACCCGTATTACAACAATCAAACGATAGATAGTCTATATTTCAAAACCGATAAGTACCGACAGATATGGTACAACATTCATACCCTTAGCTGAAAATGCGCCAAAAGATGGTCTATATTTCAAAACTATCTATGCTTCTGTTAGTTTTATGTGCGCGACCACAGTTGTGATCCCGGCGCTTGCTAGTTAGAACAAATTTGGAGAATAACATTTCGTGCATATTCTCCATACATATGCTCTCGGTGGATTAACTCGTTTTCTTTTTCTTGTTCTGCTAACCCTATGAGAAAGAAGATGAAATCCAGTGATTTCTTTTTCAAACGCCCCGAAGTAAAATGAATTTCAAAATGTAAGTTGGGTTTGTTTAGGATCAAGCCAACCACGAATTATATTTATAGCAAGTTGAGATGGAACAACATGATTTGTTGGATACGTATACGTATAGTGACACAATTGCAGTACAAATACTAACTTACAAGATGGAAACTCTCCAAAGGGGGAAATCTATTTTTGGCGAAGTCTACCAATTCTTAACTCCCTCAAAATATTAAGTTCCCCCATAAAATGTTCCCTGCTTGCATGAGAACAGGAACACTTTGCATAATTGACAAAGATAAGTTTCACAGGCTAAGTTTAAGCAATTCAACCAAAGAAAGAATAGAAAAGACCCCATCTGAATGAAAAAATTGGCAGTGTACCATTTCCACGTTAAATCTAGCGAAATGTTTCGAAGATTACCAGTTCTACAGTTTATATCTCAACAAGCTAGAGGGACACAGCCAATTAGCTAGGCCCTCTAACCAAGGTGTTATCTCTCTGTAGCCACAAACTTGGAGTCCCGTTCATGTTGGTCCTGTTCATGTTGGTTAAGATCTCTTTGCCAAAGCAGCTTCACGTTCTTGACGATGATGTTCTCGCTGAATGAATTCAATACAACATTAAAATTTGAAAAAGATAAAAAAAAAAAAAAAAAATCCACCGACATGAAACTAACAGATTTCCATCAGATTTGCCGGGTAGAAACAACATGAAAGCAAGCACAAAAACTCAGTGAACCCAGTTTCAACACGTAGTTTATTACCCTCAGTTGCTCTAGCTCTAAATGTTACATTTAGGCTCCATATGTTCCAATTCCAACGTAAAATGTTTTGACAAAGAGAGATTCTACATGTAAAATAATTTTGCAAACAACAATGTTTTGCCTTTTGTTTTCCGGTTTTGGGTTGACACTTGAAAATGTTTTCCAGAAGAGCTTTTTGGTAATTGGGCTCCCTTCCTGAAGACATTGAAAGCCGATATTTTGATTAGGGCTATATCTCTGGGGACCAATCACCAAATTGCGCTTTGATGCAAGTGGAAAACATGCAAACTAACCAATTCTCGGATCAAAGTTGTATGGACATTATTAACAAATCAACCAACACAATTGTTGAGGATGGTGTATGCAGGGATGTTCAAAAAAGAAAGCAGAACTAAGTGGTCAAAAGTAACAAAAATACCTTACAGGGTCTTACAAGGTAAGAAATCTTTGCTATTATAATAGAAATTAGCTATATGATTAACACCCACAAACAATTGATGACTGACCTTTTATGTAACCAAACGGTGGAAAATGAGTGAACTTTACAGGAAATATTTTACATTGAGCTCCATTTGTTTCAAGCGGAAAACAAGGAAGAACAGATCCTTGACCTAGACTTTACAGAGTTACTCCTATTCAGTTAAGTTGGATACAAAAGATTTGTTTCAAGGTAGTAGAAGATAAATATCTTCCATATGCCAACTTTACTTAAATTTTGCAAAAGGTAGATGGATCTCTCCTATATCGCAAACTTACTTGAAACAACATGTACCCTGCATACACAAATAAAAATAATAACACTAGGAAAGTAGGAAACGTACCCTTCTTTCCCAGTATGGAAGAAAACAGACAAAATCATAGACTGGAGTAATGGTTGATACTAAAACAACATTGAGTCCAGTAAACAACAACAGTGCTGTCATGGGCCGGGTTCTATGTGGCATCTTTCTTTAGTTTTAACAAGCTTCTTACCCTGCAACAAAGATCATTTAACATGCTAGTATCAGCCTAGGAAAAATCAAACAAGCTCGATACAGTAAGCTAAAATACTTAGAGCCCTTTTGTTTGACGGGACTAGCAGAATATCATCCTGTACGATATGTTCATACGTAATCATATTAGTAATACAACACCCCTCATGATAATATTCCACAAAGATTACGTATCCGATGGTGTTTAACTCGGGCTGTTCAATTCTCAAACCTAATCCGGATATGAGATCCCCTTAGACATATAGTCGTTCAATCCGACTCATATCCGGTGAAACAAACGGATCCTTAGGGAGGATGAAGACAAAACATAGACTGACATAGTAGACATTCAACGAGAACAACTCACAAGAAATTGTTGTAGAGAAGAAATTATTCCATTAACAAAGAGAAAATATAATGAAGACCACAATAATCAATTATTCAATTTGTAGTGCAGAACTAAATGGTTCACTTACCTAAAAAAACTATCGGTTTACTGAAATAAAAATAACATTCAAGAAAGGGCTTTTCTTTGGCGACATGAGATTCCTGATAGACAACATTGACAGCCAGAGGGAGGACAACCAAAATGTAATGTGGATCGTGCAAATCGCACTCCCCGGCATCCATTAGTCCGCAGAGGCAACACTGACAACCGGTGAAGCAAATACAAAAGACACACAGCAGAAAGTCTATACTTTCCAAAATTACATATGAGATACTGCCTACACATTCGAAGCCCTTATAACATCCTCCTGTTATATTTATACATAGTCTTTGCCGTCGCATTAGAAGCCCTCATAACATCCTCCTGTTATAATTATACATAGACTTTGCGCACTAAAATCTATGAACTTCTCCTAGCTCAAAATAATCTATCGGATCGAGTTTAGCTTTCAAATAAGAAACTATCAAGGTCCATATGTAGAAATTTCAAAAAAAAAAATAGCAAACAATATAGTAGATCTAGGTAAGAAATTGAGCATAATTCTTTGAGTCAGACTTGAATTTCGGCTCAGTTCTAGGTGGACTTCTCGGTCACCCCGAATGATCCAAAGCCGGACTGTCTGCATATTATGTTACTTCAACGTCCACATAAGGTCAGACGTTAGATTAATCTATGGAATCATCGTCCAGGACTCCGCATAGTCAGACTCTTTAGCCAATACGATTGCCAATCTCACCCTTTACAAGATTGCAACTCCTCACACTCCCAGCCAGGATCCAACCAGCGTTGCCACTCTCTAAAGACAGCCTCAACACCCAATCTTTCCAACTTCAGCGGTCTCGTGCCATCTCAGTTGCTATCATAACTTCCCTGAGGTTTCCACAACCAGCCCCTCATTACCAACTCGGTACTCACTCTTATATTCTTTCAAGGACAGACCTAGGGCCGGATGAGCCGGAGCAACCACCCTACCCACGTTTCAAAATTTCTTTAGAATTAGATTGGGATTTTTTTTTCTCTCTAAAAAATATCAAAAATAAATAAGCTCGCGCACCCAACGTGTTTGAAAACATTCAACACCTGCCTATTCAAAATTTCTTCAAAAAATTCAATATTCGTCCTCCTTAGATTGTATAAATCTGGGTAAAGAAATTAACTCTAGCTTCAACATTACTGTTTGTAATAAATATGAATGCATAAGGTTGTACGCATACAATTACATGTGATTATACCTTCGTAATTGTAAAGGTTGATCCAAAATATATCTACAATAATTTTTGGATATTGTTTTTGCAATATATATTTACAGAAATTGATATCACCTCATGGCGAAAAAAGTAATTAAATTTGTTCGCCGACCCAAATCCTGCGTCCGTTCTTGTATTCTTGCAAAATGTTTCAACTTTGAAAAGCTAATGCCTATGGCGTGGCCGAGGAACCCATTGAGGATTTTTCTCGAACACTTGATGGCCCATTTACTGAAATAACATCTCTCTCTCTCTCTCTCTCTCTCTCTCTCTCAAAACTCAAAACTCAAAACTCAAAAGCTAATTGGGCATATAACGGTGGAAGTACATGAAAGAAAAATCTCGATGGCCCATTTACTGAAATAAACAGTGTTCACTTTGCATTTTCAAAAAAAATTCTGAAAAATTCTTTCACTATCTCTCATATCTCCAATCATTAATTATATTCTTCTTTCTATTCATACATTTCTCTTTCAATCATTATTTTCATTTTTCTCTATCTTTCTTCAATTATTACAACTCTCTAATTATTATTTTTTTCAAAAACTCATCCAAACACTATCTCAAAAATATTTCTCAAAATATTTTTATCAAAACTATCAACCAAACAAACAAAACGAGTTCTCTCTCTCTCTCTCTCTCTGCTTTTACAAAACAACCCATTAAAAATCAGAGTCTTCTCCACACACACGAGCCACGGCAATTGGATGCTTGAGGTGAGAAAATTTGGTTTGCACAAGAAATGAATTTGCTTACTTACAATTTATGCTTGGTTTCTCTTATTATTTCACGATTTTTTTAGTACAGATGAAGAAGATTTAAGGGTTACCGTGAGAAAGGGAAGGCTTCAATTGGCTGCTGCTTATCCTTCCGCAACTCTAGAATTAGAAGTTTGTGTTCATCTTCTGAACTCGAAACAACTTGGGACCTTTTTCGTTGATGTGGTAAACTTTCACAAACAAAAATGTTAGTTACCCCGAGATTTGGTACCCACAATTGATCAAAACACTCACATCCAGTATGTATGTATGGAGCCCATACACTTATTGTCAGTGTTTGGAGGCCGGTATCAAATTTCGGGGTATGTAGTGTTGCTGATGGGCATTGATTTTTTTCCCAACCTCTTTCACAAATGGGCTATGTGGGCAAAATGCCGTATAGCTTATAAAATTTCATGGGAGTTAGAATTTAGAATCTCATCCATCAGGGTTATGTGCCGAAATTACGCTCTTGCTCATGGGCTATATAAACAACTTCTACCGAAAGCCAAAGCATGAACGCACTTGGCTTGTTTTCACCAACAATTCCCCAATCCCATGGGAGAGGTTTCATAATACCCAACCCCCCCTTGGTTGGCCAATCCCATGAAAATGGGGGATTGCTAGTCCCATGAGACTGTTAGTCCGGTCCGCAAATTACGCACCAAACATGAAAATTAAAAGACCCACGGGATTGGTAATCCAATCCCATGCTCCATCTCTCTTATCAAATATGGCCTAAGTGTTTATTACTCATATTTTCCCAATCTGTTACAAAACGTGATTCACAAAATGGATGATATGAGATTTATTTTTCCGTCAATGTGTGAGAGAAGTGAGGCTGAAGTTGTGATTGATGGGGTTCGCGTACGACGCTGAATTTTTTTATTTTTTATTTTGGCAAATTTGGTCAACATGCGAAAGAACCTCCTCAACTTTATTTTGTAGCACATAATCACCTGTGGTTTGTTTCACTTTTTATTGTAACAAAAAATGAAAGATTTTTGTTCAGTCACTTCTAAGATCAGCACAGTCAAAGTCTCCGCCAAAAAATTAGTGTCTCTAATAATTAGAGGATTTTGAATAATTATTGAAATTTGAAATTTGCCATTGTATAAAGTTTATTCTTGAATTTGCAAATGATCTTTGCTTGTGGTAAAAACAGGGGAGAGAAAGAGAAAATGACAAATTTTGTGAACTTAAAGATTTTTGGAGGGAAAATTTGTCTCTATACGCACATGAGTTCCACTTTCTATTAACTTCAACAGAAAACTTAACTATGCACAAAGTACACAAATTCCAGGGGAGTTATCCACTACAAAATGAAATTCAAACTGTCAATTCGCATATCAACAAAACCACAGGAGTGTAAAAGAACAGAAAACAATTAAGAAAAAAAATTCGAGAGAAATGTTTTAGTGCACTTTATTGTGATTGATTATTATTTTTCCTTTCTTTTTAAACCAAACCAAGGAAGATTTGTTATTTAAAATTTTTCTAAGTCGTAGACAAAATAGAGAAACGAATACAAGAGAATAAAAATAAGCGAAATTACCCTCAAACTGTCACTCCGACACACTTTGGCCCCCTTAAACTTTTAAATCCATCACTTAACCCCCTTCTCTATTCAAAATTGAAATCGCATGGATGGCGTTATTGAAAGTAGTGAAGTTACCTTATTACTCTCAACAATATTCTGCAATACATGGGTACATATAGGCGAGAGAGTTTCCCCTTTACATCAACGAAAATTGGCAAGTCTTCATCATTTTACTTTCTACATTTCAATTTTCTTCAGTCTTCATATGCATTTAATTGTTTTTTTTTCCTGCACTTCTTTACTAATATTATTCATGCATACTAAACTCTCTTCCTTATTTTCCTTTTGCATTTCAATTTTCTTCAATCTTCATATGCATTTAATTTTTTTTTTTTCCTTTCACCACTAAAGTTCATGGATACTAAACACTCACATTGTTCAAGAGCCCTTGAAACCATTGCTTTTTTAAAAACCTTAATTGGCTTCCAATCAATATCATCTTCACAATATTTCTTTCAGCAGAGGCTCTCCATGGCTTTAGAGACGAAACCTATACTCCTCCTTTACCTCTTCCTCTAATTCCCCTCCACCCATATCATTAAGTGAGTAAATGTCAAATCTACAAAAAAAAAAAAAAAAAAACCCATATTGGAAACCCAATTCATAACCTCAACAATTTAATGGGAAAAAGAAAACGCAAACTTGATTCAGAGCTCAGGAATTCAGTATCAACCATTAAACCAAATCATATAGAAACCTCAGTAAATCAAAAAAATTGAAAAAAAAAAATAGTCCGAATGATTGAGGATCATCTTTGTGATTGTCAAAATTGGGATGCTCTTAATTGTGATAATCTTTACAATTGTTTATGCAGTTAACTATTCTCACTATGAATGCAAAACCAGAAGATCCCAAAATCAGGACTATCTTTGTGATTTTCATTCAAAGCTTCCTCCCATCACACACCGCGCGCTCGCGCGAGAGAGAGGGAGAGGGAGAGGGAGAGGGAGAGAGAGATTAATGCTTTACAAGGGTTTTTTTCATACAAAACAGGGAGATGGGGGCAAAACAGACCCATATTTGAGTTCTAGTCATTGTGTCACCATTTCCATCCAAACAAGGAACAGATTGCCAACGGCAAGCCGAAGGTACAAATTGATTCATAGATGAAGGGCGTTAAGTGTTGGATTTTAAAGTTTGAGGGGACAAAGTATGCTTGATTCATAGATGAAGGGGGTTGTGTTGGATTTTAAAGTTTTAAGGTGACAAAAGTGTGTCGGGCGATGGTTTGAGGGCGTTTAATATAATTTTCCCTAAAAAAGGACTTCTTCTCCTTTTTCTTTTTCTTTTTTTGTCTGTGAGAAACAGACAGAAAATAATATAATAAAGTAATTCAATAAATTTGTACCCGTACTTTTACCACACTTTCCTTCTAATTATTGTTCTTTCTCGAACCTTTAAAACCAAACTACGCTTAAGTCAACAGTTCAAGAAGCTAAAGATGCCTACAATTCTAAGTATATGGACAAGGAAAAAAGTAGGGCTGAACGATTTATAAATACTTCTCCCAACATATTTTGAGAAAGCATCGGTAAGGTTTATTATTGAGGCTGAAGAAGAAAAACTCTTTGAAAATTCTTATTTATTTCCTTTCTTTGAAATCCTACCACAAATCATTTTCAACAAAGGCACGTCATGAACCACAAACCACAATCCATGAACAAGCATATTATGTCAATCCAAAGAGGATCTTCCAAAATGAAAATGGACCAAACCGGACCGGACCGTCAAGTTGACTTGTTTGGGGGTCCTTTCCGAGTCCATTTTGATGTCCAAACTGATCACAAATTTTAGAGCTCGTCCATACCTTAACCACGTCAAAAATCAGATTGATCGGATACATGTATAATTTCGAAATACATTTTTCTTGAGATAAATGAGTTCTGATTCAGTATTGTAAACTTGTTCTTTTCTAAAACAAATGTGCTCTGAAATCTTATCAAACGATACCCAATCGGCCTGATTTTCTATATGACTAATGTTCTCGACAAATACTAAAATATGGACAATTTGAATCATTAAAGTGGGTTGAGAAAGGGCCTACAGAAGGACTAACTGGACGGTCCAATCCATTTTCATAGGCCGGAGGGGAGCAGAATCCTAATCTCAACCCCATCATACAGGCTTGCAAAACCACAAAGAAGAGAGAATTAACAGTGTCACATTTCTTACAACAGTGTCAAGGCACAACACCACCATAAACAAATCCCTTTTCAGCTGGAACTTATTTGGTTCGGTATACAAACTAAAGCTAAAATCGAATTAAAACCCAGTACCGCTGCTACAATTCCTTCCTAGTTCTTGTAGATTATCAACATCATCGCCACGATATTATTGCAACATACATTAGAAATAAGCATAGAACACCTACATATCTAATTTACATGTGCAGATTGGGTTGTGAATACAATAAATCAAACCCCCTTGCACCGCAAACTGTGTTGTCCTAGCATTGCTCCACCATCATTTCAAAACTTGCAAATGAAATTTGAACCAAACGTCCAGATGGTAGGATTAAGTGGAAATTCATTGTTAATCACTCCCGCGGTCGGGCAAGCCAGAGAGAACTTAGCGCTCGAAGTCGGGAGAAATAGTCGTTTATTGCAAGGAGGGCACGGGCTGATTGTCGTGTTGTCAAAATGCGGTGCATTTGTTGTAGCGTTTGTTGTCGCAAGTTGTCAGCCTGGCAATAGCCAAAAGAAAGCCCACTTATAGAAATAAATTCATCTACGAAAAACTAGATCATCAGAACTGCATAAATTCACCCATAAAATACCGCCAGGCATTTTCAGAAGTCCTCTATTCAACACTGTTATCATCATGTGGAAATAAGACGTTCAAACAAAATATGGAACAAAGACATAAAGAAGCCATGAAACCTTAAACCTATGCTACATCAAAAAACGAAAACAGGTGGTTAGAAGGCAATGCTTCATAGGCCAACTACACTAAGTCTGACGCACATTATCCATTTCTAATTACCAAGCGCAAAAAAGACCAAGTAACATCAATGTGATTAAGCCCGAACCGTTTGTGGAAATAAAGGAGGTTGTCAAAAGGCAACAAGCCAACAACTAAAAGAATCCAAGTTACTATATCATTAATTAAGCTTTCTCATCAACGAATCAGTACATAGGAGCCATATACGATAAACAAAAGATCACCAAACAAATTAATAAAATGGAAACATACCTGGCGGACAAAGCCTTCGAGAGTTCCCAGCTTCCCCATGGCCATTGCCATTTGACCCATATAATTTGCCACATTTCCTGAAGCTCCTGATGGGCTAGGAGAGCCATTGGCTAATGTCTCAGCCAGAGATTGCTGTAATGCTTCCATGCCCTGTGAGAGAGCATCCTCCGCCTGCTGCGATGATTGCTGTAAGTTGTAGATGCCCACTAGCTGTTGTTCGGTTAGAGGTTCCAGTTGATTCACGAGGAGCTGCATTGATGCTTGCTTTAGTCCACAAGAAAAAAACCGAACAGGAAGGTAACACAGCCCTAAGAAAATGGACAAAAGGAGATGGTTGTGTTTCGAAAAAAATGCAAACCCATGTTCTAAATGGGTATGTGGTATACGTGAATACAATTTAGAGGCATAGAGGTAATTAATATTCCTATTAACCCAAAGAGGTGGGCGAAGGCACAGAGTCCTGAAGCCTTGCCCATCGACCCAATTGGAGATACTATTTTAGCAACTACCAGTGTCATTACAATGGAGCTGAACCCTTACCATTCAGGGAAAATCGCAATCCATACCCCTCGACCGAATTGGGGATACTATTTTAGCAACTACCACCGTCATTACAATGGAGCTGAACCCTACCAGTCAGGGAAAATTGCAATCCCTGGGCTTAAGTGGTAGGTGTACTGATGGAGAAACATTCTGATCTTCAAAAAAATTCCCAAGGGGTGCTTAGTCTTGTTCTCCTATTACTCAAAGCTTGGGTTCTTGCCACCACTCCAGCAACTTCCTGAGGCCACTAAGACCAGTTTCTGCTTGGCTTAAGCCTGGTCTGCATCCTTGAGGTGGCACCAACACAGGCTCAAAATACCATATCGGTACCTTGTTCTAGCTAACTAGGAAAGAAAATGATATGCAAACATTTCAAACACAGCTGGAACAAAAAGGAATGATAAAAAAAATGTACCTCCTATATGCTAATATCAAACCTAACCCAATCCTAGATCAAACTTCTATACATCCTCCTTAAGTTTGCATAAACAAATCTTGGACACTGAACAGATCATGCGTGCAAATGCCGCAAATTTACCAGCTACTCATGGATTATTAGTTGGTTAGTTGCAGGATCCTTTTAAAATGGGTGCGCTCCCAAGACAGGAGCTCGAATTGGCGCTCCCAAATAGGAGCGTGACGGGAGCTCGCCCCCCTCGAGATGGGAGCTCGCTCCGAACTAGGATGGGAGCTTATTGGGCTATTAAAGCAATCATTCTCATACTTTTATGGGTGTGGCAATAAGAATATGAAAATCATACTCCCTCCGTCCCAAATTTCTTGTTCAGTTGCACTATTCACAGCACCTCAAAAAATTGTTTATATTTTCAAATGTATAATGTTATATATATTCAATATGGATCTTATTTGAGCTCTCGATGGGTTCCATTAAACAAAGTTTTCAAAATTGTAAAAAACATTATAGATTGAAAGATATAAGCAATTGAAAAATGGCACCCATGCCCATAAATGGACAACAAATTTGGGACGGAGGGAGTATAAGTCAAGAAGTTTTACAAATTGAAAATATCTTACTTTCAGAAATTTTACCCTTTAAGATAGGGAAAATTTGATGGTTAAGTATTTAAAGATATTTTATATACATATTTAAATATCATCTATATACGCTCCTTACGCACTCCCAACCTTGGAACTTCTAGATGCCTCCGCTCCCCCGTACCCGCTCCCACTCCCGTCCCCGCATCCACTTCATGCAACTAAGATTAGTTGTCAATAGCCAAAAGTTCATTAGATGAAAAAAGAGAAGCTATGGAGAGTCTCACTTTGAGAAGTTCAGATGAGCGGAAGCCACCAATCCACATAAAACACCGCTCCGATGGCGTTTTCCACATCCCTGATAAGATGTGAAAGACATCAGTCTTGGCCGCATTGCCTTTCAGCCTGAATACATCGTCAAAATGTGTGATGCAACTATCCACAACTGTGCGAAGCTCAGTGTCGCCTGCATGTGAATTGACAGCTGTCCTAAGCTCATTTATCTGCCGATTGTGCTCCTCCAACCATCTTGCATATTCTACATCAAATGCCAAGGCCCCTGCACAAAAAATGTAAGCAGCAAAGTCATCTTTAATATCAACTACACATTTTTATAAATGCAATTACAGGAACAGCAGCACCAAGAGAGAAGAATACAAGCAGAGGAGGAAAATCAACAAAGAGAGCTGTATGTAGTGAGTCACAAATGTGATAGGATCCAAATGCAATTCCAATCAAGAGAAATCGACAATGACAGAACAATCGACCATGTAACCAGTCACCAAAGTAGTCAAAGAAGTTCCACGGTACCTCCCTTACCAAACACACGCAAAAAAATGCCATATTACGTGAATGATTGGCACAAGCACTTCCGCATTCAGGAACGGATGGCCTTCGTCTTTTTTCAATAAACAAAATTGCCGGATATAGTTGTATGTCTCCCTTGGCCAGGATCATATACTTATGACTAACAGAGAAAAGGAATAGGTGGAACTCGACAAAGATTCTTGCTAAAAAATGAAATAATCCTAACTATAGTCATTGATTATCAGGGAAATAGAAGTAAACCATTAATAAATTTCTTCAGAAAAATAAGAGTTACAGACAGTAGGACGAATGAGACTCTGAGGTCACTGAGAAGAAAGTAATTAAGAACATGATAAAAAAATTTCACTGTGAATGGACTTAACTAGTTAACTACATATGCTACCAAAGTTCTTCAATACTCCAGTTCGATGCATCAAAAGAGAATTAATTACTCGAGACTTGTTCAGGAACTACGACTTCCTAAGTTGGATAGTTGTGGGTTTCTGCTCGTGGCCCAATTTGTGTACAGGGAAGGACCGACGGAGAATGGATGCAAAAATCAGGGATAATGAAGAGCATCGTATTTTCTGCTTGCCAACCAACTTCTCTTTTCGGGTCTACCACGTTGTAGCTTCTAATTTGAAAATGACAAGCTTAATAGCGTTTAAACCTTCTGATAGGGAAAATCCACCTGCCTTCCTTGAGGTTTCCAAAAATTACATAGACCTCTCCTTTGGTTTCTAAAGTTACACTGTCCTCCCTTGTTAGAGTCATCCGCTGACAGAAGGTAACCCAAATTCTGGTTTAGCACATCTCCCACCAAATTTCTTTCTGAAATTATACAGCTGGCAATTGGTGATCTGCGTCTGCATGTGCTTCCGAGATGCCAAAACCAATTGTGTGTCGTGCGTAATTAGAGGTGGCCAATTGAAGTTGATCTGTGTGCCCAGGACTAGTGTGGCCATTTTTGTGTTTGTGTGTGTGCATGATCACTGAAGGTGGCTGAGTGAAGAAAGTGCCAAAGTGTACACATGAATCCTGAAAGTGGAAACCCTAACCAATTTCTAACAAATGGTAGCTGGACTATTTCCAAATCAAACATGATACCCAACAGAAAGGATCAGACTGCAGCCACAAGGTCAATTTTGACATATTTATGAGTCCAAGCCACTCAACTTCTTATTGGTTGTCCCTGAACCAATAATTTTTTCTTAAAAAAGTTTTCCTTTTTTTAGGAGAATTATTTAAATGGTTTAACAAGGAGAGGAGCCAAAGCTTCCTTGATCCTCTTATAACCCGGCGTGCAATTCAAGCCAATTTCAGCCCAAACAAGCTGAGGAAGTATAAGATCACCAAAATTTCAACTCCTCAGAGTCCGTTGTTAAAATAGTACGATGCAGGATACTTATCCCATCCCATATCCTTTTTATATAGAAATCTTAAGATACTGATGGCGTATCCAACGATATGTATGTACGATTAGTTAATGGAAGAAATTCAAACTATTGTAAGAAGTGGAACCTCAAACGCATAAATCTAAGTCGCTTGAGCAACATTCAAACCGTTTGAAAGATATCAAACCTCAATGTAGGGCTTGAATAGAAGAAAAACCATACTTCGATCATGTTTTGGGAGAATATTATTAGGGATTTCTTTTTTGTCCCAGACTAAATTAGCAAGAAACCTCAATCTGATAAATCCCAGATTTAGAGACTTCAAATTTTGAAACTTAAAAACTTAGTTTGTTGGTGTTATTAGGTATAAATACTTGTTAAAAGTATATTAACTGTGGTCAACGTATCTTACGATCCGCGATACGTATCCCGATACAATTTATAAAACAAGAAAAAACGATACACGATCCATATCCCAATTTCAAAACCTTGGCTCAGACCATAAACTACTCCCGCAAGTTGAAAACAAAAGATTAGTATAGTACGGTATGGATACCATTTCCGACTGATGCCTGAGGCTGATCTCCTGAGCTTGAAATGAATATTCCCTAAAAAAGAAAAGAAACAAGAACAATTAGTAAGCAAAGAGTGTGAAAAGCGTAGTATTCCACCTGAGAGATGAAAATAAACAAAAAAAAATACAAAACATAAAAAACATTTGTGAATGTGAAATTGTACAACGAAGAAGACGTGAGAAAAATATTAGGTGTAGGGCTCCCCTTTCTCATTTCACTATATATATATATATATATATATGGACAAAGGTACATGTACAATAATACTCCTAGGAAGAAATAAAACAAAAAAATAAACCCCTAACTTAACACTCACCCTTAAGTTGGTGCAAAGATATCTATCAAGCCCAACTTGAACACAATGGGGTGAAAACTTCTACTACTAAGACCCTTAGTAAATACATCACTAACTAATCTTCTTGATCTCACAAAAGGCATGCAAATTAAACCGTTGCTCAGTTTCTCTTTGATGAAGTGCCTATAAATTTCAATATGCTTCGTTCGATCATGTTGGACAGGATTATGGGCAATGTTTATGGCAGCCTTATTATCAAAATAGAGCTTCATAGGACCAGCATTAGGGAATCTCAAATCACGTAAAAAGGTTTGGAGCCATAAAAGTTCGCAAACACCATGAGCCATTGCTCTGTATTCCGCCTCTACATTGGATCTAGCAACCACCGACTGCTTCTTACTCTCCAAGTAATCAAATTTCCTCCAAGAAAGGTGCAATAACCAAAGGTAGATCTTCTATCATCAATAGAACCTGCCCAGTCTGCATCGATGAAGACTTCCAATTTCACGTGACCATGATTGGAGAACAAAATTCCTTTACCTGGGGAAGATTTGAGATACCTCAAGATGCGATAAACTGCATCAAGATGCATAGTACGAGGTTCATGCATAAACTGACTGACAACTCCCATAGCATAAGAAATATCTGGTCTGGTGTGAGATAAGTATATCAGGCGACCCACAAGTCTCTGATAACTCTCCTTATCTATATGCACTCCCGCATTGCTACCAAGATGATGATTGGTTTCAATGGGAGAGTCGGCTGGCTTACATCCTAACATACCAGTTTCTTCTAAGAGATCAAGGATGTACTTCCTTTGAGAGATAAAAATCCCTTCATCAGATCTAGCCACCTCCATTCCAAGGAAGTATTTCATAGACCCCAAATCCTTAATCTCAAACTTTTGAGCAAGAAGAGCCTTAAGGCTAACAATCTCATCCACACAACCTGTCATTATTATGTCATCCACATAGACGATAAGTATGGCAATCTTACCATTACTCCTCTTGATGAACATAGTATGGTCAGCAAGACTGTTTGTATCCAAATCTCAACATGGCTTTGAGAAACCTGTCAAACCATGCTCTAGGAGGTTGCTTCAATCCATAAAGGGCTTTTCTCAACCTACACACCTTTCCTTCTGTTGCAAAAGAGGAAAAACCTAGTGGTATGTCCATGTACACTTCCTCCTCTAGGTCACCATGGAGAAATGCATTCTTCACATCAAACTGTTGAAAAGGCCAATCCAAAGTAGCAGCACAAGAGAGTAGGGACCGAACATAGTTCATCTTGGCCAAATGAGCAAATGTCTTCTCATAGTCAATACCATAGGTTTGAGTATAACCTTTAGCAACAAGCCTGGCCTTCTATCTCTCAACCATTCCATCTACCTTGTGCTTTATAGTGAACACCCATTTACATCCCACTGGTTTCTTTTCATTTGGAAGTCACTAATTCCCAAGTGTCATTCTTTTTCAAGGCTATCATCTCCTCTACCATAGCTTCGTTCCCCTCAGGTATTATGATAGCTTCTTTCCAATCCTGCGGGATAGATATAGAAGAAAAAGAAGAGACAAAAGCACGATACGAAAGAGATAAACGGAAATATGAAACAAACTGAAAAATAGGATGTTGGGTACAAGTTCTAACACCTTTTCTATGAGCAATAGGAGCATCAAAATCATCAACAACAGTAGGGAAAGGATCATTACCATATGAGTCAGCTGAAGAGTCAGAAACTGGAGTAGGTGATGAAGATTGACAAAGTGGTACCGCACATGTAGGCTTGCCTTTTTTCCTTCGAGAAAAGGTCTACAAATTTGGCCTATCCAGTCTTTCCTGAACATCATGCTCCACTCTTTCTATAGATAAAGGTTCTTTCTCCCCCTCACTATGACAAGGTAGGTAAGACCACGACTCAAGAGTATAATATGTCAACATCTCTTCCAATCTATCACTCTCCCCCTGAAGAGATAAAGTGGACAGGGGATAAAAGGATTCTATTTCCCAGAAAGTGACATCCATGGAAACATATGTTTTGCGAGAGTGTGGGTCATAACATTTATAACCCTTATGAGTAGGAGAATAGCCAAGAAAGATGCACTTAAGGGCTTTGGGATCAAGTTTTCCACCAGGGTGCTTAGGAGCATGGACAAAACACACAAAACCAAAAACCTTGGGTGGAAGAGATGAGACCCGAGAACAGCCAAGGAGAAACTTAATAGGAGTGTGGAACTGAAGAACACTGGATGACATGCGATTGATAAGAAAAGCTACAGTAAGAATAGCTTCACCCCAAAAATGTTTAGGAACATTCACGGTAAAAAAGTGAAACGGGCTAACTTCAACAAGATGACGATTCTTGCATTCAGCAACTCCATTTTGTTGAGGAGTACCAACACAAGAGGTCTGAAAAAGAATGCTAGAGTCATTCAGATATGCCCGAAAATTTCCATCAATATACTCGGTCCCATTGTCACTACCAAACCAAACCAAACCAAGCCTTATGTCCCAATCAATTGGGGTCGGCTACATGAATCCTTTTTCTCCATTGAGCTCTGTCAAATAGGTCCCATTGTCACTACAGAGTACTTTAATGTTAGCATCAAATTGAGTACGCACCATTTTGTGAAAAGATTGAAAGCACGAAAAAACTTCATTTTTTTGCCTTAAGTAAATACACCCAAGTGACACGGGAATGACAATCAATAAAGGTAACAAACCAACGATAGCCTAAAAGAGAGGTAATGGGGGAGGGACCCCAAACATCAGAATGAATAACCATAAAAAGAGAATCACTTCTTTGATTAACGGGAGCATAAAATGAGTGTTTGTGTTTTGCAAGTTCACACGCTTCACAGAAAAACTTACTCCTGGTACAGTGCTTAACTAAACTAGGAAAAAGTTTTTCCAAAATCCCAAAAGATGGGTGGCCTAATCTACGGTGCCACTGATGCAGTAAAGGAAGAGTTGAGCCCAGATTTGCTTCAAGAGCTTGGCCACATGACATAGGTGGACTCATTGGATTAGGTGCAGGCTCCAAAAAGTATAGTCCTCCATAAGCTTTACCACTGCCAATCATTCTCCCCATGTCCAGTTCCTAAAAGACACAATAAGTAGGAAAAAATGTCACTGAGCAGTTTAAGAATGAGTAAGACTGCTAACAGAGAGAAGATTGGTAGAAAAACTTGGGACGTGAAGTACTGTAGAGAGTGACATGGTTGGATCCATCTGCTACTCTGACCTTATCCTTACCAGAACAAGGAGAATAAGAGTCAAAGAAGGATGAACAACCTGTCATATGATCAGTAGCACCAGAATCTATTATCCAAAGAAGTGAGGATGAACTAGTAAAGGCACTAGCCTGAATACCTGTGTGAGCAAAGTGGGAAGAAGTAGTGGAAGGAGAAGTTGTAACAGATGGAGAGTCAAACCTCGTCATAAGACGCCTAAGAGTCTGTGGAGTCTGTAACTCCCCCTGAGAAAGGGCACCACCATGAGAACTATCTGAGACTGAAGGATGTGACCGACCTCCACTAGAATCCAACAAGGCCTCCACACTAGACTCCGAGACATGTGCATGAGAACTTCAACCACCACCTTGACTACCACCCTGTCCTCGAGAGGGACGCCCATGGAGCTTCCAGTAAAACTCCAGGGTATGTCGAGTCTTGTGACAATAGTCACACTGAAGCAAATCACGATCAACAGAACTGCTCTTATCCCCAACCTGAGCCTTACCATCTTGTGGAGTAAGAATGGCAACCAGAGCTGAGCGATTTGGAATGGAAACAAGTACCATAGCACCCCGTCGAATCTCCTCCTCCTGAACACAAGCATATGCCTCTCCTAAAGAGGGAAAAGGAACACAGCCTAATACCTGCACTCAAATAGGATCATACTCCACATCAAGACCCGCCAAGAAATCATAAAGACGGTTTTTCTCAACCATTTGTTGATACACAGTGGCATCAACAGTAGAAGTAGGGTGAAAACTCTTATAGAAATCAAGTTCCTGCCACACTCCATTCAAATCTGCATAGTACTCAGCTAAGAACCTATGGTTTTGGTCCATCCCCCGAAGTCTTCTTCTCAAATCAAACCCTTGAGATCATTACCCTTTCAAGAGTAGGTTTGTGCCACAGAAGTCCACACCTTATGTGGAGTGTCAAGGAACAAGTAGGTATGGCTGATGGTGGGTATCATGGAGTTGAATAACCATGTGAGGACTTGACCATTTTGGTAGTCCATGTCAAAAAATCTGGACTAGTAGCTGCTGCTGGTGGAACAGGCCCCGTATTGAATTTCAACAAACCATTGGCAATGACGGCCAAAGTAAAACTCCGGGACCAAAGTAAATAGTTGGAACCATCCAACTTAAGAGGACAAATATTCAATGGAGCATTGTTTTGAGTCACAAAACGGGCTCCCTTCATCCTTCGCAACCCCAGAAGCCTCTTTAGGAACCTCTGCCATACTGCAAACTGACACAGAACAACTCCAGACTACCAAAACCCACCCAAATGATGTATCAAGGTCACCCTTAACTTCAAACAGGACTGGAAATCACAGAACCAACCTCAAAGAGAAAAAAATCAAATGAAAAATATCGACACTAGTCAAAACGAGCATAACCAGGGGTCACAGTGACCAAAATAGACTCATTGGAGGTTTGCCGGAGGTCATACGAGACTCGCCAGAGGTTGTAGGTGGTCGCCAGACTGAGAACAATACTCATTGGGGTCAGATCTGAGTTTTCGTGTCAGACCCAGAAGATTACCTCTTACATAAAGGTCATACGGTGGTCGTTGACTGTTGCCGGAGGTCGTACAGTGATTTCGTGCAAGGCCCAGTAGGCTAAGATTGCTAGAAGTAGATATCTACAGTGATGGAGTAGCGTGAGCAGCGCAGATCATCTACAGTCATCTACAGTCATGATTGCCTATGGAGGTATATCACGATCATTCCTCCTCTACAAGGCTAGATCTATGGAAACCATGTGAAATTGTAGAAGGAAGAAGACGTGAAAAATATCAGGTGTTAGGGCTCCCCCTTCTCATTTCACTGTATATATATGGACAAAGGTACATGTACAATAATACCCCTAGGAAGAAATAAAACAAACAAATAACCCCCTAACTTAACACTGAAACAAATTAAATAAAACAAATAAACCTGCTGTCGGGCTCGCTGCAGCTCCTGTTCAAGTTGGGTCAGCTTTAGCCGACTACTCTCCAGCTGTTGTACATAGGCCTACAAAGTCAACAAGGGGGAAAACCACAAGTTAAACTCCAATACTTTTAAGATTTACGAAGGCAATTGCAATATTCCTCACACCTTAAACTGAAGACTTTGAGGAAGCGTATCGAACATGTAATCACCAGTATGCATATGCTTTCACAGATACAGCTAGCAATAATGTGAATGGAAATTGAAATTTTAAAGTAAGACAGCCTACTTTTTTTCTCAATCGGCTTTTTCTGGCAGCTTCACGGTTCTGAGCAAGCCTCCTTAATGTCTGAATAAAAAGAGAAGCAAACAGAATAAAAAAGTCAGTAAAATTATTGTACCAGCAGACATTTTATGAACATTGTTAGTCTGAATGGTGAAACCTTTTGATCCGATGTTTTCCCCTTTGATCTGTCGCTGGAATCGGAGGCCACAATAGCGTTACCCACTTCAAACTGTACAAAAAATTAGTATTTGAAATTAACAACTAACATATGCCAGAGGTCAGCTCTTCCAAATAAGGAAGATGTATCAGCCCTCCAGTTTTGTTCCAAAGGAACTCATCCTCCAAAAATTAAAAAGTAAACAAAGAAAATAATTGTAACAACTGGCATATCTATGAAGACCTTGGTAACTACAGTGAAACCAACACTTTACTAAACTTTTTCCCTTTGTCTGCTTACCAAATAGTCCTTTCAAGTTTCATCTACTTCCAGTGTAATTACCACCCATCCAAAGATATCTCAGCTTGTGTTACCAGGAAACACTAATCCCCTGGAGATTTACATAATGGAACATATGTTTCAAAACATGGTACACATTCCTTCCCAAACGGTGATCCTAGAAATACGAAAGTATTAAAGACTTCTTCATTTACAATTGTCCACCAGACAATCAAATGCATACTGTAATCTACAGAAGCCAACCTCATTGTGCCACAATTTAGGCCATGTGGCTTACCATGTTTTGTTCTAGTGACTCTAGCCACCAAATCACACCCTTTTCAATGCAATACTCGAAGTGAACAATAACTGATTTCACTTGTTCCAACTTATATCTATCAAAAACCAATCCCACGCTTCTTTTTGGAGAACTTTTCGATACTGTTTTCTAAACTATTAAAAAAATAAAAATAAATAAAAGGCACGGATAAAATGGAATAGTACAAGTATGTTATAGAATAAACACTACTTGTTCGTTGCATCTCGCTTGTGCCCTACAGAAAAAGCTAAACGTTCAGATCTCAAAGCATTTAAGATACATACCCCTTGATTTCGGTCATCTGCATCTCCATCTGTTGAAGTATCTGTTCGAGGACTGGCATCTTCCATATTCAGTTCCCCTCCGTTCTCAAGTTGATTGCCAGATAGAGAAACCAAGTTTGGCTGATGTCCCTTTTGCAACGGTGGTGTCTGAGATCCCGCAATAGCAGTAGACAAATTTGAAGTGAAGGAAGAAAGTGACTGGATATCCAAAAAAGAAAGACCATACGGTAAAGTAACTCTTGATTTCAATTAACTTTGGAATCATAAAAAGAAAATAGGAAGACAACAAATTTACCTTAGTGAATGAGCCAAACTGGAAATCGGAGAATTCTAGAGGACTATTTGAACTTGATGGTTGAGATAAAGTGTCTAAAGAGAACACGTTGGTCAGTCGAATTGAACGGTCAGATTATGAAGAAACAAAAAGAACAATAGAGCTACATAAGAAACAAATCCCAATCTCTGAATCGGTCCAAATATGTTATTAAAAAAAAAAAAGAATGTCGTTGAAAGTAGATGCCAGAGTACGATCCTAGGAAGCATGGATGAGGATAGGCTATACGGGTACGATACACTCAAATGTAAGAAAATAGGATACAGCTATGACAGAGAAATATCAACAATACAATATATTATTATATCTCCAACATTATATCAGCACAGCTACAATTCGATAGTTAAAAGGAAAAACTTATTATTAAAAGGTAAAAGTTTTTTTTTTTTTTGATAAGTATTAACAGGTAAAAGTTAATCAATAAGAGCTAGATGTTTTCTCTTGTTGAAGAATGGATTCGAATACAGCACACGTATGATTCGAATAGGTCTATTCATCTTCAAACTAAAACACTTCTGAAGTTCAGTGGAAATGAGCACCCACAAGGATGCCCTTGGCCTTAATGCAAGAGTCACTGACATTTTCCAGACTTTAGCACTTGAAGGGGTTTCTAGGAATTGATAGGAGTTCTATCCAAGTAATCAAGAATATGCCAACGCTGATTTCTCTAGAAAAGATAGCAGCCAATTTAACAGCATGAGTCCAGCAGGGCACGTAGTGATAGGATAACCAAATTCAGAGTCTAAAGGGACAAAAAAATGAACAAAGCTTCTAGTTGACACTTGTTAGGTACCAACAAAAGAGTACTAGAATAGAAGTGGAGAAAAAAATAATAAACTCTATATACATACTTCTACCGATGTTAGCAGCTTCTGCTATGCGAAATCCGAGAGATTGCTCAAGCGTCCCAAAGCCAGAAATTCGCGAAGAATGGACAGTGCCCCCCTCTGTGCCACTGAAAAAGCCACAACTTATGAGAACCACAAGATTGCCACAACAGGTTAATGCAATTCAGAAATTTAAGTTTTTCATCAACCTCTCTTTCCTTCTCAATATAAAAAAAATGGCAAATAGAGTACACACCGAGGAATTCCTATGACAATTGTCCAAGGTTCCCTTGCCCAGACACATTTCCTTCACTGTATCAAACCATTTTCAATTTCTCCAGCACTAACAACTTAGAATAACCTATACACAAGAGTGCTGGATCACATTTCAGATCCTTTGACACCCAAAAACACTTAAGGAAAAGAAAAAAAAATAGCAAGACTACATCCATGTTTTGTGGCACAAGTCTAACAGCAAAATATGCACAAGACGGCAGGCTTGTGACTCAAACACAAACATGCATCCATGAACAGTGAAACACTTCAATTTTGTAACGGTAGCAGTTTCAATTATGTAAATGGTCGACACAGCTTAAGCTCTATGTGCACCTGTACAAAACTAGCATATGACAACTACACCGCACATGTCAATTAGCATGAATCAGATGTAAAGGTTTATTTGATTACTGCTTAAATTTCAGTTCCCGGCTTCCCTTAGTTAAGACTTAAGAGAATAGTATTTGCAAGCTTAATTTCCCGTATTTTTAGGGCACGGATTACAGATTTTGATAATGAACATGGTGGAGATACACAAGTCAATAGTTCTTCACATTCTATACGATTTTAGAGATAGATTCTCAAGATGCTTAGAGTAATGCTTCCATAGCATCACATTTTTTGGGGAATCAGAGTTCTTGTTTCTGACGGAAAGCTTTGGCTAGTGTATATGCTGTACAAGAGGACGTATGATTTTTTAGGTTTTGTTACTTGTATGATGTTTGTATATATAACCATGTTTGTGCATGTTAAAGCATCCAACTCGAAACCAATTGGCAATGAGTTGAGAGTCCCCGAGACTCATATACTAGCTTTTGGAGGTTATAATTAGGGGGTGTTCCACTAAAGTGGTTTTTTGAAAAAACTAGTTTTTCACGGTTTTTTATGTGATGTATTGTGAGAGAATGACCTGTCTTGATTTTTGGAAAAAACAGTTTATTGTTAGTGGAACACCCCCTTAACCAATCTGGAAAAAGCACTAAAACTCCCATCACATGTACAACCCTGACCCATAGGTGGATAGGCAAACAAAGAATCCATAACATTCAGATCATAACGAAACAAGGTTCACTTATCACACAAACAAGGGGGCAATCAATCAAGAGAGTCTTGTCCAAAAGCCTCCTAAAGACTGGCTTTGATACCATATTAAAGAATCCAACTTTATAACACTTGGCAATGAGTGGAGAGGCTGCCCAAGCTCCTATATTAGTTTTGGATGTTATAATTAACCAATGTGGTACAAGCTCTAACAGCGCAAAACATTCTCTATTCTAAACCTAATAATAAAAAGGAAATTCCCAGAACATAGGAAGTTGACAACTTTGGTTTATGAATTATGAGTTACCTTACTTCTTAAAATGTGGCATGAATGATGAAATTGTTCGCGGCTTTACTGCGTCCTAATCTATGGTGGTACCAAGTAACATATCTACAGATGGAGTGCCTCAATCAACCATCTCAAAATCCTTCTAATTACGGCAAAAAGGCAGGATATGAATCTCACATAACTAGAACACGACAAGATGACACTGGCCTTCCAACAGGCAGTATACATCTTTGCATAACATGTGAATAATAGCCTATGGGTACTCATTTTCTACATTAAATCTCAAGGAAAAGAAAAAGGGAACAAATAGGAAGTTATAAACTTGTAGTCTTAAAGGAAGGAAATAGGTATCATTCCAGGTTGAATGTATTTTGAACATTTGCTCCCATGAAGTTTCTCAAACTTGTGATATGTTTCAGGTGGATCTGAACAACAAACGCGTGTATTCCCAAGGATCTGAATTGTGTCCATTCAATTTAATTACTTTTCGACATGTCCAACATGGGCAAAAGTCAAAACGCTTTCTTTGAAGTGTCCATGCTATAGAGGACAACCCATATGCGTGTAAAAAACAAAAAGTCCAATAGTCAAAAGTAGAACCTTTAAGCAAACAATACATGGAAACATCATTGCCTCTTAACTTCAATTCCAAAGAGAACATACACAATACTTGAATAAATAGATGACAACAGCCATCAATGGTACGCATGACTACAACCACAATTGAAAAGTTCTTCAAAAACCCAACAGAACCATCAGATAAGATGGAAACAGAACAATCAAAGACAATATATTGCCTATAGCCAATCTTAAACAAATTAACGGGAACACATAAATTATCAGCACAAACAAGAAGATAGTTGTGGCATAAAGTTTTACATAGTATTTGGAATGGGAATCTGAGGAACAAAGCTCGGCATCACGGCTGAGACCCTTGTATCATTTTCTGCACCAACCTTCAATGTTCTGCTGCCCATAAAACACCATCATAATAGCAGCACCTCCACCTTGAATTCCCACAACCAAAAACCACAGAAAAGGCTTTAAACCATTAAAACCAAAGACAGTAAGCAATAAATCAATAAGCATAAACTTTAAAACATAAACTCTGTCCAGCAAGTAACCAGAATCTATGGAGTCTACCCCGAACAGCAATAATCCAATCCAATTTCATAACCCCACTTACCACACAATAGACAGCACAGAAATCCTGAACCCAATTCCAAAACAGAACTAAACAGCAAAATATGCCCTCAGAATCACCAAAAGCGAAAAATAAAAATACAACTAGATGGAAAAACCCTATAAACCCTTAAAGTCAACCACTTTTAATCAAAGTACAATTAACAGAATCAAAATCACAAAAAAAAAACCCCAAATTTGGGGGAAAACATACCTCACCAGAGACTAGGTAAATATTAAGTTTATCACCGCTCAAAGTACCGAGTCAGCAACAATTGAGCAATACCCAGAAGCTAAAACGAACCCAAATACCTAACTTTGAAGCTTCTGAAGATAAAAACCGACTCTATTTGACTTTGGGCCGTATATTAACCAAGCCGCTTGTGTGTTGTTAGTATGACTGTAAAAAGCTACTAAACGATTTCCCCTCTCTAGATTCTCTCTGTGTGGAAACAAATTCAACTGACTCGGCTTGGATTCTGAGCTCTCCTACTTAAAATGGCGAAGGAGAGGGGTAGAGAGAGAGAGGAGAGACGTTCAGATCATTCCAAGCAACTTCATACGTCATTTTCGTTTGGAGCTTTTTGAAAATGTTGAAAAACCCACCATTTTTTATTGTTATTTTACCTTTTGTTTATGTTTTCCTACGTTGGAGTTCATTAATTGTGGGGAAAATTTCCAAAAAAGCACGTGACATTTTACTTCAATCACAAATAGATACCTGATCTTTTAATTTTGTCAACCAAACATCTGAATTATCTTAAACGAAATTAATGCCACCCCCGCCGTCCACTTCCGTTAATAATCAAACGGAATTCATCTGTCAATTACACTTTTTCCCCTTAGAATTGACCCAATTCTCAATTTTACCCATTGAAATGTTCATTTTTCCCAATTTCGACCCCTGTCTCTCTAGATCTCCTCTCTCCTCTACATAGGGATTCTTGAGATATTTTTTTAGAGCTATATATGGTAGAGATTGTGTAGAAAATTTTATTATTTTTTGTACTTTTTTTTTCAAACTCCAATTCGTTTTTTTACATTATTCTAAAAAAACTGAAAAAATTACTACTCCTTCCCAAAAAAAATTCAGTTCGATAAACGAGGACTTGAAAATAATATAACAATTTCAAGAAAAATTAAATACTTTTACTATTTTTATACTTTTTTTTTCAATTTCCAATTCATT
Organism: Vaccinium macrocarpon; assembly: GCA_022606695.1. Lineage (NCBI taxonomy): Eukaryota > Viridiplantae > Streptophyta > Magnoliopsida > Ericales > Ericaceae > Vaccinium > Vaccinium macrocarpon. The sequence continues at coordinate 24,936,826 of CM040175.1, forward strand.
TTTAGTGTGTGTGTGTGCGTGTGTGTATATAGATCGCCTGTAACGGTCCGTTATTTTATTTTATTTTTGTTAGTCATTTAAATTTTCTAAGTTTTATTTACTTAGCGTAAAACGTAAGTAGACCTTATTTACTACTACATTTTTGCTCACATTTATAGATATGTATATGTATATAGATATACATGTATGTGTAACCATTTAGTTCCCTATTTCATTTAGTTCCTAACCAAGTACCCTAATTAAGTCATACACCAACTAAACAACCTATTATCCCTAAGCATTCTTTTACCCACTAAACCACCATCTACACCCATCACCCTTTCAAATCTATAATCCATGTTTAACCACTTTTGTTTACCATTCAAAATCAGCCAATAAAATGTGTTCAAGGCCTTCCCTTAACCTCCAAACAAAACCCCTCCTCAAGCACCCTATTGTCCTTCGGTTTATGGACCTAAAGCACTTGCTCTTTTATCCCCTCTCCTCCACTCCGAAAATCACTCACAACTCACTTATTTTCTGCTGCAAAATTACTAGAGAAAGAAAAAGAGTGAGAGTTTGGGTCCTTCAATGGAGTTTTAGAGTGAGAAACTAAGTGGGTTTATTATACACACACATCCACACTAAATTTCTGAGTTTTAAACCTTCTCATACACCACCAAGCTCCCACCGTTCACCTCAACGCCACCCCGTGGCCTTCTCTCCGTTCATCTTCTCCGTTTACATTTTTTTCGCCAAAAATCTCTTTTTCACGCTAAGACTTTGGAGGAGAGGTAGAATAACTTTTCTCCATCTTCCCTAAGTATATTTTGATGTTTATATGTTGTCTCCATTGTTTCATAATGAAATAAATTGAACCCATACGTAAAAATAGCCTCCACCGAGTATACTCTGTTTTTCCCAAAGAAACCAGTTACACTGGTACAGCAGCAAGAAACTCTTTCAAAAGTTTCTCCAAAAAAAACTCCTGTAGCAGTATTATTTTTGTTCCACGTGTATAAGAGTACTTCGGACCCACTTATTTGTTTTCCACGTGTAATCCCATGAACTAAATTGGAAATGTTTTGGTCTATCTTGTCTGAAACCAGTTTGTAATTCTTGTCCGAAACTTTTGTTAACATTTAGAAAATTTATTTGCTATGGAGTGTCTATGCCATGCATGATATTGTTTTTTGTATTAACACATATTCCTTTCAAGTTCTGATACGTACGGTTTGCAATAGGTGAATGCATGCTTGGCTAAAAGAAAATTTATTAAACTGATGTGTTCCCTAGACTAAATGGTAGGACTTATTATTTCATTAAAATAATATTGTCATGTTAGTAAAAGGTAGCAAAGAGTAAATGTTTCTTATTTTATGAAAGTCCATGAACATGTATGTATGTATATATATATATATATATATATATATATATATACATCGGCGATCCAGTCAAGGATCCCGGATTTCCCGGATTGAAGCCTTTTTCGGTGTTTTGATGCTTTTAAAAATTATTTTTGGAAAATCCGAGCCGTCCAATGTGTTCAAAAGGTGTTTTCCACGGTCCACGTGAGAAATCTTCAAAAAAAATTACCGGGAAGGGCTTGATCCAAGTAGTTTTTTGCAAAAACTGTAAATATAAAGTTTTTGCGAAAACTGCTTGGATCAAGTCCTTCCCGGTATTTTTTTTTTGAAGATTTCTCACGTGGACCCTTGAAAACACCTTTTGAACACATTGGACGGCTCGAATCGTCAAAAAAATATCGGGAAGGTGGAGTCCCGGATCCGGGACTCCCGGACTAGATCGGGACTCTATATATATATTATTTTTTTTATTTTTTTTTGCAAACTGATGCAAACCAGTTAGAGTAGTTATATTTCAAAACCTATTCAGTGTGATTATTTCGAAATTCCGCAAGTTAACATTTTTTTTATATCTCAAACTAGCTACTAATAATCTTGAGGTTTACGAAAAGTTAATTTAATTCCAAATGAAGCATGGCTAATATCATTTTTTTTTTATGTGTGCGTTTTAATGAAACCAAAAGTCACTGGGACCAATCTCAAACGAATTGGGTTATTTGCACGCACGGTACCAATTTTCATATCATTTTGTTCTTTATTTTATTACTGCATGCTCAGATGAAAATATTGATTGTTAGAACGGACAAATAGGTTCCCGGGTTTATTGTTCGTGTATAGAATACACATAGACGTTAAGTTAATGGGAAAATTTGAATAAAGATTCGGATGACATTTGATGAGATCGATGGCAGTCAGCTAGTGATTTTGGGATTGGAGATATTGTGATTATGGATTGACAGAGATTCGGAACCCTAAGTTGTGGCATTTTGTGATTACTCCATACTGAATTATTTGGTTATATAAGGGTGATTTGTATTATAAACCGGGTCACAGCTGTAGACTCCCGAGGTTATGGTTAGTTCCTCGAGGGCCCGGTGGTATGGTTAGTCCCTGGGAAATTCATCCTTGTGAGGCGTTTGATGAATTCGACTAAGTAGATAACTTAGGCTTTTCATCGGGGCTCCCGATCAGGGCAAGCAAGGAGGAATTGAATCACGCAATGGCCATGGACTTGGTGGTTATTCGGGAGGTTGTTCTCTAGGTTGAGAACTTAGATGAAAATGTAAGTTAATGGCTAGTAATGAAATCAATTATGTGTTTACTCTTTTACGTACTGCTTTTCATTCATATATGTTGTTCTTGTATGTTACATAAGGGTTGGGGGATTAGAGTAGCTATTGAGTGATTTATCGCTCACGATGTTACACTTCATGTGACCCTGGTATAATACCATGATGTTGTTTTGTGACTCGGACGTATTATGCCAGATTGTGATCAAACAGGAGGTATAGTTGTTGAGGGCGGCGCTTATTTTGGAACAGAAGGTTTTCCAGCGGATCGAGTTCAGGAGGAGCATTGGGATCAAGATCTCAACCTTAACTTGTAGAGTCAATCTCCCTTATTTTTGTGTTGGAAAAACTGTAATCTTATTTCTCAACAAAGTACTATGTTATTGTTGTAATCGAACTAAAACAATTATGCTATTTTCGCTGCTTAATTAATGAGATCCTTTTTATTTTTATTAATTATTTATTAAGTAGTTTTAAATTAATACTTCCGAAAATCGGGGCATTACATCGCCTCTCTCCCCTCTCCTCTACATGGGGATTCTTGAGACATTCTTTGAGAGTTGTCTATGGTAAAGATTGTGTAGGGAATTTTATTATTTTTTGTATTTGTTTTCTTATTATTTTTGTACCTTTTTTTCAATTCGTTTTTTTATAGTATTTTTAAAAAAAGAAAACTAAAAAAATTACTCCCTCCTTCCCAAAATTTTTCCAGTCCAATAAACGAGGTCTTGAAAATAAAACAAAAATTTTAAGAAAATTTTGTACTTTTTTTTCAATTTTCAATTCACTTTTTTTACAATATTTTTAAAAAATGGAAAAAATTACTCCCTCTGTCCCTAAATTTATCCGGTCTGGTAATCGAGGACTTGAAATTGATACAAAATTTCAAAAAAAATCAATATTTTTGTTAATTATTTTTTGTACTCTTTTTTTTCAATTTCCAATTCATTTTTTTAGTATTTTTTTTTCAATTTCCAAAATTTGTCCGGTTGTATAAACAAGAACTTTAAAATAATAGAAAATTTTCAAGAAAAATTCAATAATTTTTAAAAAATTTTTATACTTATTTTTTTAATTTCCAATTCATTTTTTTACAATATTTAAATTTTTTTTAAAAAAATTGGCAATTGAAAGAAATTTTTAAAAAAAATAGTAAATGTTTCTTAGAATTTTTGTATTATTTTCAAGTCCTTGTTTATCGGACATGACAAATTCTGGGAAGGTGGGAGTAATTTTTGAAAATTGAAGTACAAAAAGTAATTAAAAAATATTGAAATTTTCTTGAATTTTTGTAATATTTTCAAGTCCTCGTTTATTGTACCGGAATTTTTTTTGGAAGAATGGAGTAATTTTTTGGTTTTTTTTAAATACTGTAAAAAAACGAATTTTATATTGAAAAAAATAAGAACAAAAAAATACAAAAAAATAAAAATAAAACTTCCTACACAATTTCTACCATACATAGCTCTCAAAGAATGTCTCAAGAATTCTCATGTTGAGGAGAGAGAGAGAGAGAGAAAAAGAGAGAGAGAGAGAGAGAGAGAGAGAGAGAGAGAGAGGGGGGGGGTGAGAATTGGGTCAATTCTAAGTGATTAATGGATTGATTCCGTTTAATTCTTAATGGAAGTGGACGGCGGGGGTGGAATTGATTACGTTTAAGATAGTTCATGTGTTTATTTGACAAAATTAAAAGGCCAGGCATCTATTTGTGATTGGAGTGAAAGATCAGGTGTTTTTTTTAAATTTTCTCTTAATTGTATATATTGCGAATTGGATTCATCCTACATATCTTCAAATTAGGGATGACAATTTCCCTAAACCCGATGGATACCCGCCTCACCTCTGGCTATTTGGAGGTGGATATTATTTGATTTTTCGTCCAATAGGAGCGGGTATGGTAGAACTTAAAGAATCCCTGGTTGAAAATAAAGCGGGTATGATTTTGTGATACCCGTCTCCGAATATCCGTACCTGCCCCCGTTTCAAATTTTATACATATTTTTATGAATGTATATGCAGGCATATAGTAGTATATAAATGTATATGTATGTGTATATATATACAAGTATGCATATTGGTATAATTTATGTATATTGTTCCAAATTAAAACTATATATGGTTTAAGTGTTAAAAAAAGTTTAATGATGGTAGTTTTTAAAATTTTATATAATCTTGGTAGACTATTATTTTTTCGCAACTTTCTATTCTATTTTTGTTTTAAATGGTTGTTTTTGTTAGTATATGACACATAAATTAAATCTTATCATCTTTCTTGTTCTTTTTTTTTCCCAACTAGTTTGGATATAGATTTACCCGAATATACCCGATCCCCAATAGAAGGCAGGTATGGTGGATTGCCTACTATCCCTTTTGGGTATCGAGGTAGGGATGGGAAAGAACTTCACAATTGGAGATCGAAGATAAAATAGGGTTCTCCAATCCATACCCTACCCGTTGTCATCCCTACTTCAGATAATGTCATTTTCGCACCCACTTTGTTAAGGCTGGTATACTCCACAGGTAAAAAGTAAGTACTCTTGGAATTCCTCGAAATTTCCATTTGAGAACACATTCAATGGCTAGGTTTGGCCTTGTTTTATTGAATTATTTTTCAGGGGATTTCTATTTACATAAAGTTTTGTTTGTTTTGAGTCAAAGCCTTGATGATAGGAATTAGGGCTATCCACGAATCGGTTTTAGGAGAATCAATTCAGTTTTCAATTTGATTTGCTTGTGGTGAATTGTCGTTTTGTGCATCCGTAACTCATCCGTGAGTGATGTACAGATGGGTCGGTTTGGTTGTGGATCAGACGGATTTGATGGATCAAATAAGGATTAAGGACAGATTGAGCAAATTGAATCCTAACCGAACTGAACCACATCCGTCAAAGTAAAAATATTAGGATCCGCATCCATCCGTAACATACCTCGGGTGGGTTCGTGGACAATTTGGTTTGAGCGGATTGGGCGATCCATTGGGCAGCCATATAAGGTGTTTTTTTTATTTGGCACAACATCAAATTTTAGGAGTAACAAAATTATTTTTTTTGAATTTTTTTAACGGCGAACTTTTTTTTATCATCACGTAGGTAGACTATACTCTTAATCTTCGTCGTGTTATTGTAGAAGCTCTCATTTCATTTTGTAAAATGAAAATTTGAATTATATTTGAAGACAAAATCCACTGATGTTAGTGGAGAGTCAACTGAAGAAAATGCTAAAAAATAGTGAACATCGTAGTCATCTTCAACTTATTCCTCTGCCAACCAACATTACCCAATATTGATTTTTCTTAAGTAAGTTAAATAAACAGTTTCAATATGGTAAGAATTGTTAAGGTGGCCATTGGAAATTATATGGAATTGTGTTCGGTTAACAAGTTTAGTTTTGATGATGTAAGCAAGTGTAATAAGTAGAAAGAAATGAGATAAATGATAATATAAACAAAACTAAATAATATCAAAACTGGCCCCAAAAGTCCAAAACTGTTTACCGAACACAACCCTGAACGCGAGGGAAGCTTTTGGAATTACTACAATTTTTACGTTACCCTCAATGTAAATGTCTCCAACGGATGGTCATTAATTATCCTCCTGAGTCCTGACTAATGTAAATTACAACGGGACCCGTGGCAAAATAACATTCCCCCTATAAAGCCTAGCACGCCGGATTATGTACTGGCATGGCTGTGATTATTGTTAAGTTAAAGGTCATTTGGATTAATTGGGAAGGGTGCTCGTGAAGATTAGTAGTATAGTCATGTTAATCTCCACCCAATAAAAGATAGTTCATCCGTTCCTTTTTAAGTGTTTAATTTTTTATTTTAGGTTGTTCCTAAATAATTGCATGATTTGAAAAGTTAATGGGTAAAAATTTATACAATTATCATTTTGCCGTTTTGAAAAGTTAGTGGATAAAGAGTTAATGAGTAAAAGTAAATGATAATTTTGGAAAATAGAGGTAAAAATTGATGTGAAAAGTGTAAAGTGGAGGAAAAAATTTATATGAAAAGTGTAATAATAATGTTTCATTAATAAGTTGGATTTACGAAATAACACATTTAAATAGAGACGGATAAAGTAATATGTATATAATAATAAATTAGTTCGGATGTCGACATGCATATATCAATATATTTTCACGAATAATGATATACTTTTTTCAAATATATTTATACTTTTATTTACTATTATCTACACTTAAGATGAAAGTTAGGCCTGATTTGGCTAAATTGAAAAAATTGGATTTTTTCGTTTTGTCCTTATTCAAAAAAATATTGCATTTGTTAGTTTTACGTCAAGATTTTGTGGTTTCTGGATTTATCTCGTTGAGACGAATCCAAAGAGTATTAAATTATGGTAAAAAGTAGTAGTTTTTTGAATAAAGTCGAAAATAAACCAGTTTTTTTCGATTATTTTTTATCTTTGTTCACAAAACTTTAAGTTTAGCTAACAATTTTATACTTTTTAGATTTTTCTCGTCGAGACAAGCCAAAAAATCACAAAAAATCGACTAAAACTAACAAATACAATTTTTTTTAAATAAGAACAAAATGAAATAGAGCAAAAAACCAAATTTTCAATTTAGCGAAATCAGGCCTCAGTAGAGTATTACTCCCGCTGTTCCATATTGTTTGCCCCTATGGAATACGTATATTTTGCACACAAAAAAATAACGTGTTAATGAGAACTTTTTTCAAAAAAAATTACACTAATTTTTTCTTTTCAATGAGATCTTTAAATTGGTGTAAAATTTATTTTAAAAAAATAATACTTGTACATAATTTTTTACACGCAAAATACACACACTCTCATAAGAGCCAAATAATATAAAACGGAGGGAGTACATCCTATCTGTTGAGCAATCCTATTTGTTGAGCATAAGAAATCGTGCTGATGACCAGCCTTTCCTTTTTCTCCGCCGCCTGCCGATAATTTTGGGCTAAATTCCACTTTCACCCCTTACCTATTCAATTTCTATGTACTTGGTCCTTAATCTAACAATTAACCTTTTAATCGATGGTCACTTTTCCAATCTCCATTCTCCCACATGTGGTGGCTAACTCATGCGATAGAGTTTTGGGATGTCCCATATTATATTTTGGGATCAAGTCTCATTCCCTTCTCCCCCTATGTAATAGATTAAGGTATCTCCAGTACACTACCTAAAAGAGTACCCTAAAGTGCATTAACTAGTTACCTAAAAAAACTCAAAAAATGCTCTCTAGTGCACAAAAATTGACTCCTTAAAATCTTAGGTGACACTCTTCACTCCCTAAAGTACCCCAAGTCACTATTAAATTTTGGAAAAGACTTAAGAAGAGAGAGAGAGAAGGGAAAGAGGAGAGAGAGAAAGAAAAGACTAAAAGATAATGAATATATGTCTACGTAGCCCATTAAAATGCATTATTCATTAGCTAGCCAATTAAGTTCTTAACATATAAAATAGGGTCTCACATGTGCTTAGACATACACTTTAGCAAATATTTTTTAGGTAGTGTACTAGAGATGACCTTAGGAATAACGAATGGAAAAAAAAAAATCTCCATTTTCCCAAACTTCATTTTGTTATTTTTTCGAAATAGTACTTTTGGACTCTTTTTTTGTCTTCAAGTTAACGAAACTCATTCTCTCTATCTTTTGGTAGTTTTCACTGTTATTTATTTTTCTTAGTTCGTTGTTTAGTTTTTCAACATTATCTTTGTGATTAATCTTAGATGACAGGAATCACTAAAGTACAAAAAAGTGGACCGCAATTGAAACAATTTTAGATAGGATGAAACAATTTTTTTTTAAACAATTGAAACAATTTTGTTAGTCCGTTTTGGGGTTTTCAACTTTTTGAGGGAGCACCATAAGTGCTTGGTACATTTTTTCTGTTTCCAATTTTGCCCTTCAAAAAATACTACACTGCAAATTTTATTTTTTTAATATGGTGTCAATCCCTTTTTTTTAAAAAAAAGACAAAGCAGGGGCTCCAGAGACCACCTGGATCCTTTAAAACTTGCCGCAAAAAGGCACAATCAGAGTAGATTTCTTGAAGCAGATTTTCAAAACAATTCAAAGCTACTCCTATTTAAAATTTCATTGTCCCTCAAAATTCTTTCAAAACAGTATTAAACTCTAATTCTCACACTTCTCTCCCAAGTCCCAACACAACTCTGTATTCCTAATCCTTCTCTCTCTCTCTCTCTCTCTCTCTCTCTCTCTCTCTCCAAGAGTGATTTTCTTTTTTCTCTAAAAAGCTTTTTTACTTCCATGAATCATGGATACTCCAATAGAAGTCTCCTTTGTTCATTACGGGAGTACCAACAGGTCAAAGAAAAACCTAACCGATGAAAAAGGCAAGAGATTTTTCTATCTCTTTTGCAACAAAGTGATGGTGGCAAACTGAAGAGGGGGCTTGTGATGAATGTAGCTGCACTATTCTCCGTGAACATGAAAACAGTTTATCGAATTTGGCCCCGTGGGAAAGCTTGTATTGCCACTGGGTTACCAGTTAATGCGTCCAGCAGAATCCCCGGAAGAGTTAGTCAGAAGCAGGTTCAATTTGACCCGAATCAAATGAAGGAAATCTCTCTTCGTCACCGCACTTATATACTTTCTTTGTCGCAGGCTTTGAATATCCTAAAATCAACATTGCATAAGAGGATTAAAGAAGGTATGATCCTAGGGATGGGCATGGGGAGGGTAGGGGTAGATACCCCTACCTCAATCCTCAATCTCTAAACCTATATCAATTCACATCCCTTCCCCAATCTCCACCGAAAATTTTCTTTTAACCTCCATCTCCTCTCTAAGGCAGGGAATGGGGATCCCCACGGGGATTGAGGATCCAAAATTTCATTCAAACTACTCAAGTGAATACCAAAAGAAGTTGTATTAAAATCCAAAGTTAATGACAAAAGTGGTTCCCAGGGATAACTAAAACGTACCAAGTCACTCAAAAGTGTTACCTGTTCGTTTTCCAGTTTAGTTTTAGTTTTGATGACATCATCATTTCCCTCATTTCTCTCTCCACTCATTAGACCTACTGACATCATCAAAACTAAACTAAACTATCTAACCAAACACAACCACTGCAGTTCTTTTTTTTTTTGGTTTCTGAGTAGATTAAAATTTTACTAAAAAGTGTCACATAAAATAGAAGTAAAAGGAGAAAACCTTCCTTATACAACCAACCAACAAGTTGTAAACTTATCTTATAATATAGTATACCTACTAGCATGAACCCATGTTATGCATAGAGATACGAAATAAAATGATGTATTTTTTCTTTTTTGATTAGCTAAAAAATTGTACTCTCAAGCACAAAGTTTATTTAATTATTGGATCACTTAGATAAAAAAAAAAAGCATGACAATTCTATTTTCTTTGTGCTCCTTTTGACTCTAATTTTCCATGGTTATTGATTCTCCTCTAAAATCATAATCTATATGTGTGACATTTCGACAAAATAATTGGTTAAACACCTTGAAAAAAATTAGGAGAAGTATAGAAGTATTAAAGTTAACTTAGATTAACATCTTTAAGCATGCAAATTATGGAGCAACTTTCATAGAATAAGTAATTGCCCAGTGTTTGTAGAAACCCTGTGCAATGCATGATATCACAAAACTACTGTAGCATACCTGAAAGTTATTGCTACCTAAAAATTACACATACCTACATTTTAGCCATAGTTTTCAAGTCTTAAGCCAAATTATTACGCGCATGATGATTAAAAAGAAAATGCATTAGCCATAATTCTCAAGTCTTCAATAAAATTATTCTTGCAAAATACCTGTGCTAATGTGATATATACATGATGATTAAAGAGAAAATGCATTAAAAGTAGATTGAAAAAAAAATTATCTTGCCAAAACATAACCTATAATTTTTATTTTATTTTATAGAGAATACAAATGGGAGGGGAAACTTTTGCTTCTATATATGTGTGTGAGAAAAACTATGAAAGCAAAAACGTGTGGAAGACTTACAATTTGCTGAGCCTATCATCTTCCATAACTATTGATAGTTATTTAGTCAAAACCCAAAAAAAAATTGTCAAAAAAATAAAATTTAAGTGCACACGCTAAATTTTTTTTTTATCCATGGTTTTGAATTTTACAACACAAGTGCACATGCTAAAAAAAAAAATTATATCTCAAAAATTTCGACTTATTAGTGTAAATTGTCAAAATTTATAATTATTTATCACATCTACTAAAACTCAAGAAAAGTAAAACAAATATATTTGAAACTTAACCCAACAATTAAAACTGTCATTATAAAATTCTTAATTTCTACCATCCTAAAATAAAAAAAATTAAGCACGATTGTTGGCACATAAAAAGTTAGAGTACAAACACACATGAAAAACAATGAAGGTGTACTTGATGCTTGAGCTACACACCTATAAAGGATAAAATTAACGTCATACTAAAAGTTAATAATATTTCTGGTTTGCAGTTTCACTCAAGTATTTGTATAGACTTAATAGTGAACATTTTAGAAATGATAGTATCCAAAGGGAAAAATCTTACCTTACCTTTCCTTTTCTTTTCTTTTTTTCTTTTTTTTTTGAAACCACAAATCACGACTGATTGCTAGTTTATAAAGATTTTTAAATTTGAACTTTCAATTTTATTAGACAACTTTCACTTCCATTATGGAAATAAATTAAAGTGTTTGAATTGGGAAAGATTGAGATTTTTGGATTTGACATTCAAAAATGATTTTTTAGGACATGTATAATCGAATTTCACATGTGTTGCTTGAAAAGCTCAATCACAATCCAATTACTTTATGCCACTTGCCGCAACCGTAGCTCTCCTCATGAAAAGTCATTCTGCAATAATATATAAAATATATGTGAACGGCGATGCGGGGAGGGGAGGGGCGGGGAGGGGAACGAGGATGGGTGGGGATTGGGGAGGGAACTTACTATACCATCCCCTACCTGATCCCTAAATTTTTTTTAAAAAAAAATTCCCATACCCTACCCGATCCCCTTCAAATGCACTCAAACCTCAACTATCTGATGAGCATAAGAAACAATTTTTTTTTTTTTTTGGGTCTTTCAATGCTCAAACCAAGTGGTCTCGGAAACCATCTAGTGTCCAAGAATATGTTCAATTATGTTCATATAAACAAAAAATGGTTTTACATGACCAAAGAATCAGAGAAGTATTACCTACTTCCTGAAGAAGCTCAACCGCACCGTACTTGCCAAAGCAGGCGATTTATTGCAAAGGTAATGTTTCTAGTTGCGGTAGCTCGACCCCAATTTGATGCATATCAAAATGTAGTGTTTTTTGTAAAATTGGGATTTTTCCATTCACGTTCAAAGAACTTGCGAAATGAACCAGTTAAAATCATTTAACCAGTACAATGGAAACAAAGACCATTATACAAGTAAAGAAGGAACTTATTCGCTTGTATTTGATTGAAAAAGTTTTGCCCACTATCCGATTGAAATGGCCTTGTTCAAGTGCAAGTGAAATTATTTTCATTCAACAACATAACGCAAGGCCACACATTCAACCATTTGATGTCGAATTTCTCAAAGCTGCTAGAAGGGATGGTTTTGATATACGGCTATCAAATAGTCCCAATTTGAATGTGTTGGATCTCGGCATTTTTTTAGAGCAATTCAGTCTTTGCAACATTAAGAGGCACCTATAACCATTGTTGAGCTTGTGCATGCCGTTGATAAATCATTTGATGAACTATCTCCGAGTACTCTGAATAACATATTCTTGACATTACAATCATGCATGATTGAGGTGACGAAGGTTTATGGGGGCAACAACTACAAATTGCTACATATGGGAAAAAATCAATTGATGAGTGCTGGGGTTCTTCCTTTTTAAATTGAATGTAACAGTGACATTATGGACGATGCAATGAATAACAAGCATAATCTACGATAATTTTTTTTTTTCATTTTCTGAATAGGTACTCCTTGATTTCTTTATTTTGCTACCTTTTTTTTCCACCCTATTTATATTGTTAATATAGAAAACGAGGAGTAAATTGATTTTTTATTTTTTCCAAGTCAGCTCAAAAGATTTTGGAAGAGTTCTTTAGTCAATGAAGTTGGTTTTTGAAGTCATCTGAGTTGAAGACCTATTTTGTGAATCCATTTGTTGTTAAATTTGCCCCAGTCATATGTAATGGTGCAGTGTGTAGACACGTAAAATTTCTGGCCTATCACAAGCTGCCACGTGTTTTCAAGTCAAAAGTCAAAGACATATGGAAGGACCAATCAGAGGGCGCCACATGTCAAAATGACACAGTAATTTATTTATCAAGTTTGGCCAATTAAATTATGCCACTTGGTAAAATAAATTATTTATCTCATTATATATAATTATCTTTCCCAAAATAAATAAAAGAAAGATATTTATTATATTTTAATTATTTTCTTCTAAATCAAATAAGGAAATAATTAAAGAGAAAGATATGGAAAGAATTGCAGTCTTGCCATAACTCTTCATCTCTCATCCCTATAAATAAATGTGCTCTCTCTCATATTTTTGGGGGGATCAAGACACACTGAAGCTTCCATCAACAAGCTGAGCTCTGAAGATTCAAGCATCCAAAAGCCCTTCAGAACTCCTTGAAGTGATCAAGACATTGGAGTCAGACACAGACGCCCAAGCTTGAGAACTCTGAAGATCAAGCCTTAAAGCCCTTCAGAATTCCTTGAAGTCGAAAATCTAGACATTGAAGCTTCAACAATTCTAAAGATCAAGCTTCAAAGCCCTTCAGAATTTCTTCAAGTCTTCAAGCATTCAAGCTCCAGAACTCTAAAGATCAAGCCTCTAAAGCCCTTTAGAATTCTTCGAGTCCACATCAAACAAGACAGTTCTTCGATCAAAGCTTCAAAGCTCCGAAGAACATTCAAGTCTCTGTCCAACACACAAGCTCCAGAGCTCTGAAGATCAAGCCTCTAAAGCCCTTCAGAATTCTTCAAATCCACATCAAGCAAGGCGCCTCTTCAGATCAAAGCTTAAAAGGTCAGAAGATTGCTTAAGCCAAATCCACAAGCCGTCAATCTCCTTCAACCAAATTAGAGAAGATCTCAAAGACTGATTTGAGAGGAAGCTCTACAGCCTTCGAGTCAACGGTCACAAATTCGTCATCTTTTCCAACAAAATTGAAGAAAATCAAGCAAATCAACTTGAGAAGAAGCTTCAAAGCCCTCAAGTCAAAATCCGTCAAATTCGTCGTCATCTTTGCAAAGACCAACGAAGATCTCGCCACTCAATTCGAGAACAAACATCAAGCCCTCGAATTAAACTCTTGAGGAGAAGAATCAGAGGATTATTTTCTTTCATTAGAAATTGTTACAGAGATTGTAAACCCCCTAAATTCTCAAATCAATAAAATTGATTCTTTGGTCAGCATATTTCCGTCTTTTTCGCAGACTCGAAATTTGTGTGATACACAGTGCATGCACTGTTTTGGAGAAAATCTCTGTGTTTGAAATTTTTTGTTTTTTTGGATTTTGTCCCAAGTGTAATAGACAATGGAAGAACTGTATATTAAATATTGTAAATCTGTAAAATCTCTGTGAATTTGTTGCATGTGTAAGAGGCAATGGATGAATGGAGCAATGCACTGAAAAATTTGCAATGTTCTCTGATAGATCAAGCAATACTCTCTTTTTAATGTGATAATTGCACTTTTGATTTGTTAATCAATTCTTGAAGATAAGGGTAAAATAGTAAAATTGACACAATTTAGTTATTAATTTTAAAAAATGGACAATCTTTAAGGGACCGAAAAAAGTATGTTTGTGGAACAACAAACATGGACGGAGGGAGTATATTGTTAAGATTTTTTTATTAGTATGAAAGACATAAAAATTTGATCAAGATTTTAAAAACATACATATATTGGAGTAGATAAAATGAATAGTACAAAACACATTTGAAGAACCAAAAATAATTCTTCATACTGAAAGAGAAAAATGAATTATTGTTAGAGCACCTTCATTCTTCAAAATGAAGAAATGAAGGCATGGTTGGAGATACTATGATATAACAAACTATGTTTCATACTCTAAATCTGCATTGGTATTTCCACCTCTACCTAAAATAGAGTTAATGAGAATTTACATAATGAATCAATACCCTGTATATGGAGTTGTATTTATTCAGAGCCCAAACAAATAGGCCTTTTGGGCTCAACCTTGATGATGTTTGGATTTTTTTTTGTCAGACGATAGGACTAGATTTTATTAATAATAGCAAAAAATAATGACATTAGATCGAGCATCCATCTCCCTATGGGGAAGATAAAAGCCACAAGTAGGGTTGAATTCCCAAGTAAAAGACGTTTGGAGATTGATCCACCTCTTCTTTTTTTTTTGAGCAACCAAAACATAACATATCTATTCCACAAAATTAATTAGTACAACGCTGGCTAAGGCATGAGCTACCCCAACTGATTGTCTTGACACTTTTGACACACATACGTATGAAAAATACTTAGACACATACAAAATGTCATACAAAATAGGTTTCAGAAAAACATCAGCTCTATCACTATTAAAAAAGACCCTTAACAACTAGGAGACAATCCGTTTCAATTTCTACAGCTTTCCAATTCTTCATTCTAGTCCTCTCCAAGGCTTTGAGCACAGCTAACGCTTCTGCCGTGAAAGCCGAGCATGCAAAAATTCTTTTTGCACCTGAGTCACTAGTCACCATTCGATCCTCCAACCGGCACCATGCGACAACACCACTCCAAGTTGCCTTCCTCCATGCTCCATCCACTACGATCTTGATCCACCTCATTGTTTTGCCTTGCAATAAACTTAGCATGTTGCTATTGTTATCCATTTTCTACATTTCTCTCTCGACTCTCTCCTCCTCCAAGTACTATAACTACAACTATTAATACCGCTACTACTACCACTAGTCCACCACTACCACAATGATCCTATCTTGGGAGATTTTTTGCATAGCATGACTAGCTCAAATGCTTGCAGAACAACTGTCCTTGATACATGAAGTCAACAATGCAATTATGGATGTTAATACGCCATCCATGATGTCTGCATCTCAATTATGGAGGCTAATGAATTCTCGATAATGATAAAAGTATGTGTCAATGGGGCCCAAATGTGTACCCGTCATATTTATCTTTTTATTTCATTTTGAATTGTAAATTTATTGGTTAGAATTCCCTATATAAGGAATGCTCTTAGATGTCAGGCACAAAGTTCTCTTCAACCCTTTTCTTAATGGAAAAGTTTATCTATAAATAAGTGAAAAAAACTGTGTTAAGTTGTGATAAGACTCAAACATACATCACATATACTAAAATAAACTCGTAATGGTGAACTAGTGATAGTGCATGATTGGTGGTTACAAACACCTTGCTTGGTTCCTCTTTTAAAACTGGGATTAAAATTTTTAAACTAAAAATTTAAGAAGTAGTGATAGGATGGAAAGAATTGTATGGGCCCTATAAATTTATTCTTAACCACTTCTTTTATTACTATTTGTCCCCACTTCTCACCCCTTCTTTACCTCTCTCCTTAGTTCTACAGAAGAAGCTTGTCTGACTTCTCACTGCTCTTTTACTCCTCTCCTCAATTCTGCAAAAGCAAAAGCTGCAAATACGAACCCTTTGACTCGTCTTCTCCCCTCTCGATTTCTATACAGAGAATCCCATGAGCGAGTCTCTCTTTCTCCCTCTCCAGATCTATCTTCCTTCCACACCCAACCCTATCAAACTTTACTCTGTTTAATGGTTGAAATTATTGACATATCCCATCTTTCACATAGGTGTATGAGCGTGTTTTCTTCAATAGGTTGAGGCTATAAAATGTGTCGGTGGATTGCATACCATGGAGAACCATCCTCAATTGATAATCCATCCACAATGGAGCACCCAAGCAAGGACTAAATGGCTTCTCCTATCAACAAAAATTCGACAAGCTAGAGGTACTTCCAATCTGTATCTCTGTGTCTTTTTTCATTTTGTTTTGTTTTGTTTTGTTTTTTTGGAACATGTTTTTGATGATTTGATTTTGCTAAAATTTGTTTTTGATAATGTATCTCTTTGAGTGTGAATATCATTTTTAGATTGGTTTGGATTTGCATAATCTCAAATGGGCAGCGATACTACTCGATTGGATTTGGATTTGCATAATCTTGTCACAATGGGCTGAGATTTAATTGCAGTTTGGGTTGAAATTTGTGAATTTAAGACAAAAAATGTGTATACTTTTCTTAATTACTTTTACATATGTTAGTATTGGGGTGAAATTTGGGGATTCGTTAGATTTCAATACTCCTTCAAGATGGAGAAGATATTCATCTACTTAACACTGTAATCTTGAGATTTGAGAAATGTAAATAATCATGATCGTATGTGGATACCTGCATAATTTTGGTGCTTCCTATTGATTCTTGTTTGTTTCGAAAGCGTAGCTAACACACCCGCTTATTGAGATATATTGAAGATCAACTACTTTGCTAGGGATGGATGATTGATTTTAGTTAAGAGATATATTTGAAGTTGGAATGGATGATTGATTTTGGTTTTGTGATCAAGTGCTCTGCAATGTCATGAACTTTTGTGCTTGGATATGATTTTACATGTTTGACTTTTTGCTTGCTTTAAATCCTCACGATTTCATTTCAGAGAGTTAGATTTCTGGTGCCAGATTAAGCATGGTTCAAGCTCTCAATGACCTACTCTCAGAGAATTTTGTACCCATCTATTGCTAGTTTTTTTATTCATTATCTAGGCTTTTCTATCCTTGTTGTAATTCGTTTTAGACAGAACATTGGTGCCCTTTGGCTTGTAGCTTTGGGGTTGGTCTCTTGCCAACCGTGTTTCATTGTTCAAAATAAATAAATAATAATAATCATGACCGTATAGGAAAAAATGGTGGTCTTCAACATAGATTAAAGGCTGGGGATCACCCATAACTCTTGATTGAAAGAATATTGATCTCTTCTTATGAAAGTAGTTCATTGATTTTAATCTTCAGCTGTACGAAAAATCCATTATTTTTGATTATTTTGAAACCATCATGAATGTGTTAACAGTAACTTAGTTTTCATTGTTAATTTTCATTTCCCTTGAAAAATCATCCAAGATAGTTGCATTGTTACAGAGAGCTGAAAAGAGGAACATGGATCTTATAACATTTCATGCACCCAAAACTTGACCCGTTTCTTTTTGCTGCTACTAAAATTCCAAAGCCAAATGCCAAAGCATACTAGTTCCTCTCTATGATTCTTTCTATTCATTTATTTATTCTTTTTTATGACACAGAAAGGTGGTTGAAGCCTCTCAAAGCTGTTTGGCCTAATGAGGGAAGTATTGCATAAACAGCCCTTATGTTTTGCTCTTTATGTTAATTTTTGTGTTTGGTTTCTTGACAATAGAGAACAACTTGGCTATCGTCAAACCACCTGTTAGCAACCTGTTGAAGAGGAAGCAAATTACCCCATCTCCTACACCTTCGACCAACTCTTTCACTAGCAAAAACTCTATTCAATTGGTATTTATTCACATCTCTCTCTCTCTCTCTCTCTCTCTCTCTCTGACTTTCCCCTCGTTTTTGGAATACTTTTTGTATGTTGATGTTGAATATGCATTAAATTTGTAATATATTTTCCCTATATGTAAGCCCACCATGGACCGTAGAAAAAATGATGTTAGCATGGGGAGTTATGCCACTAAGGAGAAATTTCTCCCTCCTTAAACAAGCTATGAATGAACAAAGTGCAAATACATGCAAAACAAGTGTATTCAATGCCCATCAATGGAAAGCTGCCCATAAGAAATTTGAGAGGCTGATTGTGAGGCAAGGGTATACCCTCAAACAACTGAAAGACAAGTACAACGCATCAAAAAAGATTACATGTTTGTGCTATGTTTCTTTTTTTTTTTGTGTGTGTGTGTGTTCTTCTATGTACCAATTTTAAGTCTCAAATGTAATTGCCACTAAAAAAAATGGTAAAAACAGATAAATTATCATTCAATTTAAGATTAAAGGATATTCGCGATTTGAGCAACGTGATCCCCGAGCGATGTCTCTTTTTATGTTGGGGCATAATATAAAATTGTTTGATTTATTTTCCTTTGTTTTCGTATATGCATTTTTCTGAGCAAATGCACATTGACTTTTGGAGCAATTTGATGGGCAGTGGAGCCCACTCATACGCAAAATTTTGACTTTTAAGCCACTTGGGCCCCAATGCAACCCTCACATTCTTTTATTTCAAATTTTGGAAATTTGTATTCCTCAAAGTTTTCACCGAAAACTTTGAACTGAACACAGTGAAAATAGTTTCAAAGTGATTGTTCTTCCATTATCAATCATGCAATGTTACGCATACTGTTGTGGTTGGTGTTATGGTGGAGTGTTGTATCATAAAAAATTTGTTCAACCTCACCAAAAGAGGGTGAACAAAACCCTCACAATAATTTTGGTGGGGGTGAACTAATTTTTTTTCTGTGTTATGTCCATAGCATTATTCTTCTGCTATCTTGATTATTTGGATAGTTAATAACTGACATGTTTTGGATCATGATATGACATGCTCTAAGGAACCATAACACGGAATATTTCCAAAGCTGAAGTAATAGGACAGGAAGCTCTCGGTCAATTTGCCCGATGTTAATGCATGTCTACATTTTATCCACATAAAAAAGCATGGGGCTGAGATTTGAGATATCTTTTGTAGATAACGTAAAAATTCATGGACTAAATAACCTATAAAGCTCCTTCCAATTGAGGGGCACATTTAGGCACATTTGAAAAAATCAAGGTAAAGTTGGCAAACCTTCAATTTCACCTTCTCTTTTCTTTTAAGGTGCTTGATGAGTATTAGAATATTCTTTTTATGCGCACAAAAAATGGGGAAAATTCTTTTGAATTCTTAAGAGCATCTCCAACCACATTCTTCACTATATATTTTAACTCCAACCCTATTCTTCATTTTTTTCCCTCTATTTCCCTCCAAAGCATTCCCTCCAACTTCCCCTCTCAAAATTCCCACCAAAATCCCCACCGAAAACCCATGGCCAAAAAATTCCCTCCAAAGCTCCAAAGCTTCACGTTTATTTCTATCCAAAAATCCAACACCCTACTTTCAGATTCATTTTCAATTCCAAAATGAGAGATCACACAACAATATCACCATTCAATGTTGAGAAACATTAAGCCATCGCCATACATAGAACTTTATCCTCCTCCATGCCAAAGGCTCGACCACATTGAATGCAATTTGATTCAATTTCCAAGGTAGAAGACATTGATGTAAAAACTACCACTTCTTCATCGTATCTGTGGCAAAATAGAAGCTGTGGAAAACTAATTTGGGAGGAAGACTACATTTCTTTTTTTATTTGAAAGGCGAAAAATTTCATTAATCTTGAAATTGTTACAAGAGTAATAGGAGCAAGGAAGAACAACAAAATGCATGAGGAGCAAAAAATTGACCAATCCGAGACCCAAACCAAACATTGATAAGAAACCAATCAATGGAACCCATTGCGACAAGTCCACTAAAAGGCCTAAGCCTCACACCCCAAGGTCTAAAAACCCAAATTTAAAATATGCTCCTAAAAACACCTGAAGGCCAACCAATGACTAGATATGGGTCTAGCCCAAACAAATAAAACCCTAACAAGCACACAACCATGACAACAAGAACCAGACCACCACTGCCGTCATCGGAACCAGGGGAACGAGCCCTTATTGCTGCCCCGTTGAATAGCCTAACAACTACTTCAAGTCATTGAAGTCAGGAGCAACACCAAAATATGCCTCCATGGCCGCTGCATGGCCACCATCCGCCGCCCAACTATCATCCCACCAATTGTCCACGCTGTCAAAACTTAATCACCCAACCCACCCCGCTGCAAACCACCACCCAGAACCAAACTCCTCCATCGCCGCCGCAAGGAAAACGGAACCACCGCCGCACCACAAGCCATTAGGCCAAGAACCAAAGTCATCCAACAATGAAACCAACATGGCACCAGTTTGACAAGCCGTTAGGCAAAAAGGGAGGGCATCCAACAATGCGAACCAATGTCGAAAAAACTGAAAATGGGAAGGAGAGAGAGAATAGATTTAGGAAAGGGGTGAGCGGAGGAGGGAGGGCACTCGCCGCCAAACACCTCCATCACCGCCAACAGCACCTCCATATGCCACCGCCGCCACACCACTTGAAAAACAAAAAAGAACAAGAGAGAGAGAGAGAGAGAGAGAGAGAGAGAGAGAGAGAGAGAGAGAGAGAGAGAGAGAGAGAGAGAGAGAGAGAGGTGAACATTTTTTAGGAAGACTACAATTTAATATAAGGGCAGAGGAGTTGTTTACGTAGACTTTAATGCTACAATTATTGTGGTAGTTGAATCCACCTACTGGTTGGTGTGCAAATTTAAGTGAACTCTTGTATTTTACATTGAATTGAATAGACGTTGTACTTATAGAGGGCTTGGTGTGGAAATTTAAGTGGCCTCTTGTATTTTACATTGAATTGAATAGCCATTGTATCCATAGAGGGGGAGGTGGTGCAATAAATTCAATGTTAGGGGTTGCAAGAAAAATTCAAATTTTATGCTATAATTTTTTGTTTTTGAATTTTTTGGATATTGGTCTCATTTTAAAGGTACTTTTAATATCCTTTTATTGGTACCATTTTTATAAAAATTTGATCAATAAGTTAAAAGATAAACACATTTTAGATAAATTGAATAGTGCAAAACACATTTGAAGGATGTTCTTCATTTTTGAAGTGGATCTTCATATATGAAGGACCAAAATTGATTCTCCAAAATGAAGCTAAGTTGGAGCCCTTCCTATTTTCAAAATCAAGAAATGAAGGTATGATTGGAGATGCTCTAACAAGATCACAAAATCTCACAACTGAAGTTGGGCTAATTTGATTTATATACAGGAAATGTCAGGCCGCCCCCACTTTTTGTAGAGGCTTTCTTTCAAACCCTATTTTGTCTTTCCCTCCCCAAAAAACCCTGAGCGTGCGCGTGGGAGAAGAGGATTCCTTATTTGACGCATGCGTGCTGCGTCAGTAGTCATCTACCACGTCAGTAGTCACGTGCCCCCAGTTGGGCTTATCATCAAAGCTACTCTTCACCTTTTTTATTGACTGCCCTATCTCTCTCTCTTTTCTCTCTCTTCCTTTACCCACATTAGCACACTTTCTCTCTCTCTCTCTCTCTCTCTCTCTCTCTTTTCTTTTTATTTTTAAAACTTTTAAATATTTATAACTTTTTATTTATATATTTGATTTGGAAAAAAAATATTTTTAAAATCTACTCGCCGATATCTATCAAATAAGACTCATATTGAATATAAAATTGTGTGCAGAAAAATAAAAAAAATTAAAGGATGTGAATTCTTTCATTTTTGTGGGGTGTGAATTGTTCAAAAGAGGTGTGAATTCTTTCATTTTTAGATGGTATGAATTGTTCAAAAGGGTTGTGAATCTTTTCACATGACTAATTTACACAAATACACAATTCACACCCAAAAAATGAAAAAATTCACACACCTCAAACTACAAAATTCACCCCTCCAAAATAAATAAAAAATCCACCCCACATCAAATGCAGGATTCACACATCCTCTACACAACTAACACCTTAAAAAAATACACAATTCACACCCTAAAATGAAAGAATTTACACGCTCAAATGTAGAATTCACACCCCACAAAATGAAATAATTCACACACCTCAAATACAAAATTCACACATCATTTGCACAAACTCACTCCCCGAAATGAAAGAATTCACACCCCTCAAATGTAGAATCACTCTCTACAAAATCAAAGAATTCACATCCTCCAAAATCTACACCCAAAAAATCTTTTTTTTTCCATTCACATAATTTTATATTCAATATGAGTCTTGTTTGGTAGATGTTGTCGAATAGGTTCTAATAAATTAAATTTTATTAAAAATATGTATGCATGATAAAAATTATAAATACTTAAAGTTTTAAAAGATACTAGTAAAAGAGAGAGAGAGAGAGAGAGAGAGAGAGAGAGAGAGAGAGTAAGTTAGACAAAGGACGGCGAGATGCATGTGTGTCTCTATTGACACACGGTCATTATTAGTTGAGAGAGAGAGAGAGAAGAGAGAGATGGGGTCAATAATGCTGACTCACGTGCTGACCCACGTGGAAGAGTTTTTTTGGAAAGTTCACCATTTATTGTTGTCGAAAAGTGAGAAAAGTGATAGAGAGAGCGTGTACACGACAGTGGAGAGAAAAAAAACTTATGCGCGCATGAAAGGGACTTAAGTAAAATTTGTTTGACATGAGGTGGGTTTGGACGGGAAGCAACGGACAAAATGGGGCCGGCCAGTAAGAGCCCCATTTATATACTCTTTTTAAATAACGAGGCCCAAACGTGGGAGCTCAATTTGCTGCTCGAGTGAGGCCCTCCAAATGCTTGTTAAGCCCCCAAATATGAGCCCAGTAGGTTTAGAAAAATAAAAAAATACTGTGAAAGTATTAATTAAATTACTAGAGGAACGAACATATTCCGAAAAATAAAATAAATAGTAAAAAACTAGGAGTAAAAATCTTAAAAATCTAAATTCAATCATCATCTCTTTCTGCCTGTTCAAAAAAGAAAAAAAATCGTTGCTCATCACTCATCACGAATTCACTTCGAGCCGTCGAGGATCAAGGTATCTCATTCGAAAAATTATCCATATCCAATTGTTCTCTGCTAGGGTTTAATTTTCACTTTCCATTGCGTTTTTCTGGTATTTTTCCAGGGTTTGGGCTTTCTTAATCACCATTAACGTCTCGCATCTGATTTGCCAGTCAGTAAGCTTCTCTCTCTTCCTCTCTCTCTCTCTCCAATTGTATTCGATTACACTTGTATAGATGGTTTGTTGATATTGTTGATCACAGCCTCTCAATCCATATGAATATACTCCTATTTGGGTGGGTAACGGGTATGAATATAGAGAGTGTTATTCTTTGGCTTGGTGTATCCCGCAATCTACGACCTATGCGAGTAAACGGTACTCTAGTGAAACTACTATAATTGAATGAGCAAGAGGGCTACCCACTATAGATTGAGTTTTCATGCGAAATAATGCGTGGGTTAGAAGTTAGAACTATTCTTGCACAAGACAAACATAAAACACTGAAGAAAGGAAATTTTGTGAGGAATTAGAATACATATTCTAAAGAGCTTTTAATCCATATTGTCGGGCTGGTGAGTGTAATAACGCCCCAATTTTCGCAAACGTTATTTAATTATAAGAAGGCATTTCCTAAATGATTTGACATCAAAATTCCAAGGCTTGCAATTCTAATCACATTATAAGATTTCGAATTCAAATGCAACTTTACCAAAATACACCTTATAGTACACCTAAGAAGCACCCACACTTTTAAGGGACCCCGTATCACAATGTCCCGACATGGGGACACGACGGGAAACATGTCCCGACATGCCACATGGATGAGGACACACCCTAATTTGATTTTTTGGATGGGGACATGAGGGGACACGGATGGGGACACAGTGGGGTCAAATTAAAATGTTTTAAAACTTTTAGGGGTCAAATTGAATTTTTTTAAAACTTTATGGGATAAAATTGAATTTTTAAAACTTTAATGGGTAAATTTATAATTACTCAAAAACTTAGGGTAAATACTATAATTGAGCATCCATATATAAACCCAACTCTTCCCTCATCAGTTGACATAATCAAGAAGTTGAAGCCCTAAAAAATATTAGATCACGCTACTACTGCTGCTGGAAGCTCTCGGCAGGTCTCTCTCTCTCTCTCTCTCTCCATTTTATTTGTAGTCTATTTTCTGTTAATCAGTTTTTTTTGCTCTAATCTATTTGTTGTTAATCCATGTTTGCCCCAATCTCTCACATGTTGCAAGTGTAATTGTAAATTGGGTTGGTAGTTAACACTGATCTTATTTATTTATTTGTATTGATCAGTAGAATACTAGAATGTCTTCCTTAACAGTTAACACTTAATCCGTGTTTGATAAATGTTTATTTTATGTAAGAACTTATGTTTATTGTGCAACGCCAATGCTCTGGATGTTGAATGAAAGAAGCATGGTAATGTGCACATAAATCAAAATGATTCTTGGGTCTGCCATCTCTGATGCCTTTTGGCTTTGATTTGAGGGCATGATTCCGCAGCAAACTCGACGGTATAGGGGGACCACTGTTTCAGTGGTATTCTGTGAGCAACCACTTTGTGTATTTATTGCCAAAGGTTAGGTCTGTCTTAAATCCATCTGTTTCAGTGGTATTCTGGGAGCAGCCACTTTGTGCATTTATTGCCAAAGGTTAGGTCTGTCTCCTATCCATCCCCCACCCATACCCCCAATTATTGGGGACTAAATGGTTTATGTTATTGTTGTTGTGTATGTAAGAACTTATGTTTGATCTTGATGGATGTCTTGTTTAATTGTTTTGTTTGCATTTTCTATATATATACATAAATAAATAAATAAAATAAATATACACGTGGCGTGTCCCCCGTTGTGTCCGTGTCCCCATTTTTTTTACAATTGTTGTGTCCCCTTGTCAGTGTCCGTGTCCTTGCATCATAGCATTACACTTTTAAAATACTTAACTGAAAATGCAGAGCAACTATGGGTACAACATCCATAGTCTGACAATTTCCTTCTTATGTCGTCATGACCTCACCTTCCTCGTACAATCCTTCCGTTCCGACAATTAGCATAAAACACTCAATAGATAAAACCGGCCTGAAACCCATAATTTACAAATGATTAGATACAAAGTGCAATGTGAATAAACAACGGTTGATTTTGTTACCAGCCTTTACCTTATACGAAAGTCTAGGATCCCCACCTTGGGATCTGTCCTACCCTTTACTCTCTAGCCTAAGGGAAACTCAGTGTGATTAAAACTGCTCCTTGTCGACAAAGTTCCCGAGAGCCACCAAGTTAGGTACCCAGATTTACGATCAGCATACCATGCTATGAAAGAACAAAGACCTTCCCGAGGGAAACCCAATTCCCCGAGATTTGACACAAACATATTTTCACCCTTATTCTCAAACTCGTTCTCACAGTCAAAGTAACTTTTACCTTGGGCAATGTAAGGTTTTTAGCTCTTTAGGTCTCTATTCGATGCACCTATAGTGGGTTCACTTGGGTTGGGTGGTTGGGGGAGACTACTACGAGCAAGACATTGGAAATGTGGAGTTAGAGATCCATGAAAGCATTTTCTTGTCCCTTCGTACACATTAAAGACGAGGAAACTCCAAACAAAGCATCCACTTGTGTTCTTACGGAGGAATGATTTTTTTTCTAGATATAGAGTACATGGAAATGCATCCCAAGAGGCAAGCGCATAGGTTAAGACTTAAGACAAGGTACCATGTGTATCCATGTTGTATTAAATTTCTTTTGCCAGCTGATTGATAGAAGACTGATGATAATAAAAAAAAATGCAACTCCCTAGAAGATTGTATAGCCCTTGGTAGAGCAAAATAGCGAAGGATTCAAATTGATCAAGACGTAGTTTGTTTTGGTTTGATCTGTAGGAGATGACAGAGTCACCAAATATGTAGCACTAGTACGTAAATTTCAGAAAAAGTAGAGGACATGACACGTTGGGGACACCTTTAAAAAATAGTTATTATTCATTTATAAGAATAAAAGAAGCGCTTATTTTATATTATGCAACACAATGTAAATGTTAAATCTTATTTCATCATTGACAAAAGTATTCGAATCAAAAGAGGATCATCTTTGTATCTTTATTGCTAATAAACCATCATATGTCAAAGGAAAAAGAAAGAGTCTACTATCATCACACAAAAATAGACCATCGTTATACCATTAACAAGAGTGTACTATTTCTCTTGACACCCTTGATATCATCATATGTATTGCAAATGTCCCGAGAGCATCCAAAACAATTTTTAATGTGTCCCAGGAGTGTCCAAACCTAAACCATTGAGAAAAAAATGGGACACATCGAATTTGAGCGTTGGACACGTGTTGGAAAGTGTCTGGAGAGTGTCGGAATCCAACATCGGTGCGTGTCCTTCGACGAAGTGTATGTGCTACATAGGGTATATCTTTTATGTGTATATCTTTGTTGGCTGTCGCTGTGTGCAAGTGTATATTACATATCAAAAGAAAAAAGTATATATATTTGTATTAACTGTTACTGCCTATGAAGCACGGATACTCTATTTTGACCTCCGTATCGCGTATCGGACACGTATCGGATACGGATACGCTCGGATACGCTCCCGATACGTATCGGATACGTTTTTTAGAGTATCCGTAATTTAAATTAAATTTTTATTATTCGGATACGTTTTGGATACGCTCCGATACGCTCGGATACGTTACCGATACGCTCGGATACGCTCCCGATACGTATCAGATACGTTTTTAGAGTATTCGGATACGTTTTTTAGGGTTTTTTTTTTTTTTTCTTTCTGTGCTGTAATGGTGAACCTGTCTAATGAAATTTTAGGAACTAAAAATTATTATATTTATAATATATTTATTTTTATATTTTTATATTCAACGTATCCCCCAACGTATCGTATCCGACTTTTTGGAAAAATCACGTATCCGCGTATCCGTATCGTATCGTATCCGTATCTCGTATCCGTATCCGTGCTTCATAGGTTACTGCATACATATACGATATATTTATATATAGTTATTTGTTTGTTTATTATTGTTGTGTCCCCATTTTTTTCAAATTCCCATGTCCTTATCCTTGTTTGTGTCCGTGCTGCGTAGTTCTTATTTGGGTGAATGTTAACCATAAAGCACTGACATTTCTTCAGGTCACCGTATCTATTTCCGTGTCCCCATTTTTTTATAAAAATCCAGTGTCCGAATCCATGCTACATAACATATATGTGTAGCACCATGCCTTCTAAAGAAAGATAGGAGTGTGGTTTTGGACCTCTTGAATGAATACTACTGGTTTTCCTTAGTTCGATCCCTTGTATTGGGTTGTTGTAAGTTTGGAGTATAACTTTAGGCCAATGGAAGTGTTACGTGCGAAACCTCCATAATGCTCTAAGATATTGGAAGATAGTGAAGTGATACACAATCAACTCTTTGTTGACAATCTATGATTCTGCTCTTGCCATGGTAAATGGTTTCCCTTTATATGAGTACAATAAATGCCTAAAACTTTTGCAAGATGGAAGTATGGTTTTGGAGCCCTTGAATGAATAGTAATGTTTTTTGTTTGATAAAACTATGGCTCAATGTAAATATTTTCTTCCAGAAGCCCCATAATGCCAAGATAATGATTAGGTCAAAGAGGGTCAACGGAAGTGTTCCGGGATTAATTGTTGTTAATGAATTTGGAAAGGCAAGTATCTAATGTTGTAGCCAATTGGAGTTCTCATAACAAGCAATAAGATCATGACTTTAAAAATCTCTCATTCTTCAAATTTCTAGCAGTACGTAAACGAAGTGCTAACCACAGCCAGTGAGTGGTCAAGGTTCAAAAGGAGGTGGAGAATATGAACATTGGCGGTTGTTAGCACGACCCTCTGTATGTGTGTGTGCGTGTCAACAAATATTTACGTTTGTAACTTAATTATGTAAAGTTGTAAACTGAAGATCCAGTTCTGAAAATTCGTGAAATCCTCACTCTCTCCACCCGCCTTTATGCTATCTGTCACATGCATATGATCTGTTTTACGTTCTGTTTAAAGTTTTGTAAGTTCTGAAATGTTCTGAAATCCGATCTCACCACAAGATGTTTAGGTTTTTTAAAGTTCATGTACCATGCTAATTTGCTTATCCACACTATTGTCTTCTAATTTTATGTTCTTTCGATAGGAATGAGCCTATCGCAGGACACTACATCCCTTAAGCGGAAACGAGAAGATGCACGACAAACTAAGACACCTGAGAGTGTACTACTAAGTCTTATCAAAAGTAAAGGAGATATGGGAATCTGGAAAGCAGACATGAAACGAGAGACGAATCTTCCTGAACCCGTGGTCAATAAAGCCCTCAAGATACTCCAAGGCAGGAATTTGATAAAAGAGGTTGTTAATATCAAAAGCAAGGGGAGAAAACATTATATGGCAATTGAGTTTCAACCCTCCAATGAAGTCACCGGTGGTTCATGGTACACAGATGGTAAACTTGATAAAGACTACATTGATGTTCTGAGAGAGTCATGCTTAAGAATCATAAAGAAGTTGAAGGTTGCTACAACGGAGGGAGTTTCTGAGTTCATCACTAGGAGTAAAATCACCAAGAATGATTGCACAAGACAGCAAATTGAAGAGATATTGAATTCGTTGATTTTAGAAAATGAGATTATTGAGGTTAAGAGCACTGGATTAGAAGAATATCATTCCATTCCAATCGGAACTGAGTGTTATAGAGCTGCTAGCGGGATGGGGCTAGGACAAGGGGTGAGAATTGGGGCCATGGCTTCATTTCCATGCGGTGTTTGTCCCCGGATAAATCAGTGCACACCCGATGGTATTATCTCTCCGAAGACCTGTGTTTACTATACCACATGGTTGGACTTTTGAATTGTTAACTTGATTTTGTTTGAATGATATGGTGTGGTTCAAATTTCCAACACATTCGAGAATCTGCTTTATCATTATTGTGTATCATATATATATATATATATATAGGGTAAACTTCTAGTCCGGACTTTTAATTTCCGAACTTTTTATACAAAATTTTTTTTGACGATCCGATCCATCCAACGTGTTCAGAAGGTGTTTTCAAGGGCCCTCGCGGAAAATTTTCAAAAAAAAACACCGGAAAGGGCTTGATCCAAGCAGTTTTTGCAAAAATATATAAATACAGTTTTTGCGAAAAATGCTTGGATCAAGCTCTTCCCGGTATTTTTTTTTTGAAGATTTCTCGCTGGGACCCTAGAAAACACCTTCTGAACACATTGGACGGATCGGATTTTCCAAAAAAAATTTGCAACACAAAAAAAACCCC
This sequence comes from Vaccinium macrocarpon, assembly GCA_022606695.1. Classification (NCBI taxonomy): domain Eukaryota; kingdom Viridiplantae; phylum Streptophyta; class Magnoliopsida; order Ericales; family Ericaceae; genus Vaccinium; species Vaccinium macrocarpon. The sequence continues at coordinate 24,966,434 of CM040175.1, forward strand.
ATTTTTTCCTTAAATCCGGGAGTGTGGACTAGAAAATCCACCTATATATATATATATATATATATATATATATATATATATATATATATATATATTTTGCACCAAAAAAAAATGGTATATTTTATGACAGTTCTGTGGACAGATGGTTTATTATTTCAGTTATTATGTCTATGGAAGCTTGTCAATTTTTTTTTTTTGCTTGAATTATGGCCTTGTGTTGGGTGCTGTTTACATTGTCTGGTTCGTAGATTTCATTTCAGAAACTTGTTTGTTCGATGGTTTTCGAAACTTTTTGTTTCAGGGAATTACATATCTAAACGACGAGCGATTCAAAGGCTTCTCTTACAAACTAAATTAAGTTTGTTGCAGAAGGATCTCTTTGAAGACTATCTTGACAACCTGAAATGTGTTTTTGTGGTGTAAAACTTTTTGAAATATACAATATTGTATGATTACATTAAACACAAAAAAATTCTTTTCATAAATGAGTAGAGTGAATGAAAGATGCAGTGGTTGCATGATTGCATGCTTATTAACATCGTTATTTTCTCCACTTTTTACGTATCTACTAAAATCTGATTAGTGAGATACATGAACAGCTAAAAGAGCCAAGTGAAAGCAAAGAATGATGTTCATGAAAAATTGAATAAACAAAATCCCAAGATTGGATTGCTTTGGCTTTGTCAAATGAATTATAAGCGATTGCATAAATTCCATAATAGGATAATTTTATTCAAATTAATCAAGAGAACTGCAAACGACTTGTCGTAAAACTCATGTACCTGCAAATTACTATGGCAATTAGTAATTATGAGAATTAAAGTCACCGAAGCATTATGGTAGTAACGAGCATATCATGAGATATGGATGGCTAACTTTTTATGTACCTATAAATTGACATGCCAATTATAATTATGGGAGAACACAATTTCAAAAACTAACATTATTTTTACCCAAACTCTTGGTTGGGCGGTGTTGGATCGTGCAAAAGGATGATGGGCAGGGAAAATCTAATAATTTCGAATTTTTTTTTAAAGAAGAAACTGTAGTTCTACAAAAATTGAAATATGGGTAGAGTGTCTTGTGCTCGTCCGGCCCTCGTTCTGTCCTTGCATGTTGATCTTCACTTCTTATACCAAATGGTGAAAGAAAATTTTAAATCTAAAATAGAGAGTCGCAGCGGAAACTAAAAGTACTGTTACCTTCTGCCATTGCTAAATCAAGATCTCCTCACGTCAAATTGATTTTTCTTGACTACAAGCACAAAGACAATTAGCAATTCAATAGTGAGTTTTTCTGGCCTATGCCTTCTGTAAAAATTGCCGTACTGATGGAATACAGGCACCATATATATAGGCTAGGCTAGGGACCCACTATTAGAGTTCTACTTTCTTATTCCTTCCATCAAGGAATATGGTTGTAACTGAAAGTCCACTCCTAGTCATTATCCAGAAAAAACTAACACCACTATGTAACATGTGAGCCACCAAAAGGATAATTATCTCATGGGATAATTACGCATATAGGATAAATCCCAAAGCCCACTTTCCGAAAAACTTGGTAATGGGATAATTCCAACAAATGGTTCAAAACGTGATGGTCACCTGCAGTAGATATATGCCTGGAAACTGCTTTTTGGTTGAAAGTGGGACATCTTAGCCCCTTTTTTCTCCAAAAGATGGAATGGATGTTATCTGTCAAGCAAAGTCAGGGGATGGGGAAAACTGCGGTGTTTGTTCTCTCTACTCTGCAGCAGATTGAACCTGTTGCCTGATATCAAGGTGGTTGTCTCTTATGGTGGCATCACTATCAAGGTTCACAAGGATTTACTGAAGAATGAATGCTCTGAAAAATGTGAGTCGTTTTATTCTTGATGAGTTCGACAACAAGATGCTCGAATCACTTTGTAAGCTTCTGCATGCTGATAGTACGTCCAGAAGGCTTCACAATTTTGGCCTCCGTTGTTTCTCTGTGTGGATTCCAACTTTTTTAGCAGCCATAATTATTTGAATTTCTAATCTTGTCTGCATACATGACGAAGGATATGCAGGAAATTTTTAAGATGACCCCTCGTGATAAATGATGTTCTCAGCTACACTCAACAAGGAGATTCGCCCAGTTTGCAATTCAAGAAGTTTATGCAAGATGTAATATTCTCTTCTCTCCTCTTCCGGTATTTCATGACTCCTCTTATCCCTTCCACATTTTCAATCAAGCACTCGAATCACATCACCAACAAATTATGACAAAACCATAAGCCTGGGAACTGACCCACCATCCATTGATACAACTAATGGATGTCGAACGGGACAAACATTTCATAACTTAACTCTACCCTTCTGTTGGGGATATGTATTTTTTCAAAGAACTCTTCAAAAACACTTTGTACCGCATTGGCTAATTAAAAAACATTCTTACTCGATATATGTGTGAAGGCTCCACGGATTATTGATGAGGTTAGCCCAAAAGAGGCCTCATGCGCACACGGGATGGGCTAAGGTCCAAGCCAATTTGGGAATCCGATCCGGAAACCAGTTAACCAAATCCCTAAATTTGGAGCCGCGTGCATAAATGAAAAAAAAACGTGTTTTAATCAGTGCAAAAGAGCTGTTATGTAACTTCTTAGAATATGTGCTAAATTAGTGCAAATAATTTTTTGGTAAATTGATTCAATCACAGCAAAGTGATTAATTCTGTTTCCCGAAAAAATTATTTTCGTCTTGCCTATAAAAGGGGCTGTTCTCCGGCCATTTAACACACCAAAAAATATATTTTCTTTACAGAATTCAGAGAGCAAGAAAAGGTCGATTGTGTTTTGCATTTCTGTTCCTTTTCCGTGTAGAGAAGACCGAGGCAGAGGCTATATTCTGGGTTGTTAATTTTAGCATGGAGACGGCGTGGCTGATACTGCTTGCACAATGAAGGCGGAACCGCGAAACGTCTTAAAGAGAGCGACTTAGTCCGCGGTTCCATATTTTAAAAGTATTTCCGACACCTTCACCATCTCCACCGTCCCGTAATCAATCCTACCAACTGCAGCAAAACCAAAAGCCCCTGCCATAGTCAATTTACACAAGCTTTTGTTTCCAGGGTTGGTGACTCAAAGGGGCTTGTACTCTTAGTAAGTCATATCAAAGACCTGTGTTTGTATGATACATATGTGATTCTTACCAGTTCAGCTAATATTGCGGGTTAGTTGATAGTGTTGGTAACTGGCGAGGGTAATAAAATACTAACAAACAAATTCTTCCATGCTTGGTCACCAACAAGTCTTTCTGGATTGATAGGCTACAACTCATTTAAATCTGAACAGATAAATCAGTGGTAATTAATTAGTCTGTCTTTTTTTCTCTATCTTCAAGTAATCTCTGATGCTCAGGCCCTGTAATTATTGATGCTTGTATTTTGGATACCAACCCAAAAAAGTATAGAAACAAAGTAGAACACAGCTGAGGTGAACTTTCAAAAGATTTCCATAGTGCCAAAGTACCGACGGAGTATTTCATGTAACGGGTATATATCCCTTCGCCTCACAATTCAATAAGAAGACTTTCACTAAAGTACCTCTCCAAACATGCATCACGTTTCAACGACTCCCTTCGTTCCAAAATATTGTTCATTCTTTCATTTTTTGTCTGTCCCAATACGTACTGTTCATAAAAAATTAAATTTCAAAAACAGAAGTAACAATTTGGTACGGAAAGGCATTCAGTTAATGGCATAAGATCAAAAGTTGATAACTTACAAGATCTCAAAGAAAGACAAGAATGCGAAATTGTCAAAGTCCCAAAGGGAGACGAGCACGAGAAAGAAGAGAGAGATAAAAAAGAAAAAAGAAAAAGAAAAAAAAGAAAGGCATTAAGCCAAAGCCAATCCAATGACACAGGACTGTGATTGGCCCATCTAGATACTAATGATTATCTTGATTATTTCGACCGTTAATAATGGGACCTTAATTGCCCCAAATTAAAAATAATAATAATAATAACGGGACCATGCTATGACATGCTCTAGTGGACCTGGACATTGTATTGAAAGAGACTTTGTTTGGTTTCTCACATAATTAGAGACAAAAATTGGCAACTGTACTGAAAAAATGGGCTTTGTTTGGTTGAGAGTTTTGAGAAGAATTTTTTGAGAAATATTTTTGAGATAGTGTTTGGATGAGTTTTTGAAAAAAGTAATAATTAGACAGATGTGTAATAATTAGAGAGAGATAGAGAGAGAAATGAGAATATGATTGGAGAGAGGGGTATGAGTAGAGAGAGAAATGTGATTAATAATTAGAGAGATGAAAGATGGGTAAATAATCTTTTTGAAATTTTTTTAGGAAATGTGAAGTGAACACAGAGTGCAGTTATTTTCTTTTTTTTATTTTGCACAATGGATATTCCTATTCTTCTCCGATCTAAAGGGAAGGGGAAAGTGCTAGTGGGGCTTGAGACGACCGACTGTAAAATGAGTATGGACTTCCTTGCCTTGCCAACTGACTGTTAAATAAAAATTAATTTGAGCCAAACACATTCTCATAGTTTAGCAACTTCTTTCTATGTTGTGCGAGCCACTCCTTTGTCATCTTCGTTTCAAGGCTTGGCTTTATTTCTCCCTCTCCTATCGTGTTCCCCATCACTCAATTTTAACTAAAGTTCGATGTTTATTGGTGTGTAGAATGACTTATTAATTATCTAGTATAATGTTGAGATATTTTTACTTAAGAGATTTTTTATGGATCTACTATGTAGGAGACCACATCATTTTTTTTTTTATCTTCCGAGTTCTGAGCACAAAAACATTTTATGCAAGTTGTTTTGTCCTTTTATTTTCGTAATTAAAATATTCACGTACCAACATTTGATTGTGTTTTTATCAAACCATCATTAGAGAAAATTTTCTAAAATCACCATAAAATTAAGGAAAAAAAGTGTACAAAGCTCTCTCGGGGAGCCACTTTTATCTTCCGAGTTCTTAGAATGGTGGGTCTTTGGTTCAAGCACTTTTAACCGTCCAATTGAGTTGATTTTTTTGTGAGGTACCTCGGAAAAATGTTCTAAGAACAATGAACGGTTCTGATCACTCGTGTGAGACCCAAAAATGGGTCCCCGAGAAAGCTTTGTACATTTTCTATACCTCTAGGTTTATCCTAAAATTAATGGAATTGAAGACCAAACTCAATTTTGTTTGTAAAATAATTGCTCAAACATGGATAAATCTCATTGATAATATGCAAAATTTGGCCAGTCTTGGCTACCTTAGTACCATTTGCCTATTTGCCCCGCTAGTAAATTAAACCTTATACAGTTCATTAGAAGCAAGATTTGCGGTGCTTCGCGTGCTGTGGCGGCAGTGACTTTCTCTTCCTGTCACACGTTACTTTCTGGTCTTGGTTTTGCGGCTGCGAGGGGCGTCTGGTTGGGCTTTGTTGCCATGGTTTTGGTGGTGTTTTTGGCGTCAGGCGGCCGTTGGTGCTACTGTTATCTTCGGTGCTTTGGAGAATGTAAACGGGCTATTTTTCAGGGCAACAAAAGGGGCTTGTTCCCCGGGTTTCGGTGATGGCTGCCTCTGTTTTGGGCATCATTGATGATGGCGATGGCAGCCTTGGTTGGCTGTCCCGTTTCGGTTGCTATTCCTAACTCCGTGGCTTGGTGATTTGCAGTCGGGCTTTTCAATGGGGCAGGAACAGGGGCTCATTCCTCGGGTTTCGGCGACGACGGTGGCAGTGGCTATCTCTCTCTCTCATTGTTGTTGTGGTTGGGTGCTATTTAGGGTTTTATTGTTTGGGCTTGACCCATTTTATTTGGGTATTTTAGATCTTTCGGTGATGTTGAGTTGTAATGTTTGGGCTACGGCCTTGGTTTTCTTGGTTGTTTTATTGTCAACCGTGGGGGAGGTTTCCTTTCCCTTTCATCTTTGTATCCCAAAGATTAATAAAATTATTACTTTTACTCTTAAAATATATTAGAAGCAAGATTTTCAAGAAAAACTAATGATTTTCGATTTCATTCCTTTATCACAACATGTTGATATGGGACTTGAGATTAATTGTATGAACCCACATTAATTGGTAATAATGAAAGAGAATGAAACGCCACGTGATAGTACCTCCTCTGTATAATTACTTCATTTGCAGATACATTTATCAGGAAATATGAAAGCAATAGTTTTTACAAAAATTCAATGAATAGTTACGGCTTGAATGTAGAGTTGAAGTTAGGAAGAGAGAGGTCGCAGCGGCTCTCTCTAAAACTTGTTGCCTCCCATTTCTCTCACACCACCCATTTCTTGGTGGCTCCCCTCTTTCTTCCTCCTTTCCCTCTTTTATGGTTTTGTGGCAGTTGAGATTCTCGTTCTAAGAAGAAAGATCTCCTACTCACCTATCTCTTTTGGACGGTGGTAATCTAGATCTGGGTTGTTTGACAATCAGATTTGATCAGTCTAAGCGACAGATATGTGGGTTCTCCAACATCGGCGGTGGCGGCTCTATTGAGCTCTAGCGCCGATGTGATTAATCTAACTTCCTCTAGCCACATCCACTAGTTGATCGGTGGTATCTAACACATTGTTACTTTATTGTTGTATTTGTGTATTTTAGTCTTTCTTTTATTTTATTTTGGAATGGTGAGTCATTTGTACTATTTTGTTTATGAATAAATATTTCTCCTTCCTTGGGAAAAAAAGGAAATCAAAGAATATAATTTTATTCTTGTCACATCTAATTCAAATTATTTGGTGCTTGGAATCTTTTTTCACCACGCATTGTGGTGTAGACAAAGACAGTGTGTAAAACCCAATGTTAATCTTATGGAGTTGGCTTGGTGGTGAAGATTTGTGACTTAAGAATTTAATTTCTTTTAAGGTCTTTGGTTCAAACCAAACCAAACCAAACCAAACCAAGTCTTATGTCTTAATCAATTGGGTTGACTACATGAACTTTTATTTTTCCATGAGCTCTATCAAGGGTTAAATGTTCACTGAGATTTAGAGTACTCATATTCTTGCAAACTACAACATCTAATGTTAATTTAGATCTTTCTCTCCTCGTAGCTTTATTACCCAAATCTATTTTATCAGCTCTCTTAACTACTGCTTCTACAGGTGTATGATAAATATGTTCAACCACCTTAGTCTATTTTCCCGCGACTTCTCCTCTGTAGGTGTTACACCACCATCTCACGAATGGTTTCATCTCTAATTCTATACATCATTTCTAGTTTAGCAACACATTTTGAATCATATTTGGTTTCATGTCATAAGGATCTGATGGGTTTTTTTATACATGTTGGTTGTCAGCTACCTATTGCAGAACTCTCTTCCTTTATCTGGGCTTGAGATTGTCTGGGAAGAAGACAAGGCTTAATGCATGATCCAGGCGGAATTCTTCTAATTAAGGTCATGATCTTTAAAGTGTTATTAATTCTTATGGGGTCAGTTTATGTGAAGCTTTGCTTTTTAATTGGGCTCCCCACTAATATATAGATTGTGAGATTGAATCTTCAAAATTAGTTGAGGGGTGCGTAAACTGACTCAAACCCTTATACCCTTGTACTTCCCCCATCCCAAAATGTTGAATCTTCAAACTTAGTGGAGGTGTGTATAAACTATCTCAAACACTTGTACTCCCTCTGTCCCAAAATGTCGGACCTTCATATTTTTTGGACCATCTTTGAAAGTCCAACATTTTAAGGAAACATAATCATTACCGTTTAAAATATTTGAGTTTCCAAAATGAGTTCTTTACATTGCCGGTGTAAACAAAAGTTTTATACAATCGATTACATTGCGCTAGAAGTTCAAATAGTGGTCCAAATAGTAGAACATGGACATGTGGCGTAATGTAGTTGATTTGGAGGAAACTTTTATTTACATCGGCGATGTAAAAAATGTTCTCTTTCAAAATTACCATCTTTTTTGAAATACAAACTTTTTTTTGTTTGAATTAGAATATGGAATAAATGACAAAAAAGGCAACAAATTTTTTTATTTTTTTTGTCATTAACTAGTCAAAGTGGACAACAATGACAACAATTAGAGAAATACTTATTCACAAATAAGCCGCGAATACGGTGCTTGTACCAAACAAATTTGGGCCGTGGATTCCAAGATCAAACAACTCAGATTAATGCGCGGAATTTATTTATTTATTTTTTAATCCGACATCCTTTTAATGAGGAAAAAGAGAGAATGCATTGATCTGAACCGTTAGATCTTGAATCCACTGCCCGAATTTGTTCTGCGCAAACACATCATTCACGGCTCATCTGTGAATAAATAATTCTCCTACAATTATGGAAAGACAGACTAAAATTAACCCTACAGTTGGTGGTAAGTAGGGAAAACTTGACATGTACCAAATTTGGGTGATATGAGCGGATCCGGGGGTGAAGAACCCAGCCCACCCTCGGCCTCCCTGTGAGGGCGCCACCGGAAGGCGACAAGAAGATGTCCGCCTACCGCCGAAAGACGGAGCTAGGTATTGAGCTTGGAGTCCAAACAGAGATCAAGCCGTATCGGGTAGGTAATCGCACAAACAAAGATGCTTATCCCGTATGAAGATATCGATCGGCAAAACTGCAATCACATGGGAAAAAGAAGAAGAAACGGATGAGATAGACATTAAATCCAAGGATAAGCACGGTTAACAAAGGATACCGAATCCAGGCCAAGATCGAATGAATATAGAGTCCCGGCTAAGGCAGGACTCCACCCTCATCAATGGGATAACCCAAAAATCCCCGGAACACAGTCCTAATAGGACTCAACCTCCAACTAGATGCCTATAAAAGCGACGGTAGGAATCCAGCCAAAGATACGCTGTCGTTAGCACTAATTCTCAATCCCTTCTTTACGGTACAAATTTCCCCTCTGCGGCTTAGGCATCCGGAGGGTGGTTGGCGCGCCACCACACGGTGACTTAGCTCTTCACGTTGTCTTTGCGAGGGAGCGGTGGGGGGCGGATACAAAAGGCGATTCATCCGGTGGCGTCTCCGTGAAGCGACTTTTTCCCTTACGGTGAATAGTTTTGCATGGTGGATACGATCTAGCGAGAACAACGATGGCTTCGACCCCCACAAATGAGCGTCGGCGGCGCCACCAAGACCCGCCGCGTGATTAAGGCCGCCAAGGCGCCCGAAACCAAAGCTGCAAAGGCGACCAAGGCATTACCGCCGCCGAAAAAAAAGCCAAAGGCAATAGAAGCGGCTAAAGCGGCGAAAGCGACTAATCTTTGCCGGAGGAAGTAAGACGAGGGAAGCGTCGGATGACCCAGAAGCATTTGCTCTAATGCAGGAGCAAATAAAAACATTAACCCAAGGGTTACTGGGCGCCATGTGAGAAAAATCCAGGCCTTAAGGCTCGCAAAATCTCTCTCGAGCCAAGCATCTTGAACCTACAGCATAGCCAACCCGAGGAAGAGAATCACGAAGAGGAAAATGGGTCCAGTGAAGAGGAAAGCCAGAACCGAGGAAGGAACAGCAAACCTCCACTAGAAAAGTCGTCCCATGAACTAGGGGTGATTCTCAAAATCGTAATCGATTGAAAGGTTAATGAAGCAAGTTAAAGCCAGGACTCACCTTTCTGATAGAGGAGCTGGTCCAAAATACGATTCACCCTTCACTTCGAAGTCATGGGGCCCGGCTTCCAAGGAAATTCAAGATGCCTCAGTTGGAAACATTCAATGGCTCTACGGATCCATTGGACCACTTGGAAACCTACAAATCCCTGATGCACCTACAAGCAGTCCCAGATGAAGTCATGTGTCGAGCTTTCCCAATTACTCTTAAAGGAAGTGCCCGGGCATGGTTCAACAAACTTCCCCCGGGGAGCATACGTAGTTTCAAAGAGCTTAGCACAAGTTTTGTAAGCTACTTCATTGCTGGCCAACGCTACGGCAAACCAGTAACACACCTTTTGACGGTAAAGCAAGGGCGATGGGAATCTTTAAGAGATTTCACCACCAGGTTCAACAAGGAGGTGGTCCAAATAGACGAAGGCGGCGGCAAATAGGAGTATTATTACTAGCGTATATAGCTGGACTGTACCCAGGACAATTCTTATACCTCTTATCTCAGGAACCACCCAAGACCCTGGCAGAACTCATGCTCAGGGCACAGAAGCACATGAATGCCGAAGAGGCCGTCTACGCGCGGCGCGCTCGTGATGGCTTTGATCCCCAGTCAGGGCCATCACAGGTTGGAGAATTTCCACCATCTGACAGAAAGAGAAGAGACTCCACCCGTAAGGCGGGAGGAGAATCGAAAAGTAAGAGGGTGGATGTAAGGACTTCCCCTAAAAGGGGAGGAGGGCCGCCTTAGGGTCGTTACAAACAGTTCACACCACTCATAGCTATGGCAGAGCAAATCCTCAGCAACCTCCAAGACGATCTAGACCTCAAGTGGCCCGGAAAGTTGAGGTCTGATCCAAGTAAGAGATCTAAGGATAAGTACTACAGATTCCATAAGGACCATGGCCATAACACAGATGATTGCATAGATCTGAGGCAGCAAATCGAGGAGTTAATCCAGAGAGGCAGACTCCAACGTTTTGTGTCAAAGAAGTATCAGAAACACCCCAGGAGGGACGACACAGGCAAAGATGGAAGGGATAATGCTGCACCCCGGTCGGGTCCCATTGGAGAAATCAAGGTCATTCATGGGGGATTTGCTGGAGGAGGAGAGTCGAGCAATGCCAAGAAAGCTCACCTGAGGAAATTAAGAACGGAGGATTATTTGGAGGTCAACACCGCTGCTTCCAAATAAACTCGGTAAGAAGGAAGAGATACCGATAATTTTCTCGAGGAAGAAGGCGTAATGGAATTGATTCCTCACCGGCGACCCTCGGTTTATCATCATTGTTGTAGCCAACTACCTTACACGTAGGGTGCTTGATAGACGGCCGAGAGCTCCGCAGATATCCTGTACCTCCATGCTTACGATCAGCTCAAAGTTGGAAGGGAAAGACTAAGGCCTATGACCTCCCACAAGTTGATTGGATTAGCACCGTCGCTGTCCAAATCGGTCGGTCAAATAGCTTTACCTGTCACCATAGGAGAAGAGGGATGTCAGATCACCCGAATCATAGACTTTATTGTAGTTAGCTGTCCTTCAGCATACAATGCCATATTGGGAAGAACGACCCTGAATAGCATTGGGGCCATAATTTCCACGTATCATTTGATGATAAAATTCCCAACACCGCGGGGGTGGCGGCGTAAAAGGAGATCGGGGGGGCAAAGACGCGAGAATGTTATGTCAACTTCACTTTCGGAGGTGCTAACATTACCATGACTATAGAAAGCCTCGGCGCCTTGCGAGCCCGACCAACCAAGGCGGTGAGGATTGGAGCGGTGAGAGCTTCGATGCAAAGATCTTTGAGTTTGTTGCAATTTCTGAGGAAAAGCAAGGATGTTTTTGCATGGTCCCATGAGGACATCCCGGGAATTGACCCAAGGGTCATAACTCACAAATTGAATGTAGATCCCACGGTTCGCCCAGTTAAGCAGAAGAAAAGAGTTTTTGCCCCAGAACGGAATGAAGCAGCAGCTAAGGAAGTCGATAAACTCATCCAAGCAGGATCCGTCCGAGAAGTCCTCTACCCCGATTGGCTGGCGAACGTGGTTATGGTAAAGAAAGCCAATGGTAAATGGAGAATGTGTGTGGACTTTACCGATCTTAATAAAGCATGTCCAAAGGATAGCTTTCCATTACCAAGGATTGATTCCTTGGTGGATTCTCTGGCCAGTCCACGAGCTCCTAAGCTTCATGGGCGCGTTTTGTGCTATAACCGCATTCAAATGCACACTTCGGGACCAAGAGAAGACGTGGTTCATCACGGACGGGGGCTCTACAAGTTATAAGGTGATGCCTTTTGGTCTTAAAACGCTTGAGGCGACATACCAAAGGCTGGTAAATAAGATGTTTAAATAGCAAATAGGGCGCAATGTAGAAGTATATGTGGACGACATGCTGGTCAAAAGTGCCAAGGCACAGAACCATGTGGCAGATCTGGAGGAAACTTTCCAAGTCCTCAGGAAGTATCAAATGAAGCTCAATTCAACAAAATGTGCGTTTGGGATATCCTCAGGGAAATTCTTGGGCTTCATGGTATCTCAAAGGGGAATCGAAGCCAATCCTGAAAAGATTCAGGCCATCCTTTCTATGCGCTCACCTCAGAACATCAAGGAGGTTCAGAATTGACAGGACGTGTTGTGGCACTGAGCAGGTTCATCTCACGAGCCACTGATAAGTGCCAGATTTTCTTTAAGGTTTTGAAAAAAGCCTTTGAATGGACAAAGAACCAGGAAAGCTTGACCTTGACGGTTGAAGGAATATCTTACATCCCACCCGCTACTGAGCAGGACTCAGGATGAAGAGGACCTCTTTCTTTACCTAGCTGTTTCTCCTCACGCCGCCAAGTCGCGGTCCCGCTGAGGGAAGAACAAGGAATGCAACTCCCAAAGTGTATTACATGTGAAAGGCGTTCAGGAGTCGAACGAGGTACCCCAAAGCTGAAAAGATAGCTTTTGCAATGGTAGTAGCGGCTAGAAGGCTACGGCCATACTTCCAGGCTCATCCCATCAAAGTACTCACGGATCAGCCCCTTCGAAGAGTTCTCCACAGTCCGGAGACGTCAGGACGATTAATCCAGTGGTCCATAGAACTTGGCGAATTTGATATAAGTACGAGCCCCGGAGCGCCATCAAAGCACAAGTCTTTGGCGGACTTCTGGCGTAATACACGCATCCGCGAGCCGAGGAACCTCGTCAAGAAGATCCCAAGCCTTGGGTTCTGCAGGTTGACAGATCAACAACCAAGGAAGCGAGTGGAGCTGGCATGATTTTGACATCTCCAAAAGGACAACGCCTAAGCTACGCCCTTAGGTTTGAGTTTAAAACAACCAACAACGAGGCGAAATATGAAGCTCTAGTTGTGGGGCTGAACTGCTAAGGCAGTGAGGTGATCATGTCTTTGGCTAAAAGCGATTCACAGCTGGTTGTAGGACAAGTCCTAGGAGAGTATACAGTAAGAGAAGAAGTAATGCAGAAATATTTGGATAAAGTAAAGTCCTTGACGGCAAAATTTCAAAGCTTCAACATCGTCAGAATCCCAAGGGAAGACAATATGGAAGCAGACTATTTGTTAAAGCTGGCCACGACCAAGGAAGAGGTCATTCCACGGAATGCCCCAATACGTTATCTAGAGCTCCCGGTATCTTTGCCCCAAAAGTACTGAAGTGCGGACCATTGACTATAGCAACTCATGGGCCACTCCTATAGTCGATTATATTACAAATGGGACCTTACCAGATGACAAAGTCAAAGCTAGGCAGCTCAAAATCGTGGCTGCCAAGTTACGATGATGGGAGATGTGTTGTATAGGAGGAGCTTCTCATTGCCATACACGAGGTGTCTAACGATTAGGAATATCATACGAGAGCCATGGAGGAGGTCCACCAAGGTGTGTGTGGGGATCACCAAGGTGGCGCATGCTAGCCTATAAGCTTCTCGGGCTAGGATATTATTGGCCAAGCATGCGGAAGGATTGCAACTTCGATGGTTCGAAATGTGAGAAGTGCCAACTCTTTGCAAACATAACTCATGAGCCTCCAAGGGCCTTGACCCCAATGAGGGGACCATGGCCATTTGCCCAGTGGGGAGTAGACCTGATTGGCCCGCTTCCCATGGCAGCAGGGCAAGTCCAGCACGCCATCGTAGCTGTTGACTACTTTACAAAGTGGGTCGAGGCCAAGGCATTGGCCACAATAACAGCAGAGGCAACAATCGACTTCTTATGGAAATTTCTCATTAGTCGTTTTGGGTTACCAAGAGTGATAGTCACGCATGGGAAAGCGGTTTGATAATGCTTTCGGTTCAAGCAATCAGTATTTCTAAGGGGATACATGTGCATTTTATACCCAAGGTCCACCCTAAAGCTAATGGCGGTGGAAGTGACCAAATGAGCGATCAAGAAAGGAATTAAGAAGAGGTTGCGAGAAGCCAAAGGAGCTTGGCGGATGAGCTATACAATGTGTTATGGGCATACCGCATAAACACCCCCGAATCAAGGAAGAAAACCCCATATTCCCTTTGCATTTGGGGCTGAAGCGGTAGTTCCAATCGAAGTTGAACTCCTCAACTACTTCTGAGCGACAAGCATGGACCAAATAGAAAACCGGGAAGATCTCGTGGCGTAATGGATCTCTTAGAAGAAAAAAGGGATACAGCAATGGCTAAAATAGCAGTCTACCAACAAAGAATGGTCAAGTATCATGAAGCACAAGTTAGGCCAAGAGACTTTCAGGCCGGTGATCTAGTTCTAAGGAAAGTGGACCCCACGGGGAAGAAGGTGGGCAAACTTGGCCCCAATTGGGAAGGACCCTACCAGGTCCTTCACCATATCAAAAGCCGGGCGTATAAACTTTTGCAACCCTAAGGGGAAAGGAGTTGCCAAATTCACGGAATCGCGGAGCATCTCAAGAAGTATTACAAGTAGGTGCTTGTTAGTATTGATTTATTTACGCCTTTAGGAAATCAAGTCGTTTTTAGAAAACTCTTCGTTCAAATAAAACTCTGGTGATAGAATTGTTAGAACTAGATGTTTCTTTTATCTAGCCACTGTGGCCGGTAAATTCCCCACGAGGGAAATTTGTTTTTGTTTATTTCCTGTTAAGCATGATAGGGTTCAAGTCTCCTGTATGGATGATAAAGGAAGAATAATAAAACAACAATAAATAAAGTTCTTAAATTTTATTTATAAAATCCGCATCCCTAATGAAATGTGGATAGTTATTACATAAAAGACTTTGTGGACAAACCCACAAAAGTCACAACCTAATCACTACCACCCTCCCTTGGAGGGGAGGGGATCGGCGGCGGTGGCTGCCCCTGGAAAGCTGCCAACTGATCCCAGTTGGCAATCAGCACCATACGCACCGTCTTCTCCATGACGGAAACTGAATCCGTCATAGCCTCCATCTTGGCCGTGAGGCCATCAACAGCAACCTTCAAACTCTGAAGTTCTTGACATAACTTTGCGATTTGCTCGTTGTTTGCCATGGTAAATTTGAAAGCAGAATATGGAATGGGGAGTAGATTATAAGAGTTGTTGGTATTTATAGAGCAAAGAGGCAGTTCGTTAACCGCCCGCCAAACCAATCAGCATAATCATCATTAAAACCGTTCTTAAAGCTGCTATCTCAACCGCATCGGGTAATGGGAAGTTCCAAATCCAGTCACCTCGAGCAGTTGAAACAAACGCCTTACAAATATACACGGCTCTTCTTCCAAAGCAAACCTCATGCGACTTACGAAGCTGTATTATCTTGCAGTAATAAATGCTAGCATTGAGAAAAACCTACGGGATAATCAACTAAGTATATTAATTGCTTAACAACAGAACCAATTATATACTTAGGGGAGTGGAACCGTCACTTCCTCAGCAGACGTAGCAAAGCTATGCAAATTAACGAGCCCAGGGAAAATTCCGAAGCTCAATAGACGTAGCAAAGCTATGCAAATTAAAGAGCTCAGGGAAAATTACGAAGCTCAATAGACGTAGCAAAGCTATGCAAATTAAAGAGCTCCGGGAAAATTCCTAAGCTCAACTAACGTGGCAATGCTACAAAATTTCAAAAAAAAAAAAAAAACTTAGGGCACAGTCCCAAGCTCAGAAGATGTAGCACAGCTATACTCTTTACAACATTCTAACTCGCCCACTAAAAGTCCCACGGGAAACATTAATAAGTGTTTCAATTGCTTGGACGCAAGCAATTAACACACTTAGGGGAGTAGCAAGCATACTATACAGGCTATGTAAAGTCTGGGAAACATACCCCATGCTTAAAAGATATAGCATTATGGTATTTCACAGCAAAATATTCCAAAGCTACGAGACGTGGTCTGACTACGCAGCAAGAATTACCCGACTTGATGCAGCAAAAGGGCGTGCAAAAATACTCAACATGGTGACTAAAACAACAAACAGCAATAACATATAAATAGAAGCTGCCACGCAGAATTGGCTCAAACAGGAAAGCACGTTTTCCTTCAAATTACGCACCGCTATGTCACCAAAAAGCAATGAGCCTTTATAAGGCTCCTGAGCAAGACGAATGCAGCCTACTTCCATTCCAACAAGTTGTCAAAAAACTTTCATCTAACAGGAAAAGTCTTCCCAGCCAAGGCTGGAGCTAAAGCCAAACAGTCAGGCTATTTCCAAACCAGCACAAAATACGAAAGTATTAAAAGTATTTAGTTACAAACCCGATATAAAATAAAAGTTTCAGAAAGGCCATTCAAAGGCCCAAGGAGGAACCATCAAGAGTTTTTCCATCACCAGGCAAGGGACCACCAAATTTGCAAATGATTCGGGGATCGGTGAGGGGGAGACTTTCTCCGAGTTTGCGTATGGGATCACGGCGGAAGTGCTTGGGATGGATGTGTCCTTGGAAGTCTAGCGTCATCACCTTCATCACTTACCTTCCCCCCATCAAAGACACCCGAGGGCCCTTCATCATCTTCAACTTCAAATTTGGAAAAATCCAAATTTGGGAAAGCTGCAGCCGCTTGGCTCTTCATGGCTTCAAAGCCATCGAAGTACTGCTGGGTAATATCTTGGCGATATTCAGGGGACTGAAGGAAAAGTTCAATGGCATCCCTACGAGCTCTCTTCAACTTCTCAAGCATCTCCGCACCCATGGTCCTGTACCTCTCTATTTCCACGTCCCATTCAGAAATCCTTTGTTCCAAGCTCAGGGCGCGGCAACAAAAAGCAGATTCTCTCCTCCTCTAAGCCCCCTCTTAGACTTGAGCGCAAAGATCTCTCCCTTGTCACCTTCCCTCAGGGTCACCGCCATTAATGCACTTTGTCTGTTAAGCTTGATATTGGCCTCAGTAAGGGTAGCCACTTGCTTACTTAGGCTGTGGCTTTGGGAGGCAAGATAATGGCCACGAGCCATGGCCTGCCAAAAAAAAAAAGAGAGGAGGAAAGTTAATAAAAAGATCAGATTAGTGGAACTGCTAAAAGCATCAAAGGAAAAATATATATACCATGCCCAGTTCCACCAGCATTTGTTCCCCGACTGCCTGAAGAGACATTTCAGCCATCAACTCCTTATCAGCCTCACAAAGCAAACTAGAGGCACGCTCAAGAGCATCTTGGCAATTACTCAGCACCGAGGGGCCAGCAGAGGTCTTCACTTTCTTGGCAGACGGAGCCCCTTCCACGACTCCAGCCTTAGCTTTCCTTTTGGCTTTCTCAGCATCTCCTCCTACAGCTTGCTCAACCACTAAGTCAAGGGTGGGGTCCTGAGAAAAGTCAGCATCCAGGAAACTATCAACATTCAGCTCCTTTTGAAGGCGAGAGCTCTTCCTTTTTGGAGCCACGCCCCCAGGTGATTGCTTTGCCCGCTCAACTTTCAGTTGGGCCAGCAAACTTCTATCCATTTTTGGTGCCATCTCCTTGCCTTCACCCTTTTCTTCTGAAAAAGAAAGAATGGAAACAATGAGAAAGTCAGCAGAAGAATCAATACCCAAACAGAAATACGAAATACCTCTTGAAAAAGCTAAAGTCTCATGAGATACTTCTGGGCCCAGTAGATAAGTAGCCAAGGACTCCGGAGACATAAGCAACCCCTCAAATTATGAATTTCGTAGAGTCGGCAGCCAATCTCAATTACGCCTCGATTGGGTCAACGGAAATATGGTACGAAATCCGCACACAAAAATAGAATGAAGATCCTTGAGAATGAAGGATTAGTAATAATATTCAAAAAGAAGAGAAAATGGAGCTACGGCTTACAACTTGGAATGGGCTCCCCCCATTTATTGGGGACGCGCTGGGTGTAGGACCCAATCTCCCAACTAGGGAGTTCCCATCCGTCTCCCCCAACAAAGAAAAACTTGTCCTTCCAATTCTTATCAACACTGGGAAGATCAGTAACCAAATCTCCTCCACCGGGCCTTTTGGTAAAATAATACCACCCTGTACCCCCAGGAGCTTCTTTTGTCAGGTATTGGTTGAGAAAGGGGCCTTTGGTTAAAGGGGTAAGGCCGTCGGACATGGCTCCCCAGAGGGCGGCGCAGCCAATCAGTAAACGCCACGAGTTGGGAACAATTTGTCCCGGCGCTAAACCCAAAAAGCTGAGTACCTCCCTCGCCACAGCAGGGAAAGGCAGGCGGAGCCCCCCTTCTAAAGCCCCAACGTAGACACAAGTTTCATTTTCAACAAAAGAACAGGCTCGCTCAGACTCAGAAGGTCTCCTAAGGGTTACAGAGGAGGGAATCGAATATCTAACCCTAAGAACAGCCAAGTCCTCATTCGAAATTTTGGAGGAGATGGAGGAAGTAGAAAAGACAGGAACCCTACGGGGACCCCTCGAAGAGGATGGGGGAGATGAAGATTGGGCGCCAGTAAGATAGCTCACAGAAGGTGGCACCTTAACCGCACTACTACGACGCACCAGAGTCCCCTCATCCGCCGCCGTCCCTTCGGCTTCAAGAATCGAGGAAAAATCAAACAGGCCTTCCGACATTAGGGTTCTGACGGACGATCGTGGGTAAGAAGAATCCAAAAAATCGAAAAGTTCTCGAAAAACCCTATCTTGAAGCACAGAAGAACAGGGAGCGAAACCTTCAATAATGGGGGGCGCAAGGTTGACGGAAGCAAAATTGACCAATCTAGCGTAAATGAACCCCCCAGGAACAGCCTTTATGGGGCTCGAAATCCCTAAACCCGGAGAAGAAAAATCTAACATGAAAAGAAGAAGAACAGCAAGAGGATGGGAACGTACCTAAGAAGTGATGGGCACTAAGCACAACGGCGGAGTAGAAACCACGAAAAAGTTTCACAAAGCTGGTTCACCAGTCTGGGTAAAATTCCGGTGCCTTTCTGAGAGGAAGGGATGATCAAAAAAGAAGGGAGTTGAAGTGATAAGCACTCACCCCGAGAAAAAACCTCGATCACCGGGCCCACTTCCCCGGGCGCAAGGGGAGCCGAGATTTGTGACACCGCCCACGGCGACCGATGCATTTAAAACCCCTCAATGGGGAAAAAGGCGGTAACCGCCATGCAGCGTTAGTGGGTGTTCCCAACCTCCAAATTAGAGCTGGAGCTCGGGAATAGGGGAGTACCTGGTAAGTAGGGAAAACTTGACACAGCCAGCTTGGTGATATGAGCGGATCTGGGGGGTGAAGAACCAGGGGTCCCCACCCTGGCCTCCCTGTGAGGGCGCCACCGTATAAGCGCCGACAAGATGTCCAAATTTTCGAAAAGATCTGAGCTAGGTATGTTTTGAGTCCAAATGAGATCAAGCCGGCGGGTAGGTATCGCACAAACAAAGATGCTTATCCCGTATGAAGATATCGATCGGCAAAACTGCAGTCACATGGGAAAAAGAAGAAGAAACGGATGAGATAGACATTAAATCCAAGGATAAGCACGGTTAACAAAGGATACCGAATCCAGGCCAAGATCGAATGAATATAGAGTCCCGGCTAAGGCAGGACTCCACCCTCATCAATGGGATAACCCAAAAATCCCCGGAACACAGTCCTAATAGGACTCAACCTCCAACTAGATGCCTATAAAAGCGACGGTAGGAATCCAACCAAGGTACACACAATCGTTAGCACTAATTCTCAATCCCTTCCAATACAGTACAAATTTCCTACTGACTTAGGCATCGGAGGGTGGTTGGCACGCCACCACACCGGTGACTTAGCTCTTACGTTGTCTTTGCAGGAACAGGTCGGGGCCAGATACAAAGCTGATTCATCAGCTGGTAAAATGGTTTTACCTTGAGACATAGAGGTTTGATATTACCTAAGGTATCAAGTTCGATTTCCCTTGCCAGCAATTTCTTGAAGCCACTGAGGGTTAAGTTTCACCATTATCTTCAGGACTCTAGAATTATTCGAGATGTGCACAATCTAGTATGGACATTTGGCTATTAAAAAAATGGATACTAAACTAAAATTTTGAGACGAAAAAAAAAAAAAAAACCCGATGTTGTGAAAGCATGAAACAGCACGTGACTGTGGCCATTACACATTTACACTGAAAACCACTCTTGAGGGTCATTGAAAGCATCAAGGGACACCCACAACGTAAGGAAAAACCTATGGGTACACCATTTTGGTGTACACCAATTGTACACCACCTTTGTGGAACCCATTTCTGATCCCACATAAATAATCGGACCCGTTCAATATTCTTAAAACACTTTTCTAAGGTTCTTTACAAAAAAAAAAACTGATTTTAACATCGGTAGGGCCTCGATCAATTCTGCGCCCAGTTTCCTATTAGTAAATTGGGCGCAGAATCGATCGAGGTCTTACCGATGTTAAAATCAATTGATTTTTTCCAGAGGCCCTAAAAAAAGTGTTTTAAGAATATTGAACGGCTCCGATTATTCGTGTGAGACCCAAAATGGGTCCTACAAAGGTAGTGTACAATTGGTGTACATGGCATGACTCACAGCGTAATGGTACTCCCACAGTGTCCAGCTTTTTTCTTTTTCTTTTTTTTATAATTTATTTATGGTTATCCTTGTCTTACGTGTTAGTAGTATGTTACTCCTACTTTGTCCATTGCTTGAAGTTGTCAATGCACATGCGTTAAAGGTTTCTATCCGGTGTATATTTCGCCTACTCTGAAACAATTCATTTACTTAGGCCTAATTTGGCCTAAAAGTGATTTTTAGATTATTGATTTTTTTGTTGTCTTTATTAATTTTTTTTTCATTTGTTAATTTTTCGTCAAGATTTTATAGTTTCTAGATTCCTCTTGGTGAGATGAATCTAACGAGTATAAAATTATGATCAAAACTCAATTTTTTTTGAATAAAGCCAAAATAGGTGGATTATTGGCGAATAATCCACCTATTTTGGCTTTACTAAAAAAAAATTGATTTTTGATCATAATTTTATACTAATTAGATTCGTCTCGCCGAGAGGAATCCAAAAACAACCACAAAATCTTGACACGAAACTAACAAATGCATCCAAAAATTGAATAAAGACGAAATAAAAAAACCAATAATCCGTTTTTTGCTTTTAGGCCAAATTAGGCCTTAACGCTCTGTTTGAAACATGAGGAAAAGAAAGGAAAGGAAAGGAAATACTCCCTCCGTCCCTTTTTAAATGTGTTACTTGGGATTCTGTGCCATTTTCAACGGCTTATAACTTTTAATGTGAACCTCAAAACATATGCATTATGGATCTTGTTTGATAGATCTTAATTATTTCTATTATACAAAAATTTTCAAAATCATAAAAGCTATTATAAATTAAAAGTTATAAGCCGTTGAAAATGGCACAGAATCCCAAGTAACACATTTAAAAAGGGACGGAGGGAGTAACAGAAAGCCGTAGTAAAATAACTCAAAATGAATTTTAAGATTTAATGTTCATGTATTTGAAAATGATTTTGTAAATATTTTTTGAAATAAAAAGAGCACATAATGTTCACCATCTACACCTACCCGTAGTTAATGACCATGCATCTTACTATCTCATAAGACTGTTTACTACTCCCTCCGTCCCAATTTAATAGTCCTTCGTCCTATCCTAACTGGATAAAAAAATGATTATATCTTTCAATCAGGAATACATTTTATATGCAATATGGATCTTGTTTGATAAATCTTGATTTAATCTAATAAACAAAGTGTTCAAAATCACCTAAAACATTGTAGATTATAAGATATAACACTTTGAAAAGTGGCATGAACTCCCAAAAGGGACTATAAAATTGGGACGGAGGGAGTATTTTTTTTTAAATAAAATTTTTCTTGTGAAATTTAACGTATCACGAGTTCTAATAAACAAGGAGGAATAAATATTGTGTTTTTATCGGTCATTCTAGTTGAGGTTAGGCAGGGTTCTACTAACAAAAAATAGTTTCTCTTAAAAACCGAGAGAGATCATTCTTTCATAATACATCACATAAAAAAATGTAAAAAACCAATTTATTCTAAAAACACTTTTACTGAACACTAGGTTTGTACTCGATAACTATCGACATGCATGTGAGAGATAAGCCTTCAAGAATTTAAATATTAATGTAGTAAGAAAAATCATATACCAATCATTAAAAAATTCAAAGGAAAAATACAAGTACTTGCCAAAAAATATAGAAATCAAAATCTTACTACTCCCTCCGTCCCAATTTAAATACTTCCTACGGTTATGCGTATTTTTTTAAAACTCTATTAGTTTTCATTCAATAATGTATTTTATATGCAATATAGATCTTATTTAATTGATCTCAATTTGTTCTATTAGACAAAATTTTAAAAAACTTTAAAAATATTACTAATAAAAAGATATAGACGTTTGAAAATGGCACGGATATACATAGGGAGCATTTAAAATGGGATTGAGGGAGTTTATACTCCATCCATCTCAAATTGGATGTCTATTTTTGAAACCCGTGCCATTTTTAATCGCTTATATATTTCAATATGAATCTCTAAAAATATTCAATATTGATTTTGTTTGATAGTTCTCGACAAGTTCTATAGTACAAAGTATTGATAATTATGAAAAACATTATAAATTGAAAGATATAACAATCGAAAAATGGCACGGGTTAAAAAAATGAACATCCAATTTGGGACAAAGGGAGAACATGTCCAAAACAAAATTTCAAGTATATTTTTAGAGTCGAGAAAAATGCATGGAAATGAAATATTAAAGTTGCATTATAACAAATACTAAAAAAATAATGGAATGAAACCTTTATCAATTTCTGGTGAGCCTAGATGAAAAGTGTGAGTAGGTTTAATTGCTCCTCTCTACCATACAAGATCCGACAAGGTTTGAGTTCTGCCGACTGTAGGATTAGCGTGGAGGGCTCTTTATCCATGTAGTACCTAGATAGTGCTATGGTGGCGGTTTATTCTTTTGGACAATAGCTATGGCTCAAACCAGAAATTTTATTGCAGGTCGGGAGTCTTTATGGTCACGTCCAATAGGTTGTTACGCCTAGTTGCCCCTGCCACCTTTTTCTTTCTGTTAAAAAAAAAAAGAGAAAGTATTCAAGGCAAAGAGGAGCACTGGATCATGGCCTCCTAAAGCCAATTCAGGGCAAAATCTGGAAGCCAAGCCGATGCTAGTTTCCAATTGGCAGGTGGGGCATTTAAGTCAAGCACGTCATTCCAATGGCATTGGGAAGACGTCATAACGTTCGGACAGGACAGCCACGTGGTACAATTATTGAACCATTGTACTATAGCACCGCCCCTTCGTCAACCTTTTTTCTCCACGCGGTTTTGCTTGGCGCGTGACACGCATTCGATAATTTTTCAACCTTAACGTGGATATACTTTCACATATCTTTATATATTTTTCACACATTTCAATATACTTTTTTAACATTAACGTGTCCCTATTAGACTCATGTTAGCATTTTCCATTTAAGATTTATCGAGAATTTAGACAAATCAATTTGCATCGTAGATGAAGAGGCCCCTTAGACATATCTCAGAAAAATTATAAACTCCTCAATTACCCACAATCATGAATTATGAAAACAAAATGGAAAATAAAATAAAATTGAAACTTATTTTTAAAATTTTTTTTACAGAATAATGAAGCGAACATAAGTTATGAGAAGAGTTCAAAACTAAGTTTTCGAGACAATTTTGTCCCAAAACAGCAAAAGAACATAGCTAAAGGCCTTGTTCTTTTTCTTTTTTCTCTCCTTTTTAAAATTTTTTTTCAAAAAGATTCTTCCTATTAAAAAGTATTTTCTCTCAACTCATTATATTATCATTTAATTTCTCTTTCTATCTCTCTCTAATCATTATTTTATTATTCTTATTTTCAAAAACAATCAAACACATTCTCAAAAATTCTTCTCAAAAAATTCTTTTGAAAACTCATCTAAACACAATCAAAATGAAAAGAAAACAAACATGTGGTATGAAATTTTAGATCCATACTCTGAGCAAATAAAAGTACTGTACTGTTGTTTTTATTTATCTGAACATGAAAGGACCACAAGAAATATCATTGTATAGAATAAATTCTCGGGGATGCGCTGAATTTTTCGTTTCTTTTCTTTTGAGGGAGGGAGGAGAACGGAGAATATTCTCGATTACTCCCTTCGTACATGTTTGTTAGTCTATTTTTACTATTTATAGCACGTTAAAAATTGTACATATTTGTCACTATGAATTTTAAAAATATATAATATGGATCTTATTTGATAACTCTCAACTAGTTCTATTATATGAATTTTTTAAAATCATAAAAGTCACTATAAATTGAAAGATATAGACAATTAAAAACATGACACGAATGTCGAAAATAGACTAACAAACATGGACAAAGGAAGTAATTTGTATCCACCTCAAACTAATTCCGAAGAGAGCAAATCCTAATTTTTTAGCCAAGACTACTAAACCAATTCCTTTGGTCGACACTCTGATTTTGGTATAATTTCCTTTACCGGAAACAAATTCTTCACCTCAAAAACTACCCATTTCCGTACACGCCAAAGTAATCTCTCCCCGTATAGAAACCCTTTTTTACTCTCCCTCATCCCCTCTCTCTCTCTCTCTAAAAATGGAAAAGCTACTAGGTGTGCACGAAAAGAAGGCCACCAAACAGGCCAAAACCAAGAAAGCCAAACCAGTCAAGGTTGTGTACATCTCCAACCCCATGAAGGTGAAGACCACTGCATCGGAATTCCGTGCTCTGGTTCAAGAACTCACAGGCCGAGACGCCGGTATGCCGGACCCCACAAAGTATCCGGAGATCGACGGCTCCGACGAGATCAAGGCGAATATTACCAGTGACGATGATGATCATGCAGTTTCAGAAGTAACAAGAAGGGAGCAAGCTGCTTGTGAAGTTCAGATGAAAAGGTCCGATGTTGCATTTGAGCCGTACGACGATGTTTTTATGCCTCAGATGTTGGAGAATTTTACTGGGTTTTTCCCATCTAACTTGTATGAATCTCCTCATGTTGATGCGCACAGAAGTCTGTAGAGGCCGTGTAAATTTCGAGGTAAGTAGCCTATGGTTGTCCTTTTTAATTAAATAAAAATTGCATGTATCTTCTGGGTTTATCTAAAGTTCTAACTTGAGCTTGGTTCTAAACACCAAGCCGTGGATTTTATGTGTACAATCCACATATTTTGTTGGTTTTTTTTTTTGTAATTTTCCAACATTTCTTCTTGGTACATATAGCTACCCTCTACCATCTTATTTCTTGTTGCAAGTCTAATGGTAAATGTAAAATGGTTATAGGCGTTAACATAATTTGGCATAAAAAAAGTAGTATGTTTTTGTCAAATTTTGGCAATACATTTTAGACCTTAACAGTTCTAAATTTTACTAAATTTTTCCTCTGCCCCATTTCTCCTACTTTCTCAACGCAATTCGACTATATATGTACCTATTTTTTTACACATTCACTTTAATCGTGTAGTGGACTTTGCAAAATAGCTGTTTGTAACATTGGAATTGTGAAATAGCCGTTGATATCATTGGAGTTGATGAAAGGGTCGTTGATCAAGCACACTGAATCACAGCATTGTTCTCTCCTGCTCACGCAGTCATGCTATTGAACAACTGTAGTATTATCGGTAAAAATATGAAAACCTCTCTCTCTCTCTCTCTCTCTCTCTCTCTCGTAAAACAGCTCTACCGACGATCTCACTCTCTCTTAGAACATAAGAACAAAACCCTAATCAAAACAAGTGGCGATTACGCAAAGTTTTCCATTTCCGACGACTTTCCGGTTTATTAGGTACGTGACTCAGTCCAATGCGTGGTTAATATCAGTTCTGATTGATGATGGGCCAAGGAGTTCCAAAAATGAAACCAATTTTGGAATCATGTCATTTTAGAACCAAATTTGCCTTACCATACATTGGAGTTGCAAGTTCTATTTTTTGGTTCCTAACTATTTCCTGACGTTTAAAAGCGCTGCCAACCATAAGACGACGGCCACCTCACCGATGTGTGGCAAAAAAACATCTGCATATCTTTGTCGGTGTTATACGGGTCTTTAACGGCATTTATCAAGTGCGGGTGTCGGTGTTATACGGGTCTTTAACGGCATTTATCAAGTGCGGGTAATGGTTAAATTTCTTGTAGTGATATTAGAGCATCCACATTGGCATAACCAAAACCAAAAAGTTGCTAAAGTTAGCAATGTTTGTTTAAAAAAGTGCTCACATTGGAATAACCAAACTTAGCAACTTCTTAGCAACTAACCAAATTTTGTCACTTGGATAACCAAAACTAGCAACATTTTGTTAATAATCAAATTTAATGAACCCCACATCTACTCAATCAAGTTCACCCACCATTACACAAAATGACAAAAATATTCTCTCTCCTCTCTCAACAATGTTTTCAAAAGTTTAATTTAAATTTTTTTTTCTTTTTCAAAAGTTTAATTTAAAAAAACTGGTTTTTTTTCAAAAGTTTATTTTAAAAAACTGTTTTTTTTCAAAAGTTCTTTTTTAAAAAACTGTTTTTTTTTCAAAAGTTTATTTTAAAAACTGTTTTTTTCAGAAGTTTATTTTTAAAAACTGTTTTTTTTTTCAAAATTTATTTTTAAAAACTGTTTTTTTAAAACCGTTTTGTACTTAAAGAAAATTCAAAATATTTCTTTTAAAAAATTTCAAAACTATTTTTTGTAGTTTGAAAAAGTAATTTGGCAAGTTTTGTTTATCATTTGAATAAGTGATGGAGGGTGTCCATTATTTTTGGTTATGGACAAAAAACACCAATGTGGAACTTGACATTGCTAACTTTAGCAACCTCTAAATAGATAACCAAAAGCTTATGTGGCAACTTTTGGTTATCCAATTTTGGTTAGACTATTGTGGATGCTCTTAGTGTCTGTTTTTTGCTTTACTACTACAATTATATTAGTGTTGGTTTTTCCTCATTGGGTCCTAGTGGTATGGGATTGTCGGTTGTGGTTTTCTTCTTTGAAGGTTTTCTCCGCCTCCGCAATGATGTTGTGTTTTAGATCCTTTTAATCTTTGTATGTTGCTAAAGATTAATAAATTTTTTGCCTTTCAAAAACAATTATATATAATGAATCTAGTACATGTGTATGGTTGCACATATTAATTATATATGTCCTTGAAGGTCTTTCTATCACGTGTCTGGAGAAATTTGGATTTTGACAATTAATAAATGGAGCTGAAATTAAAGAGACACGAAAGATTTACTTTGTTTAATTAGCCCCTGTATAAAATTAATTAATAATTTTCTCTCATCCATTCCAAGAGCAGGGTCCTTTAGAGTCATATTTTATCTCATTTCCTACAGGTTGTTGAATACCGGTTTGATAGTTCTTGTTTATTTGTTTTTTGTATTTTATTTTGTGTCTGATATGATTAGACATAAAGTAAACAAATTAGGATTCATCACAAAAATAACAAGTTATATGCAAGGGTTACCAAACGACCGACTAAAATTGAACGCAAAAGGTGGGTACAGTAAAAAAATTGAAGTTATTTACTGTTAATCGGTTGAAATTGGATTAAAGTGGAAAGTACGACTGTTGCCTGTTGGGGTCATTGGGGACCCAACATGTTCTTCCTTAAAGAGACAAGTGGATGGTAGAAGGTGCCCTAAAAAGATTTGGCTAGGCTCTAGTTTAATAAACCAACCCCCTCAAGATTTAGCTGTTTCATTTTGGTTTTCAAGAACCACTTTCCTCTTTCAGTGTGGTCCTTAATAATTTTTCTTTCAAATTATTACTCTTATTTATTTCTCTAATTCTCTCTGCTCGTTACTCAAAAAACATCCCTTAAAAACCAAAGGAGCACTCTCACAGGAGTGTCGCAATTCGGTCTGCTATTATATGTTAATTACGTGAAGTCTAAAATTAGGTGCGTAGATTCTTTGTGACTATGCGGTAATTAAAGATGTTGAGGCGACACATGACAGCTACTCAACTCTTACTAGAGGCGGCCAGGTTTTCAAGTGGTAGCGTAAAGGAAAATACTATGTGGTGGGAAATCAAATTCAACGTGTTCCCATTCATGAAGGTCATGTGGAGATCCAATAATGGAGCTAGGGTTTGTTTGGTTGTCCAACAAATGCAAATGAAATGGTTTCAATAAATTTGCACTAAAAGACAGCATATCTAGCGAAACAGGACAACAGATATTTGCCATTTTCAGGGGCGCGGAGTCCTGTAGTGAGCTCGACTCGATCGTCCGATCGATAATTGACGGTCCAGATCATCTTACACTTAAAAAAAATATTTTACATATAATTTAACCCTCATTTATCTGGACCGTCAATCGCTGATCGAACGGTTGAGCCGAGCTCACTACACTCTTTGGATTTTGGTGAGCTCTGCTCACTACAGGCCCCCATTCCCATCTTCGGAGGACCCATCATTTAAGCTGCATTTCACTATAAAAATAGAAAATCATTGACGCTGCATTTAGTTATCTAGTACCTGATGCGCTCACAATGGGCGACGTCTTTACACAGTCAGCGGAAAAATTCATTTTTCCACCACCGCTATTATGGATTCCACTGTGTGTTTATTATTGTAATTTGAAATGTTTATCTTGTAAAACTCGCAGAAAAGTATATATAGGGACATTGATAGATATATCAAAATATGAATTTTGGTTCATAAAAATGAACTCAACCTACTAAATTTCTTCCAAAGTTCTATGGATACCGACCTATTGTGCACAAACGGTACACAGATCAGTGTGGGGCCCACTTTGGGGTCGCACAAGGATGATCTGACCTATTTATTACTTACCGTGTCCCAATTTGTTTATCTACTTTCACTATTTTATAATTCTTTTATATGTATTTTGTTTCTTATTTGAAAGATTTTCAATAAGTTATATTGGACAAAAAATTTAAAATTATACAAATCATTATGAATTGTAAGATATAGAAGATTATGTAAGCGACATGTATACCGAAATTGGACGAATAAATTGAAACGGAAGGAGTATGTCTATTCTCTAAGTGTCTCCCAAAAATAGAATAATGATTGGTGTCCACAATTTAACGCAAATCTTTAAGTGATAACATGAACAAACAACTTATATGGATCCGGGGATCCCGTAGTGTATCTCCGCACTACATGATTGTAGAATGGCTCGAAATTACGTTGTTTTGGGTGTGCAAAGGAGATACCACTTAAGCCCTTTAAACTACATCGTTTTAACCCAAAACAGCAAACAAAAACCACAGGGCACTTCACAAAAACTACAGTGCCCTACAATCCCATAGTTCACTACCTCATCTATTTTAATTAGTTAATAATAAGTCCACCCATCGGGACCAAAACCTCTTTTTTTACAAGGGAAAAAAAAAACAAAATCTTGAAGAAAATCATTAACCTTGAGCATTGAACTTAGTCCTGGTGGTTTATTAATATATGGGTAATTCTAGCAAATAGAGGCAAAAAATTGGCCCCTACGCGGTTGTATTGAAATTTTCTTATATAAATTAGTGCATATTTTATCTTTCGTATTTTTAATGAATGAAATTTTCTCCCTTCGATTAAACGAAAGTAAAAGAAACTAAGGTGCCTAACGACCATTTCTTGCATGAAAAGTGTTGTGTTGTTGTCAAACGACGTCATTTTGGTACACTACAATCCCATAGTGTGGAGGCACATTAAATGATCCACAAATTCCCCTTTACGAGGCTAGACGGCCATGTCCAGGTTTCGTGTTTGTTTTAATGACCGATACATTGATAATTTAGATCTCGTCAAGAACATTAGGCACACTAAAATCCATGTTAATTAGGTATCATTTAATAAATGTGTTACAGAAAACATTTATCTTGAGAAAAAAGAGTTTGGGGGTGTTCCATTAACTCAGTTTTTTGAAAAACTGGTTTTTCACAGTTTTTTTATGTGATGTGTTGTGAGAGAATGACCTGACTCGGTGTTTGAAAAAAAAACAGTTTTTTGTCAGTGGAATACCCCCAAATTAGTACAACATTTGATAAAAAATCATTTTATAGAGATAAATGTGTTTCGGGAACACATGAAAAAATATCCGATAAACATGAATTTCGACGTGCCTAATGTTTTTGACGAAATCTATAATTAATATTAATGATCCCGATCATCAAAACTGTGATAGTACCCAAGTCATGTAGACAAAATTGGGACAGAGAATTCAAGTTTGTTGTAATTCAGTACATGTGCCCACTTACACAGTACTATAACAAACATTAATTAAAAAAAATTGTCGAACGCATCCGAGTCATCCAAAACTTGATTCAATGGCCGAGGGGTGCACAGCACCGTGCACAGCATGGCTATGCACAACACCTCCCCGGGATTGATATGTTTCATTTTCCAAACTTTTGACATGTTGCAATTATGGTCATAGAAAATGTGGAACAACATGTCAATTGAAAATATATATGGCTCCAGAAGCCTTATCAACCACACATTGGGGTGGGCTCCATTATTGAGTGTGCGTCTCTCGCACCAATGTGGCCTCCTTTGCCAAAAAAACAAAAACTAGTTTTTTGGTTTATTTGTTTTGTCTTTATTAAAAAAATTACATTTGTTAGTTTTGCGTCAAGTTTTCGTGGTTTGTTGATTTCTCTCAACGAAAGGAATCCAAAAATTATAAGATTATAGTCAGAACTAATTTTTTTTTAATAAAGCCAAAAATATGTGGATTATTGGATTAATTTTAGCTTTATTACTTTTTAGATTCCTCTCGTCGAAATGAACTAATAAACCACAAAAAATCGACAGAACACTAACAAATGCGATTTTTTTTCGTAAGGACAAAACGAATAATCAAAATGGAGACGGCTTCTGAAAAATCATAATCATGTGGCGGTGCTTCAAGCAGTCAACTAGCTTAAAGCGTTTGCAGTTTTTTTTGGAATTATGTATAATAACTCTGTAAACATAAGCTTAAAGCATTTTAATCAAAAGTTGCGAAATGTTATTTGGAAGTTGGAAAAATACAATTTTGTTTTGGAGCGTTAATAAGAAAAAGAACATTAAATAGGCCCATATCTATCCGCATCAAGATGAGAGGTATTAACGAAAATTACTTTAGGAAAAATTGGCGGTAAGTCATTTTACGCCCAATGATGGAAATTGTTTTACTATGAAAATATATTACCGATGAATCATTCAACCAAACACCCAAAAATGAGTAAAATGTTTTACGGAATTTTTTTTGAGCGAAACAAAAGGAGCCGAAAAATTATGTTTTATTTAACAAACCATCTTCAATTTTTTGCTAGATTGTGAGGTGTGCGAATGTTTCTTCCATTCGCTTGAACGGTGCAAGGGTAAACCTCAAGTGTAGTTTTCAAAAGTCTAGAACTGCAAGTAGGAGTGAATCATTGTCCACTCAGGGAGGTGGAGTACAAACCATCTTATCAAGTAGGAGTACTATATAAGACTTACAAGAAATGACATTCTTTTTTAGGTGTTTTAGGAATTTGGGGGGCTTGCTGTGCGCGCAGGTTCCGCATGACAATGTGCCATGTACGCCATTTTGAGCGCCCATTCTTGAAAATCGCACGGTACGGATTTAATCTGGAAATTTCAATGCAAATCTAAGCCCATCCATTGCTTGATTAAATCTGAAGTCGCAAGATTTTCAAGAATGGACGGTCGATGGTCACATAAAGCATGGTGTCATGCGACTTGCACAAAGCGGAGGACCCGTCCCATGTTATGGTATACTTCTTATGGAGAGATTGTGCTTGGACTCCTATTAAGCTTGTGCGAGCTCTTACCCTAAATGACGTCACTCCTAAACATTTTCCAACGAATGCAATCTATGCTTTGCAAGGAAGAAAATAAACCAAACCATAGAATATGAGAGAGAGAGAGAGAGAGAGAGAGAGAGAGAGAGAGAGAGAGAGAGAGAGAGAGAGAGAGAAGCAAACAAACAAGAGACACAAGAATTTACGTGGTTCAATTTGCTGCGGATGCAAGCCTGATCCACTAGCAGTCACACGATCAAAGGGTTTCACTAATCATGAAGAAACAAAACTCAAAGAGCTACAAAGAGTGTCTCACAAAGTTCTCTCAAATCTCCCAAGGCTGCCTCTCAAATTGTGTAACTTTCACAAAGCAACAAAACCCTAAAATTTGCTTTTATAAGTTTACAATTCGACGCTCTCGTTTGAACCAGCTTCGGATGAGAGAAACTGCAGCGCTATTTGAGGACCAACCCCTTTCGCCCGGACCAACTCTAGATGAGGTTCGGACGAGAGATGCTACGAGCATCAAAAAGTCTAGAATTACTTGGTCCGAACCAGCGATGCCTTAGTCCTGACTAGAGATGCTGCGAACGTCCAATTTTAGCCAATCTTCAACAAATCTCCGTCTTGGCGAGATATCCAACTATTGAACCAAATTTCCCAATGTAGCAACTAGGGGTGTAAATTTAGCTCGGCCCGGCCCATAGAAAATCAGGCTCAAGCTAGCATAGTCAAAGCCCATCGAGTTTCCGCAAAAAAAGCAGGTTGCGCCAAACTTGTCTTGTCTTAAAAATCTAGGCATAGGCCCAGCCCAAAGCCCTAACATATTCGGGCTAAGGGCTTGGGCTCGGGCTAGGGCCATTTAAGGCCATTCTCTGAGAACTTTTATTTCTTAGGAGTAAAATTAATCAAAAGAAATGTTTTTAGATTGCTCCTAACTGTTGCCTTTTTTGAAGGACCCTGCTACGAGTACAGAATTTATTGTACAGAAAATGTACAAAGCGCTCTCGGGGACCCACTTTTGGGTCCCACACGAGCGATTCGAACCGTTCATTATTCTTAGAACATTTTTCTGAGGGGCCCCACAAAATTTCAGCTCAATCAGACGGTTAGAAGTGCTTGAACCACAGTCCCACCATTTCAATCACTTCTAATTTGATTGAAATGGTGGGACTGTGGTTCAGACACTTCTAACCGTTCGATTGAGCTGAAATTTTGTGGGGCTCCTTGGAAAAATGTTCGAAGAATAATAAACGGTTCAAATTGCTTTGTACATTTTCTGTACAATAAATTCTGTACCCGTAGGTTTACCATTTTTTGAATGATCATGACTTACTCCTTTATTGGAACTTACACGAAAAATAAAGATGACAATGCAGATGAGAGACAGTAGTAGTACACCCCAAGACAAATCAGCCATTTTTGCCGTTTTTCGTTTTCATTTATATTTTTTTTAAAAGGGAAAAAAAAACCTGTTATCAACAATCTCTTGGGGGCCCTATTTTCATTTTTTTCCATGTTGGTTTCCTGTGGAACCAAACAGTACTAGAAAGGCTCAATGCTCATAATCTCTTCGTTGTCCAACATATTTGGAAAGGAAAACAAAAACCACATTCATTCATCTGAGAAGAAAGGTGATTAATTTGAACACACTTGATATATATATACTCTACTAAATATACCTTGAATAAGAATATTTCTTTCTAGTATTAATTAAACTGTGAATAGTCATATATTACAAAAAATTTATATGGAGTGGAGAAATTGCATTTACAGGTCGAGTACATCCCAACTAGGTTGGCACCTACAAGCTGATGATCATTTGCCTACTACATCTAAAAAACTATATAATCTACTTGCAATAAAAAAAAGGTTTTAATTGCTTCTACTGTTTTCTGCATTAACCATCGGAGTCGGACAATTCCATTCGATCGCCATAAACATTGCGTCCTTATCACTTTGAATCTTCACTTGCTCATCGTTATTTTGCAATCTCTTTTCAGCATACAAGGCATCTCTCGTCATCATAAGTATGGGCTTGGATCAGGCTAAAAGCTTTGGACTTAAGGCTGAGCTAATCGGGTAGCCCAATGGGCTGGGCTTCGGGTAGGGCGGGACTTCAAAACCTCTAGCCCAGGCCCTACCCGTAGGAATCGGGTGTGGGCCTAGGGCTGAGCTAAAACCAGGATTGGGTCAGGCTAAATTTGAACAGGTTCGGGTGGACTTCAGGTCATTGGGCCAAATTTACACCCCTAATAGCAACAAACCAAATACCCAACGATCGTGTCAACGTGACTACCAACCAAGCGCCCAACAACACATGCACCCTAAGGTGCTCCTAAGCCTTTTGAAGAGTCAGTAGTTGTAGCAAACTTGCTGCATATTGATTAAGTCCAAACAATATTTGAACTTGACCCCAGTAACTTTCGTGACTCCACAAGGTTGTAAGCAGTATCAATCTTCTCAATTAACACTTCCCCATCTTCAATAACCTTACGAAGGAAATCGAAATGAACATCAATGTGATTAGTCTAAGAATGATGAATGTGATTCTTTGCCAAATGTGTAGCACTCTGACTGTCACAAAAAACTGTAACATGCTCTTGCTCAACACCCAAATCCGCTACCAGCCTTTGTAACCAAATTGTCTCCTTTATGGCTTATGTCACATCATTATATTCAACCTCATTAGTAGACAGTGCAACGGTCAACTAGAAAAAAAAGTACACTGCCAACTCACGGGTCCACCAGCCATAGGAAACAAATAACCCGTAATTGAACGACACTTATCAAGATCACCCGCATAATCAAAATCAACAAAATCAGCAACCAAGTGATCGATAGATTCCCTTTTCTCAAACTTCAAACCAAGATTCATGGTCCCTAGAATGTACCGTAAAATCCATATAGCCACTTGCTACTGCACCTTCCCGGGATCTTGCATATAATGACTAACCATACTTACCGCTTGTGGTAGATCAAGCCATGTACAGACCATGGCATACATAAGTGTGCCAACTAGACTTGCATAAGGAACATTCGCCATGTACTTACGTTCCTCTTTCGAACTACGAGATAAAAAAGCACTAAGTTTAATATGTGGAGCCAAAGGCACACTCACCAACTTTAAGTTGCCCTTACCAACACCATACCGCTCAAGCACGTTCTTCAAATATTATTGTTGTGTAAGGTGAATAGTACCCTTCACCTTATTACGATTTATCACCATCCCCAAAATCTTTTATGCTTCATCAAGGTCTTTCGTCTAAAATTCCTTGCTCAACTGAACCTTTAACTTGTTTATCTTCTCCTTGCTCTTACATGCCACCAACATATTATCAACATATAAGAGCAAATAAATGAAGGACTTATTTGTAAGTTGGTTAAACTACACACACAATGATCAAACTAACTACGAGTGTATTTCTGACCTAGTATCAAGCTATCAAATTGTTCATACCATTGTCGCGGTGACTGTTTCAAACCATAGAGAGACTTCTTCAAACGACAAACAAGATTCTCCTTACCAGCCACTTTAAACCCATTCGGTTGAGACATATATATCTCTTCCTCTGAATCACCGTGAAGAAAAATAGTTTTCACATCAAGTTGAGCCAATTCCAAATCATACTAAGCTACCAAAGCTTGCAAAATACGTATTGAAGTTTATGTTCCACAACAGGAGAGAATACCTCATTGTAGTCGATTCCCTCCTTTTGTGTGTAGCCCTTAGCTACTAGTCTAGCTTTGAACTGAATGCCACCTTTCTTCATTCTTCCTTCTAGGGGTAGACCCATTTAAAACCTATGTCTTTCTTGCCCCTCGAGAGCGGTACAAAATCCCAAGTCTAATTCTTGTGAAAAGAGTTCATCTCCTCACCCATAGCATTCTTTCACTTTCCAACTTCTGAACAATCCATGGCCTCTTTGAAAGTGGATGGGATAGACTCTTCTATAACTGGTAGAGCATAGGAAACCATATCCACATAGCGAGCCGGAGCAAAGATAGTCCTTTTCGGTTGCAATTGGAACTCTCAGCTAGTGATTGCCTTCTTTGAATCCAGACACCACAATTTATATCTCTTAATGCCTTCCGTAAAGCCCAAGAATAAAGCCTTTTTGGCTCTAGGAACCAACTTTGATTCCCTGACATGGTAATAATTAGGGCATCTAAAAATATACAAGGAATTATAATCATTAGTAGGTTTCCCTAACCACATTTCAATGGGTGTTTTACCCTCAAGTGTTGCAGATGACAATCGATTGATGAGATGACAAGCATGTGTCACTACTTCAGCCCAATAATTTTTACCCAAACCAGCATTGGATAGCATACATCAAACCTTGTCCAGTAAGGTATGATTCAACCTCTCTGTCATACCATTCTGGTGTTTTGTGCCTCTCACCTTAAAGTGTCATGTGATTCCAATTCCCTTACGAACTCTGAAGAGAGGATCGGATCGATACTCTCCCCCATTATCTGACTTGAGATGCTTAATCTTTAGATCTGTCTACTTTTCAATTAACTTCTTTTCCACTTGAAGAAAATATTAAGCACCTCATCTTTATATTGCATGATATAACCTAAGTACGGCGAGAATAATCATCAACAAAAGAAACAAAATAAACTTACCACCAAGAGAAGTAACTCTAGTAGGTCCTTACACATCTGAATGTACGTAGGCAGGTGTACCTTTGGTTTGGTGAACTGCATTGCTGACTATGGTTTGCTTCCCAAGAACACAATGTTCACAAAAGTCCATCCTGTAAGCCTTGGCACCCTTTAATAAATTTTGCTTCACAAGACCTTGCATGGCTTTTTCACCCACATGGGCCAACCTCATGTGCAATAATCTAGTAGTATTCGATGCATTTTTCCTGAGATTGCTCCAGCCCATGGTTACTCCACCCATAATTGTACTCCCCTATAGAAAGTATAGATTGTTCTGACGAATGCCTTTCATTACCACCATTCACAACCTTTAAAACTCTACCTTCCTTAGTAATTCGATAACCTTTGGAGTCTAAAGCCCTTAGTGAGATGAGATTCTTCTTCAAGTCTGGGACATACCGCACCTTTGTCAACAACCAAACAGATCCATTATCTAGTTTCAGTATGATTTTACCTACCCCATGAATTTTACAGGCTTAATCATTACCCATAACAACAACTCCACCATCGACCATGTCAATGCTAGGGAACCAGTCCTCATTCGGACACATATGGTAAGTACAATCATAATCCATAATCCACTGATCAGTCTGACACACCAAAGATGTTCCCACTAACGCTTGATCCGGATCCTCTTCATCCAAATGTGCTACATTAACCTTGAGACCTTTCTTGCCCTTCCCATTCGCTTGGATGTTAGGATAATCCTTCTTCCAATGTCGCTTTTCATGACAATAGTGCATTCATCTCTAGCAAGCCTACCAAACGAAGAAGCCCCCTTGACTTAGACCGAGAGTGACCCCTACTCCTACTACCGCCAAATTTCTTACTTTTAGACCTATCTCTCACAACTAAGGGTTCACTGGATGAGTTTCCATGTGCCTACATGTCTCTCTTGCAATACTCATTATTTGTAAGAGCATTCGAGACCTCATCAAACTTTATAGTATCTTCCCATATAATAAAGTGGTAGACGAAGAATTTAACAGTACAAGGGCTTTATCCTCATCTAAAATTAACACATCTAGATTCAACAATCACCAATTATCTTATTACAGTCATTCAAGTGATCAGACATCTGTGTACCTGAACGATATTAAAACCTGAACAATTTCTTCTTTACGTAGAGACGATTCTCCACACTCGTGGTCATGAACTTATTCTCGAGCTTTTCGAAAGATCATTCGCCTTAGTTTCCCGCATAACAAAATACTTCTGATCCTTGGCAAGACACAAGCTGATAAAGCCACACGTCTGGCATTTGATCCAATCCCATTTTTGTTCATCACAATTCTAGCTTGTCCTCTAAAGTAAAATCCAACTCGTGTTAGATCAAGACATCCATAACCTCGCACTACCACATGCAAAATTACTTTTGGCATCAAATTTCTCAACATCAAACTTTGCACAAGACATAGTCAGCCTTGAAGCCTTGGACCGAAAACTCGATGCAAAACCCAAAGCGGATTTAGAAGTATCACTCATCTTCGAGCAACCTGTTTTACCGATATCATCATACATGTTCTTCGAATGCGAAAACACATATTACCTAAAAAAACAAAACCCTAGGTTGAAAAACCTGGGGCTCTGATACCAATTTGTTGTGCGAAAGTTAAATACCAAACAAATGCAATCTATGCTTTGCAACCAATAATATAAACCAAACCACAAAATATGAAAAAGAGAGAAAAACGCAAACAAACAAGAAACAAAGGATTTACGTGGTTCAATTTGCTAGGGATGCAAACCTAATCCATAGGTAGTCACAAGATCAAATGGGTTTCACTAATCACGAAGAAACAAGCTCAAAGAGCTACAAAGAGTGTCTCACAAAGTTCTCTCAAGTCTCCTAAGGTTGCCTCTCAAAATGTGTAAATCTCACAAAGCAAAAAAATCCTAAAATTTGCTTTTATAAATGTGTAATTGGACGCTCTTGTTCTGACGAGATCCGGATGAGAGAAACTACAACGCTATTTGAGGACTAGCCCCGTTCATCCAGACTAGAGATGCTGCAAGCATCAAAAAGTCTAGAATTGATTGGTCCGGACCAACAATGCCTTGGTCCAGACCAGAGATGCTGCAAACACCTAATTTTTGTAGAAATCAAGCCAATCTTTAACAATGCTTGACAGTTGCCATACAAATGTAGATTGATGCCATGTGGATGAGCCACGCATGCCACTCAACATCCACGTTAAGTTGACTTGTTTCGCGTTTTGATGTCTATTGTCTCGGTCTCTTTTAATTTTTGTAATGTATTTCCAAAGATTAATAAAAAATCTCTTTGCCGTTCAAAAAAAAAAAAGTTCTCCACCTTTTGGTGAGTCGGCTCAACTCAGTTTGTTCGGCACAATCTATCTTTAGGTAGGTTAAAGGGCATTCCCTTGCGAGGGGATAGAAAAGATAAAGTACGCCAGTCCCATCAGTAAATTGAATTGGTGGTTCAAAATTCTTAATGGATTAAAAATAGTCATGAAATGTAAGGAAAAACAATAACAAAAACCGTAGTTTAATTTTTTACTTATATTAAATACAAAATTTATTAATTTATTTTACTTATAATAACTAATTTTAATAATTTATATAAAATAAAAATTAATACATGTTAGAATATATTTGGAATACACCACAAAATATATTTCAATTACTTTTAATTTACATTTTAATTTAGTAATTTTTATATTATACCCCAACAATGTCAAATTCTAAAGTATAAAAAATTTCAATTTTTTTTTTGGAATTGATATTGGCACTCCCCTTTTCTCTATTGACACTCCATTTTTTTCTGTCTCTATTAGGTAAAGTTATTATTGCATTTTATGAACAGAGACAAAAAAAAAAAGGGGAGTGCTAATAGAGAAAATTGGAGTGCCAATATCACTTCCCTTTTTTTGGTATCGTATTAAAGATCTCTATTAGTAGTTTGATTTGGTGCAAACAAAAATAAAAAATATATGCGCAAGTACTTTATTTTTTTACGCGAAGGATATTGCAAAGTAACTCAATAAGCCAACAATGTAAAATTCAAAAGTATAAAAAAAATTTAAATTCTTTTGTATCAAATTAAATATGTTTATTAATAGTTTAATGTGGTGCAAACAAAAATAAAAAATTATGCGTGAAAGTAGTTTATTTTTTTATCCGAAAGAAATTATATCGGCAGTGTTTCTGGAATCTGAGAGACGTGGGAGGGTGTGGGGACCAATTTATTAAGTTAATAATAGGGTCACCCCTGTTATAATTTAGTAACCCTGTAAGGGGTATGGAGGGGTACAAATTCGGAAGGGCAATAACTCATACCCCTTCATACAGGTTTGTTCGGCTTCCATGGAAGAGTGGATGGTAGTGGTTTTGCAGCGGCGGTCGGGATCTTGATGTTTCGACTCTTGCCCGTTTGTGGGGTTCACATTTGGCGGATCTTGGCGGCTTTTTTGGGAGTCTAATCATGGGGTGGATCCATGGCGGCGGCTCCCTCTCTTCTCGGAGTCGGCGTCTTGGGTTGGAGCTCGTGATCTCACATCTCTCCTCCACCTCCCTTTCCCTTCCCTCGTTCCGATCGACTATAGTGGTCTTTTCAGCTTCCACCGGATCCACTGCTGAGTGTTTTTGGTTTATACTTAATGACGTTCGGCAGTTTTGGGCCACTTTTGGGTGGTTGTTGGGCTGCTGCTCTCGCTGGTTTTCATCCGTTACTTTTTCCCCTCGCCGGTGTTTTATTGTTGGGTGTCTCTTGTTATTTTAGCCTAAAAGGTTTGGGTGGATGTGGCTCTTCTATTGGTTGGTCGTGGATGTTGCTAGCAGTGTCAATTTTGGGCGGCGGCTGTGGGCTTAGGAAGCCGGCAATGTTTTGTTGATATCTAGGGTTTGGTTTGCTCCTTTTTTGGACTCATTATAATAGTTGCCTTGGTATGCGCTTTTTAGGCTACGTCATTAGGTGTGTTGGGCTTGGCCCACTTGGTGTTTTGGGCCTTGACCCATCAGGTGTTTTTAATTTCTTTAATTTTGGTTGGAGTCTCCTCCCCTCTCCCCGAATTTGATGTACCATTGTCAAGTTTTTTTAATAAATTTTGTTTCCAATCAGGGCCTAGCCGTGTGTGGTAGGATTTTGTGATTTGTTTTCACTTTTCCCTCACACAAGTTGCAGTGAATTGTCGTTATCTAAACAAGGATATCAATTTTGGAATCAACTGTTTGTAGTGGCCAACGTGCATATATATACACAGATGCATTATTGCCGCGTAAAAATTATTGTCTGCTTTTGGAAACGATGTGTCTGATTCCAATTTAACTTGATTTGTATTGTCTCCGCATGTAATTAATTAAGGCTCCGAATGAACTGAGTTAATTGTGCGCAGCTCGACTTAACTCAACTAGTATACGATTGAGCCACGAGATTTTGGCTTGTGTAACAAATGAGCCAAGCTCAACAATCTAAATCTTGAAAAAAGTTCGGATCGTTTGTATAAATTCGGCTCGTTAGGCTCGGCACATTAACTGCTCAGCTCGTTATATTGTTAAATAGTCCCTTTTCATTTAGAAGTACACTGAAAAACAAAAATTATTAGAAATCAATTTTACTAGTTATCCAGAAGAAACAAATATGTATAACTAATGGTTTATTTGTTTTTTTATGATAATAAGCCCAAGATCGATATTACTCCCTCCATCATGAAATTTTAGTCTATTATAAAAAGTCGCGTAATTCTCTGGTAGAAAATGATGTACTTATGTGTATTACTTTTTTGAATTTATTTGTGCCAAATTAAATATCAAAATTAGTTCTCTATATTGGTGCAAAAAATTCAGAAAAATATGTACTAAAATATTGTAGAAATTTGCACTGCTTTCTGAAGATGACTAAATTTCGGAATGGAGGGACTATTTAACTTTTGCTAGTAATATGTATAACTAATCGTTTGGTCGGTCAAGAGGTCCAATTCTCGAGCCATATGTATAACTAATCGTTTGGTCGGTCAAGAGGTCCAATTCTCGAGTCATGCTATAGATGATTCCCTTGAACTTTGTCCTCCTGCGAAGCTTGGATGTTGATGTGACTCTTTAATCCCTTCGATTGGACACTTTTGGACCAGCCACAAGTATAGAGTCCCTATGGTAATTCCAGGGGGTACGTACTCCTGATCACCCCCTCCATTTCTTATTAGCAATTTCTTATTAGCAAAACAGAAAAAAGGGTTTTAGTCATTAGTTCCTGTATGGCTACAACTTGCCTGAACAATTCGGCTGTAACAGAAGTTAGATTTTGTTCATATGAATATGATGAAACCT
Organism: Vaccinium macrocarpon; assembly: GCA_022606695.1. Taxonomy (NCBI): domain Eukaryota; kingdom Viridiplantae; phylum Streptophyta; class Magnoliopsida; order Ericales; family Ericaceae; genus Vaccinium; species Vaccinium macrocarpon. The sequence continues at coordinate 25,008,093 of CM040175.1, forward strand.
TTTCTGCCCCATCTCTCAGTGGGTATAGAGAAAATTCTCCGGAGTTTCTTTTCACAAGATTAAATTGAACATGTAACAAAAGTCAGAATTCAGTAACCTAAAAGTATCTCATCACAGAGACAACGCCATCTAACTTCTCCTCAGCCCCTAACCTCGAAAAAATAAAAAGCGAAGAAGAAAAAGGCAAAGGCCCTCTTAAGCATCTATGAGCTAAATATTGCGGTCAGGAGAGGAAGGAGATGAAAAAACAACAGGATCTTCATCCTCATTGTCATCCTTAACGGTGCTTATCATACCATTGGCATGCCACTTTGAAAAACCTTCCTCAAGAGCCTCTAGCATCCACGGATGCCGACAACACTGGATGGCTTCGGGAATGGTTAGCCAAGTCCTTTGGCGAGTGCTCTGCTCCGGCCAAGAGGGTAGCTCCTCCTTCACAAGCAAAGCAAACATAGCCGCTTTACACAAACCCTCTGGACTGAACTCATCTCGGAGTGTTTTGCTTTTGAATTTATAGTATCCCAGGAAATGCTGAAACAAAAGAGTTTTCCTTAAAATGATCAAATTCTGGGAAATAACATCACTACCAAACATAGGTCCAAACAAATGATAATAGGTTTTATTACGGACCAATAAAAAAAACAAATATTTATTACCACTAACTCCAATCATTCTTTTTAACTACCAATAACTCCATTAAGGTCAATCACTCTTTTTTGGGGCTTAGACACTTAGGGTGCACTTTTCTATTACAGAGTTTTTAGTAGTTTAGACACTTTCATAGAATACCCTAGGATGTTTGGCACTTTCATAGGGTACCCTAAGGTTTAGGTTTAGACACTTTCATAGAGTACCCTAAAGTTTAGGGAATCTTAAATTTAAAATGTACATTTTAGAATTTAAACCGTACATTTAGAATGTACATTTTAGAATTTGGACCGTACATTTAGAATTTAGACCGTACATTTAAAATTTAGACCATACATTTAAGAATTTAAAATTTATATTTATATGTATATATACCTAAAATTTTGCTCAATTTTATAAACCTCTAATATGCATATGACAAAATACATGCACACACCAAATATACATGAACGTTAACACAGTATATTCCAAAATATTAAAAGTCAATTATGAAAATAATCAATTGAAAGTTGGATATATTTACCACTAGGGTTTAGGTTTAGACACTTTCATAGGGTACCTAGGGTTTAGGTTTAGAGTGCATTTTCCTATTATAGGATTTTTAGTGGTTTAGACACTTTCATAGGGTACCCTAGGGTTTAGGTTTAGGGTGCACTTTCCTATTATAGGATTTTTAATGGTTTAGGCACTTTCATAGGATACCCTAGGATTTTAGGCACTTTCATAGGGTACCCTAGGGTTTAGGTTTAGGGTGCACTTTTCTATTATAGGGTTTTTAGTGGTTTAGACACTTTTATATGTACCCTAGGATTTTAGGCACTTTCATGAGGTACCCTAGGGTTTAGGTTTAGAAACTTTTATAGGATACCCTGGAATTTAGGTGGGGTGGGTATAGAGAGAGAGAGAGAGAGAGAGACTGACGAGTGACGACACATAGGGATTGACGTGACGGGATGGGGCTTGACTTCTCCGCTCCATGGGGAGGTGGGCTTGCATAATGGTCACTCAATTTTTTGACGTCAAGCGGAAGGGTCTAGCTGGAGTTGCACTTTTGTCAGAATACTCATAAGAGTTGCTGGGACGATACATGGGGAAGTGGAGCGCGCGGAGCATTTGAGATTTTTCCCGGAGCTTGCGGTGTAGGCCCTCCACAAAGTGGAGCGGCCTGTAAATTTCGCATGATAATAAAGTGAACCAAAAAGATTACCCTACCCGTAGAAAATTGTTAGTCCTTGCTGCAAAGTTGAAGTATGAAAGTTTAAGTTATCCAAACTATTAGAGCTTGTCCCATATTGGTTAATTATAACCTCCAAAACTAGTATGTTATCATGGGCGACCTCTCCATTCATTGCCAATTGGTTTTGAGGTGAGTATAAAGTTCACATGACAATCTTTTATGGGTCTAAATCACGGTGGGGGCTTGATTTAAATATTGTTATAAAATTTGGGATGAAATAGGTCCCATATTGGTTAATATTTTCCGGTTTTCGGAGGCTTTCCCCCTTTTGTTTGTGTCATAGTTGCACTTTGTTCCGTTGTGATCAATATCTTCTAGATCCTTTGTTAACCTATCCACGCGCAAGTCAAGGGTTGCACGTGTGGGGGAGTGTTGAAAGTTGTCCCACATCGGTTAATTATCACCTCAAAACTAGTATATGAGCCTGGGCGGCCTCTCCACTCATTGTCAATTGATTTTGAGTTGGATGTTTTAACATGGAATCAGAGCTAGGTTTTGAAGGCTTTCGGACAAGACTCTGTTAATTGGTTCCTCTTTGTTTGTTGTTGATGGTTTATAGTAGTCGTGTGTGTTAAATCATACGTTCACCTCACCGCATGCGAATCACGGGTTGCACATGTGGGAGTGTTAGAGCTTGTCCCACATTGGTGAATCATAACCTCCAAAACTAGTATATGATCATGGGCAGCCTCACCAGTCATGGCCAATTGGTTTTGAGTTGAATGCTTTAACACAAACTATCCCTTACAAACACGAGAATAAATAGCAAGACTGTATTTTACGTCCCAGCAGTTTGGGTTTTTCGCATTTTACATCCCTGACTTTAAAAAATAACCAATTTGACTCCACATGGTTTTGGACTAAAGTGAAACCACTAACACCACTAACAAAAAACATGAAATGACCATAATATCCTTTTTCTTGTTTTGTTTTCTCTTTTACCGTCTTCTTTTTCTCTCATCTATTACATCCATATTTCTAACCTTTTCGGGCATATATCTTCGGGTGTCAAACCTATTAACTTAACTGAACCATATATCCTACATCATCCTAAACTTTCCCCTATATTCTTAAAACCTAGATTTAGTTGTTGATAAATGCATATGAATCAGTACAAAAACACTTATAGGTAGGGAAAATTCAGTTTGACCCCCTGTGATTAGGGCCGGGTGCATTTCACCCCTTCACATTTGATTTTCTGCACGTTACTACCATGTGGTTTGTGGACCAAAGTGCACTTCTAACTCTGTTAACAGAACTTGTAAAATGACTATGTTGCCGTCGTTTTCTTCCTCTCACTCCGTTACCTCCTCAATCCCCTCCCAAACCCGAGTCGAATCCCTATCTGAGCTCCAGCTGATTACCAAGCATGACCCCGACAGCTGCCTTTCATCATCGAGCTTTGCACAATCCCGTAAATCTCTGAAACCCTCTACTCCCCATCCGAAACACTCCAAGACAACGTCGCCACCACGCTCAACCTCTCCATCTCTGTTCAAAATGCCGCCAAACTAAAAATATATATTTCACCAATATACACCTCATCGTTTTTGATGATTTGAAGGTTCTTACGCATAAGAGCAAGAACATTGTGAACTATGTGAAGCAAATGGAGAACACAGAAACTTATGCTTGTGCATGGTGGTCCTCTAACTGAAAATCAGAAGTTGGCTACACAAAATCTTCATTATGTGAACATATTGCCATCCATTGTAAGTCCTTAAACTCTTGTTTTACTAGTTTCGAGTTGCAACTTAAGGGTCCAATTTGTAGTCGTATTCCATATAATTTGGAAGTTAAGCTTATACTCCGTATGAACTAGGCTGCCACTCTTGGCCCAGTGTGGAGGGGAGCAAGTGGCGAATTGTGTGAGGGAGACGAGGGTTGGGGTTTGGGAAGGTACTAATTTTGTAAGTTAGGGTTTGAGCTAGGTTAGAAGAGGAAGATGAAGGTAAGGCCTGTAAGGGTACAAACATATTTTTGCCTTTGATCTCTATTAAAAATCTTGATATTGGCGCGTGTAACCCAAATTCTGTTATCTTGGATGGAAAATGTAACCATGCAGATTGTTCCACAAACCACAAGGTGGTTATGCGCTAATAATCAAATGTGAGGCGGTAAAACCGCACCTGGCCCAAACCACAGAGGGTCAAACTGAATTTTTCCCTTTGTAATATCTACATATCTACCCAATACCTTCTAAACCGAGTGCAAGATGTTCGATATATCAAGACCCAAATTGGCACCGCTTCCACACCTTTGATTGACCTCACCTATGAATTTTACTAACACAACTTGCGCAAAACAAGGCCACAATTTATTTTAACCATACAATAAGTAATGCATATATAACATGTATACATAAATGCATATGAATTGGTAAGAAAACACTTATATGTAATATAGACATATCTACCCAATACCTTCTTAACCCACTGCAAGATGTTCAATATATCAAGACCCAAATGACACCCGCCTCCACACCTTTGATGGACCTTCACCTATGAATTTTCCTCACACAGCTTGCTCAAAACAAGGCCACAATTTATTCTAACCATACATTAAGTAATACATATATAACATGTAATCATGTACATATTTACTTCTAGGTTATTCAACTAGTTGAAGATGGGTGTGTGGGTTACGGCTGATTTCTGTTGGGGTTGGTGTTGGGTTTGATTTGAGGCTTGTTTGGTGGGTTTTTGTACCATCTAGGGAATTCACAACCAGCCCTGGGTATGACATCAAGGAATATCCCATTTGTAGGAATTAAAAAAACAGGGGTTCGATACGTGCGAGGTCTCAAGACAATTCTTATTTCATTGAGAACACTAGTTTCAAGAGGTTATAGTTTCTTGTCAAGTGGTTGAATCCTAGAAGTTCTCGTGGAAAAAAAGTTAGTGTTGCATGGGAAGATGTTGGTACACTATACAGACTTGAAGGGAATTGTTTCGACATGGGGAGCAATCGTCAAATAGTGGTCAAGTAGTATGGGAGGAATGGATATGTATCTGAAGCGTAAGGGTGACAAAGTGATCAAAAGTACGTACAATGGGCTCGGAATGAGCATGAGCACTGTAAAAGAAGTAAATTTTGGCCGAAAAGAGGTGCAACAGGTCCATGTTCACGTCAAAGCTCCAAGCAAAGAGAGAAAATTGGTTGACAAGGTCAAGTGCTCATGTGGGACAAAGAGGGTCTCTTTCACTTTAAATTAGGTTATGGCGGCACGACAATCTCTCCAAACATGCAGAAGAGGAACGAGAGGTGGGTCCATGACAATCCGCAAAGTGAGCTTTGCGGGGCACCCCATGGAGGGGTACGGAGCACCTAGGTGAAGGGGTGCAAAAATTAGCCCATATGGATGAGGGGTTGATTTGTTGTGTTTCACATATGTAGAATTCGGATTGGTTCAGAATTACCCAATGAATACACAGGCACCCAAATTAGGGGGTGCAAATACAAGTATCCCACTTGTGGAAGGGGGTGAGTGTGGGGGTCCACCCATGAGTGATGCCCATGAAATTGAAAAATTCCTATTTGGAAAGCTATTATTCAAGGCAATGGAGTCTTGGTTAAGAAGACTAATTAGAAGGCTAATTGGTTAGGCCATCCGTAGTGGTGGAGTTAAAGGGTAGATTAGTGTAAGAAACTAACAGTTAGCATCAAAATATTTTGTTTTCAGTACACAGTGGTGTAGCTAAGGTGTAGTTAACTTGTGTCAGAGGTTAAAAATAGTTACACCAGGCATTAACTTTCACACCAATAGTAGTTGGAGTTAAGTGGGGCCCTGTTGAAAAAGAGTGAGTGGGTGGGCTGACACTGGGCAAAAGGGAAAGAGTGACTCATCGCAGGAAGAGAGAGAAAGAGAGAGAGAGAGAGAGAGAAGGGAGTGGGTGGGCTGACACGGGGGAAAAGGGAAAGAGAAAAAGGTAGTACTTTTTACACTTTAACAACATAATAACAACACCACTACAACACTTTTTAACTTAACAATACATTTTGTCATAACAACATATAAATGGGACCCACTTTTTACACTTTTGTGTCATATAACAACACAAATTTAACTCCACCACTACGGCTGGCCTTACGGGATGTTGGCTTAGGAAATCCTATTAAAATAAGGAAACGAGTGGCAACCAGACCAAGTAATAAGGTTGCCATTCAGGATGAGGATCTTTCAAGGCTTATAAATACTGAGGGGGTCTTAGGGTTTTGAGAGAGAAAAAGAATTGGTGAGAGCAAGAGAGAAAATATTGTGAGAGTTAGGAGGAGATAAAACAATTAGTGAGTGTGGGCTTGGGATTAATATTTTTCTCATTGTACTCAATCAATATAGTGAAATTCTCTTTTGTTGGTGGAGTAGGTATTGATGCAGAACCATGTTAAATTATGTATTCTTTTTTTCTTTGTGACTATTTAATTTTGTGGCGTGCTTTCGTTGTGGGGGACTAAAAATCCCAAAAAGTGGTATTATAGAAGCTGCTTTGGGTTGACTCTCTCTCTCTCTCTCTCTCTCTCTCTCTCTAGGATGACATCGAGGTCAATGGTGGTGGCGGGAGATGTGTTGGTGTTAGCTGATACTGAGTAACGTTAGGGTTAAAGGTAAAGGTGGGGAATTTGTATTTGGTTTTTGGGGAAGACGATGACAATAGGGGCAGGATAGTGACTTTTAAGTGGAATTGGACCCTGACAATGTCCTCCTCTTTACCACTAGGAAAAGAAAAAAAAACGCATGTGCTCTATTAGTTTAGATGGAAAAAGTAACAGTTGCACTTTAGTCCAAAACCATGAGGAGTCAAATTGGTCATTTTTTAAAATAAGGAAGGTGAAGTGCCAAAGGCCCAAACCACCAGGAGGTAAAATGCATTTCGACCTAAATGGAAATATTTGAAATTAATGTCTTTTGAAGTGAGTTTGAGTATAATCAACTGCACCTCGTACAGATCAAAAGAATAATTACAAAAAAAAAAAAAAAACTACACGTCTCCTCAAGTAGTTAATAGTCAAGGTCAAAAACAGAAATAAAAGTATGTTTTATTGAGAAAGGAAAAACATTAGACACATGTTTGAAAATGATGGTAAAAACTCAGGCTCCTGTTAAGATAGCTACTCAACATATCTTCAGTGCATAACGGCTCACTAGTCTTGATCAGCCACAAGAATCCAAAGCATGGCATGAGGCTAGGCCAGACTCATCGGAAAAGCTGCATGACGATTCTATTATAGTCCCTGTGTAAACTAGAAAAATGTCCAACTAAAAATGTCTCCCATCCCTCAACTATACCCCAGAATTGAGTGTTAGACACCTTTATGGTTTAGAAAGACAAAACCACCTTTGGAGTCTTCTTTATGGCTTCAAAGGTGTTTAAAAGCTCAGTGTTGGACACTGTTCACTTATCATCCTACCAATACGGTTAGAGAAGCACAGGACATCTCAAGCCTCTTTTAAATACGCATCTGCCCAAATTGCCAAATGTTTATTGCTTAATATAGATTAAAGCATATGATGAAGAGAGAGAGAGAGATTTTGATTGAGTTTCTATTTGTTAAAATTAGAGGTAGAGACCAGCATAATTTCTTTTAGTTACAGGGTTGAAACTGTGGGGTTAAGAATCTAATCATTGTGTGATGAAGTATGGGGCATGTTGCTCGAGGACCATTGAGGTCCAGTAGTTAGTGCTCAAGGCACACTAAAGGGACCAAATTCTTTCAAGTATTGTAATTACCTGGTGGGCGATGATGTTCGAGCAAATGATCTGTTGCTTCCTCTAATACCATGTCAAAATATTGACCATCATCTTATATAACAACATAAGCTATTACAGCGGGTAACATATTATTACTTCTTAATACAAACTCCAATTGTTGCTACTATAAGAAGAAGAGAGGAAAAAAGAAAAGGAGGGGAAATCGATTACTGGCAGGCCTCATAGTTTCATATCTTGATTAAGAACTATGTTGAGGAGTTTTGGCTGGAGATGGAGACAAAGTTGCAGAGATGGCGGCATGGTCGGGTCATGGTGGTTTGAGGCAGGGTCTGAAGTGAAAAAGAGTATGTTTCCAAGAAAAATAGCAAGAGAAAAAGGAGAAGGTTGCCAAATGCAGTTATAAGTGGCAAGCTTTTTTAGGGGTGGAAAATGCCTCTCACATTTACTAGCATGGAGGCAACCTTCTTGTCAATAAAATGACGGTAATATTTCGTGTCCTGCCGTAATCTGGCCTGCATTTTCTTGAATTTGTTAGTACTGTCGTGTCAGATATGCGTTGTGTTTGTCCTGTGCTTCATAGGATTTGGGACACAAAGAAGCCCACAGTATAGCTACTGGCCTATGGGAATGGATGGGATCTTATTAAAGCATATTTTGTCTTCCCATGTTTTGCATTTTCAGTCATTAATTTATTTTTCCCTCCATTTAAGCCCATAGTATTGTTACTGCCCTAATCTTTAGCAACACTGTGACTCCTTGGTTTTGATTGACACAACAGGCAAATGAGACAGTGTGGCAATACACGATACATAAATACAATTGCAGACTTAGACACATAACTTTTACCCTACAAGAAAGCAAGTTGTAAGTGATTTTTAACAAATAAGTAGAAGTTGAAAGTGACTATTCAACTTCTTACCAGTATATCACCTCGCACTCCAGCTTCTTCTAAAGCTTCACGCAGTGCTGCCTCCGCAACAGTTTCATCATTTTCCCATCCTCCCTAAAATGCAGAACTTAATTAAGTAAACATATGGTTTATCATTATTACGAATTTTACAATCTTCATGGAGACATAATGATAAGAACTTGTGTAACCAATCTATCACTATGAGTAAATTGGTTAGTCTGCAATCCCCTCATGTCCCTCAAATGTAAACCATTGCCCATCCTTAACTTTCCAAAAGGCACCACTATAGGCCGCTGCTATATTCACGCTTCATAAAGTTACAAAACCACTAACGGAACGACCTCTGAAGCTGGCAACCATACCAGAGAAATACTCACCTCTATCCTCAGCAGCTACTCATTCTTTTCCCCCTATTTTCAGGAAGACATCCCCTAACAACTCCTTTTCCAGCTGAGTTAGCTACAATGTTGATGATAATGCAAGATTTCCCATCAAACAGGAATCATCCATGATTACCCTCCAAACTTGAGGAACCTCCTGTAATTCCATATTTTGTAGCTTTTGTAGACTTGGGATATAGATTGCCCTATTGTATTAGCAGATGTCAATTCGTTATACGCTTCTATCAATAAAAAAGGATATTGTAGGATGCGTTCCCTTGTTGGGTTGTCATGCCTAGGTCCAAGTCTCCTTGATGTAAATAGCAGCTTCAACAATATTTTCCCCTGACAAAGAGTCCCCTTGTTTCCTTTTTATTAAGCGCAATGTAGAGGGTGCATCTCTAAGTATTTCAGGCAAAGCAGGCATTGGGGTGGGTTCAAACGCCGTCAGGGCAGGTTTCTTCAGGCTTTAGCAATGCCTATTGGCACAACAACTAACATTACACCAACTAGCCATTAAACGGGCTTCAGGCATTTAGGTGCTGAAATCTGATTCGAGGACTATTTGGGATGACATTTGAAAGAAGATGACCCAATGTAGGAAGCAACGAGCACTGCTGCAGGATTGCATCCAATTTGCAACCAGGTTTGTCCATTACCTTTATTATTTGGTGTACCCAAAGGCTAAATTTGCTGCTAATTTAATGTAGTCTACTAGCATAAAAGAAACAGGCATTTAACTTGAACGAACAAGTACAAATTTTTACCTTTGGGAAGAGAAGACCTGGCCCACTAGTTGAGTTGATCATAAGTACCTCAACAACCTTATCAGATGTATCACCATTTGCTTCAGACGAATTTCTGTACTTGAAAGGAATACACCTGTCAACAACTATCTTGTCAGAATACAGAGAATATAGTTGATACATTACGCGAAATGATTAGTATCAGTCAGCTCTAACTCTAGGCAATTTTTTCACTTTGGGATAAGAGTATTGAAGAAAGGCATCAAAGGGGGGAAACAACCTAACAGAGGCAAGAGAAAAGAAAGCAAGTTATACATCTATTAGCTCTGTTGTATAAATCGCATCCAACAAATTATCAGACGGCTCACACACTGCTCATAAAACCCAACTATGTGATGAGGCAAAAGCATTGTTCTGCAAGTTACAAAATGCAACTTCACTGCCTTGAAACGATTGGGAGCCTTTTCACTAAACAAGCCACATCGCATGCAACATAATCCACATCCACTTAGCACATACACAATCACACAACCATGAAAACACTAATTATCCTGCTGGCTTGTGATTGGTCCACAAAATACCACAGCTTTAGCTGCTCCATGATTCACCTCAATGTAATGAGTCAGAAGTTTGATAGTTTAAGGTTTAAACTACTGAAGAAAAGTAACCATGTTAGTTGTATTCTTTACACCTTGTGATTCAAAACAACATCCTAAAAAATAGAAAACACATGACCTTAGCAATCGCACTTTTTTACCCGAATGTACTTTCTTAAAAGTTCTAGACGAAAATCTAATAAAAGCCACGGAGAGTGGCCAGAAAAACAAAGAACTATTTAATAGGATGTCTAATCATAAAAAAACACTTGCTCACATATTGGAGATCCCGAAGTTTTAAAAATGTAATTACGTCAGGTTTGCCTCCATTGTACGGAATTTTTTAGCATTTGACATGTAAAGTTAGTTCCTGTTACCAGAACAATCAGTCAACATGAATAATGCCAAGGTATATAGTTCTACATCCTTGTTGCAAAAGGAAAAATAATTGAAATGGTTAACTTATCAGCGTTATGAATAGAAATATTTGGGTCCTTCGCAAATATTTTCATGAAGCCTTTACACAGTCCCTGGGTAGGGTTAAAATACTTTTTCAGATAAGTGACGTCTTCCATAGTAGGTGTATCGAAGTTCAATACTAATGCAAGGTTGAAGGGAAGCAACGTTCAGCTAGAATTTGTGGTCTATTGGAAATGATTAGGGAAAATGGAGTTGCAGGCATGTGGGGAGAATGACTACTGCCTGTCTACCACCAACTAGCTAGCTTATTAGTTATTGCTAGATGATGTGCCGGCAGTGTCCGATGTGAGACCTGATTATGCTTCATCTCTCTAATCCCGAGCACCCAAAAAACAAAAAGGTTAGATTGTATTAGTAAACTAAAACCACTTGAGTGCCTTACCCATCCTATGAGTGTCTACATGAACCTTCTTTTGAGGCATAAGGACTTCAATTTTCCCAGCAACTGAACTCCTCCACAGTGACAATCCTGCCGAATTCTTAATTCTTATGTGAGAATTGTTTAGGCATTTTCTCTATATCCCCTAGGCCTAGGCCCTAGCACCAAAAGAAAAAAATTTACTACTAAAGTTGTACAACTTGTGAGAAAAGGTCATCCTATGAGATGGATATGGATTTTGACTTTTGCCCCCAACTAAACTACTCCAATTTTTACAATCTCGCCTCAAGTCAGATAGTGAGCGCTCCCAGTAAGTTAGCAAGTGCATAAAATGGTCTTTCAACAACATCCCAAACTAATAAAATTCACGAAAGCGATGTTTGAGAGCAGAAGCAGGGCGTCCTACAGGAGGATTGTGTGACCTAGATGGAGCAAATTCTTAAATCTTATGCTTTCCACACTTTAAAACCCTCTTGAACCCCTTCAACTTAGAGCAGTGCCCCAAAGCTGATTTCCTCTACTTATGCTTTTTTTATTTTTATATTTACCTGAATATATTTTCCCTTGGATTTAATTGGCTAGCCTCACAACAACCCTCCTCTGGAGACACATATCAATAAATGATCTAGACTGGGAAGGAAATGATCATGGTTCAGAATTCCGGCAAATGATAAACACTCAACAGAACCCACATTTTCAAGAATAGACAAAACCCAAATAAAAAGAACCAAATTGCATAAATTGAAGATTCACAGAGAGAGAGAGAGAGAGAGAGAGAGAGAGAGAGAGAGAGTACCCGGCAATGAGGCGGAAACCGGCTTCATAACGCTGCTGTTGACGACCAGTTCTGGCCACCAATTCAGACATTTTCTAAACAATCTTTAGAAATCCCTTTAGATTTCTTTAATATCTACATTTCACAAACAACCCATTCTCTCTCTAACACACACAAACAAGCACTCTCTCTCTATCTCTCTCGTTGCTTCCACTTGTATGAAATCAGACCCACATTATTCAGAAAAAAGATTTTCTGAAAATGTGGTATCTCAAAGCCATGAATCGGTTGGAAAATACCCAGAAAAGAAGCATGAGACAAGGGAGTTCAAAGCATGTCCCTTTGTTTGTATTGAAGTTCTACGAGAGAGAGAGAGAGAGAGAGAGAGAGAAGCGCAGGGATCGGTTTTTGGGTGGGGAGAAGAGGTCAAAGCTAATTCAAGATAGGCGGTTACTACTTTCGACAAATCTCTATGGATTGTATACAAATTGGGTCCATGTACACCGTTTTGGGTCGGGTCGGGTCGGGTCTATCTGGGTTCGATTAAACTTGGTTTATTAGTAATTGGGCTTCATTTAATCATCTCAAGCCCTATCCAGATTAAAATTTTATTTTCGAAGCCAGTCCAAAAAGAGCATTTATTTTTCTAAAATATAGGATCACAAACATAAATTAATAATGACTACAAATTAGAATTCAGAACTGTTAATTAATGTTCTAAGTACTCACAAAACTATTGGAAACAAACCCATAAATTTATGTGATTATATAATTCAATTTTCTGCATAAAAAGCAATTAAAGTTCTCAAAATGTTGGAACTCTCCAACAACATGAAGCTCTAACGTGCAAAAAAATTCTCAGATATTCTTCTTTAAAATTACACTTCTTCAATAATAAATTTATTAGTGAGATGACAAAGATGAAATTTAAGCTTATATTCAAAGTGATGTGCTCATTAAAGAAAAACTTTAAGCATTTAGGACTTATAGAGGTGACTATAAAAGAAATATATATATATATGCGGCAATTATCCAATCCAGGATCCCGGATTGGAGGTTTTTTTTTGGTGTTTTGATACTTTTAAAAAAAAAATTTGGAAAATCTAAACCGTCCAATGTATTCAAAAGGTGTTTTCCAAAGTCCACACGAGAAATCTTCAAAAAAAAATACCGGGAAGGGCTTGATCCAAGAAATTTTTCGCAAAAACTGTATATTTACAATTTTACGAAAAACTGCTCGGATCAAGCCCTTCCCGGTCCCGGTATTTTTTTTGGAAGATTTTTCACGTGGACCTTGGAAAACACCTTTTGAACACATTGGACAGTTCGGATCGTCAAAAAAATATCGGGAAGGTGGAGTCCCGGATCCGGAACTCCCGGATTAGATCGGAACTCTATATATACATACATATATATACGCCAACTATTCAATCAGGGATCCCGATTGAAGGTTTTTTATGTTTTGAAGGTTTTAAAACATGTTTTTGCATAATCCAAACCGTCCAATGTGTTTAAAAAGTGTTTTCAAAGGTCCGCGCAAGAAAATCATCCAAAAAAATACCGGAAAGGGCTTGATCCGAGCAGTTTTTTAATAAAACTGCACATATACAGTTTTATGAAAAAATGCTTAGATTAAGCCCTTCCCGGTTTTTTTTTTTTTGACGATTTCCCGCGAGGACCCTTGAAAATATGTTTTTAACACATTGGACGGTTCAGATCATAAAAATTTAATTCGGAACTATGAGTCCCGGAACTAGGAATCCCAGACTAGATCCGGATTATATATATATATATATATATATATATATATATATATATATATATATATATATATATATATATATATATATATGTATATATATAGGTGGATTTTCTAGTCCACACTACCGGATTTAAGGGAAAAATGGGGTTTTTTTGTGTTGCAAATTTTTTTTGGAAAATCCGATCCGTCCAATGTGTTCAGAAGGTGTTTTCTAGGGTCCACGCGAGAAATCTTAAAAAAAAAATACCGAGAAGGGCTTGATCCAAGCAGTTTTCGCAAAAACTGTATTTATATATTTTTGCGAAAACTGATTGGATCAAGCCCTTCCCGGTGTTTTTTTTAGAAAAATTTTCGCGAGGGCCCTTGAAAACACCTTCTGAACACATTGGACGGATCGGATCGTCAAAAAAAAATTTGTATAAAAAGTCCAGAAATTAAAAGTCCGGACTAGAAGTTTACCCTATATATATATATATATATATATATATATATATATATATATATATATATATATATATATATATATATATATATATATGGACCTCCATGATCCGAGCATTTTTTTTTATGATCTGAGCCGTCCAACGTGTTCAAAAAGTGTTTTCCAAGGTCCAAGCGAGAAATCTTCAAAAAAAAAATACCGGGAAGGCCTTGATCTCAGCAGTTTTTTGCAAAAACTGTATATTTTTTAACACGTTGGACGGCTCGGATTTTCCCAAAACAATTTGCAACAAAAATAAAAACCCCCAAATGCTCTAATCCGGGATTCCGGATTGGAGCTTTTTTGATGTTTTGAAGGTTTTAAAACATGTTTTTGCATGATCAAAACTGTCCAGTGTGTTTAAAAAGTACTTTCAATGGTTCCCGCGAGAAAATCGTCCAAAAAAAATACTGGAAAGGGTTTGACCCGAACAGTTTTTCACAAAAACTGCACATATACAATTTTATGAAAAACTGCTTCGATCCAGTCCTTCCCGGTAATTTTTTTTCGATGATTTCTCGCGAGGACCTTTGAAAACACGTTTTAAACACATTGGACGGTTCGGATCATAAAAGTTTAATCCGGAACTATGAGTCTCGGACCTAGGGATCCCGGACTAGATCCAGACACACACACACACACACACACACACACACACACACATATATATATATATATATGACGCGGTTCTAGTCGGGGATCCGGACCTCCGGACCTCCATGATTCAATCATTTTTTTTGACGATCCGAGCCGTCCAATGTGTTCAAAATGTGTTTTCGAGGGTCCACGCGAAAAATCTTCAAAAAAAAATATCAGGAAGGGCTTGATCTAAGTAGTTTTTCGCAAAAATTGTAATCGCGTAAACCCTTGAAAACACCTTCTGAACACATTGGACGGCTCGGATTTTCCCAAAACAATTTGAAACACAAAAAAAAAAAACACCCCAAATGCTCTAATCGGGGATCCTGGATTAGAACCCCATGATATATATATCTTCTAGTCCGAACTCCGGGACTCTGGACCTCCACGTTCCCGATATTTTTTTTATGATCCAAACTGTCCAATGTGTTTAAAATGTGTTGTTAAGGGCCCTCGTGAGAAATCATCAACACAAAAAAAAAAATTACCGGGAAAGGCTTAATTGAAACAGTTTTTTACAAAACTGTATATGTACAGTTTTTGTGAAAAACTGCTCGGATCAAGGTCTTCCTGGTATTTTTTTTTTTATGATTTCTCGCAGGAACCCTTAAAAACACGTTTTAAACAAATTGGACGGTTCGAATTTTGCAAAATAATTTTTAAAAACTTCAAAACACCCAAAAATCTTCAGTCAGGGATCCCTAACTGGAAGTTTGACGTATATATATAGTGGAAATCTTGTTATCCGGACCTCTCGGAAATAAGAAAAAAATGATTTTTTTTCATAAGGTGTTTTCAAGGGTCTACACGGAAAATCTTCAAAAAAAAAAAAATACCGGGTAGGGCTTGATCCAAGCAGTTTTTCGCAAAATTTTGGATCGTCGAAAAAATGCTCAGATGATGGAGGACGAGAGGTTCGGAGTCCGAAGGAGAAGCTCTCTCTCTCTCTCTCTCTATATATATATATATATATAGTGTAGTGTTCTAGTCCGGGAGTCCCGGATCCGGGACTTCATGTTCCCGATATTTTTTTGACGATCCGAGCCATCCAATGTGTTCAAAAGGTGTTTTCCAAGGCCCTCGCGAGAAATCTTTTAAAAAAAAAAACCGGAAAGGACTTGAGATTTTTCGCGAGGACTTTGGAAAACACCTTTTGAACACATTGGACGGCTCGGATTTCCCAAAAACAATGTTTAAAAGCATCAAAACACCGAAAAATGCTCCAGTTCGGGAAATCCGGGATCCCAGACTGGATCACCGGTGTATATATATATATATATATATATATATATATATATATATATATATATATATATATATATATATATATATATATATAGTCCCGATTCAGTCAGGGATCCCGGATCCGGGACTCTTAGTTCCGGATCAAATTTTCACGATCCGAACCGTCCAATGTGTTTAAAAGGTGTTTTTAAGGGTCCCCGCGAGAAATCATTAAAAAAAATACCGGAAAGGGCTTGATCCAAGCAGTTTTCACAAAAAACTGTACATTTTTGTGAAAAACTGCTTGGATCAAGCCCTTTCTGGTATTTTTTTTTGATGATTTCTTGCGGGGACCTTTAAAAACACCTTTTAAACATATTGGACGGCTTGAATTTCCCAAAAACAATTTTTAAAAGCATCAAAACACCGAAAAAAAACTCCCATCCGGGAAATTCAGGATCCTTAACAGGATCGGCCGTGTATATATATATATATATATATATATATATATATATATATATATATATATATATATATATATATATATATATATATACATAGGAGCTCCTTCCAATAAGGGACCCTTATTTAAGTTTCTATAAGGACCTAAAGGTATTTTTGACTTTCTGGATCAAATTTTAACGATCCAAATTGCTCAATGTTTTTAAAATGTGTTTTTAAGGGCCTTTGCGAGGACTCTCAAAAAAAAAACCCGGAAGACCTTGATCCGATTAGTTTTCGATAAAAGTTATATATTTATAGTTTTTATCAAAAACTGATCAGATCAAGCTCTTTTGGGTATTGTTCTTTGAAAATTCCTCACGGGAGGCCTTAAAAACACATTTTAAAAACATTGAGCTGTTGTGATCGTCAAAATTTGGTCCATAAAGTCGAAAAATATCCCTGGGTAAGCATGGAAACTTAAATAATGCTCCCTTATTAGAAGTTTATTGTGTATATATATACACACACACACACACACACACACGGAAATCTTCTTATCCACACCTCCTGGAAAATAAGAAAAAAATGGTTTTTTTGTGTTGCAAATTTTTTTTGGAAAATCCGATCCGTCCAATGTGTTCAAAAGGAGTTTTCAAGAGTCCATGCAAGAAAATCTTCAAAAAAAATACCGGGAAGGGCTTGATCCAAGCAATTTTTGCAAAAATTATATTTATATATTTTTAAGAAAACTGCTTGGATCAAGCCCTTCCTGTTTTTTTTTTTGAAGATTTTTCGCAAGGACCCTTAAAAACACCTTTTGAACACATTGGACGGATCGGATCGGATCGGATCGTCAAATTTTTTTTTGGATAAGAAGGCCGGAAATCAAAAGTCCGGATAAAAAGCAGAACCTATATATATAACTTGACGGGGAAGGACTTGATCAGAGCAGTTTTTCATAAAATAAAAAAAAAACACATCTATAGGTTTTTATGAAAAAAATGCTCGGATAAACACATCTATAAGTGGATTTTCTAGTCCACACTCCCGGATTTAAGGAAAAAATGGAGTTTTTTTGTGTTGCAAATTTTTTTTGGAAAATCCGATCTGTCCAATGTGTTCAGAAGGTGTTTTCTAGGGTCTACACGAGAAATCTTCAAAAAAAATACCGGGAAGGGCTTGATCCAAGCAGTTTTTGCAAAAATTGTATTTATATATTTTTGCTAAAACCGCTTGGATCAAGCCCTTTTAAAATTTTCCGCTTGGGCCTTTGAAAACACCTTCTGAACACATTGGACGGATCGGATCGTCAAAAAAAATTTTGTATAAAAAGTCTGGAAATTAAAAGTCCGGACTAGAAGTTTACCCTATATATATATATATAACACTAAATCTTCTAGTTCGGACCTACCGGATTTAAGAAAAACTATATTTTTTTTTGTTTTGCAAATTGTTTTTGGAAAATCCGAGCCATCCAATGTGTTCAGAAGGTGTTTTCAAGGGTCCAGACGGGAAATGTTAAAAAAAAAATCAGGAAGGGCTTAATCCAAACAATTTTTCGCAAAATCTGTATACTTACAGTTTTGCGAAAAACTGCTTGAATCAAGTCCTTCCCGGTATTTTTTTTTTTGGAGATTTCCCGAGTGGTCCCTTGAAAAGACCTTCTGAACACATTGGACGGTTCGGATTGTCAAAAAAATGCTCGGATCACGGAGCTCCGGAAGTCCGGAGATATATATATATATATATATATATATATATATATATATATATATATATATATATAATCTAATCTAGGAATCCCGTATCCGGGACTCCACCTTCCCGGTAGTTTTTTGAAAATCCAAGCTGTCCAATGTGTTCAAAAGGTACTTTCAAAGGTCCACGTGGGAAATCTTTAAAAAAAATACTGGGAAGGGCTTGATCCGAGTAGTTTTTCACAAAATTGTAAATATATAGTTTTTGCGAAAAACTGCTTGGATCAAGCCTTTCCCGGTTTTTGTTTTGAAGATTTTTAGTGTGGACCGTTGAAAACACCTTTTGAACACATTGGACGGCTCGGATTTCTCAAAAACAATTTTTAAAATCATCAAAACACCAAAAAACCTCCCATCCGGGATCCTTGATTGGATAATTGTCGCATATATATAGAACTTGCCGGGGAATGGCTTGATCGAAGCAGTTTTCAAGGCAAAGGACATGATGTGTCTAGAATATAGAGTGAAACTATTCCACATTTACAGAGTTGATACTGGGTTCCCACTTTCAGATGACATTTTCGGGTCATTTCGCTGCATGAGAGAGTGGTGATTCGACCTTGGGACGTCTTGGGGGTAAGCCTTTGGCTTGCTGTCTCGTGCCCACTCGACCAAATCCGTTGGGTTTGTAAATTTGCCTAAATTGATATTGATGTGCCAACTCTGTTTTAGTATTTTTCTTTTCCCAATGGAACTATATTACTAACCCATCATGAAAACTCCATCAAAGAGATGTTACAACATTGATGCAAGAGTCCTATAACCGGAATACAGGCATATTACAAAATGACTATACCAAGAAATAACGTTGGGGCATGCATCTTGATCTTAAGGGTATCCTAAGGAATTCACAAGATAGGTCCCACGATCAAATTTCTTTTTCCTGGCATGGGCAAGTCTGGAATCATTTTCTAGACATGAATAACGTTGATTGTGCAGTGCTTGGTATGGTTGAGGGGCTTGGGCTAGTACTCACAGGATGACAGAAGTGGATTATCCATGACCCATACTGTCCATAAACCGTTTCTAGCTGCAGCAACTAACTGGTCGTGGAGGGAAAGCCACTGCAGGATATTCCAGCAAAAATGTATGGACGGAAGAACCTTAATTGCCTTAATTGAACAGAAGATAGAGCTTGTATAAGGTCTTCGAGAAGAGTGAACAAGACTGAGGGGGAGTTCTGCTAAGGGACATTTTTTTAGCTTTTTTGGCTTTCTATGATTTTTGAGACAAGTCATTCTCTCACAATATATTAACTAAAAAAAAAAAGTTAGCAGACCACCACATTGTCTGATTGTATTAAGCTTGTAAGAACTAAGAAGGTATCCTTCGAGATCATTGATCCTTGAGTTGGCCTTTCTTTTACTTAGCTTTATTTGTTTGTTAATTTGTTTTGGTTCTTTTGTTTGTCAGTCCAGAGCGTCGGTTCTACCCGGGCCTCTGGTTGTAATGGCTTAGGCCGTATCGTTCTTGGTTTGTTTGCTTAAATGAAATATTTCAAATTGTTTGTACCCATTTTTGGTAAAATCGCTAAGGCCCTTCAAAAGGGAACTTCGTGGCAGCCATCAACGAACTTTGGTTTCTCTAAGGCTCTTCAGAGGGAATTATGTGACAGCCATCGTTCAATACGGAACACGGATGGCGGTTTTGCTCGTGCAAGTTTCAAGTCTCATGTGTTGCCTATAAAAGAGACGAACAGAGGAGAGGAAAGCCAAATTAACCGGAACCAGGGGCCCTGTAGTGAGGGCACTCACAACAGAGTGTAATGAGCAGCAGTGGCCATTGGATTCGGCAATCAATGGTTCAGATTAAAAATGAAACTCTTTCATGTAAGAGACTATTCTTACATGGAAGAGTTTATTTTAAATCTTAACCATTTGATTACCATATCGATTGGCCACCGTTGCTCACTACACCCTGTAGGGAGTTTGGCTCACTATAGAGCCCTTGATTCCCAAATTAACCGCCCACACTCAAGCATCATTTGCTGTCAACATAGTGGAGACAATACGAAGTATAAATTTGATAATTTTCGTCCCAATTTGGGAAACCCACAAAGACGAATCCGGGGAGGTGCTGTGCTGTAGGTGTTGTGCGGCAAAACTATGTCGTTTTGCTTGATTTTTGTGCACACCCAAGGGCCCTATTTGGAGAGTTAATTTTGGGGTTTAATCTTGGGGTTCAATTTTAGGGGATTTAGGCTCTTTGGGGTAGGGTATAGTGGGTTTAGGCACTAAGATTTAGACACTTTGGGTTTAGGCACTTTAGATTTAGGGTTTAGGAACTTTGGGCTTAAGCGCTTTGTAGTAGTTTTTTCTTCCTCCAAACAAGGCCCTTGGAAGCTTTAGAGGTGTGCACAAAAATCAAGTAAAACGACGTAGTTTTGCAGCACAACACAATGTACAACACCTACCACACAACGTACAACACCTACCGCATAGACAACATTCGCTTATTAATCCTTTTCTTTTCCCAAACTTCTACCCAAATATGGTTTCAACATTTTCTTATTAATTGTTCAAAAAAAAAAAAAAAACATTCGCTTATTAATGTCAGCCCTCAAATGGGTCTCGTTAAGATTTTGGCCGGAAATTGGCTATGTGCCAACACGTGATCAATTTAGAGGAGTAGTTTTACCCATTAAAATGATGATACATACACATACTCCAAACCACACCCTCCCACACGCTGGCCACTGTTCATGCGGGCCCCCACGTGGGGCCCACCCACTTTGCCCAAAAAAAAAATTGAAAATTTCAAAATCCAAAATCCCATTTGTGCAAACCCATTTTGCGGGCACCAGACCAGAGAACAAGAGAGAGAAGAGAAGAAGACCCCAACCTCGTCCACCACCACCACCCGCTACGACGCCTCATCCACCACTGCCACCACCGTCCACCACCAGCGAACCACCACCACCGGTCGCCGACCATTCGACGGAAGAGAAAGACTGAAGACTGTCCATTGCAACCAAGGTCTGTCTGTCTGTCTCTCTCTCTCTCTCTCACATAACTGTTTTGGGATTTCATACTGTACTCCTTTACAACATTTTTTCTGTCCATGACTCACGTAAAATGGGTATTTCATGAATACTATTACAGGTTCACAGATTCCAAATCTGGGTTTCTTCGTTATCAAATTGGTCATACTATTTTGGGATGGATTTTTAGTTGTTCGAGTCAATTGGAACAGTATGGATTTTGTGAACCTGTAACAGCATGGATTTTTTGCTATCATAGCTATTCGAGCCAAATTGGTTATACTGTACAACATTTTGAGCCAATTGGAATAGTATGGATTTTTAGCTATTCGAACAGATTCCAAATCTGGGTTTCTTCGTTGTCAAATTGGACATGAGCATTTGGATGTCAGTGGACTTCATTTTTTTTGGCATTGACTTGGATATGTGTGTGAAGAACGCTCGGATGGCTTGCTTGATTGTTCTAGTTTTGGTTCAATCTTGGGAGGGAAACCAACCAATGATATTTTTTAGGGCAATGCTTTTTAGTGTTGACAGGATTAATATGGTTTGAACAGATTCCATAAAAATGTGACTTGTAGCCTGGGAATGTTTTGCTACCTGCTATAGTACTTGTAGGTGTCAGTTGTTCTTGTTTATTTTTAATGAACATCTGGGATTGTTTTGTTACCTGCTATAGTACTTGTAGCCTGGGATTTTTAGTGTTTTGTTAACTGCTATAGTACGCGTTTTATACTCACTTGTTCTTGTTTATTTTTAATCTGCAGGTGATGTTTCAGTTACCATCACCACCATCAGTGATGTAATACCCGTCCCAGATAACTAATGTTTAATTCGCATTGTTAAGTTGATTAGGTGTTATGGGCTAAAACCATTAGGGGTGTTAAGTTTGAGGGGTATAGTCTAATTAGGAAGATACAAAAAATATCTACGTTGTTTTATTCCCTTGTTCTGATCTTGAACATCAGAGAGAGAGAGAGAGAGAGAGAGAGAGAGAGAGAGAGGAGAAAGGGAGAGGAAGAGAAGAAACCACTTGGGGCTTCATATTTGGTTTGATTTGAAGTTTAAACTAGGTAAATTCACACTACTTTGTACTTCAATCCCTTAATTTGTTGTTGATTGCATTCCTTAGATGGATTATTTTCAGTTGGTTTAAGGCTTTGGGTTAAGTTCTTGGAGCTTTAGAACTCTTGAGTTCGTGGGTTTTGGTTATAACCCACTGATTGGGTTTATAAATTTGGTTTCAGACCTGTTTTCATGAACTTGTTTTGGGTACTTAAATAGCTTGTTAATTTTTGATATTTTTACAGTTGATTCGTCCACGATTCTATTGTATTGTTTAAAAATTTCAAAGCTTAATTCGAAATACAGAAAATATGAAAAATGTTTTACCGGACTGTGGTAGTGAAATTCGCAGTGCAGGTAGCACTGTCGCGTCTTACGGGAAAGGCCATAACTTTGTATAGGAAGCTTTGAATTTCAATCCGTCTTTTGATTATGAAACTAGACTTGTATACCTTCGAGAATATGTGTAGTTTGTGCCTTGATTTGTTCTGGGAAATAGCAGTTTTTGATTCGAAGTTGGTGTACTTGTTGAACCTGCAATTCTGTGCTTCTTTTTGTGTAACTTCAAACAAGCATATCTTGGTCATCCGGGCTCCGATTAATGCAAATTTTACATCGATATTGATGTACTGAAAGTCTTCTTTCTAGTGGTGGTGGTCTCATGTCCTAATTCAGAACTCATAAAAAATGATGGTCCAGGTACGATGGGCTGGTTATTAGATTTCATACTAGTTTTGGAGTGTTGTGGTGTCTTGACTTGTGATGATCTTATGAGTTGTTTATGTTACATTGTTATCTCTTTGATTATATGTGAGACATCCGTGGAAATTTATAGACTGATGTTGGTTGGTATGTGGCTAGGTAAAAAGCTGGTCAATCGGGAGGTGCCAAAATCATAGTTTGGCATACTTCGGTCGATTCTCAGGTAAGTGTGTTTGATATGACTATCTTCAATAGGATATGGTTGTGGTAGTGTTGGCGTATCATGCTAGTTGATGATTTAGCTTTTGATGTGCATGTGTGTCTGAAAGATGGTATCTGCGAAGGGGCTATGGATTAGGTAACACCGTGAGTACATTGTGCCGCCTAATTACCGGTGACAGCAAGCGGAGTGTGCTCCCACAGTGACCTAGGATACGTAGAGTGTGGCAAACGTGTCACTGCATGTGTTGTGAATATATACTTATTGTTGATCGATTGAGTACTTCAGCTATGTTTTATTGAATTTATTCTATCTCACACACTCCTAGTTTTCCTTTGATTGCCAGATAGCAGGTGGTTTTTGGGTGGGTCCACTACCGGTGGTCGTTTTGGAGTTCTTTTTTGGCTAGCCTCGAGTGACGTAGCTAGCCAAGTTAGTTTGTTTTTAGTTGAACTAGTAGCAGTTTGTACTGAGTTGAAACTAAGAGGACTTTGAGTACTTGAACTACATGTGTTGTAAATAAGTCGTCGGTTGTTTGGCATTTGTGTTGTGGTGTGTCTTACTTTTATTTATATATTAGAAGTCTTCCGTTGTGTTTTTATTCTGGAATTTTTGAACAGGTGTTTGATTTTGTGTTGGAATGCCACGTGGCTGCGCTGACGTGGGCCCACACGGGTGCCATTTCGGGACGGGGCGTGACAGGTGATGTGTCTTATATCTTCCCAAATTCAAAGGGACGAAGAAGTGGAAGAGGTATGGAGTGGAGACATTGTACAAGAAGAAGAGGTTACGAATGGTTCTCTAATAAAGCTGTTAGGTGATGATAAAGCGGAAATTGAGAATTCTGAATATACAGTTGAAGAACCGAAGATGGGAATGGAATTCAACAGCCCCAGCGTTGCTTATTTGTATTACTCAAAATTTGCGAAAGAAAAGGGGTTTGCAGTGGCTAAAAGACCTTCGAAAAAGGGAAAAGATGGAGTCTGGAAGCATGTAATTTATGAATGCAACAAAGGTCGAAAGCCAAGGCTTAGAGGAAGCAACCTTGCCAATCCACGTCCACAGGCAAAAACGGAATGTCTGGTTCACCTTAATATTTGTTTAACCCAGGAGGGAAAGTGGAGGGTAAGTCGGGTTATCTTATATCACAATCATGAACAAAGTCCGAGAAAGTCTAGATTTTTTAAGAGCAACAGGGTACTTGATTCAAGTGTGAAAAGGATTCTCGTGATGAATGACAAAGTTGGGATCCGTTTGAATAAGAGTATTGACTCGCTTCAAATTGAAGCTGGTGGACCTGATAAGGTTCCATATTTGCCGAGGGATTGCCGGAATTATTTGGATAAGGTTCGACGTTTACAACTTACGGAAGGAGATGCTAAGGCAATGAATCAATATTTCATGAGAGAGAAAGCTGACAACGGGGACTTCTTTTCTGCAATGGATTTGAATGAAGAGGGTCAAGGAATGTATTTCGGGCTGACGCAAGGAGTAGGGCAGCTTTTAAGGAGTTTAGTGATGTTGTGACATTTGACACAACATACCTCGTCAACAAGTATGACATGCCTTTTTGCTCCTTCCGTAGGCGTCAATCATCATGGTAGCTCGCTATTATTGGGATGTGGACTTATCTCCCATGAAGATACAGAGTCATTTTCGTGGCTATTTAAGAATTGGTTGACATGCATGAAGGGTCGTGCTCCCAATGCAATTATTACTGATCAATGCGCGGCCATGCGGAATGCTATCGAGAATATATTCCTCAATACCCGACACCGATGGTGCATATGGCATATTATGAAAAAGGTGCTGGAAAAGTTGAAAGGGTACAAAACTTATGACAAAATTAGTTACTGTTTTCGCTCCGCAGTTTATGATTCACTGACAGTAGAAGAATTTGAGACTGCTTGGGATGCGCTCATCAAAACGTATGAGCTTTAAAGTAACACATGGTTACATGGGTTGTATTTGGAGAGGGAGCGGTGGGTGTCGGCTTTTGTGAAAGATGTGTTTTGGGCGGGAATGTCATCTACACAATGAAGCGAGAGTATGAATGCATATTTTGATGGTTACATTAGTTCAACGACTTTGAAACAATTCATTGAGCAATATGAAAATGCATTGATGATAAAGGTGGAGAATAAAAAACAAGAAGATCACACTAGTTGGCACACGTTCATTCCTTGCATAACTAACGATGGGTTGGAGAAGCAATTTCAAAGTGGTTACACTCATACCAAGGTTAGACAGTTTCATGAGCAATATTGTGGAAAAATGGTATGTTCTTTAGGTGATGTTGTGGAAAAATGGTTAGACAGTGATGTTGTGACTTTATATGAGGTGAAAGAGTTGGTTACCATTGGAGAAGCAGAAAATGAATTTCAGAAGTGTGTGCCATTTAAAATTCATTTTAATGCTGAAACAAATGAAACTCATTGTAATTGCCGGCTATTTGAGTCTAAAGGAATGGTGTGTAAGCATCAACTGTTTGTGTACCAGCTTAGGGGAATTCACAAAGCGCCAGAAAAGTATGTGTTGAAAAGATGGTGCAAAAATGTGAAAAGAGCCCACACTAAAGTTTGGATAAGTTACGATAAATCGGCAAAAACCATTGAAGCGCTCCGGAATGACAACGTTTGCAATCTCTATAAGTTGGTTGCCGACTTGGTGGAAGACAATGAAGAGAGGTATAATATGGTGATGGCTCAGGGGCACAAGTACAAACGACAGTTTACTGAAACCCAGGTGATTGAAACCCAGGTTGTTTGTGTAAGCAATATGGTCGATGATACGGTTAATTCTTGCTCATTTGAAGATGGAGTTATACCTTCCAAGCAAAGCACAAACATATTTGACCCTAAAAGCGTTACTCGAAAAGGGAGACCGCCGTGTAAAAGGAAGCAAAGTTTTGTGAAAAAAGCTGTTAAGAAGAAAAAAGAAGCAGTTAAGAAGAAAAGCTTGACCGCTGAAAAGGCCGCCGTTTCCAATGAACAAGTTAAGGTATAA
Source organism: Vaccinium macrocarpon (assembly GCA_022606695.1). NCBI lineage: Eukaryota > Viridiplantae > Streptophyta > Magnoliopsida > Ericales > Ericaceae > Vaccinium > Vaccinium macrocarpon. The sequence goes on from CM040175.1 coordinate 25,034,235, forward strand.
ACTTTGTATTGATTTTTTTCTTACTAGTTAATATGGCCTTATAGATATATTGAATGAGTGATTCGTAGTAATATCATTTGTTAATTTCAGGAGATCGGAGATATTGCGGTTGTCAATGTGGGAACAACACAAGAGTGTTATAAATGTAAATGTCAATGTAAGTAACTAAAGAGCTTGGTATTTTTCCTGTTACAGTCTTACTTAATTAGTCTTGATTTATGTTCATTTTTTTGATATGGTAGAATAATGAAAGCGCTGTGGGAGCATTAATGTGGCCACATATGGGACCATTAATGTGGCAAACCATGATGGGTCATAACTTCCAAAATCCACCAACCATTCATGTAGTTGTGTGGAGAGGCTTACATTGGTAACGGGGCATTTATAGTAGTATTTGCCAGGATTTTGAGCAGTAGGGTCAACCTTGGTGGGGATGCACAGACCGGCTCCGCGAACACAAATTTTGGTAGGCTATCTAGATGTGGCATTGGAAGATGCGGAAGCCATGTCAGCTCTACAAAAATAAAAAAGTAAACAAAATAAAAACAAAAACCAGAGAACATAAATAAGACAAAATCACAGTGACTAATATAGCTTAAGATGTGAGACCTTGAAATAATGTGTCGTGTAGGCATGTATGTGTCGTGTCCCGTATTCGTGTGCCGCAAACAATGTGTCATGTCCCGTATCCGTGTCCTGTATCTGTGTGGTGTCCCGTATCCGTGTCCTGTATGTCACGACCCAATTTCAAAAAAAAAAGTATAATAGGGTGTCATGACCGGCCAGTGTATCTTAATTCCACCCAAGGCCTCATTACCTTGGTTAAAAATATGTAAAGGTGGTAAAAATGAACAAAAACCTGCAAAAGCATTATATACATTAGAAAATACTGTCAGAGCCTCACAAGGTTTTACAAACTTTACAATATAGAGTAACTTTGCTCAAAAAGGGAATAGGCAAATTCCCACTCAAAGTTTTTTTTTTTCCCAAAAAGTGGTTGGTATATGTACAATATTTATATATCCCCCGGCAGCAGTAGCAAACCTTGATCCTACTCGTCATTACCTGTAGGCAAAATAAGTAATTTTCATAAGTCGACAGCTCGTGTGAGATACTATACCAGAGTCAAATACATTTTACCATGGAACTAATCATAAAGTTCATAAGAAAAGCTCGCAGGATGTAACTTTGCATAGTCTTATGATGCATATTCAACAGTTTAACATGAGTAGGGGAGCGACTCCACATGGTATGAAATGATCAAATCACTGGCAGCTAGAGCCACATAACATTCCTCCCTTATAACCCCTTCATTAGTCATAGTATCTTTAGAATCCGTCCCCTTGACCCGGGACACTATCTGGATGCATCAATATCCCCTTGGGATCATAGCTTGAGTAACAATGTCATAGGATTTTCACCCTTAGATGACAAGGTGCTCCAAAACGTTCTCATAATCATAAAGTTATCTGCTTTGAACAAACAGTTCCATGGCATAATTCAATAGGCATAAAAAGTATTTGATCAAAACATGCTTCTTTAATCACATCTCATAACTTTTGATCATATGAAAAACATAACATAGTTTACTAAAAAAAAAACAATATAATTAAGGTACGGAGTATCTCACCTTTGATCTCTCAAAAGTTAACCTACGGACTTGAACGTGCTCGTACTTATTCTTCGAACCCACCTATTTTTCAATGAACTTGTGTTATTATACATTGAATACTTAAAAAAAAAAGGGAAATATCATTAGGCCTTCCAAATTGTGGGTCGGCCTACCCGATTTGAAAACTGGTTCGGGGTCATAACCTATCCTAACCTTCCTAATTACCTACTCAGATCAACACGTCCTTTATTTTGTACTTAAGGAACAATTCTTGCGCTGCTTTAAGTTCTACGCGTTACTGACAAGTCATTACAACACAGAAGAAATGTGGCTTGTGTGAAAATCAGCTATGAAGCCATTGGTTTTGTTTGTTAGCAGTTCAAAATACAAAGTTACTATTTTTCGTTACACTTATAAATCTTGTAATGTGGAAGTATCAGAGGACATTGGCCGCAAGAACGCAGAGGCAGTTTCCAGTGAAAATACCTTTTGCAAAAACCCCACATATGCATCAAATTATGTACTTCCAGGAAATAAATTTTTCTAGAAGGATTTGTAGTCAAACTTAACTAAACAAACATGGAACTGTAAAAGGTAACAGGCATCCCGTGTGTAGAAGGTCTGACAATTCTTGATTAATACTATGAATGTTTGATAATAAAAAAACAACCAAATTGATACTGTCCTATGACATTGTAGAAATGAAATTAGCTGCATCACACAGAATTTTTATCATAAAGTAGTAGATATGTTAAACAAAATCTTAATTTAAAACCTAAAATACGAAAGTTATGAAATCATTGAAATAAATAAAACTACTCCAGACATTGATCTTTATAACCTTACTCAAACCATTCTAAGTTTATCTTATACCAGGTATTCAATTCAGTCTACTGACTCTTTTTCATAGACTACGAGAAAAACATGAATTTGTTAGAAAAATATATCTTTTGAATTGGTTGGGCACTAAAGTTGATATATGCTAACCAATATTTACACTTTCCATGATTTACTTTCCACAAAAATGCTTCAGAATTGGTTCGTTTAATGAAACTCAATGCAGCAGTTTTCAAAAACAAACTCAAGTGGTACGCAACAGAACCTAAACCAGGGCAGATCAACTACACCATCTCAGACCAAATGCTCAAACTTGTTCGCGCAAACCAAATCATTGCAAGGGGACACAACATTTTCTGCGAACATCCAAAATACACGCCAGAATGGGTACTAAACCTAACTGGTTCAGAGCTGCAATCAGCTGCCAGTAATAATCCAACTTGAGTAACTATCCACTAAATCCAGGGCACTAATTTAGTATGTTGAAAAAAAAATGCTAGCAACAAAATAGGGTTTTTGAACCAGATTAGAGCATCTCCAGAAGTTCTTGGCAAAATGCCTACCCAAATTAGGGTTTTTGAATATGGAATCAAGATCAAAGAACCCTAATCCGTACAAATTCGAACCCTAATCCTTTTCAAATAATCCCTAATCACAAATTGAGAGAGGGGGAGAGAGAGAGAGACACCTTGGTTGCAATGGACGATCTTGATTCATACGATTTCTTCGCATGGCCGTCATCTCTTCCATTGGTGGACTAGTCGACTGGTCTCTTCCGTCGAATGGCCGGCGACCGGTGGTGGTGGATTCGCTGGTGGTGGATTGTGGTGGCAGTGGTGGATGGGGCGTCGTAGCGGGTGGTGGTGGTGGACGGGGTTGGGGTCTTCTTCCCTTCTCTCTCTCTCTCTCTCTCTCGTTCTCTGGTCTGGTGCCCGCGAAATGGGTTTGCACAGACAGGATTTTGTATTTTGAAATTTTCAGTTTTTTTTTGGGTAAAGTGGGTGGGCCCCACGTGGGGGCCCGCGTGAACAATGGCCGGGGTGTGGGAGGGTGTGGTTTGGAGTATGTGTATGTATCATTATTGTACCCATTAATTCCTCTTTCTCCCAGCCATTTCCTCCCTTGCCTCAAAATCCAAGTGTTCGACGAACAAAAAACCAGAGAAAACCCACTGTCATTGCAGGCCGGGTCAATGAACTCGGCCTATTACGGAATATGGGAATGCTGTGTCATATTCAAAATGTGAGCTCGGCCTATTAAGGAATATCAGGCTGGACAAAATGCCTCTCTTCACAGTCTTAGATTTAGGCAGGGCAGGAATATAACAATGCCAAATTGATATCCTAATTGACTTTAACTTTAGTGGGGACTGGGTGTGGAAAGTGCCTGCATACTGTCATTGCAGGCCGGGTCAATGAACAGACAAATCTTGTGGCCCAGTTGCGGAACAAGGCTCAGACGATTGACCCACCAGGCAAGATGAACTTCTTCAGGAGATCAAATTTGGGCTTCCTTGGTGCATATCTGTTCCAAATGGACGCGAAATACATTATCAATTGGTTACACCGAAACTCAGAGGCAGGTTTGGCACCATTAAATCCAAGCACTAGAATTCGAATTGAAAGCTGTAATAGATCAAAATTTTAAGAAATATGATTTCTCAGACTGGGAATGCAAGCTACCAAAAGCATCAGCACTATACATATTGGACTATAGGCTAATGATATGGTTCGGATATACAACCTAATGTAAATGTGTCCATTCCTGATGGCCCTGGTTAAGGCATGATACTCAGACGATGGATGCAAGGAGAGGATCATTTCCGATCAGGCTGCATCAATTCTTCTTTATAGTGTATGACTGAATCATAAATCCATGAGTTTTGTCACTTAAATAGATATAGGCATTGCTAGATTTAGGTTTTGAAAAACTGCAGTTGGAGGATGCACTTAACCATCTAATGAGGTCACACTTTCTTCTTATGATATTGGATTCTGTTGTAGTGACCATTTTCTTTTTTGAAATTAGAGTTTGAGGTCCTCTTTTTTTTTTTTTTTTTTATTGTTTGTTATTTTCTCCAAGGTTAATGCAACTCTAATGTTTTTAAGGTGGACACAAAATTGCGTCTTTTTGACATCTAATTGTTATTTCCTCCAAGGTTAAAGTAGCTCTAATGTTTTTAAGGTGCACGCTCATTGTTTGAGTGCACGCTAATAGTTCGAGCTGTGCCTTCAGGCACGGGCATCCTCTAGTTTTCTAATAATGGAGAGAAACTTATTTATAGTATACTAGCAACTGTAGTCACAATATTATTAACCATGGTATTAGACGACCCCATGGATTGTACATTGTCACTGACTGCACATACATCAACAGTAATTCTAGTAATTAAGTTTTCCATAAAAATTCTAGCAGTTAAAAAACTTAAAACTAGATTAGAGGAATAACAATGTTCAAAAAAACCAAATTGTAGCTTACCTGCTTGTACGCTTCTGGAAAAAGTGCACCTTCATTTAACTGGCTGCCAAGATACAAATTGGATAAGCTCGAGAAAAGTGCCCCGAGTAGAGGTAAGGTGGACAATGACCGCATTGACAAACCATTCCAACTTGATGTTTCAGGCCAGAAAGAAGGCAAAAAGGCAATGTGACAGAGGCCCACGGTACCTCTCGTTTAGGGACACTGAACGACAACAGAAAGTACTTGCTGTGCGCACTTATGCCGATTAGATGAAGAGTTCCCCTATCCAATGTATAGTTCTCAGCAAGAGAGGCATTCAATAAGTGAACATTTATGTGCTTGAAAGTGCATTAGTAAAGTTGCTCCTGCATTAGCAAAACTCTTATTACTTCTAAAAAGTTTAATATGCCATATACAACTAAAGAGATAATTGGAACATGGAAACCTATCAGTAAATTGCATACGTACCTGCTGCAACGGGTCTCCAATAAGTACTACCAATACCAGCAAAGGCCAAGTAACTATTCAATTCAGCGTAGAACTTGTGGACATTATTGGGGTTCACCGTGTCCAAACCCTGCACCACCAGTGCATCAATCTTCATGTTGGCTAATTCTCCACCAACCATTTGGATACCGTTGGCTAACTCTTCATTCAAGGCAAGACCATTAGTTTTAGTACCCAAGATTGCATCATGGGTATGTTCTTTTATGAGAAATAAAAATGTCAAAACAAAGAATTGAGCAAGAAAGATCAAAACTTCATTAAGGAGAGTGCAACAGACTGGTAGAAGAAAAACACATCACACACTACAATATCCATTACACAAGCAACACATTATAAATAATAATCCATACAACAGCAATGTCATACTTAAATTAACTTAAATAAACATAATAACCTGAAACATCATACATAATCGCACAAAATAAGTAAAAAAACAAAAAAAAAAAACTAAATTAAGAGGGAAGGGAATTCAGCAAAGTCACTCGGACTTCGTCCTGAAAGGGAAGCTGCAGCTCAATGGTGTGATATCTTCCTCACAATAGCTTACCTTGACATTCCGAATTGAAGCTTCTTTGGATGACAAGAAAATGCCAACTTCAAACGTTTCAAACTTCCCTTCAGTGTGGTCATATGAATAAATAGTCATAGCTGAATTACTTATCTGTGAACTAGCCAATAACATCTCACCAGTCGGGAGGTTTCCAATAAAACCAAAAACACTATTACGGAAACCAAACGGAATGTCAATGACCTGATGAATCCATCCATACGATAGTGATTGTCCTTGATCCTCCAACTCTAACACCCAGAGCTGTAATGTCTGATCGCCTGCTAGCCCACTTACCATTGCGCAATGGCCTCTAAATTCAAGTAATGAAAAATCCCAGAGCATGGACGAAGCCAGAGGTGGGAGGTCAATCTCTTGGAAGCTCTCATCTTCGCAATTGAAAATGAGAAGTTGCTGTCCGCTGCGATGCCAGAAATAAATAACTCCATTAATGGAAACACAGGTTCGTTTCCGCAAGTCAATCCGCGGACATTGACACCGGCTCAGCCGCCTCCACGAAGGTGCGTCACTGCCAATATTGAGAATCTCGCACTCTGCATAATAACGTAGAATTCCTTGGCCAACATTGATAAAGATAGGAATCGAGTATAATTTAACCAACTTGTATTCCTTAGAAGAAGGAGCAAACCCAAAATAGTAGGTAAAGTTTGTGGCATCCTCAGCAAGATTTGAGGAAGGAAGGTCCATAATTTCACCGGTAAAGATGTTGCAGATGGAGACGCGATTACCGGCGAAGAAACAAGCGAGCCCGTTGATGACTTGGGTGGCACCATTGTATTTGTAGTTGGAGCAATTAAAGTGGTGAAGCAATTCGGATTTACCGTTGCACGGGAGGGCATAGAAGAAGAAGCGTAGAAAGCCATCATCTTGATATGTAATGAAGAGGCGGGATCGGGAACCAGCAGCAGCGCGGTGGAGGTGCGCCCTGGAAAACGACGGATCGGAGATGGTTGAGCGCCAGAGCTTTGAGACGCTCTTGAATCGCATCAGAGATTTAGCCGGAAGTCTGGTCAGCACTTCAACGGTCACCAATTCGTGAGGGAGAAGCACCACCCTTGAAACTCCTCCCCCGCCGTTTGCTTCCTCCAAAGCCTTGTCTTTTCCTTTTCCCTCGGTAGCGGCGATGGCTCTCTCAATCACAAACCTTGTCAGCACTTCAACCACCTCTAAGACATGAGGGAACACCACCGAAATACCTCCCCCACCAGCGCCATCGCCACTCTTCCCATCCTTCAAGTCGTTTCCTTTTCCTTCTGCTCTCTGCTTCTTACCTCCAATCTCAATCGAAACCCTCACGGGAACTTCCACCACTGTCAAGTCAGCTCCACCGCCACCGCTCTCCTCCATGGCTTCTCCTTCCATTTTTACCGCTATGCGGTGCGTTACCTCTGAAGCAGTATTCTCCTCTTTTTAATACCATTCGGAGCGTGGGATCCTCTGTCCCAGCCTCTCTGTCCCCATCTACTGTCCCACAACCTCTTATTTTGACACCTGTCCCAATCTAATCTCATCCCTTGAATCACATACACGCGCACTCACTCTTTCCCTCACAGACACTTCCCACTTCCGGTATTGATTTTTTGGTTTTTTCAGTTCTGTCTTTATTCAAAAAAAGAATTGTATTTGTTGGTTTTTGGTCGATTTTTTATGGTTTCTTGGCTTGTCTCGACAAGAGAAATCTAAAAAGTATAAAATTATTAGCCAAAATAAAGTTTTGTGAATAAAGATGAAAAATAATCCAAAATTTTTGTAGACAGAGAATTGACAAGGTATATGAAGGGGAGGAAACATAGGAAGCTATGGCCCAGGAGTGACATTGGAGTGGGAAAAAATGGGTAAGAACGGGTGGCGCTGGGTAGGCTTTGTTCGTTGACGGCGAAGGCGATGATGGACTTGGACATGGGGATTTGCCGGAGATCGAAGTGCAAAGTGAGAGATAGAGATTGTGGGGCTGAGATTAAGTTTGGACAAGTGTCAAAATACGAGGGTATGGGACAGAAGATGGGGACAGAGAGACTGTGACAGAGGATCCCAAGCCCTATTCGACATCCCAATCCGCCGTAGGAAAAGAAAAGAAAAAATTCATGCGGATGGGATACCATGTGGTACCAGCGCGCCCACTTTATACCGTCCAAAAATGCATCCGGTTTTTTAGAATCCGTACTCAATAGTTTGGTTTGGGGATTTATGTTTATGATTTTGGTTCCAATCCGATCCAAACTTTCTAAATTAATTTATTCATTATTTTTTCTATGACAAGATTTTATTTTGTTTAAGATTCATTATTTCCCTAATTCCAACACACGAATAATGGTTTAGTTATATTGCCAATAAATTTAATGGAAGCTACTATGTATACAGAAAATAACGGATAGAAAATGCACAGATCAGCTCGGGGACCCACTTTTGGGTCACACACAAACGATCTGATCCGTTCATTCATCTTAACATAATTTTTCAAGGGGCCCCGCAAGAAATCACCTCAATCAGACGTACGTAAGTGCTCGATTCAAAGCCCACCCCGTTTCATTCAAATCCTCGAACAGATCTGTGGTTTTCTGTCCCTTATACTTCTGTGCCCTTAAAATTGTTGAAATTTTGTAATGAAATTCTCCATTCTAATTTTGATTCCACAACAAGTTTCTATTTTTTCAAATTTCTATACATGATTCGGTCATAGCGTATTCCTATTCCTTAATTTCCTTCATTACCGTGATTAATAACTCTAAATTTCTATTTAGGAGGACCTGTTCGTTTCATATATAAACCTAACGTAGTAAACCTAAATTTCATCTATCTCTTTGCCCATCCAACAATAAGCACTTTTCCATCTCTCTCAAAAGTTCTGCCTTCATGGCTTTTGCAAACGTAAGAAAAAAAAATTTCTATTTTTGCTTTGATTTTTTGTCTTGCTATTTTTTCCATGTTAACATTATTTGATTTGCTTCTTACTTTTTTCCCTATATTTTCTTGTTAGATGCCAACTACTACCACTAGAGGGGCTTCTCTATCTCAGCAGCAAGTTCCTCTTACTCCATTGGAGATTCAACAACCTTCTATCATGAAGGTAATATCTCCTCGTAAATCAAAGGCTAGAAACTTTGATGTTTGGCTTCAAACCTACTGGTGCTAAATGTAATTACTATGAAATCAACTATGCATGGATTAGTTCTAATGGGACTAGCACCTTGAGAAATGAGGTTGATAGTCCATCACGAGACCACCAAAAGCTCATGACAAGGAAAAAAAAAAAGACTCACAAAAGAAGTGAAGCATATTCAAGATATGACGGCTATGTTACTAGAAGAAGTGCCAAGAGATCGTGAATCATGCAACCAAAATTTACTTGCACGATTCATGAAAGGGCATTTGTTGGCAGATAAATTTCAACTAAAGTTAGACGCAAATCATCAAATTAATCATGTTAAGCCTACAGGTTGGGTGACCCATTAAAGATGGCAACAGTTTTGTTGACCCAACGAGCTCGCGAATCAATGAATATGTTGAGCCCGAAAAATATTAAATATGTTGGGTCTGCGGATGGAGTTGTAGGGCTACAAAATTACATATGGGTCAAGGTGGTCTCAAATCAAATAAAACGTAGACCCCAAGAAATATTTATGAAGAAGCGGAGGAATATTCCAAGGTGGATGCCATCAAATGGAACCACTGTTTGAAATTGAATAGAAGAGCGAGGGATCTCTAGCAACAATTCAGAATTCAAATTATGATTGAATCGGCCAAGTATTTGGTGGGTGGAGCATTCTATAATTAAGAGGTCCATCATCAAAGGAAGGGACTCTCCCTCAACGTAGAATATATATATATATATATATATATATATATATATATATATAGAGAGAGAGAGAGAGAGAGAGAGAGAGAGAGAGAGAGGAGTAAGAAGAGGATACGTTTGCTTAAGCAAGCATTTGCAATCACCAAACAACTCGCTCACTCAACAAACTTTGAAGATCAGTGGGTGCTCAACGAGTGATAGGTAAAGAGTTCTAACCCCATCAAATATAGGGAAATGATAATGCCAAAATCATTTTTGTTTGTGCCAAAATTGTAGTGTACAAAAGGCTTGTACCTTGCACATGGTACAGGGTTTTTAAGCACAACATTTTTGGCACAAACAAAAATGGTTTTGGCACAAACAAAAACGGTTTTGGCATTAACACCACCCCAAATATAAATGTATTCTTAACTTTACTATTGCTGTAAACATAGGGCTTTAAACCCTAAAATCAATGAAATAAATCCGTTCTTCTATTTTCTCTTGTATTTAATCTATTGTTATTCTTCATCAATTGGAGGTATTACTTTCATAGTATGTAATTAACGATTTGAAATCTCAAGGGGGAAATAGGAGCCTGCAAACAGACAATCAACATTGTTCACTTAAACCATGGATACATGGGATATGTATTTCGAATCGGAGTTCAAAATCTTTTACGGTTCAAAATTTGGGTCCACACCTAAGCCACATGAAAAAAAATATGCTAAAGGGGTGGAATGTCAACCACCCTATACCTCGGCCAAGTTTGAGGATTTGTAACACTTTCAGTCTGCCTAAAAGATGGTACGCCATATCAAAAACCTGACCTCACGGATAGATCCGGAACATCCCAAAACTTTAAGAATGACTAAGCTACATCTTACCAGAACCTCAGGAGTGAAATCACAACAAATAGAACCTTCAGAGGAAAAATGTAACATACCTCTAGCTTCTTCTTCTTCCTTATGCATGTGACTAAAACAAGATTTGACGCGCGAACAGTACCTGCTCACTTCCTCGCTAATCGGACAACGAATTTGAAAAATACCTCTTGTATTATCTCCGCAAGTCGAACAAAACCCATTCATCAAAATCAATATTCAAGCAGTCCTAATTTTCGACTTAATGAACCAAATTAAAGGTTGTTAATGGCAGTTTCTGTGTATTGTGCTTCTCCTCTCTGTGGCTTCTCCTCTCTCTTTGTGTTGTGTGGTAGAAAAAAGGGGATCCAAAGGTGTGTAGAGGATAGGTGGGGGTAGAATGGAGGAGAGAAATTGGTAAAAGAATGAGTTTTGGGTGTTCTCCCCCAAACACTCAAAAGGAGAAAGCAAGAATGTGAAAATGCGAAAAACTGGCGGCCGTTTGTACCATAATTTTTAATTTTTAACACGTGGCAATAATATTGGCTAAAAAAGACTTTAATTTGAATTTGGATTTATCCCTAAGTTGAATTCCCTACAATTTAGGAGATAATGCATATTTTGAAAGTGATAAGTAGTTACCTAAATTGTAGGAAGCAAAGTTTATCCCATGATTTTTTCCAAGAGGCCAAAATTAACATGTGATAATTAGATAAAATCACAAATAGTTAATTTCGGCCATATGGTACATTTGTCAGCACGATATCTCCTAGGAGATCCGACGATATCGTCCAGGAGATCTGACGATATCTCCTGGTAGAGATATCTTTTGCCACGTGGCGACGATATATCCTAGTACGGATATCTCCTGACACATGGCAATATGCGAGAGCATTAGACATTCTTTCAAATGCATGAAGCTTAAATCAAGGAAAGTGGGTAGTTATTGCCACGTGGGATGAAAGTCTCCAAGGAGTTAGTTACCTTTTTTGTTGTTGTGGAAAGTGGTTAGTTATAGAAGTAGTGGGACACTTGGTGGCCTAGGAGTTAATTTCAGCACCAAATAAAAGGGGATGACTGAGTCAAAGGGATACTTGGCAGCTTTGGAGAAGATTTCTAAAGAAAGTGGGCAGAAGATGTGCTTAATGGGTCTGAAAGCCTCTTGAACCATTCATAGGAAAATGAAGCTTATAACTATAAGTCATTGTGCAACATTACAAAGGTCCATGCACCAAAAACTCACAATAGCATGTAGTTTTATTTCCTAACTATCAAGTTAGTCGATTGTTTCCTTCTTAATCATGTCTCTTATTTCTTATCTCTTTTCTTCTTCTTCTTCTTCTTCTTCTTCTTCTTCTTCTTCTTTCATGAAATCTTGTATTTCCTTTTTTGTTAAAGTCTTTGTTCAAGGCATTCGAACTTCTGTAAGTTAGTTCCTCTTGATTAAGTTATTACTGTTGCTTGAAAAGAATTAATTCAAATTTTAGGTGCATTTCATTACTATTCCTTTGGAGATCTCCTATCTCTTGGCACGCCCGCACTTTCATAACACCACTCGGTGTTGGCATTAACAATTCTCCTGTCGCTGGAAAATTCTGTGTCAACATTTTTGGCACGCCCGGTGAGACCCATTTAAGACAATTGAAGATTCAAGATGGCTGGAAAAGGTGGAAACAAAAGAGGAACTAAGAATATGGTAATGGATGAGCCTTTGGCTAAAGAAAACTTCTCCTAGTGGAGGAGGCATTGCATAGATCAAATTGCTCTAGCCTTTCAAGAAAATCTCCAGGAGGTGGCTGTTGGAATGCGGGATATCATCCTCAAATCCATCGCCAATTTGTCATTAGGGTCAACTAATTCCATTGTTGGCCCGCTTCAGGAGATCACATAGACTTCAACAAAGTTTGACGAAGGCCATCAAAGAGATGATGGCCCTTATCGGAGAGAACATGACATCTCCTGGCTCTTTATGAGGTTCAACCGCCGATTCATCAAACATGCTAGCTGTTTCTAGTTTAGCTCTAAGGAGATTTTCTCCTCTCACAAAAATCTTCTTAGGGGGCAGTAACTAGAGTTGGCAAGAATTTTGCTCCGGACTAGGCCGAGTGAGACAAAGGAGAGAAATGGTCCTCACCAAAGATCTCCTATCCCTTATAACGGTCATTTTCCAGGAGCATGAGGAGATCCAATTTGTTTTTCAACAACACCTTCTTTAGGAGGTCAAAGAATATCACGAGAATTTGGCGAAGGCCATCAAGGAGATGCTGGCCATGCTTAGACAAGATCTCCTGGACCTCTATGAAGTGTGGGTTCTATTATTGAGTCGCTTAGGTTCAAACCATAGGAGATTTTTGGATGCATCTTGACTGAAGAATATCTCTTAAGGAGCAACAACCTAAGTAGGTACGAGTTTTTGCTTTGGAATAAGCCAAAAGAGGTGAAAGAAGGCGCTGGTCCCGACCAAAGACCTTCTCCTCCTCGCAACGGTTAACCTCATGGAGCATAGAGCAATTCAAATCTTCCTTTTAACACTCTCCTGAAGGAGATAAGAGTCAACAAATAGTTTGGCAAAGGCCGTCAACGAGATGAGGGCCTTCTGACGATATCTCCTGGTACGAATATTTTCTGCCACGTGGTGACAATATATCCTGGTATGGATATCTCCTAACACGTGGCGATATGTGAGAGCATCAGACATTCTTTCAAATGCATGAAGCTTAAATCAAGGAAAGTGGGTAGTTATTGCCATGTGGGATGAAAGCCTCCAAGGAGTTAGTTACCTTTTTTTTTGTGGAAAGTGGTTAGTTATAGAAGCAGTGGGACACTTGGCGGCCTAGGAGTTAAATTTAGCACCAAATAAAAGGGGTTGACTGAGTCAACGGGACACTTGGCAACTTTGGAGAAGACTTCTGAAGAAAGTGGGCAGAAGATGTGCTTAGTGGGTTTGAAAATCTCCTGAACCATTCATAGGAAAATGATGCCTATAAAGATAGTCATTGTGCAACATTACAAAGGTCCACGCACCAAAAGCTCACAACATCATGTAGTTTTATTTCCTAACTATTGAGTTAGTCGATTGTTTCCTTCTTAATCATGTCTCTTATTTCTCATCTCTTTTCTTCATCTTCTTCTTCTTCCATGTAATCTTGTTTTTCTTTTTTTTGTTGAAGTCCTTGTTCAAGGCATTCGAACTTCTGTAACGTAGTTCCTCTTGATTAAGTTGTTACTGTTATTTGAAAAGAATTAATTCAGATTTTCGGTGCATTTCATTACTATTCCTTTGGAGATCTCCTATCTCCTGGCAAACTCACACTCTCTCAACACCACTCGGTGTTAGCATTAACAATTCTCCTGTCCCTGGAGAATTCCGTGTCAATAGCGGCCAAACACCCCTTACACAAAATCCATTTTTTTTCAAACCCATGAAGCATGCAATCAACATAATGGTTCCTCCTCTCCCCGAATGGATTTTTTTTATTTTATTTAAATACACATAACATTCGAAGCAAAAAGAATGGAAATGGCCTCAATCGTTCCACCTCCAACGAAAAAGGTTTTATTCAAAGTGTCCAAAAAACCCAATTGGAAAAAAATAGTGGCTTATAGTTTCATGCAGAAAATCATCAAGAAAAAATACACTTTGAAAAAGGGCACACTAAAGATGAAGAAATGGCCCAGTTGAGCATCTAATTCATGGGTAACGCTATCACATAGAATTGAAATGCTGCAATAGGTTCAACCATTCATAGCGATCTGTCGATGTCCCTCAAGCCTTAACAACCATGATTATTTAGGCACAAATGGCTCAGATGATAGGAAATGCTGGTAAGTTTGGAAAATAGTAGACTATATAATGGACTAGATGGAGTGATGGTGCAGAATAATCTTAAACACTAATGAGTTCTTGCTAAGGAAATTTTGGGATTATTGGGATCCTTTGTGAGGAAATCTTGAAAAACCCCAAAAATCTTGTAAAGAACACCCGAGGTTGGTGATTCTACCAATTGAATGTCATCCGAGAAAAACCCAAGTTGGTGTGTAAAATTCTTGTTCAAAGTTCAATCGCTACACATTTTTTAGTTCTTGCTACCAACCATTCCACATAAGCAACAAAAATGAATATATTCCAACAGAAGCCCCTGCAACATCACAGTGGATGCCAATGTGTCTGGCATTGAATATATAGGACATTGTGATACAGATTGTAGTAGGTTCATGGTGGTCCATAGGGCTCACCCTTGTACCTTTCAAACGTGAAGGGACAATCGATCACATGCCAAATGACGATGAAGGTGAATGTAGATCAAGCAAACTCAGCCTCGCCGAAAGGAATGAACCCTAGGTTTATGTCAACTCGGTGTCAAGCGGGACGAATATCGAGATAAAGCTTGGCCCTATCACAAACAATGGGGGCACGGGGGTAATCCTCCCCGGTGAAGACCTTTCGGGAAGACCCCAAGGAGCCAACCACTCAGATTGGTGGATCCGGTAGTCATACCTCTCGACGTCCATGATGGCCTTCATACCGAGCGTTGACTAGAGTCCAATCGGTGGATAACGATCCTATAGCACTCTGTAAGCCATCAGGGGCTCGACACAATGAGTCCCTAACAGGCCAGTCAGGCCATTAATGGTGCTAGTCAATCACCCGACATGCTTTACTTGCAGGACCACGTGGTTAAATGGGGAGTACTCCCAAACCAGTTGACCCTCTAGATGAATCAGGTGTGACATTAGCTGAAGCATGGTGTCTGCCCAAGACATTCTGATCACAACACATGGGATGTCAGGTATGGACAGTGCGCGTGGAGCGTACGCGAGGCATGAGAGGCACGCCCCCCTTCGCCTATAAATACAACACTCACCTACCATACTCTGGATATCTCTTTCCACATCTAATAGCATTCAACTCCGATAACTCTCTCTAAGTTTTCCAACTTACTTCATCCTTTTCGGTCACTTACTTGGCTGTCGGAGTGCCTTTCCGAACAACCATTGTTTGGGCTTGCCACTAGCACAGGTGTCCAGTGTGCATGTCTTCCTCTCAGGCTAACATTTAAGGTTTCAACAAGGTTCAACCACCTCTCTATCTCTCCGTATAAAACCAGAAGGATCAAAGAGGTAACGCCAGTGAAGCACCTCTCACACAGATATATCACAAACATATTTAAAACTAAGTGAAGTATAAAGTATTTAAACACTCGTATTTCATACACTCATTTTTAGTTCTCTGTAAACATTCATTGTAGGATGATCTTTTCCCCAGTATGCGATTTTTTACGGATGGATCGAAAGGCTAGTTTGCTGATAGTGGCAACAATGAAAAATTCCGCCAATGATGGTTTCCTGCGAGATGGTTTCCGATGAGATCGGAAGGGTGCATTCTAGTGGCGGTAACTAGTAGAATCGCTGGATGGGTATCGAGAGATATAAGGGTACTTTAAGAATTTTGGACTTTGGTGTGGGTACTAAGAAATTAAGGTGGCGTGAATAGAATTTCTCGAATTTTTTTTTAGCTTTTTGAACACATCAAAATAGAGGGTGCTCATAGTCCGGATTGGTGCGGTTCTATAAAAATTTAGTAACTGGACAATTTCAAACGATATTAGATAATTGAGAACCAAAACCTAACTAATATATGTGTAGAACGGAACCTATCTAGATCCAAACCGCATGATTCGTGCGGTTTTGATTCAGTTTCGGTTCTATCCATTGTACCCAATTAGCTAAACAATAAGTATAACAAATTGAAAACGACTTAACAAATCCAAGTTTAGAGTCATGAACCTTTCCCTCTAAGGATTTATTCTTCCTTTTCAGCTTTCCCCCAACCCAATGTCACCCAAACCCTACCTACTGGAGTCAGGGCCGGCTCAGGGATAAGCCTTGCAAGCCCCCGGGCTGGGGCAACCCAAAAAAAAAAAATCCTGAAACTTAGATATAAATTTAAAATAGTTTCCATACAAAGCATAGATCTTGCTCTTGGTAAGGTGGCAACTGGATGATACCCCCTCATGCGAGAACTAAGGTTCAAGACTCCTAATGCACTCTTTCTTAATGTTTTGACTTTGCTTTTTTCTCTTTATTTCTCAATTTTTATTAGTTTTGGCTCTTTTGGTTTTTCTTTTGGTCTATAATATTTCAAAAATCACATTAATAAATTACTTTTGTTAGAAATTTGCATTTAACAAGTGTACCATTAAATTTTGATTAAAAAAATTATCCCCATGGTGGGATTTCAAAGGAAAAAAAAAATTTGACATGGTTTATTATTTTTCTCACACATGTTCAACCATGAAGCAAACATTTTTTATTGGTTTTTTTTAAAAACTCTTACAATCATATCTTTTAAGTTTCTAAGTTCAAATTGATAAAAAATTTACATTCGTTCTAGGCCTGTCAATGGACCGGAATGGATCCAAATCTGATTCAAATTCAAAAAATGTACGGAGAAGTTCGTTTCTTTTAATCGGAATCATAAAACAATATATATAATTGTGTTTACATTTTGATATAATTCAAGCTAAATGAACAATGTAATCGTGATTTTTTTTTTAAAACTTTTATATCTTTTTATTTTGTATATGGCGTAGTGAGTAAGAACTGCCTCTGGGAGGTGGACTTCAACAACCTAAACATCGTAAAAAATTTGCCCCAGTGGTAATCTCCATCGTTTTCCCCATTTACCAACACCCACTAAGGTTTCTCCCACCAATCTACAGACTTTGCTTGCGGACACTCTTGGAGCCGCCATAAATCTCACAGATTTCTTTCTTCTAAGATTTTCTGAGAGCTCTGCCCCAATCCATTTGGTTTCTTTCCTCGATCTTCTTCTCATCTACTTTCTTTACACTAGATAGGTCCTCATCCAATCCATTTGGTTTCTTTCCTCGATCTTCTTCTCATCTACTTTCTTTACACTAGATAGGTCCTCAATAAGCTAGTGCATGTCTCCCTTTCCACTTCTAAATATCTACCATATCTTTATCTTCATAATACTCTATCCGACCTTCTTATTCATCTGGTTGTGGCCCTATTTTTTATTTTTTATTTTTTGTCTTCTGCACCTTTCTGAAATTCTTTGCTTCAACAATGGATGAATTTGAAGCTCGGTTTTCGCCTCAAGCTCAGAATAGAGAGCATATCCTCTCATAGCCCCGATTTGGTCCCGAAGTTTCTGAACCAAATCTCCAGTCCATCTATCATGAACAAGAGAAATAGTTCGAATGCATCGTCGGGTATTTTGTGGAGTACTACCGACCCATTTCTTAAGAAAGTTGGGAAATTTTTCATCGTTAAGGGCTGAAACCATAGCGGACAAAGACGATCTCATCAATCTCAATGGAGCTTTGCTACTTCTTCGCCAGTGGTTTCCTAATATATATCCCATTGCATCTTTTGAACTTTGGGTCTACGAATCTGTGGCTTCAAATCAGAAGTGCTTGCCTGGAATATACGACACCTGACATGGCTACACGGATGGGTGCTATATATAGCTGTGTGCGTTTGCCAGTACTGCTATGGACAGCGAAACGGACACGGGGTGGCTGCTGTGCAGCCATCAAATGATGTAACGATAGCCAAGACCATTCGGTCAGCGTTCGTTTCTTCCTGGATGAAATCGGGCTAGATTTCACCTTAAAGACTTTGCATCCGAACTGTCCGTGCAAGATGAAATCCGGAAATGGCCCATCCGGAAGAACAGACGGCTTCAGATGGTCTGACAAAGCCAGCAAATCGCAAGAAACTGCTGCACAGCAGCCACCCCAAATCCCAGGGAAACAGCTTCTCAAGAAAATTTGGAATTTATGCGTGTCCATGTGAATCTCCCCACTTTTCAGCTCCTCATTCCAGGGGTCTGGTTGAGGCTGATCGAGCTGTGTAGTTCTTCAAGCAAAAGGCCTAAAATGCCAAACATGGACTTGAATCTAGATTTGCATGTGGAAACAGAAGTCCTCCATTGGTCTTTGCAAAATACTGTATGAATTTGGGAATCTAGCTGTTGCGGATCAATCGAGCATTGAGATTGGGCCTGTGGCTGAACCGATGGTTAATAATATGGGCCCTCTTATTTTGGGCCCCAATTCTTCATTAGGTGCTGAATCGTCTTCGGGGCCGGAGGCTTTGGGTCCATCTGATTTGGGCTTTGGAATGGGCGAAGGAATTGTTCCTAGGCAGTCGGCCGAGATGGGGGTTCATTCAAACTCCGTCAAGACATGTAAGGATGCGGGTCCGCGCTTTGTTTTTGGGAAAAAGAAGACGCAGGGAGTTGGGAGCTGATGAGGGAGCTGGTTTTTTTACTTCGGCTTGGTTCTTGAATGGATTTTTGTGTGATACCATTGAATAAAATGTAAGAATGATTTTATCACCTTTTTTTAATTTTTATTTTAAACCTATTGTTGTCCCCGTGTGGCCCACCCACAAATGGCTTGTCAAATTACCATTTTAACCTTTATCCTTATTTGTAAAAATGGCATTAGTGGAGATTTTATCACAACTAGATTTTATCTATTGAAAAAAGAACATGGTTTTATTACTCCTTCATAAAACACCAACTTAAATGAGATTTCCCATTTTATCTCATAAAATCTATCGGAGAACCATGCCCAAAAACACCGCACTTGGATCAACACGGACTTGATTTCCTTTTTATGTAATAGTTGAAAACTCCGTGCACACACAAACTGTTATGCTCATTGTGTGTGTGCGAGATTCACCAACTTCACGTATTTTGTTGCTTTTTTGGATTTGTTGGTGCTTTTGCGGCTCTTTTATTATGGTGTACCAATTAAACTGTTAATAGAGATCTATTGGATAGAGGAAGTACACGAATCCGAGGCATTATGTTATTCTTATTTGCAATTTCCTTCTGATAAAAAAATTAAGTAATCCACCCAATATCTTTTGGTAGGCTAAAATATTGCGAATCTATAATTGTTTTTTTTGGGGGCCTTCCATACGAAAGATGGTTATAATCGAGAAGATGGTACAGTTGACACTCAAACCACAAATCTGCATCTTAATTGATCTCATCAAAATACCAAAAATAAAAAAAATTGTTTGCTAGAAATCATTTTTCCCACTAAATTTTTAATCTAAGGCCGTGTTTATAGAACATACTTTTTCCATGTCAAAGAATAAATTGTTTCTGGATGCAAGTGCGTTTTTTACAATAATCTGATCGTTTATCTTGTAGGGCCCATATCGAGTAATTTATTCATGCAAAAAATTAGTTTGATTGGACATCAATAGTTATTTCAAAAATTGAATTTTATTTACTAAAATGAATGTTTGTGGTAATTTTAACTTTAAAACTGACAGAATCCAAAGCATCCATTATGAACCAAAACTCAATTTTTTCATATACTCATCGATGTCCGATCAAACTAATTTTTTGTGTGAATAAATTACTCTGTAGGCCCTACAAGATGGACGATTCAGATTATTGTGTAAAAAAACACACAGTGGGGCACACCAATGGGTGTTCTGGAAACTTCTAAGTTTTCTATTTGTATGGGTTGTCTTAAACTCTCATAGACTTTGGCTTGTTGACTTGATTTTACCACTTAATGTAACATGGTTTTAACACATTGCATGCAGCATTTAATGATAAAGACTAACATCAAATTTGTTGTTTTGGTTAGGAAAGAAATGATCAATACTCTGAAATGGAGTTCTTCAAAATATTCAAAGAGCTGATATTGTTTTTAAGGATTACTGAACAAAATACTCTGATAATAATGAATGACAATGTTGACCAAGAAGATGCCAAAGGTGCAGTAGTGAGATTGAATTACCCAAAGATATAGAAGGGTTCCCAATTATTGCTACATGATCTCCAACATGAGTTACACACGGCAATATTAATGAAACAAATCTAAGTGGTTGACCGTTTATATCTATAATAAAATGGGATAATAAAGTATATTTACTTATAAAAATGCAGATAATATTGTTGAACCACCGGAGCATCACAAAAGAAGAACCAAAAAAAGCAACAGCATATCTATATTGAACTTTCGAGCAATTCTAATGAAGAACCCATTCATAATCCTACACCATGTTCAGGTACAATTATATTGAAACTTCACTAAATCCAACCACAAAAAGTAGAAAAAAAAAAATAGGACAAGAACATTGATCTATAAGCAGCCAAAAAAAAAAAAACACATGTGCAACGCACGTGCATAGCAACTAATATTATAAAAAAGTGGAATGTCAAAATCATTCTCCAAAATAAAAAAGTTACTGTATAGCCATTGTTTTCGAAGAGGCTTTCATACTTGGTTTTCGAAATATTTTGGGGCAGTACAAAACGACAGCGTCAATGCCAGAAGATTGCTGGAAGAATTGAATTCCAACTCCGGCGATCAGAATATGCAAGACGGTGGGCATCGGGTGGAGAAACAGCTCTTTCCAGACGTCTTCGCCGCGACTTCGCTTTCGCACTTGAATGACGTCGTCGTTGCACGCCTCGGGAATCCCGGCGGCTTCCCTTATGTCGGCAAGCCGGCGCTCAGCCTCATCTTTTGAATCTGAAGTCTTGTCTAGAACTCGCTTAGCCTTGCCAAGTCGACCCTGAAAAATGAGACACCGAGGTTTTGGCGAAGATTCTCGAATGCATAGTTCGATACAAATCCCAGCACACCTAAAACCAAAAAAAAAATATGTTGTGAACGAAAGTGAATTGAAATCCTCTTTAAAATAATATCTACAAAAATCAGTTTGAACGCACATTGATAGCAATGGCAGGTTAAAAAGAAGCATTTCGATGTATAAAACGGATGATAAGTGTACCTATTTGATCTCTCATCTAGCTGGGTTCTTACTTCTTACACATGTACTTCCTCTTAGGGATGGGCATGGGAGGGTAGGGGTGAATACCACTACCTACATCCCCGATCCCCGAACCTATATCAATCTCTATTCCCTCTTTGATCCCCATCGGGAATTTATTTTAACCTCTATCCCCACCCTGATGTGAGAACAGGGATCCCCACGGGGAATCGGAAATTTGAAAATTCATGCACTAGTCATATGTTGGAAAGAGGTACATTTTTTTAGTTGGGATGTTAATTTGGCGCATTGACAATAAACAGAAATCCAACCCCATATATTAATGGTTTAAAATTCCGGACGGTTTCATCTTTACAGTGTCAACAAACATCATATTTTCCTGCTGCCAATGCCTATGCATATGCATAAAATGGTTTCATCTTTACAGTTTCAACAAACATCATATTTTCATGGTGGTTGTCTTCTACTAACAACAATTATTCTAATAGTAGTATCATCATATTTTCAAGCACACAACTTACAGTTTCAACAAACATCAAATAAAAATCATAAATTAGTTTAAGCAAGTCTCCAACAGTTCAAGTACACAACTCAGTTTCAATAAACATCAAATAAAAATCATAAAGTAGTTTCAGCAAGTCTCTAACAGTCCCTCTTCCAAAAGCTCCAACAATATATATATATATATGTGTGTGTGTGTGTGTGTGTGTGTGTGTGTGTGTGGGTGTGGGTGTGTGTGTGTGTGTGTGTGTGTGTGTGTGGGGGGATCGGATGGGGACTAATATTACCATCCCCTACCCCCGATCCCCAATTTTTTTTTTAAATAATCCCCATCCCCTACCCGATCCCCGAAAAAATCCCCTCCCCGAATGGATAAGGGACAGGTTGGATAAGGGTGGGTCGACCGTGATGGCCATCCCTACTTCCTCTATCCCCATAATGTTAGCCACATTTGCAATTCCGCGCCATTTTTATACTGTCTATATATTTCCACTTTATAATATTTTAAGTGATGTTCAAAACTTTGTTTTACAATACTAACTGAAATCTATCAAATGAAATCTATATTGCTTGTAAAAAAATATTTTGGTTAAAAGAAGTAGACAATATTTTCGTAGGGCAGGAATAATGAAACTGACTAGCTCTTTGGGAAAGGAGAATTTTTTTTGTGATATGCAGAATGACTAATTGAAACCCAAGAACAATTTTGAAATCGTTCCCGTAGTTTACCTCGCGTCTCGTTATCATCTCTGTAGTTTCAATGCTTATGATTAGCCGTTGAAGTTTCCAATATATTTGGATTTTGTAAAATTGATGACTGTTGTTAATACAAGTTTAATAATCCAAACTATAAAGGGGAATATTTGTCTCCCAAGGGTGAGTAAGAAGCTTATGACCGAGAGGTTAAAAGGAAAAGCTAGCCCAGACAGACAAATGGGGAGAGGATGCAGAGGAGGAATTAGTTCCATATGGTGTTACACTTAGAGCAAATTGTTGGAGGAAACTCAGTTAAGATTTGAGTTGCCGGCCAGACAAAAGGATGAAAGTAACACAAATGAAGAAGGTAAATGGAAGGAGATGAAGGGTAACAGGTAACCACGTGTGTGAAAACGATGAAAATACGTATGAGAAAAATTATGTAAATATGGAAGGAAGTGGGATCGGCTATTAATTTTATGTTAGAAAAGAATAGACTATAAAATGGAGTAGATGGAGTGATGGTGCAACGGTCAAATCCTAAACACTGACGAGTTCTCGCTATGGAATTTTTGGGATTATTGGGATCCTTTGTGAGGAAATCTCCCAAAACCCAAAAAACATCCTAAAGAAAAATCACCCCAGGTTGGTGATTCCCATGCCAAATGCGGTAGTAGTTCACTTCCTTTGAATAATGTGTTGGAGAATTTTGTGAATGAAATCGGAGCACTCGGAGGGTCTCCCGGGGCAACCGAGACCACCCCACGGATTCAACACACGCTGGGTAACTCCCTCATGATTATGGAGATAATGGCAGAATTGATTTTCAATTCAATTTCGGATTCATGGCTGCGGTTACAAGATCAAGAATTCATTGGCAGAAATTCATTTCGTTATTGAATGGGGAGGCTCCCCCATTAATCCCGTATTCATGTTTCAACTCCCTTTTCCAGCTATAAAAGGGTAGCTCCGTATTGGTTTGATCACCAGCAATTGTGCAACACATTTCAATATAGACACGACTCGTTCTTGTGAGAAAGAGGCAGATGAGAGTAATAGTTCGCCAAGGCTTCCAGCGGTGGTGTTCCGGTGGTTGTGGTTTAGCCGTTGTATCCTGGGGCGAAGACGCCGATTCATTCTACAACACCCACGGTTAAGATGACAACTAGAAAGAGCAATGAGACTCCAAATGTGGCAAGCTCAAGTGCTGCTGCTCCTTTGCATGGAGTCCCCTCGATACCAATGTCCTATGTTGATAAGCCTGGGAAGTTTGGTCCAGGGGTTGATTTCAAGAGATGGCAACAAAAGATGATGTTCTATCTGACCACTCTCCATCTCGCTGGGTGCTTGTCTGAGGATACCCCAGTTGTTCTTTGAAAATGAGATGCATAACTAGAAGTTTACTGCTCAATCGATGGAAGAATGCTGATTATCTGGCCAAGAATTATGTCTTGACTGCTCTTGATGACTAGTTATACTCTGTGTTCAATGAGGCGGAGTCAGCCAAGGAATTGTGGAAATCCTTGGACAAAAAGTACAAGATCGAGGGAGCTGGGCCTAAAAAATTCGTGGTGGGCCGCTTCTTTGATTATACTATGAAAGATGAAAGGTCTCGGATCAACAGTCCAAGAGCTCCGGATGTTGACCAATGAAATCAAAGGTAAGGGATGTTATTGCTCGAGCCGCTTTTTGGTGGTCGCTATCATCCACAAGCTTCCGTGAACTTGGAAGGAGTTCAAGAGTTATCTCATGTTCAAGAACAAGGAGATGACATTGGAGACTCTCTTCTACAAGCTCAATGTCACGGGAAGGAAATCGGGCTAGAAAGGGGTTGCCAAGGAGGCCGAAATGGCAAAGGCCAATATGGTGGAGCATGGTCGCCCTTCCTCCAAAGGTGTGAGAAAGAACCAACATGACAAGCGGTGATAAGCGTAAGGGCAAGAGTGTCCATCCGGGACCAAAGGGTGGTGTTGCTAAGAAGCCCAAGGAGAAGTTCCAAGGGAAATGCTTCAATTGTGACAAGTTTGGCCATAAAGCATTAGAATGCAAGAAGCCACCTCGTCCACAAGCCAAGATATTGCGGAAGCCTGGGGGCGCTTCCGACATGAACTTCTCACCTATGGTATCCGAGGTGAACATGGTGGGCTCAAATCCACGGGAGTGGTGGATTGACACCGGGGCTACCCGCCATATCCGGCCGTGGACAAGAAGATGTTCACGCCACTTGAGCGGTTAATGGGGGAGAAGCCGCTTATGGGGAATTCAAATGACCCTCGATATTGGCCGGTGAAGGAACAAAGGTCCCAAGATGACTTCGGGGAAGACTTTGACCCTGAACAAGGTGTTGTTCGTGCTAGACATTCGCAAGAATTTGATATCTGGCTCTTTGCTGAGCAAGCACAGCTTTCGCATGGTGTTTGAATCGATAGGTCATTCCCACCAAAATTTGGATCATATGTAGGGAAAGGTTATATGGCCGATGGGCTATTTAAAATGAATGTAATGATCAAGTATCCCTACCATTAATAAGACAAATGCCCCAGCTTGCTTATGTGCTTGAGTCTTCCATTTTGTGGCATGGTAGACTAGGTCATGTTAATTATGAATCTATGCGTAGATTAGTTAACTTGGACCATATTCCAGCTTTTCATATTAATACGAATCACAAGTGCGAAACTTGTGTCGAAGCAAAGTTAACTAGAACTTCGTTTCGCTCGGTTGAAAGAAGTACTGAATCGTTGGGGCTAATCCACACTGATGTGTGTGATCTGAAATATGTCCAAACGCCAAATGCAAACAAGTATTTCATTACTTTTATTGATGATAACACGAAATATTGCTATGTGTACTTGCTAAAAAGCAAGGACGAAGCGTTGGACAAGTTCATTCTTTTTAAGAATGAGGTGGAAAACCAACTTAGCAATAAGATTAAGGTGGTGAGAAGTGACCGAGGTGGTGGATTTGAATCACCGCTTGGTAATTACCTTGCTTTAACACGTATTATTTACCAAACCATCGCACCTTACTAAGCCTCGCCAGAACGGAATCATGGAGCGCAAGAATTGTACATTGAAAGAAATGATGAATGCTATGTTGGTTAGTTCCGGGGTTGCCTCGAACATGTGGGGTGAAGCAAAGGTTGACCGCTAACTATCTTTTGAATTTAGTGCCCCGCAAAAAGTTGGACAAAACACCTTATGAGTTGCTCAGAGGTAAGAAGCCTAACTTTAAGCACTTGCGAGTGTGGGGGTGTCTTGCTAAAGTAACAATATCTCCTCCTAAGTATGAAAAGATAGGACCGAAAACCGTTGACTGTGTGTTCATTGGTTATGCACACAATAGTAGTGCATATCGGTTCCTTGTGTATGAGTCTGGAGCAACAGATATACACAAAAACACTTACATGGAGTCTATAAATGTGTCATTTTTCGAGCACATTTTTCCGTATATAGATCCATTGGAGAGTCCGGTTCAAGAAAACGGACCCCTCGCACCTTGCTAATTTTGGCAAAAGGTGACAAAGAAAAGGAAGGTGATGTTGAACCCGTGATGCAAAGAAGTGTGCTAGGACATCAACATCCGTTGGTCCGTTTTTTTCTAACTTATTTGTTAGAAAGTGAGCCTCGGACTTACAAAGGAAGCCGTTAGTC